>CM019063.1:496431252-497646749 GCA_009667805.1 Leptobrachium leishanense | reverse complement strand
GCAGGTTGGCGACGGCATTCAGCAGTCGATTCCCTGCACTTCGGGGACCATGCGATGAATGCTGAATTCACTGCAGGGTGGGGAATTTGATTTCCCCCGGAGTACAGGGAAGTGCCGGGAACGAGAGCACCGAAATGTCAGCGACATTTCGGTGCTCACTGAACAACCCATTATGTTTGTCACTTTTTGCTATTTAAAGAATATTTAGAAGAACGTGACATAAAATAGCAATTTCTAGAATGTGTATTTGAGCAAGATATGTCTGAGGATCTTATTGAGATAATTAGATGTAATTAAGCAAAATTCCATAGTGTGTGTGTGGGGGGGGCAGGGGGTGAAGCTCTCACAACTGAGGATTCCAATCAACCCCCTCAGGTAAATGACATCCTCTCATGCTTCATCCTGTCGCTAATCCACAGATCGGCTTCAGTGCGTCTGTACTTGGCTGCCTGGTTGCTTTTTATCTGAACAGCTGGCTGCCATAAAGATTAGTATTAAAAAAACAGAACCCCACTGAGTATAACACACCAAATAAAACCCGGTTCTAGCATCCCTTTACTGAGTCAAAACTGAAATTTATTAAACATACACGCACGTAATTTTATTAGCAAACAAGATTTAATGTTCTGTAAACATTTGGACAAAAGGGGACTCCTAACCCCTTCATTACTAAGTTGTTTTCCATAAATCCACTACCAGGACCCATTGGATTTATGGAAAATAATTTAGCATAAGGCATATATGGGGTTATTCAGAGAGCACCAAAATGTCGCCGACATTTCGGTGCTCTCTTGTTCCCCGCTCTTCGAGGAATCAAATTTCCCCACCCTGCGGTGAATTCATCATTCACCGCAGGGTCCCTGAAGTGCAGGGAATCGGCTGCCGAATGCCTTTGCCAACCTGCCACAAACCCGACGCAAACCCACAGAACATCCACCACAAACATGCCGGAGGACTGGTAAATGCAGCCGACAAGCTGCCGAGCACAGCGCTGACCAACCACAGGAGAAAGTCGACAAGCCGCCGGTTGGGTAAAAAACCCCAAAAAACAATATGATTGAGGCTGGGGTAAGGCGAACGCAGTGCGAACGTGCGTTTACCCGCACTTTATGACGGCCGCGGGAGCAGCAAATGACGTCCAACGCAGGCCCACACACGAAGTACGGCCGCACGAAAGTTCGGCCGCACAACGCAAGCGGCAAATGATCGCTTTTTCACAAGAACGTCGAACCGCTATTACTGACGTACAGAGTGCACTGCGTCCGTATAGCAGCGTGTGTGCGTGATTAGGAGACGTCAGACGCTGCTCATGTCCGGCCTACATAACGTCCAGACACCCAAAGTTTCCTGGTTTGGATCCGTAAAAATCACAGCCGAAATTGCGCATCGTATGACCGCTATCATGCATTCCGTGAAAAAGTACGTCCATGTGTTCGGACGCACTTTTTTACGGACGATGCAAAAAATGCATTCGTCTGACCCTAGCCTGAATGTGTCAAAATTGAAACTCTGTTTGCAAACAAACTACTGAACGAAAATGTCTGGAATTGACATATAAGATCCTATATATGATAATAAAAAGGGCTGTTACAGAAAAAAGAAAAAACGATTTTAGAAAAAGTGGAAAAAAAATTTTGCCGACAAAAATGCAGAAAAATGCCTAATCGTTCCTAAAAAATCAATAAATAAAGTGACTTTTTACTGCAGATTAAAATAATAAACAGTTTATTAGATATTGTATAAAAATGGGAATGTTTTTAACATTGAAGCCTATGGGGTTTGCCTGAGTAAACCTGCCGAATGAAACCACTGAACAGCAGGGCATTTCGGCAACTTTTCACTGCTGTTCAGTGTCTCTGAATAGATTAACCATTGCTTCTCTATGGGGGATTTCACTGCCTTCGAACAGGCACTGTACTTGCTGGCAGTTCGCCAAAGTATGGCGAACTGCCTGCTCTCTGAATAGCCGAATGGCCCCCGAAATGGCACAATATGGGGAAATTCACTGTTCGGTGACATTTCGGGGCCAGATCGACTCCTCCGTCCAGCCTCCTCCGTCCAGCAGGAGCAGGGAAAGACTGGGGGGAAAAGTCCCTCCAGTCTCTCCCTGCGTATAACTACGCTTACCGGCGGAGATCCGGCTGGTCATGTGACCAGCAGGGGGGAACTCAATGGAGTCCTACGGACTCCATTGAGTGGATGCTCGCGGCTGCACTCAGCGCTGTTGCGACCATCCAGGCTTTTACTGTGCAGAAACAATGCAGGCAGCATTTTTTTGCGTCTGCATTGTAATCCAGCGTTAAAACGCGGGTGCAAGGGAGAAAACTGCGGGCACAGTTTTTCCTCCCTTGCGTCCACGTTTTAACGCTAAGATGGTAATTTAGCCCCGTGAGCACCTTCTGCAGCCCATAAGCAAACAAAAGTTTGGGTTTATGGAACTCACACATATTATATTTTTCTCACCATTAAATGGACTTTCTAAAGATACCATTATTTCCATCATATTGCCTAATTTACTATAAAAAAAATTATGAAATGTCATGCTGTCGTGGGACCTTGGCCAGATAGGTGAGTATAGGGAGGGACAGGGGATGAAGGACCATGACGTACATAGTACGTCCTTGATCCTAATTTTCCCCAGGACATACTATGTACATCAGTGGTCCTTAAGGGGTTAAAGCCTAAAATATCTCAATCTAGGTAGTGAAGGGCTTAACAGTGAACCCCATACCTGCCCATGACCACAATACGTCCACAGCCATTACTAGTAGAGGAGGGGCTAAGTCAGAGTAGTTGGGCTGTTTGGGTTCCTCTTACTTGAACCTCACCCACTGGCTATGAGTGGGTTGTGTAGAAAAGATGAGTGTACCCCCCAATTATTATTTTTTTAACCCAATCCACAGGCATGATAATGGGAAGTAAGACCTGGTGGGCCGATTTAACCCCCATCTCATCTGTGTCAGGATTACAACGAACACAAATTTAACACACATCATGATTTAGTCACATATACAGTATATTCTCTATCACTTTCACGGGAAGAAAGAGAAGGAACACTTAAAGAGGAAATATGTACATATAGCAAATGGTTATGTCACCCGCAGAGGTTTTGGGTTTCTACTTTGAATGCATGGCTGAACTTCATGACAAATGCAGGGAGCCAATTAATGACAAAAAAAGGATGGGATGCCATCTTTAAAGTGATTTCAGATTATGATTTGTGCAAACTGTGAATTTCATACATTCACTGTACATAGCTTTAGTTTAAAAATAATATTTGTTCCACTGAGTGGCTTCCAGCAGGTGCACTCCAGCCACGAAGTACAGAGGGAGAAGAACATCAGACTGGAGATTTATCATTCTCTTTTTACTGTAAATGTTTTTTTTTGTTTCGTATTTTGTTATGTTTTTTTTTCTCAAAATATGAATCACTATACTGTAAAGGTGCATAAAAGCAGAATTGTTTTCAACTTGCTTAAAAGAATCTCGGGTTGAAAACAATTCTGCCGAATGATTTCTGTGAAATGAAAAGCCTTTGAAGGATATTTCATTGAATATCAAATGATGAGCAATCCTATAGCAGCGCAAATGCAGAATGTTTTGACTGTAAATACAGCATTTAGTTTATCAAATTTCCAACCCAGGCAACATAGATAATTGTAACTGGCTGTGCTTTTCTATTGTCTTTGGATTGAGAGTAAATTGATTAATGTGCTGTCTCCCTTTGGGTAACACATTACTCATTTGTGCTATCACAAAGGGATAAAACCGACAGGACATCGTTGTGACACTTAAAAGAAACAGGTCATAGATGTACAAAATTCACATAAATCCCAGTTTCAAACAGCATAAAAATATTGTCAAAAGCTGGGTGATATGTTGCAGAGTTTATTACATCTTTCAATCATCCAGAGATCGTGAACACGTCGAATACTATCACATTCATTAGTAATATTGCAAAACAAAATGAAACAAACTCCATGGTGAAACCTATTTTTTTCCCCTCTTCTTGTTGGCGACATTCAGATTTATCTTCTCGTTTAATTTTCAGCATATGGTCCTTTAACCCAGTGTTTCTCAACAGGCCCTCAGGACCCGCTAACAGGTCAGGTTTGCAGATATCTGAAGCACAGCACAGGTGATATGATTTGCTGCTCAGTGATTGCAGGATTCGGTCTGCGTTTACCCCAAGGTGATCCTTAAAACCTGGCCTGTTAGGGGGACTTGAGGACCAGGGCTGGGAAACCCTGCTTTAACCCCTTCAATGCTGAGTTATTTAACCTCTGTGTGCTGAGCTAATTTTTACAGTTTTTGCTCATCATGTTTAAACGTGATTTGAAGTCATGTTTTATTATACAACAGTAGCGCTCAACCCCGGAGGAGCCGCTGAATAAACCTCGGGATAGTCTCACTGCACTAGGAATTACTATACACCAGCACTGTTGTGGATTTTCTATTTTATATACTTTACTAAAGAAATAAAGTGTCATATAATATACATGCGCGTTGAAAGGAATTTACAGGATGCGTCACTTGGGGAAAAACACACGGCGGAAAAGAAACTGTTAATACCTCGATGTATGAGTTTAAGTCCTGCTCAAAAGAGCTCAAAAATGTGGTGTCTAGGGTACCCGGGTACTGTGTTCAACTGGCCAGTGAACAAAAAGAATAATCTTCGACTAGTCACCGTTGGGGCCCTGTGAATTGAAGCAATTTAACAAGTGCGTGCTTTCGTTTTAGGAACCGTGGGCCTGGAGGCCTCTCACCCATCCGTCAAACGAAGTGTCCAGAACCGCAGCCTAGACCAAAGGATCGCTCTCCACTTTAGATTGGAACTCGGTGCCAACGAATCTGCTCTCCGCAACAAGAACACCAATCCGCCGCCTTTACTCCCAATCGATCGTCGCAGCCTCCTCACTCGGGGTCCTGGTGGAACTTGGTTTCTCTCTTAATCGCTCAGCGGAAGGTAGTAGGTGACAGCCCGATCTCTGTCCCCAATCTCCAGCACCGAATAAGGCACCGTCCCCACTCCGGCCTGGTTGCGATCCTTGACAGTGTCCTGCGTGCGTCCTACTCCTTCTGTCGCTCTCCTCGCTCTGCACCTGACTTGCACAAGGCTGCTGATGTCCTCCCTTGGCCCGCACGCCCCCTTCCTGTTCCCTTTGCCAAGGTTTCTGGGAGATGAAGTCTTTTTCACAACATAGTCCACAATGTCTCATTCATATGTTATACACTGGCTCCCCCTAGTGGCAACACTGTTTAATTTCAGAAGGACAAATTTAAACACATCGCTACACTCCCCCCCCTAAACTCTTGGGTCCCTCCAAGGGTGTGTAATGGATAAATAACATTGCAATATTCACATTAACCAATACATTCAGGCTCAGCAACAGACATATAATGGGTCAGATATGCATCCTCAATTTGACTCAAATCCCTAGCTACTTGAACCAGCATAGCAGACACTTCGGGCAGCCTTTGCACAGTCGTAACCGCTTCTATGTCCTACGTCCCGGTGAATCATATGTAAGTCTCAGAGGAGGCTGTATCGAACGCTTGGGCTTTGATTCTGTGATCCACAAGGAGCCTTCATCTGTGTAGGGTTACAATATAGTTCAGGAACACCGGCAGCCATGACTCTCACAGCCTCTGCTCCAATCACTCCTTTGGTTCTGTAACGGTTAGCCCCTGCTTGGGCCATTGTGGTGGCTTGGAACATGAGATGAAGCCCTTAAGGTAGGTGAGTAACTGACTGGACACAAGGACAGACGGATTTATCCAAAACCAAGGAGCACCAAAAAACAGAACAGAATTGCCACTAAGCTCCGAAGGCTTCAAGACCGACAGACAACTTAGGACACACTCAGAAACACAATGATACGCCTGCCAATCCGTGAATAGAGCAGGCTGCAGGGCAGTCAGAGAAACACAAAGATACACTTGACAATCCGTGAAGTGAGCAGGCTGCAGGACAGTAAACAAAACAGACAGACTTTACTAAAAGAGGTCCTTATAAGCGGCCTCTGAATATATACTAAACTAAGACAGACAAGGTACATAAAACATGAAACATACAAGAATCGTCAATCAGGCAGAGGTTGGCAACAGATCAGAAATATACGGTACCAGGGGTGAGGAGAAGGGATAGTCAAGAATAAAGCCGAGGTCAGAACCAGAAAACACTTGAACAGGAATGCTTTGCAGCAACTCAGGAAACACGAACCAGACAGAACCACCATCAACTCCACAAACAGTCAATGAGGCTCTGTGCTGCTGGGAATATATAGGGAGTGGGTCTGTGTGATTGGGACATGTGACCCCAGACCAGGAGATCACAACAGAACCCCAGATCAGCCCTAAACAGCACAGCCAGACACACCATAGGGGAAAAAGAAACATGAAGACCCTTCACCACCAGGGGGCAAGGCTGAGACGTGACAGGTTCTTTCCAGTTCAACTAGGTCTCCCAATGGAACTCGTCGTGACCTTTATCGAAAAGGCTTGTCATCCTGAAGACAAGTGCGGTGCTCAGTGCTCTTAGCGCTCCCCAGATCAGACTCATACTTGGAGAAGTTGAGTATCAGAGACTGAAATCGCTCCTTCCGTTCAAATGAGATGTGGGCATCTTTAGGGTAGAACCTTTCAACTTGAACCTCTTTATTCACCCCGCCCTAAATCGGTAGGGGAGAGAGACGTAACAAAAGCCACTTGTCTGATTGGCATCCGTGCTTTCAGAATTTCTGGAGAGTCAGACACGTTGCATACACTGACGGATACTCTTCCTCGTGTCTGTTTCAAAATTCGTGTGGAGATTATTTTAGGGACTTCTCTGGACTGTATGACCTTCTCTGGCCCTCCCATTCTCCTCAGCCGCCTCACTTCTGCAGGGGCTCTCTGTTCCTTGACCATCCATTGACAGACCGGCCGTAACATTGAGTGCGCCTTCTTAGGAGCAGGATTCTCTTCCTTCACCAGTGGGGTTAGAAGACGTCTCACTAAGTCGGTGTTCGTCTCCACTATCATAGAACTTTGATTAGCTCCCGAGGGCCGAGGACATACAATGGCCAACGTGTCACATACTCTCGGTTGTCCAACGGTTACTGAACTGAATTCCAGCTTCGGCTGTAGATATCCATCATAGGGAGACCTCTCAATCCTCATACCCCAGATTTCGAGATCCTTCAACTTCTTCAATGGTATGTGTTTCAAATATTTCTCAAAGAAGTCTCGATAGATCAACGTTACTTGAGCACCTGGATCTAGAAGAGCCTTGGTGTAGACCCCTTCTACTTGAACCAGGATGATGGGCGAAGGACCTATCAACTTGTCAGGGAACTTTTTCGTAGCAGCAGGAGGCATAGATCCAGTTTGTTGTATTCTAACCCTCGTCCTCCTTCGTGGTGATTGAGGGCGTGCATCGTTTTCCCGCGACATAGGACCGGACGCCCAGGGAGAGGGTCTTCTAATTCTAGCAGGCACATATTCGCACCCTCTCTGCCCTGAGGTGGCCGGCTTCTCCACAGCCGAAACATCTTCTCCTCGAGGATGAGGGCACACTTTCTCCCTGCGACTCATTTGAAGACCACCTGTCCGAAGCCACAGCAACCTCTGCTGTTCGCATACCTGAGAGAGACCTCTGTATTTCTGTTACCTTCAAGATTGCCCGGCGCAGATCCGTGTGCGCCTGTTCCAGTTTCGCTTGAACTTCTTGCACTTTCTTAGCAGTCTTTTGTATTTCACCATACGTCTGAATGGTTGACTCTTTTGTAGTACTCTCTGAAGTCATAGGGGCAACAAACTGCTCTTGCCTGTCAACTTCGGACCCATAGGCATTCAACGAATCATCTTCAGCCGGCGAACATTCGTTATGTCTCACGGGTTGCACGTAGGCTCTTTCCCCTCTTAGAAATTTCTCTTCCAGAAGAGCCTCTTCCTCTCTAACAGCTCGAATCAGTTCTAAGTATTTCAGTTCTCTGTTACCTTCTCTGGTCTTCAGCTGTAACATCACAGGGACTAGAGGTTGAGGATCCCTCAATATCTGCTGAATTCTGATTTGGTCTATCGAGGCAGGTTCGGCCCCTTTCTTGAGAGGTATTTGGTGCAGAATCTTAACCAGGCGCCTCATATAATCAGTCATTTTCTCACCTTTCCGCTGGTAGGTGTGTTCGTACTGGTACATGAGCTAGGCAGCCTTCTCTGCTCGCCCGAAAACGACCTGTAAGATATTTAGGTAATCTAAAGCAGTACAGTCTTGTTTACTCCACTTCAGGTTTCTGACAGACTCTGATGCAGGTCCCTTCAAGCTCTCAGTAATTCTCTGTTTTTTCTGTGCTTCAGGGATGTCCCACTCGTCTAGAGCCTGCATCGCCTGTTCTACCCATTCCTCAAAGGTTTCTTCTCCTGCCGGAGTTGGCATGCTTCCTGAAAAATTCCTAAACCGTCGGTAACCAAAATTTGTGTGAGGAGGGTTGGTTCTCTGACATTTAGCCAGAAAGTCTCCGATAGCCACAATGAACTCTGGCCCGATCATGGCTGGCAGGCCGGGCGCAGGAACGTTCGCGGGATCGCCACGTGTCGCACTTGGCTGGATCAGTTGAACTTCCATATCGGTCAGTTTCACACTCACACCCAGAAAACACACTGGAACACCCTTTCTCCACTCAAAAAGAACATATGTGTGAGAAGTCTCTGAGTTCGCTTTAATGTCCATTATTAACCCCCAATGATCCGGTGTCAGCGCGGCCACGGCCTGGCGAATCTGGTCTTCGGCCCAAGTGTCTGCGGGAATGTCCATGACTACACTTAACCCTAGCTGTCTATTCTGCTCCTCACACCATTTGGCAGCAGTGTCTGGATCCATATAGGGATGGGCTGCCGGTTCGATGCGAACATGAGTTTGCATCGAACATTGGCTGTTCAACTGTTCGCTGAACGGCGAACATTTCCGCGTGTTCGCAGCATGTTCACCCACAATGGACCACAATGCACTGTTCCCTGGCCTGAAGCTTCTAATTGGCTACAGCCTTGCACCTGACCACACTATGGTCACTATGCCAATCAGGGCTCAGAGTCCCGATTGGGCAAATTTTGCCCAATCATGGGCTCACAGAGCTAAGTCCCGCAGCACAGTATATAAGGCTTCCCTGCAGCCCTAACGTGTGTGTTGCAGGAGTGAATCAGAGAGGAGATCAGATTGTTGGATTTGCAGGGACAAGCTGGCAGTGGCAAATAGCTGGGAAACTGGCAGCCTGGCTGTGAAATATCATACCACAGTTGAATCAGAGTTCATCTTTATCTATTCAGAGTTGAATCTGGGTCTTGTTGCCAGCTATCAGGGTGTATCACTGTTATAGCAGAGTTCCAGAAAATCTGTATATCTTTAATCTAATACTAGATACCATAGAATACCACAGTTGAATCAGAGATCATCTTTATCTATTCAAAGTTGAATAAGGGTCTTGTTGCCAGCTATCAGGGTGTATCACTGTTATAGCAAAGTTCTGGAAAATCTGTATATCTTTAATCTAATTCTAGATACCATAGAATACCACAGATGAATCAGAGTTCATCTTTATCTATTCAGACTTGAACCTAGGTCTTGTTGCCAGCTATCAGAGTGTTGCAGCCTGCAGGAGAGGAAGTGAATCAGAGAGAGAGTAGAGGACATTGGCAGCCTTGCAGAGAAAATATCAGTGAAATCGCTGACTTATAGCAGTTCTGCATATCTCCAATCTATATACCAGAGTTGAATCAGAGTTCTACATATCTCCTTATCTATATACCAGAGTTCTGCATATCTCCAATCTCGATAACAGTTGAATCAGAGTTCTGCATATCTCCAATCTATATACCAGAGTTGAATCAGAGTTCTGCATATCTCCAATCTATATATCACTCACCATGTCAGAAAGACCAAAAAGGACAGGCAGATACTCCCAGACACAGATAAGCAGCCTCTGTGTCAGAAGGCTGTGCCCCTGGTCGTCGTGGACGGGGTGCATCCTCTGCAGGGGCACACTTGCCACGCTTGCTGGCCTTCTTATGCAGCAGCAACATACAGAGTATTTGGTGGATGATTAACCAGGCCATCCTCAGAGTCCTCTGCCAGCCAGGCTTGTAGTGGTTTACAGTCCACCTCAGCTGCCAAAGCATCTAATTCAGCCTCCATGTCCACAGCTACTCCTGCCGTAGCCTCACTATTAGGGATGAGCTGTTTGGGTTCGGATGGTTCGGAGTTCGGCCCGAACTTTGGCAGATCGAAAGTTCGCAAACTTCGAACTTGTGGGTGTGTTTGGTTCGAGTTCGAAAAAAAAAAAGAAATTTTGAAAAAAGTATAGAAAATGCTTAAAAAAATACAAAAAAATCTAGAAATAAAGAGACTCTTTACTGCAGAATATTATAAGCAACGGTTTATTAGATATTGAATTAAAAACTAATGTTTACGTGGAAAGATTCTCAACTCTAAATGACCTCTGTTCACAAACGGGCATAACACCAGGTGTTTTTAGTCTGGTAATCAATTTGAAACATAGTACACTATACTGAGGTACTGAGGGGGTGGGGTGGTGTCTGTTTCTGATTGAGATTTGAGAATTAATTTCCCTCCTAAAACTTCCTAATATGCTGCATTTAACTGGTGTTTGAAAAAAATTCAAAATAACATCTAAAGCAATGTTATTTTTCACCTCGGGATTAAACATTCACAGGGTTAATCAGAGAGCAGTGAAAATCAGGAGAATAACTGGAGAAGTGAAAATTCTAGGTCAAAATAGCCAAACCAGAAAAATTCTCCCATTTATCTCACTTTCCAAATCGACTATTTGGTCTAGATTGTTCTCTTCTCTTGCCAGTTCTCCTGGCTTTCACCTCTCTCTCAGGGTTGTTCAGAGAAAGGTGAAAACCAGGAGAATGGCAGGAAAAGAGAACAATCTGGACCAAATAGCCGATTTGGAAAGTGAGATAAGGCTAGGGTCAGACTAACGCATTTTTTACAGCGACCGTCAAAAAGTGTGTCCGAACGCATTGCCGTATTTTTTTCACGGAATGCACGAAAACGGTCATACGATGCGCATTTTTGTGCGTGATTTTTTACGGATCCAAACCAGGAAACTTTGGGGGTCTGGATGTTATGTTGGCCGGACATGAGCAGGGTCTGACGTCTCCAAATCAAGCACACACGCCGCTAGTGGACGCAGCGCACTCTGTACATCCGTACTAGCGGTTCTGCGTTCTCGAATACATGCGTTGATTTTCCACTTGCGTTGCGCAGCCGGACTTTCGTGCGACCGTATTTCGTATATTGGCCGTCATTGCCCGTCATTTGCTGCTAGTGCGGCCGTGATTAAGTGCGCCTAAATGCACGTTAAAAATTCGCTAGTCTGACACTAGCCTAAATGGGAGAATTTTTCTGGTTTGGCTATTTTGACCTAGAATTTTCCATTCTCCAGTCATTCTCCTGCTCTTCACCGCTCTCTGAATAACCCTGACAGGGTTATTCAGAGAAAGGTGAAACTCAGGAGAATGACTGAAGATAAAATTTTAGGTCAAAATAGCCAAACCAGAAAAATTCTCCCATTTATCTCACTTTCCAAATCTGCTATTTGGTCTAGAATTTTCCATTCTCCAGTCATTCTCCTGCTTTTCACCGCCAAAAAATCAGTAAACTTTTTCTGCGTGTCCGAAAATGTCTCCTCTTTTCATACAGACTGCCGCCCCAAGCAGTTGTTTATGGATAGATTAAAGGAAAAGCATTTACCGTCATTTGAAATGTCATTTTTTGGTTTTTACATATTTCTATACATCCTAGAAATCCACCACTTCACGGGCAGGTTATGGGGACCTCCTAGGCACGATATTAGAAGGAATTTTTGTTTTTATTTTTAACCCTTATTTCATGGAAAACTCACTGTCCCTTTAAAAACGTTTTTTTTTTACTTTTTGTCCTTGTTTCCTGTCCCCCAGGGCACTACCCGGACCCCCATACACCTTTTATGGCAAATATCTAGCATATATGCCCTCTTGGAGGGCACTCTAAAAACAGAATTTTCAGCCCCATTGACTTGTATTGAGTTCGAGTTCGGGTTCGGAACCGAACATTTGGAAAGTTCGGGTTCTGCTCCGAACCGAACTCGGGGAGTGTTCGGTTCATCCCTACTCACTATCCTACACGGAGGAGTCAATTGAATTGTTTGACTACAATGACAATGACATGCTGCTTGAGGATGCGCAGCAACTACAGTGCTCTGATGTTGACTCTTAGGTTGAGGAAGGGAGTAAAATCAACCTCAAGGGAGGGGGTGCCAGTGACACACAAAGAACTGTCACTCATGTTCCCCCAGCAGCTGCAGCATACTGCCAGGTTGGCTCCAGTGACGAGGAGATAGGGGGTGATGACGATGATGAGGTCACTGACTCCACTTGGGTGCCTGATCGAACAGAGGAGTCAAGTGAGGAGGAGGAGGAGGCACAACAAACACGAGGCACAACATCCTCTATGAGCAACCATAGCCAGTCCAAGACATCAGAAGTCTGAGCTGCTCAGGTGCAGAGCGATATTTTCTCAAAGCACACGTCCAGGAACTCTGCTGTCTGGGAGTTCTTCTTCACATGTGCAGCAGACTGCACAGTTGCTATTTGTAACCTATGTCTGAAGAGGATAAAGTGTGGGAAAAACATCAGACGCTTGGGTACCACGTGCTTGATGTGACATATGACCACCTGCCACGCATCCCTTTGGCACAACACTTTGCATAGGTCCTCCTCCTCATCTGTCTCTACCCCCACTATATGTCCTGCCATGACATTGTCTACAACCTCCACTGACAGGGATGATGCTACAGTAATGGTTGTAACAGGTCCTTCCTCGCAATGTGACAGCATCCCATCAGCTGCAGATTTGCACAGTCAGATTTTGTTGCCCCAGCTGCTGCAGTGTAAAAAAAATATAGTCCCAACCATCCCCAAGCACAGTGTCTAAATGCCAGCTTGGCAAAATTACTCGCATTACAGCTGCTACCTTTCCAGCTGGTGGACTCTGCCTCCTTCCGTGAATTTGCCGAATGTGCTATACCACAGTGGCAGGTTCCAAAACGCCGGTTCTTTTCACGGAAGGCCATTCCAGCACTATACCAGCATGTGGAAGACAATGTTATGGAGTCATTGGGAAAGGCAGTCAGCAGCAAGGTGCACATTACTTTAAACACGTAGTCCAGCAAGCATGGACAGTGCCGTTACATTTCTTTCATGGCACACTGGGTAACTTTGCTTGCAGCTGGGAGGGATCCAAGACGGGGCTCTGTGCTGGAGCTTGCTCATCCACCACGCCTCCAGAAAGCTGCTTATATGAGGTCTGTCTGCTCCACCACCTCTTCCTCCTCCTCCTTCTCTGTCTCTGGTGAAGTGGCAGTTAAACCGACGCATGGCAGGGGCTACGCAATGGCTCAAGCAAATAGATGCCATACTGTGCTTGAGCTGGTTTGTTTAGGGGACAGGAGCCACACCGGGCCAGAAATTCTGTCAGCTCTGCAGGGGCAGGAGCAGAGATGGTTAACACCTTGCCAGCTTGAGCTGGGAATGGTCGTCTGTGATAATGGCAGCAACCTTCTCTCCGCCCTACGCCTGGGTCAAGTTGACACATGTACCATGCCTAGCACACATCCTAAATCTAGTAGTACAGCATTTCCTGACCAGGTACCCAGGGCTGGAAGAGCTTCTCAGCCAGACCAGAAAAGTCTGCAGCCACTTCAGACTGTCATGCCCAGCAAGTGTTCGCCTGGCAGAAATTCAAAGAGAATTGCACCTTCACACAAACCGTCTGATCTGTGACATGCCCACCAGGTGGAACTCGACATTGGCAATGCTGCAGCATCTGCACAAGCAGCAGAGGGCCATCAATAAGTACCTGTGTGAGTATGGCACAAGGACAGGTTCAGGTCAACTTGGGTCCCCCCTCGCAGTGGCTGATGATCAAGGATGCATGCACTGTACTGTCACCATTTGAGGAGGCAATGAGGATGGTGAGCAGGGACAGTGCATGCATCAGTGCCACAATTCCTTTAGTGTTCCTGCTGGAGCACACTCTTTGGGGAATTATAGATGTGGCACTAGAGGCAGAGTAGCGGGAGGAAGAGGAGGACCTCCCTAGCTCTGAAGGCCCCAGTCTTTACTCAGAAAGCATTCCTGCGGGTCCTCAGATCAGACAGGAGGAGGATGAGGAGGAGGAGGAATATTTAAGTCGTGGGGGCATTGAAGGTGGGGTTACCTCAAGGGAGGGGTTTTGTGTCCCCAGAAACACAAGGACTAGTACGTGGCTGGGAGGAGGTAGTGCACGATAGGGTCATCCTCAGCAACCAGGAAGACTCGGAAGCTAATGCCACCTCCAACCTATGCTGCATGGGCTCAATTATCCAGCAACGCCTGCTAAAGGATCCCAGGATTCGTGCTATCAAGGAGAGGGATCATTACCGGTTGGCAACCCTTCTTGATCCTCGATACAAGGGTAAGGTTGCAGAGCTCATCCTACCCTCACAGAGAAAGGACAGGATGAAACAATTTGAGGACGCTCTAAAGCAACACTTGTGTAACACATTTCCAGGCACTGGTGGGTTACCAAGTGCTGACACAGGTGATTCTGAGGCTGCGGTTGATCAGAGGAAGAGTGGTGAAGGGGGCCGCTTGATTGATGCCTTTTGCAATTTTTTTAGTCCACGACGCCCAGGGACGTTAAATGTAGGCACCCATTGCCAGCATCTTCACCATATGGTTCAGGACTACCTAGGGGCAAGGGCAGACCTGGATACCTTTCAGCAGATGATCCACTGGCTTACTGGGTGTTGAGATTGGATCACTGGCCAGAATTTAGAAAATATGCTATGCAGCTACTAGGTCGCCCTTCATCCAGCGTGCTTTCTGAAAGGACGTTCAGTGCCGCTGGAAGTTTTGTCACAGACAAAAGAGTGCGTCTGTCCACCAACTCTGTAGACCGGCTGACATTTATAAAAATGAATCAGTCCTGGATCAGCAGCTATCACTCGCCTGATGCTGATGTAACTGAATAGATCGGGGATCTCTTCTGCATTCCCAAAAACCTCCACAACTGCACTTTTCCACAATACCTCAGAGGGGTTACGGATGGTGTGATGGCACTGTTGCTGACACTAAAGGCCCAAATTTAAAGCACCTATTGTTACTTTCATCCAAAGCCTGCATAAGAGACTCCATAATTTAGCCCAAAAAATCACTAAACTTGTTCTGCGTATCCTAAAACGTCTCCTGTTTTCATACAGGCTGCTGCCCCAAGCAGTTGTTTATGAATATATTAAAGGAAAACCATTTACCGTCATTTGAAATGTCATTTTTTTCTTTTTAAATGTTTCTATACATCCTACAAATCTGCCACTTCATGGGCAGGTTATGGAGACCTCAAGGAATTTTTCGTTTTTATTCTTAACCTTTATCTCATGGAAAAATCACTGTTCCTTTAAAAGTTTTTTTTTAAAGCTTTTTTTCCTTGTTTCCTGTCCCCCAGGGCACTACCCGGACCCCCATACACCTTTTATGGCCAATATCTTACATATATGCCCTCTTGGAGAGCACTCTAAAATTCGAACGTTCGAGTCCCATTGACTTGCATTGAGTTCGAATAGTGTTCGAATTCGAACTTTTTAAATTGTTCAAGTTCGAATTCGAACCAAACACGGGGGTGTTCGGCCCATCCCTAGATCCATATTAACCTTTTAATTGCTGTATACTCAGAGATTGGAATCCCGGACGAGCTCCCACGTGTAGTGCTCACTCCCGGAGGAGCCACTAAATAAACCTCGGGATGGTCTCACTGCACTAGGAATTACTATACACCAGCACTGTTGTGGATTTTCTGTTTTATATACTTTACTGAAGCAATAAAGTGTCATATAATATACATGCGCATTGAAGGAATTTACAGGATGCGTTACGTGGGAAAAACACACGGCGGAAAAGAAACGGTTAATACCTCGATACACGAGTTTAAGTCCCTTTCAAAAGATCCGCCGCCTGCACTCCCAATCGATCATTGCGGCCTCCTCACTCGGAGTCCTGCTGGAACTTGGTTTCTCTCCTAATCGCTCAGCGGAAGGTAGTAGGTGACAGGCCGATCTCCGTCCCGATCTCCAGCACCGAATAGGGCAACGTCCCCACTCCGGCCTGGTTGTGATCCTTGACAGTGTCCTGCGTGCGTCCTACTTCTTCCGTCGCTCTCCTCGCTCTGCCCCTGTCTTGCACGAGGCTGCTGATGTCCTCCCTTGGCCCGCACGCCCCCTTCCTGTTCCCTTTGCCAAGGTTTCTGGGAGATTAAGTCTTTTTCACAACATAGTCCACAATGTCTCTTTCATATGTTATACACTGGCTCCCCCTAGTGGCAACACTGTTTAATTTCAGAAGGACAAATTTAAACACATCGCTACAGAACCCAGACAAATTATAAATCCTTCTTTTACGGCAGACTTTGCAGATTCATAATATATCATTGTTATATGTATACGCCATGTCCTGCCAGAATGCTACAGCAAAAAAATGTAAAAAAGAATGTGAATTTCTAATTATATACAGTGTAAACTAATTTTTTCACATTTTGTCATCTGAGCCTTTGCTGTATGCTTTTTAACCTAAAGTTAGAAATGGGAACCCATTACTGTATTTTTCTGGGAAAATTAGGTATTAGGGAAATCCCTTGGCAGCTAGGGGGTTACCTGACAACTAACGTTATTGCGTCCATGCACAATGATGTCAGTGGGATGGGCGAAGCCCCAGAGGTTTTGCTGACATCCAAGATGTCAGCCACTTCCAGGACAAGTCCGTGATCCTGGCACCAGATCGCAGACCATCACCTAAGGGGATAAATAGAGGCAACGCTGGAAAGATCAGACATTGACCTTTTCAGCGATGCCTCTCTTTTTTCTTTGACGGCTCCTGATCGGGAGGGAGAGATGTCAAAGGACCCCATCCCTTTCAGGCACTCTCCTGGCTCTGCTGGGGTGGAGGGCATCTGAAACTGATGGCAGAGTGCTGCAAAGTGTCGGGAGGCCCTTAAAACACCACAATAACCCATTCTTCCATTTCTTCCTCACCCCACAAAAAATCCTTTCTAGATCACTCCGGTCAGAAGGCATCCTCCGCCTGTCCTGTTTCCACCCACATCGCAAACCAACTCTTGCCTCCAAGCAGGGCCATCCTGTCCATAGAGCCGGGTGATGCAGCAGTTCCTGGCGGCCCATTGTCACGGGTGGCATTTTGCCGTTCTGTCAAATACCGCAACATGAAGTGCCCAGACAAGGCACGGCCCTCTGGCAGGCCAGTGTTTCAACCGTCGAGAAAGCAGACTGCGCCTGCCCTTCAAGTAGGCCGCGTCTCCAGCAGGCTGCATCTGCCCCTTTAAGTGGGCTGGCACCCTCTCCTCTAGCATGCCGACAACCGACCAGGTCCAGAGCACAACCTCGACCAGGCCCAGTATCCAACCAGCACTCCAGCAGGCCAGGTCCAGCCCGGAGCCTGGCCTTGACCAGGCCCAGTGTCCAACCAGACCTCCAGTGGGCAGGAACCCAGCCTCGACCAGTCCCAGAGTCCAACTAGCACTCTAGCAGGCCAGGCCTAGCCCGGAACCCTGCCTCGACCAGGCCCAGCATCCAACCAGACTTCCAGCAGACAGGAACCCAGCCTCGACCAGTCCCAGAGTCCATCCAGCACTCCAGCAGGCCAGGCCCAGCCTGGAGCCTGGCCTCGACCAGGCCCAGCATCCAACCAGACCTCCAGTGGGCCGGCACCCGGCCGGGCCTGGAGTCGTTCCTCGACCAGGTCTGGCTTTCAACCAGCCCATCAGCAGGCAGGAACCCAGCCTCGACCAATTCCAGAGTCCAACCAGCCCTCCAGCAGGCCGGTTACCGGTCCTCCGGATGCAGGCCCTACAGCGGCCCAAGGCGAGTCTGGACCAGGGCTGTGTGGATAGGTTTATGTGTGTATGTGTGACTGTATGTGGATGTGTGTGTGTGTGTGTGTTGATTGTATGTGGCGCACAGTGATACCCTCATACACACTGCACTTTACTGTCATTCTTAATGCTGTGGCGCTCTGTGATACGCTCATACACACCGTACACTACTGTGAGTCTAATTGCTGTGGAGCTCTTTGATATGCTCATACATGTTGCATGTTTTTTTTTGGGGGGGGAGAACAATTCATCCTTGGCTCCAGGCAGCACAGAGGCTTGGGCGGTCCTTGTCGCCAAGAATTCTCATAGATAGAGCAATGTAGGTCATTCCACAGGAACAGTACTATCAGACTCTTCCCTAATATCCTGGCCTTCAAGAAATCCCTTAAAACCCATCTCTTCAGATTAGCATACCACATTACTGATGTAGACCTGTCCCTCTCATATACGTCCATACCACCACATCAGATAAATGCAATTCACATGTCTTCACTAGGGATGAGCCGAACACCCCCGTGTTCGGTTCGCATTCGAACTCGAACAATTTCGAAAGTTCGAGTTCGAATTCGAACACGAACCGAACTCAATGCAAGTCAATGGGACTCAAAAGTTTGGTTTTTAGAGTGCCTTGCAAGAGGGCATACATGCAAGATATTTGCCATAAAAGGTGTATGGGGGTCCGGGTAGTGCCCTGGGGGACAGGAAACAAGGAAAAAAGTTTAAAAAAACGTTTTTAAAGGGACAGTGAGTTTTCCATGAAATAAGGGTTAAAAATAAAAACGAAAAATTCCTTCAAATATCGTGCCTAGGAGGTCCCCATAATCTGCCCGTGAAGTGACGGATTTCTAGGATGTATAGAAACATTTAAAAACAAAAAAATAACGTTTCAAATGACGGTAAACGCTTTTCTTTTAATCTATTCATAAACAACTGCTTGGGGCGGCAGTCTGTATTAAAAAAGGAGACATTTTAGGACACCCAGAACAAGTTTAGTGATTTTTTGGCTAAATTATGATGAAACTTATGCAGGCTTTGGATGAAAGTAACAATAGGTGCATTAAAATTGGGCCTTTAGTGTCAGCAACAGTAACCCCTCTGTTGTATTGTGGAAGAGTGCAGGGATGGACCCTGCGGTCAAATATTAAAATGATATAAATCTGGTAATATAGGTGTCAGTGGCAGTGCACCCAAATAATGTGCCTTTCATGGCAGCAAGTGCCTTCACACCGTAACCCTTTTGTGGTATTGTGGAAGAGTGCAGGGTTGGACCCTGCGGTTCAAAAAATTAAAATGATATAAATCTGGCACAGGCATCAGTGCAGCCAAATATTGTGCCTTTCATGGCAGCAAGTGCCTTCACACCGTAACCCTTTTGCCTACATATGACATCCCTGGGCGTCGTGGACTAAAAAAATTTAAAAAGGCATCAGTCAAGCGGCCCCGGGCTTCACCACTATTCCTCTGATCATCCGCAGCCTCAGAAGCACGTGTGTCATCATCACTTGGTAACCTACCAGTGCCTGGAAAGGTGTTACACAAGTCTCACTTTAGAGCGTCCTCAAGTTTTTTCATCCTGTGCCCCCTCTGTGCGGGCAGGATGAGCTCTGCAACTTTACCCTTGTATCGTGGATCAAGAAGGCTTGCCAACCAGTAATGATCCCTCTCCTTGATAGCACGAATCGTGGGGTCCTTTAGCAGGCTTTGCAGGATAAGGGAGCCCATGCAGCGTAGGTTGGAGGTGGCATTAGCTTCCGAGTCTTCCTGCTCAATGAGGAGGATGACCCCATCGTCTACTTCCTCCTCCCAGTCACGTACTAGTCCTTGTGTTTCTGGGCACACAAAACCCTCCCTTGAGGAATCCCCACCTTCAATGCCCCCACTACTCAAATATTCCTCCTCCTCCTGTCTGATCTGAGGAGGACCCACTGGAATGCTGTCTGCAGAAAGACTGGGACCTTCAGAGCTAGGGAAGGCCTCCTCTTCCTCCCTCTGCTCTTCCTCTAGAGCCACATCTATAATTCCCTGCAGATTGTGCTCCAGTAGGAACACAAAAGTAATTGTGTCACTGATGCATGCACTGTCCCTGCTCACCATCCTCGTTGCATCCTTGATCATCAGCCACTGCGAGGGGGAAAAAAAACAAGTTGACTTGAACCTGTCCTTGTGCCATACTCACACAGGTACTCGTTGATGGTCCTCTGCTGCTTGTGCAGACACTGCAGCATTGCTAATGTCGAGTTCCACCTGGTGGGCATGTCACAGTTCAGACGGTTTGTGGGAAGGTGGAATTCTCTTTGAATTTCTGCCAGGTGAACACTTGCTGGGAATGACCGTCTGAAGTGGCTGCAGACTTTTCTGGCCTGGTTGAGAAGCTCTGCCAGCCCTGGGTACCTGGTTAGGAAATGCTGTACCCCCAGATTTAGGACGTGTGCTAGGCATGGTACCCAGGCGTAGGGCAGAGAGAAGGTTGCTGCCATTATCACAGACGACCATTCCCAGCTGAAGCTGGCGTGGTGTTAACCATCTCTGCACCTGCCCCTGCAGAGCTGACAGAATTTCTGGCCCGGTGTGGCTTCTGTCCCCTAAACAAACCAGCTCAAGCACAGTATGGTATCTTTTTGCTTGAGCCATTGCGTAGCCCCTGTCACGCGTCGGTTTAACTGCCAATTCACCAGAGACAGAGAAGGAGGAAGAGGGAGAGGTGTTGGTGGAGCAGACGGACCTCATACATGCAGCTTTCTGGAGGCGTGGTGGATGAACAAGCTCCAGCACAGAGCCCCGTCTTGAATCCCTCCCAGCTGCAATCAGAGTTACCCAGTGTTCCGTGAAGGAAATGTAATGGCCCTGTCCATGCTTGCTGGACCACGTGTCTAAAGTCACATACACCTTGCTGCTGATTGCCTTTCCCAATGACTCGATAACATTGTCTTCCACGTGCTGGTACAGTGTTGGGACTATATCTTTTCTTACACTACAGCAGCTGGGGTAATGTAATCTGACTGCGTAAATCTTCAGCTGATGGGATGCTTTCACATTGTGAGGAAGGACCTGGTACATCCATTACTGTAGCATCATCCCTGTCAGTGGAGTGTCAGACCTTTTCAGATATGAAATTTCTATTTTTCACAGCAATTGCTTCACACAGACAATTCGTCTACGTGGTTAATATCTAACAAGAATATGCGTTATAAAAGACAAAGGATCGTTATTGTTATGCATATTAGGGGAGACATTTCCAATGATCAAAGACGGTCTAATGGACTCTGGTTGTAAAAAATAAACAAACAGATGTTAGATCAAATGGTTTACAAGTAAGGGAACACAATAACAACTGATCTTACCCTAGGATAGGTATCTCAGTACTGTGTTTATTTTGTCAGATCGAAACTCTTAAAGCCATGTAAACATTGAACAATGGGTTGCCCAATAAAGAAAAAAAAACCCTAGAGAAGGTTAAATGGCTTGGATAAACAGCTTGTAAGGCTATGCTATTTGGCGATATGATCTAACACTATATGGTATTTGAATATTTAATACAAATGTCTGGTGCACTAACATGTTATGTGGTCAGTTAGAATAGATAACCTTGGCGTCTTATAAAAAAACAGAGGCCCCACCACATTCAGTTGATTATTCATGAAACAGATTAAGTCTGGTAATTGTGAATGTTAAAGACGATATCACGAATGAATGAATTAATGTATGTCTGCAGGATCCTCTCATAAAGGGTGTATGAAATGCACACACGCCGTGGCGAAGTATACCACTAGTATTGGAGGCACTGTCAATAATATATACATATCTATATATATCTACAATAAGAAAAATATACGTCATAATTAATATATCCCTGACCTATTAAAGAAGTCAATAATCTCTAACAGGAGGTTGGAGTCAATGACATGGCAGGACATATAGTGGGGGTAGAGATGGGTGGGGAGGACCTACGCAAAATTTTGCACCAACGGGATGTGTGGCAGGTGGTCATATGTCACCTCAAGCACGTGGTACCCAAGCGTCCGGTGTCTTTCCCATGCTTGAGCCTCATCTGACATAGATTACAAATAGCAATGGTGGGGTCTGCTGCACATTTCTTAAAGAACTCCCAGACAGCAGAGTTCCTGGATGTGTGCTTTGAGACAACAGCACTCTGCACCTGAGCAGCTCTGACATCTGATGCCTTGGACTGGCTAGTGCTACGGTTGGTCATAGAGGACGTTGTGCCTCGTGTTTGTTGTGCCTCCTCCTCACTTGACTCCTCTGTTCGATCAGGCACTCAGGTGGAGTCAGTGACCTCATCATCATTGTCATCACCCCCTATCTCCCCGTCACTGGAGCCAACTTGGCAGTATGCTGCTGCTGCTGGGGCAACATGAGTGCCAGTTATTTGTGTGTCACTGGCACCCCCTTCCTCTAGGTTCATTATACTCCCTTCCTCAACCTCAGAGATTGAATCAGAGCACTGTAGTTGCTGCGCATCCTCAAGCAGCATGTCACTTCCATTGTAGTCAAACAATTCAGCAGACTCCTCCGTGTGTGATAGTGAGGCTACGGCAGGAGTAGCTGTGGACATGGAAGCTGCATTAGATGCTTTGGCAGCTGAGGTGGACTGTAAAGCATTACAAGCCTGGCTGGCAGAGGACTCTGAGGATGAGGATGGCCTGGTTAGCCAATCCACCAAATCCTCTGTATGTTGCTGCTGCTTAAGATGGTCAGCACCAGTTAGAAAGGACAAGCGTGTCCCTGCAGAGGATGCACCACATCCACGACAACCAGAGGCACAGCCTCCCGACACAGAGGAAGCTTGCCCTCTTATCTGTGTCTGGGAGCGGCTGCCTGTCCTTTTTGGTCTTTCTGACATGGTGAGTGATATATAGATTAACCCCTTAAGGACCTCTGACGTACCCTGTACGTCCTGTACTCGGGTCTCCCTTAGACCCGCGGACGTACAGGGTACGTCAGCGGCGCCAAATCCCCCTCCCGCCCGATACTCACCTCCCTCGTCGGATCCCACGGCGATCTGGCAGGGAGGAAGCCTGCCCATGTGATTTACATGGGCAGGCGAGGCTGATGACGTCGCCACGCTGCGTGGTGACGTCATCAGAAGGTGCCACCAATTGGCGCCAAAACGCGATTCAAACCTGGAG
This sequence comes from Leptobrachium leishanense, assembly GCA_009667805.1. Classification (NCBI taxonomy): domain Eukaryota; kingdom Metazoa; phylum Chordata; class Amphibia; order Anura; family Megophryidae; genus Leptobrachium; species Leptobrachium leishanense. The sequence continues at coordinate 497,623,640 of CM019063.1, read as the reverse complement.
GGGGGCTGACATCTTGGATGTCAGCCAACCCTCCAGGTCCCCCCCCACCCACTGACAACCTCACCATATGTGTGAGGATGTCAGTGGGCCAGTTAACCCTCTAGCTGCCATGTAGAGATAAGGGGATCCTAAGGATCCCTTTATCTCCAGATCCTTGGCAGCTGGATGGTCATATTTGCCATCATTTAAAAGGCCTGATCATGGCCTTTCAAATGATACCAAACATGACCAGGTTTGGTTTTAAATTTTTTTTTTTCCCAAAAATTAAATAAAAAAAAAATAATAAAAAAATTAAATAAAATAAAAAAATGTTTTTTTTTTAAAAGTTTTTTTTGCCTGGGGGGAGTTTAATTAAATAGGACCTAGGCTGTCATCTAAAAATAATTAGCACAAAATGGTCAGAATGAGCGCAGCGCACATAGGTGAACTGTCTCAGCAGTGAAGGGGTTAAAAAGCAAACGCATGTTAAAATTGGGTATTTCTAGTCTCGGGACAAAATTTTGAACCTATTTAGCCGGGGTCTTTTTGGGTGGTTGTAGATTTTGGGGATTAAATTACGAAAAAGTGTGTTTTTACCATTTTTTTCCTCAAATTTCATATTTTTTTTTATAGTAAATTATTCGATATGATGGAAATAATGGTATTTCTAGAAAGTCCATTTAATGGCGGGAAAAAGGGTGTATAATATGTGTGGGTCGAATAAACGAGTAAGAGGAAAAATTGTCCTAAACACTAACAGCGCAGAAACGTAAAAACAGCAGCGGTCACTAAAAGACGGATTTGTGTAAAACCGCCCGGTCACTAAGGGGTTAAAGATATACAGAACTCTGATTCAACTCTGTTATAAAAATTGGAGATATGCTGCAGAACTCTGATTCAACTCTGGTATAAAGAATAAAGATTTCCAGAACTCTGGTATAACTCAGTGAGACCCCCTGATAGCGGCAGTGAGAAGACACAGATTACAATTCCCAGAAACATCCTATAAATCAGAGAGACCCCCTGATGGGTGGCAGTGAGAACACAAATATTTCAACAATTCCCAGATATTTTGTAGAAATGAGACCACCAAAATACTTGGTGGCAGTGAGAACACACAGATTACCACAATTCCCAGATATTTTGTATAAATGACTGACCCCCAAAATTGCTGGTGGCAGTGAGAACACAAAGATTAGAACAATTCTCAGATATTTTGTAGAAATTACTGACCCCTAAAATAGTTGCTGGGAGAGCACACAGATTACCACAATTCCCAGATATTTTGTAGAAATGACTGACCCCCAAAATTTCTAGTGGCAGTGAGAACACACAGATTACCACAATTCCCAGATATTTTGTAGAAATGAGACCCCCAAAATACTTGGTGGCAGTGAGAACACCCAGATTACCACAATTCCCAGATATTTTGTAGAAATTACTTACCCCCAAAATAGTTGGTGGCAGTGAGAACACCCAGATTACCACAATTCCCAGATATTTTGTAGAAATTACTGACCCCCAAAATAGTTGCTGGGAGTGAGAACACACAGATTACCACAATTCCCAGATATTTTGTAGAAATTACTGACCCCCTTAAATACTTGGTGGCAGTGAGAACACAAAGATTAGAACAATTCCCAGATATTTTGTAGAAATGAGACCCCCCAGTAGCTGGTGGCAGACTGGCAGTGAGAACACACACTAACACAACAACAATCTCCTCTCAAACACGTGCTGAAGCGCTGTGTGAAGCCTTATATAGTGTGCTGCAGGATTTAGCTCTGTGAGCCCATGATTGGGAAAAATTTGCCCAATCAGGACTCTGAGCCGTGATTGGCATAGTCTTGAACCTGTCTTGCACCTGACCTGTGGTCAGGTACAAGGCTGTAGCCAATTACAAACTTCAACAAACAGATGGTAGGCGCCCCTGCCTGTGCCGCCACCAAATATCCCAAGCCAGCCAGCAATCAGTGGTTTCCCCCAAACCAGTGTACGATACAAGAAACAAATACGTAACTGGCGGCGCAATACCAGTCGCTGCGGGATTTCTTGGTGGTTCTCTTTGGTGGTACCGTCCACATATATGAAAAACAATAAAAAGTGCAATAGTGCAGACGCAAAATACAATTTTCAATCAGAATGCGTATTAAGATGCTACCACTCACAAAGGGAGAGCCCCAACACTGGCTCTGAGTGGAGAGATGAGGGAGGGAGAGATGCAGATAGTGTAGGGGTCAGTGGTAGAGGGGCAGAAGTTCCATTTAAGGAGAAAGGTAGAAGTAAAGAGTAGAAGCGTGAGCGAAAGCATGATATAGACGTGTGTTTACCCGGAGTAAAAAGTGGGCCTGGAATCTGGAATATCACTGTGATTTTTGACCTCTCTCAGTGTTGTATTAGAAAACAATGCAATTCTATTACTTCCAGTAAACATGCAACAAGAGTGTGGAACATAGTTACTAGAGAAGGCAGCTAGTCCTGTTGTAGAGTTATATCAGGCAGCCTTACCGGCCCTCTTCACCTTTCAGTCAAATATTCAACATTTTACTTGAATAATAAGGTGTGACAAAACATATAGTATATGTCATGTCCATCAGCGGCAACAAAACATGATTCACAATTATCTTTATTATTGTGTGTTTGCACTAACCTTTAACTGGGAGATTTTAGTGGCATGTCTCCCCAGAGAGAAATGTTGGCAGGATATATGGCAGCACATTCTTATTATCTCCTTGACTACACCCTTGCTGAGATTGATTAGTCATTTCCTTTTTCTGTTATCTATTGTATTATCAGATACAAGTTACAATCTTCATTTCCACTCCTATCTCGAGGGACTTTTACTTTTATCCGGTCTTTGTTAAAGGAAGACACTGACATTAAGGTATTATCAATGCTACAATGATTAATGATAGAAGAAACGCAGGAGGTGAAGTCTGTGAAATTAATACAAGAAACATCATGTTCATAAAAGTGGAAAGTTTATATTTTGGAAATTGAAAACGAACCAATGCTATTAAAATAATTTTAATACAGTGAGGAACTAGGAAGAAGTACAGATATAACTATATAACATACATAAACACAGTAACTATATTTTACAAATCTATAGGCATTTTGAAATGTATAGTACAATGGCAGGACGGGTACATTTGTGGTAGCTACAGGAAAGGGTGAGATCAGTGTAGAGAGTAACACAAAGGTTCCTATACATGCAACAAAAGAGAAGGCATTAAGATGCCTACATCTATCAAAACAGGACAGGAAGCTATAAAAATGTATCAAAATAATTTGAGAGATTGATAAAGAAGCAGAGGGAAACAGAGAGATGAAAATGGTCCTGAGACAGGAGGGATGGGATATTGAATTTGTATTATAAATAATCTATGGAGGGGTTCATTGATATAAGAAGAAACCAAATTTAATAATAAGAAAAAGCCACAGACACAAGAAGAAATTAGAATATTGTTACACTGCTGTACAGAATACAGGGCTGAATTGGACCCTTTAGTCTCTCTGGGGAACGGATAGTGATGTGACAGTTCTTTTGTTCTCTCCGTGGCATTTTTTGTTGTATCACCCTTATATTAGCAAATAGGATAGATTATCATTCAGTCTCCTCAGTGATCCCTTAGCCCATGGCCATTAAAGTCCACTGGTGAGTGGTGATCTCTGATTTGTTAATAACCACTACAGCCCTAAAAAAATCAGTGTTTTTTGAGTTACAGTAACATAGTAACAGTACTATAGTTTAAAAAACATCAGTGTCCATTGAGTTTAACCTTCCACAGATCCTTGCCTCTGATAGTAATCCAAAACAAATGGGAAAACCCACTGCAACCATTTCCTAATTGTATCAAACAGGAATATATATTTGATCTGAACAATCGGATGTCCTAATTTGATTTAATCACATGAAATTTCAATACCCCTTTGCTAGATCATTAATATGCATGTTACAAATAAGTGGAGCCAGGACAGAACCCTAAAAACCCACTTACCTCTTGCTTCCCAATTGACTACTTACCATTAAACTCTCTGTGCCCTGTCTATGAGTCAGTCTTCATTCCAAGAACAAGTATGTTTCACCAATCCAATAACTGTTAGTTTGTGCAGTTACCATTTGTGTGGGACTGTGTCCTGTTTTAGCAAAATCTAAATGGATCACCCCTCCCGGGACTCCTCGATCCATAATTTTATTCACAACTTCATAGAACCCCATTAAGTTGGTATGACATTTGTGTTGTTCAAAAAGCCATGTAAACTCCTGATGAGATTTGAAAGGTATTCCTTAACCCCTTTGCTGTGGATGACAGGTGGGAGACGTCCTCATTTGTCGCCACTGTTTGTAGAGCACGTCCCCCACACGTCATCGGGTTTCCACTCCCTCCTGCACCGATACTCCTCTCTCTGTCCGGGGTCCCAGAGTGGTCTGACGTTCTGTGACATTTCTAGCAATGCCTTTCTTCACTTGCTAGCCCTTGTCAATGGGAAGATAGAGGGGTCCAAATGATCCCCCCCATTCAGGCACTTCCTCTGCTCTGGCAGGGGGGTGCCTGAAACTGACATCATAGCGCCTGTTGCAATGAGGGGAGCGCGCCGCGAGTGGTATAAACATGCGGATCTGACTTCAAGGAAGTCAGATCTGCGTGGGACCCTGGATGGAGAGGTGAGTATCGGGGGAGAGGGGGCTTGAAAGTGACGACGTGTGGGGAACATCCTCCGCACTTGGGAGTGAAATGAGAGGATGCTCCCTGCACGTCCTATGCCTTCAAGCGGTTAAACACTTTTATACCAATAGACAAACCAGAATAAATTAAATTAAGTTCTGAGAATGTGTAAAAATGTTTAATTTTTTGCTTTAAACACTGTCATTTCATCTTCTCCGGCCGTGCCCCTCAGTTAGGGGTGTTTCTTCAGCTCCCACTTCCTGTATATTCTCCACCCACTACTCCAGCCATCAAAGCTTCACATGAAGTAGCACAAGCTGTGCATGTGAAACTCTGTGCACGCTCAGGACCTCAGGCTGGGGAAACTGAGGAACTTTCACATTTGCATTTCTGCAAATGTGAAAGCAAAACACACTCAACTGACTTGCTCACATATTCACCCGTTGACTCGCTCACACACCCATTGACTCGCTCGCACACTCACCCACTGACTCCCTCACACACCCACCCGCTGACTTCCTCACACACTCACCCACTGACTCATTTACACATTGACCTGCTGGCTCCCTCCCTCACTCACCTACTGACTTTCTCACACACTCACGCTCTTGAGCTCTTTCATGGCTTATGTACTCACTGACTCACTCAAACTTTGTCAGACGTCACTCACTCTCACAGTCTTTCTTGTGCTGTCTCTCGTGTGCTCTCTCTCTTGTTGTTTCTCTTGTGTGCTCTCTCGCTGCGCTTTTTCTTGCACTTTCGCTGCTTTATCTTGCTGTATCTCTGTTTTTTTTTTTGCTGTCCCTCTCTCTGCTGTCTCTTTTTCTCCCTGTGTGTATTGATATATTTCCTTCCCTGTCTCTGCAGTAGCTGGCAGTGAAAGAGATACGGATTGGAATGTCACTCAGCCCTGCCCTCCCCTCAGCTCACAGTGCAGGAGGGGAGGGAGAGCACCTCAGTCACACATGCTCAGTGTGTTTTTTTATGCATTCCACAGAATGCACACCGATTGGTTAGCTCAGTGTGCCTCCTGAGGTGGTTGTGGAAAATGCCAAGAAAGAAAAATCAGATAAATATGATAAAATATCATATTTACTTGCTTTTAATGCCTGCCGAATGACACTACTGGCTCATTCAATAGGCATGTTTTTAAAGTCACACTGACAAAGCATGCATGTCCCTTTAATGTTACTAACCTCTCAATTTCCCCACCACATATGTTAGACTTACAGGCCTGTAATCACTAGGCACAGATCTGGATCCTTTGTAAAATATGGGACCCACATCTGCTTTACATCTGCTTTTGGTACACTACCCGACTGGACAGTATCTTTGCATGTTAAAGGGATCACTCTATCATAGATGAAGTAATATTTTCAGCATGTGTTATTACTATGAAAATGTTTTTATACTGTGGTTACATAGACCTTATCTCAAATCTATTGCCATTGATTCAAGAAATATACTAGAAATTCCAAAACGTCTTGGTGGCTAAGTTATTCTACATATCTGCACCTATACCCAAAACCTGTATTTGTAATTAAACAAAGCATCTACATTTTACATATACATTTTTTATGGAGCAAAATCACTTTACATTAGTGATTTTACAGCCTGGTATTTGTTTTTCCAATATTGGCTGCAGGAGAGAATAATGACTGACCTCAAATTAGTTTGTTATTCTTCATCTGTGTCCACATTAATGCATCTTAAACAGGCATACAACGCAATAAGGTACAGTAGGCAGATGTAACAGCTGAGCAGCAACAGAGGTTTGTGTGTCCGTTGGAATAAGACAGGGGATATTAGCATTAACGAGAGGGGGCGTTAGACATAACGACTAGGCTGGAATAGTGTCATTAGCAAGGGGGTAGCGGAGAGGATCTGTGGGCACTAGATGCGTTTATCAATAAAATGTGATGAAGATTAAAAGCCAAAGTGGTTTTAAGTGGCTGCCAGCCTTTCGGGCATATGTTTAGACACCCAAAAACACAAGAAAGGAGCTCTGAATCTTGTAAGTACCCCACAGGGGGAAGATAGGGGCCAATACCACTGCACTACTGCGCAATCAGTTCTCTCTGCTTTATCCACTTTGTAGAGTTTATGTTCATCCAGTCCCCCACGAGGATCGGACACAGACACGAACCCAACAACATCCACTAAATTGATCCAGTATTTGAATTACACTATCGCACTATATGATTTCTGCGCCTAAGGGGACTTCTTTGCATGGAAGAGTGTCATTATCTAAGAATTGATGCATGGCATAGAGGAAATTAAGAAAACAATAGAATTTGTGTTATTTTCCAATGCAGTGGGTTATAAAAATTGTACTATAGTCTATTAACTTGTTAGGAATGTTTGGCCTCATATCTTCTCTTTTCCTTGTGTATGACAGTGTAAACACCCTAGATGGTGAAATGGACTACTCCCCGTACTCAAGAGATTTGTATTTACTTTGGCTTTAAAGCACTGTGAATCCAGCTATTATGTGCTATTTTAATGTATCTATTCAGTAATGTATTGGGAGGCAACTATGTCCTTTCCACATGCCATTATCCTCCCTTAACCCCTTCACTACCATGCATTTTCTGTTACAGTTACAAGTTTTTATAAAGCGCAAACATTTTTTTTATCATATAATTTATTTGAAGCGTGGGATGCGAAGTTAACAATTAAATATAGGGTGTTTCACCCTATAGGGGTCAAGTCGTAAAAAAATTATTGTGGGAACTCACCAACATTTCTGTCCATTGCAGTCTTAAAGATTACTGGGAGGCGCAGCAGCTGCAGCACTTCTTTATGCATGAGAATGCAATTCCTCTGTGTAACACTGAGAAATTCCCATGCCTTCCCAATGTGCTTAAATCCAGGAAAACCCTAGAGTATAGACAGTTTTATAAAATCTTTTCTAAATAGAAAAGTATTGCAGCTTCCCAGTATATCAGCCAAAAGGGAACGAAGTTCCTCCTGCTAAAATAGTGAGGGAACTGCGTTCCCAAGCGTTCCTGCATGACTTGACCCCTTGGGTGAAAATATAAATTCTGCACAGAAATTGTTGTGAGATAGTTAACAAAATCAAAATAGTGTGAATTTCTCGTTTTAATCATTTTTTATGTTTTCGTTTATTCTTTTGAGAACTTTTGCTGGGATGAAAAGTTCTAATCTCTAGATGGTGTCCATTATGTTGCACAATTTCACACTGGGACTGTATTATCAGCATACAGGCAGAAATGTTCTTAGTGTCAGATCCAGCAGATAAATAATACAGTGCTCAGATCTCCTGCTTATTGGGATTTGTAGTGATCCTAATCCTATTGAGATTATTAGCAATGCATCTTCCACAAAATACCAAGAGAATACCAAGAGAATACAAAAATATTATCTGTGTGGCATTGTCCTGTCCCCACTCCACATACTCCCGGAGTCTATGTGCAGCTTGACAGGCAGGCATACCTTTCCTACGAGTCGAATAAATGAGACCAGTTTGCAGCCTGTATATTCATTAACCCGTTGTAGGACTGTGGTAAAACTGGGGGGTAGCGGAACAGTAGTAAGTGTAAAAAATACAGGCTATACACAAATTTGTTATAGCAGTAACACATAGATAGAATTACAGAAACAGGGTGTGTCAGTATAAAACACTTAGACCATGCTGCAACCTTATGAAAAGCAGATGGCTGCAATGTAGGGGAAACAAATACACAGCACATAGGGTGCTTCTGAAGCTGATGGGAACTGTGGGATGGCTAGGGGGAAGTTAAGCTGAAGCCCTTACCGACGATGTTTCTCATAGAGGAGAGAAATGGTGGTTCGATGCTTTCTTCAGCTCCCGTGATAAGGAAATGAGGTTCTTCTTCCCACAATCCCTTGCTGGAGCAAGGAAGCATGTGACCAGCCAGCCCACGGGATCCTGGGAAGGCTGGCTTAATACCAGGGTGTTATGAAATAAACAGCCACTAGATGGCGGTGACATGAAACACATGCATTTCTATGTAGACAACTTTAAACCATCTGTCCCGAAGAGAGTACAGGCATAATGCATGTGTATGGAAATTACAGTAACACCTTGTATCTGTACTGTAGAGGGATTTTCACTCATTATAACTAGGGATGAGCGGTTCGGGTTCGGACGGTTCGGGGTTCGACCTGAACTTGGCCTGTTCGATGAGATCGCGAACACCGAACATTTCCGGGTGTTCACCGCATGTTCGACCACAATGGACACCAATGCATTTTCCCACTGGCCTGAAGCTCGTAAATGGCTACAGCCTTGCACCTGACCACAGGTCTGGTGCAAGACTGGTTCAACACTATGCCAATCAGCGCTCAGAGTCCTGATTGGGCAAATTTTGCCCAATCATGGGCTCACAGAGCTAAGTCCCACAGCACACTATATAACGTTTCCACGCGCCGATTCTGCACGCATTTCAGAGGAGATTTCAAAGGAGATAGTTATGTCTTGTTACTGCCGGTCTGCCACGCTACTGGGGGGGTCTGGGGGGGGTCTCATTTCTACCAAATATCAGGGAATTTAGGTGATTTGTGTCTTGTCACTGTGCCAGCAAGTTTTTTTTGGGTTTACAACTTTCTTTAAAACATTTGTGAATTGAGGTGATCTTCTGGGTCTTGTCACTGTGCCAGCAAATCTTTTTGGGGCTCACTAATTTCTTTAAAACATTTGTGAATAGAGGTGATCTGTGTCTTGTCACACAGCCAGTACCACGCATTATTTTGGGGGTCACAAATTTCTACAAAACATTTGGGAATTGAGGTGATCTGTGTCTCGTCACTGCCAGCAAAGTATTTTGGGGGTCACAAATTTCTACAAAACATTTGTGAATTGAGGTGATCTGTGTCTCGTCACACATCCAGTACCACGCTGTATTTCGGGGCTCAATAATTTCTACAAAACATTTGTGAATTGAGGTGATCTGTCTCTTGTCACACAACCAGTACCACGCATTATTTTGGGGCTCACTAATTTCTACAAAACATTTGTGAATTGAGGTGATCTGTGTCTCGTCACACATTAAGTACCACGCTGTATTTTGGGGTTCACTAATTTCTTTAAAACATTTGGGAATTGAGGTGATCTGTCTCTTGTCACTGCCAGCAAGTATTTTGGGGGTCACAAATTTCTACAAAACATTTGGGAATTGAGGTGATCTGTGTCTCGTCACACATCCATTACCCGCAGTATTTTGGGGCTCACTAATTTCTTTAAAACATTTGTGAATTGAGGTGATCTGTCTCTTGTCACTCCCAGCAAGTATTTTGGGGGTCACAAATTTCTACAAAACATTTGTGAATTGAGGTGATCTGTGTCTCGTCACACATCCAGTACCACGCTGTATTTCGGGGCTCACTAATTTCTATAAAACATTTGTGATTTGAGGTGATCTGTCTCTTGTCACTGGCTGCCAGCTATCAGTGTGTCTCACTGAGTTATACCAGAGTTCTTTAAATCTTTATACCAGAGTTGAATCAGAGTTCTGTATATATTAATCTATATATCACTCACCATGTCTGAAAGAACAAAAAGGACAGGCAGACGCTCCCAGACACAGATAAGAGGGCAAGCAGCCCCTGTGTCGGGAGGCTGTGCCTCTGGTCGTGGTGGACGTGGTGCATCCTCTGCAGGGGCACGCTTGTCCTTTCTAACTGGTGCTGGCCGTCTTAAGCAGCAGCAATATACAGAGGACTTGGTGGATTGGCTAACCAGGCCATCCTCATCCTCCGAGTCCTCTGCCAGCCAGACTTCTAGTGCTTTACAGTCCACCTCAGCTGCCAAAGCATCTAATGCAGCCTCCATGTCCACAGCTACTCCTGCCGTAGCCTCGCTATCACACACGGAGGAGTCAGAATGAATTGTTTGACTACAATGAGAGTGACATGCTGCTTGAGGATGCGCAGCAAGTACAGTGCTCTGATTCAATCTCTGAGGTTGAGCAAGGGAGTATAATCAACCTAGAGGAAGGGGGTGCCAGTGATGACACACAAATCACTGGCACTCATGTTGCCCCAGCAGCTGCAGCATACTGCCAAGTTGGCTCCAGTGACGAGGAGATAGGGGGTGAAGATGACAATGATGATGAGGTCACTGACTCCACCTGGGTGCCAGATCGAACAGACGAATCAAGTGAGGAGGAGGGGGAGGAGGAGGCACAGCAAACACAAGGCACAACATCCTCTGTGACCAACCGTAGCACTAGCCAGTCCAAGGCATCACATGTCAGAGTTGCTCCGGTGCAGAGCGCTGTTGTCTCAAAGAACACACGCAGGAAGTCTGTTGTCTGGGAGTTCATTAAGAAATGTGCAGTAGAGCGCAGCGTTGCTATTTGTAATCTATGTCAGATGAGGCTTAAGCATGGGAAAGATACCGGACACTTGGGTACCACGTGCTTGAGGCGACATATGAACAAGTGCCACACATCCCGTTGGGGAAAAACTTTGCGTAGGTCCTCCTCCTCCTCATCTGTCTCTACCTCCACTGTATGTCCTGCCATGTCATTGCCTACAACCTCCACCAACAGGGATGATGCTACAGTAATGGATGTACCAGGTCCTTCCTCACAATGTGACATCATCCCAGTAGCTGAAGATTTACGCAGTCAGATTACATTGCCGCAGCTGCTGTAGTGAAAGAAAAAATATAGTCCCAACCATCCCCAAGCACTGGGTCTAAATGCCAGATTAGCAAAATTACTCGCATTGCAGCTGCTGCCTTTCCAGCTGGTGGACTCTGCTCCCTTCCGTGAATTTGCTGAATGTGCTGTACCACAGTGGCAGGTTCCAAAACGCCATTACTTTTCACGCAAGGCCATTCCAGCACTATACCAGCACATGGAAGACAATGTTATCCAGTCATTGGGAAAGGCAGTCAGCAGCAAGGTGCATGTGACTTTAGACACGTGGTCAAGCAAGCATGGACAGGGTCGTTACATTTCCTTCACGGCACACTGGGTAACTCTGATTGCAGCTGGGAGGGATCCAAGACGGGGCTCTGTGCCGGAGCTTGTTCATCCACCATGCCTCCAGAAAGCTGCTTGTATGAGGTCTGTCTGCTCCACCACCCCCACCTCTTCCCCCTCCTCCTCCTCCTCCTTCTCTGTCTCTGGCGAAGTGGCAGTTAAACCGACGCCTGACAGGGTCTACGCAATGGCTCAAGCAAAAAGATGCCATACTGTGCTTGAGCTGGTTTGTTTAGGGGACAGGAGCCACACCGGGCCAGAAATTCTGTCAGCTCTGCAGGGCGAGGTGCAGAGATGGTTAACACCACGCCAGCTGGGAATGATTATCTGTGATAATGGCAGCAACCTTCTCTCCGCCCTACGCAAGGGTAAATTGACGCATGTACCATGCCTAGCACACGTCCTAAATCTAGTGGTACAGCGTTTCCTAACCAAGTACCCAGGGCTGCCAGAGCATCTCAGCCAGGCCAGAAAAGTCTGCAGTCACTTCAGACAGTCATTCCCAGCAAGCGTTCGCCTGGCAGAAATTCAAAGAGAATTCCACCTTCCCACCACTGATCTGTGACATGCCCACCAGGTGGAACTCGACATTAGCAATGCTGCAGCGTCTGCACAAGCAGCAGAGGGCCATCAACGAGTACCTGTGTGAGTATGGCACAAGGACAGGTTCAGGTCAACTTGGTTTTTTTTCCCCCCCGCAGTGGCTGATGATCAAGGATGCATGCACTGTACTGTCACCATTTGAGGAGGCAACGAGGATGGTGAGCAGGGACAGTGCATGCATCAGTGACACAATTCCTTTAGTGTTCCTGCTGGAGCACACTCTGCGGGGAATTATAGATGTGGCTCTAGAGGCAGAGCAGTGGGAGGAAGAGGAGGCCTTCCCTAGCTCTGAAGACCCCAGGCTTTCCGCAGACAGCATTCCAGCGGGCCCTCCTCAGATCAGACAGGAGGAGGATGAGGAGAAGGAGGAGGAATATTTAAGTAGCGGGGGACATTGAAGGTGGGGATTCCTCAAGGGAGGGTTTCGTGTGCCCAGAAACACAAGGGCTAGTGCGTGGCTGGGAGGAGGAAGTGCACGATACGGTCATCCTCATTGACCAGAAAGACTCGGAAGCTAATGCCACCTCCAATCTACGCTGCATGGGCTCCCTAATGATGCAAAGCCTGCTAAAGGACCCCAGAATTCGTGCTATCAAGGAGAGGGATCATTACTGGTTGGCAACCCTTCTTGATCCACGATACAAGGGGAAAGTTGCAGAGCTCATCCTGCCCACACAGAGGGAGCACAGGATGAAAAAACTTGAGGACACTCTAAAGCGACACTTGTGTAACACCTTTCCAGGCACTGGTAGATTACCAAGTGCTGACACACGTACTTCTGAGGCTGCGGGTGATCAGAGGAATAGTGGTGAAGGCCAGGGCCCCTTGACTGATGCTTTTTTAATTTTTTTTAGTCCTCGACGCCCAGGGACGTCAAATATAGGCACCCATTGCCAGCGTCTTCACCATATGGTGCAGGACTACCTAGGGGCAAGGGCAGACCTGGATACCTTTCCAGCAGATGATCCACTGGTTTACTGGGTGTTGAGATTGGATCACTGGCCAGAACTTAGCCAATATGCTATGCAGCTACTAGGTTGCCCTTCATCTAGCGTGCTTTCCGAAAGGATGTTCAGTGCCGCTGGAGGTTTTGTCACAGACAAAAGAGTGCGTCTGTCCACCGACTCTGTAGATCGGCTGACATTTATAAAAATGAATCAGTCCTGGATTAGCAGCTATCAATCCCCTGATGCCGAAGTAACGGAATAGATCGGGTATGTCTTCTGCATGCACAAAACCTCCAGCACTGAACTCTTCCACAATACCACAAAAGGGTTACGGTGTGAATGCACTTGCTGCCATGAAAGGCACAATATTTGGCTGCACTGACGCCTGTGCCAGATTTATATCATTTTAATTTTTTGAACTGCAGGGTCCAACCCTGCACTCTTCCACAATACTACAGAGGGGTTACTGTATGATGATACTTGCTGGCCTGGCATTAAAGGCACAATATCTGGGTGCACTGACGCCCATTACCAGATCAAAAACTTTTCAATATAGGACCGCAAGGTCCACCCCTGCATTCTTCCACAATACCACAGAGGGGTTACTGTATGATGATACTTGCTGGCCTGGCATTAAAGGCACAATATCTGGGTGCACTGACGCCCATTAGCAGAAGAAAAACTTCTCAATATAGGACCGCAAGGTCCATCCCTGCATTCTTCCACAATACCACAGAGGGGTTACTGTATGATGATACTTGCTGGCCTGGCAGTCTTGCACCAAAAGCACAATATCTGGGTGCACTGACGCCTTGACCAGAATCATATCTTTTCAATATAGGACCACATGGTCCACCCCTGCACTCTTCCATAATACCACAGAGGGGTTACTGTATGATGATACTTGCTGGCCTGGCATTAAAGGCACAATATCTGGGTGCACTGACGCCTTGACCAGAATCATATCTTTTCAATATAGGACCACATGGTCCACCCCTGCACTCTTCCACAATACCACAGAGGGGTTACTGTATGATGATACTTGCTGGCCTGGCATTAAAGGCACAATATCTGGGTGCACTGACGCCCATTACCAGATCAAAAACTTTTCAATATAGGACCGCAAGGTCCACCCCTGCATTCTTCCACAATACCACAGAGGGGTTACTGTATGATGATACTTGCTGGCCTGGCATTAAAGGCACAATATCTGGGTGCACTGACGCCCATTAACAGATAAAAAACTTTTCAATATAGGACCACATGGTCCACCCCTGCACTCTTCCACAATACCACAGAGGGGTTACTGTATGATGATACTTGCTGGCCTGGCATTAAAGGCACAATATCTGGGTGCACTGACGCCTTGACCAGAATCATATCTTTTCAATATAGGACCACATGGTCCACCCCTGCATTCTTCCACAATACCACAGAGGGGTTCCTGTATGATAGTACTTGCAGGCCTGGCACCAAAAGCACAATATTTGGGTGCACTGCCACTGACGCCTGTATCAGATTCATATCCTCAGAGGGGTTACGGTGTGATGGTACTGTTGGGGATGCTAAAGGACCAATTTTAAAGCACCTATTGTTACTTTCATCCAAAGCCTGCATATATTTCACAATAATTTTGCCAAAAAAATCAGTAAACTTTTTCTGCGTGTACGAAAATGTCTCCTCTTTTCATACAGACTGCCGCCCCAAGCAGTTGTTTATGGATAGATTAAAGGAAAAGCATTTACCGTCATATGAAACATAGAAACATAGAAAAATGTCGGCAGATAAGAACCTTTCGGCCCATCTAGTCTGCCCAATTACATGGATACTTGACCTGGATTTATCTTTTGTTTAGGATAGCCTTATGCCTATCCCATGCTTGCTTAAATTCAATTACTGTTTTGGCCTCTACCACTTCTACTGGAAGACTGTTCCATGTATCCACCACCCGCTCAGTAAAATAATGCTTCCTGATGTTACTTTTAAACCTTTGCCCCTCTAATCTAAGACTATGTCCTCTTGTTTTGCGATTTTGTTTCCTTTTAAATATACTCCCTTCCTCTACCTTGTGGATTCCCTTTACGAAACGAAAATTACCTTTATGAAACGTCATTTTTTTGTTCTTAAGTGTTTCTATACATCCTAGAAATCCGCCACTTCACGGGCAGGTTATGGGGACCTCCTAGGCACGATATTTGAAGGAATTTTTAGTTTTTATTTTTAACCCTTATTTCATGGAAAACTCACTGTCCCTTTAAAAACTTTTTTTAACTTTTTGTTCTTGTTTCCTGTCCCCCAGGGCACTACCCGGACCCCCATACACCTTTTATGGCAAATATGTAGCATATATGCCCTCTTGGAGGGCACTCTAAAAACCAAATTTTCAGCCCCATTGACTTGCATTGGGTTCGAGTTCGGATTCGGACCCGAACAAATGGGAAGTTCGGGTTCGGGCTCGAACCGAACTCGGGGAGTGTTCGGCTCATCCCTAATTATAACCCCCTGAATCTTATCCCTGTACAGCGATGAGTGATCCTATAACTCTCTCTCCCTTTTCTGCCCTCTCCATGGTTATTGTAATGCAACAGTACATGTTTGTTGAACTTTTGTTTGTGGCTGCTGCTTTAAGCTTGTTTACAGTAATACAGGATGACTAGAGAGAGGTAAAACAAAGATTTTCATTTCTCCACAGCAGGCACACTAATCTTACTTTTAAAAGGTGTACAAATGGGGTTTTGATGCTAATGATTGCTTATCAATGTATTACAATGCAAAATCACATTAACTTGACTTTGGTAGTAAAAGGGTTAATATTGTCACTCTCTTTTCCAGGTGTTCTATAGGTTTGTTTATTAAATCTTTTCATAACTTTGCTTTTCCCTTATTATATGTTTCGAAAACAAAAAAAGTAGGCAAAAAAGAAACATTGAAACTGACAGTGTTCACTCCTCCATCATTTTTGTATATTATCTTTTGGTTTTAAGTGAGGGAATGGAAATGTTCACATTTTTTGCTATTTTCCTACTTTATCTGTAGTTTGCTAGGACTCTGATTATAATTTTCTGCCATTGCATAGCAACATCAGTAAAACATAAAACAGACTGCATAATTTTATTTTTTCATTCCAGTGATTCAACACAAGCCAAATTAAAATTATGTCGTTTGGCTCAGTGCCTTGGATTCTTCTGAACTTGAAGCCACTTCACATTCTAGAGACATATGTCGGGTTTCTAGAGATTCTCTTGTAAATCTATTATTAAGTGATTAAGCGTGCAAACTTGGAACGATTCTGTGTTTTTTTAATGTTTGTATAAGGAAGTTTTACAGTTTTATGAGTGATGTTATTGCAGTCAGTCCGCAAAAAAAAAAATCGTTTATGAGTATTTAATAATTGCAGGTTATATGGTATTGATTTAAGAGCAAGTAACAAAGAGTGATGACTCTTGGAACCTTTATATAGGGGGCACACAAGGTTCTACAGACACAATTGGTGTGACGACAATGTCAGAAGAGGACAGGGAGAACGTTGTTCTAGTTATACGTTCAATTCAATAGGTTAAATAACAATCAGTTTAAGGTAATTCTTCATAATATCTGCCCTTAAGTGACATGTACACTGCCACAACATTAAAACCACCTGCCTAATACCATATACAAACAAAGATATATCAACGCATGGACCTCACAAGACCTCTGAACGTGTCCTATGGTATCTGGCACCAAGACATTAGCAGCAGATCCTTTAAGTCCTGCAAGTCGTGAGAAGGAGCTTTCTTTTTTTTTTTTGTAAATATAGTTTTATTGGAGAAAGTAAGGCAATACAGTCAAAGAGAATGCGGAACACAACGTAGAAAGATGCAATACTCTCCAAATATATACATTTTCCGAATTTTCAAAAAGAAGAAAGGGGGGGAGAGAGAGGGAGGGGATTGCCCAGATCCCCAAGAAGTGAAATAGAGAGAGAAAAAGAAAATAGAAGAGATGAAAGTAGAAAAGAACATGGAGGTCATGTAAAAGGCAAATAAAACTAAAGTCGGTTCCTTATACGCAAAAAACGGCAATGCCAAAAAATTGAGAAGGGAGACCACTGAGACTTCCGACTCATGTCACCATTGCGTGACCCATATGGTCTATCCATGGGGCCCATGTGTTGTAATAGGCAGGGAGAGAGTCCCTGGCCAGTGTCGTCAACTTATCCATAATTTGTACATCTTGTATTAAGGCATAAATCCGGTGCGATGAGGGGACCTGAGGGCAGTTCCATTCCAAGGCCAATAATCTACGGGCCGCCAAAGTGATTTTTGCCATGAGTTTGTGTTCCTGTCGGGAAAGATCCGGGTTGGGGCGAGAGAGTAAGAAGGCCCAGGGGTCCATAGGAATATGTCTCGCGAGGACTGTAGAAAGAAGAGTCTGGACTCCAGTCCAATAATGTTGTATTTGAGGGCATGTCCACCACAGGTGTATATAGGAGCCCCGTTCGCCGCAACCCTTCCAACAGGTATCCGGAGTCGGAGGGGACATACGTGAGAGTTGTACTGGAGTTACATACCATCGGAATATGGTCTTGACAAGTTGTTCCTGGTGGGTGGTGCACACCGAAACGATTCTCATGGAGTCCCAGATATCCAGCCATTCCTCCCTATCCAGTTGTTCCCCCAGATCCTTCTCCCAGGCATTAATATATGTAAATTATCTCCAGTCTAAGAAAGAAGTTAAAGAGCGGTATAGAGTCGAAATCAGACCTTTTGGGTATGAGCTTGCTTTGCATAGTCGTTCAAATGGTGTAAGAGGTGATAAGGCCGCCGCTTTCACATGTGGCTGAGAGGCAAAAGCCTTTAGTTGCATATATGGTAGGAGATGAGCAAGGGCTGTTGTGCCAGACATCGAGAACTCCGTAAGGGCCAGGAAAGAGCCTCCAGGATACAGTTGGTAGAAACGGGAGATATTAGAGTCCATCCATCCTCTTCCCGCTTTCACCGAATAGGCTGGGAGAAAAGCTTTGTTTCGTATGATCGGAGATAAAGGTGACGGAAAAGACGCCAAGTCACATTTTACAGCCAATTTATCCCAGAGCCGGATGGAGTTCACTATAGCTGGACAATTGGTGCGTAACAAAGTCCTGTGGGTTTTTGAGAGCCAAATCCAAAGGCTAGGGTCATCCGGAAACATAAGGGCGCGTTCCAAGTTTACCCAACGGTGTCGTCCGGGCGGTGTGTGCCAAGCAACAATTTGGGCCAATTGGGCCGCGTAATAATAAGATAGGAGGCAAGGAAGACCCAGGCCCCCTGCATCTTTAGGTCGGTAGAGCGTTGCTCTTGCTATTCGGTGCCACTTGCCCCTCCATATGAATTTGTCAATCGCCCGCTGAAGGTGATGGAGATCCTCTGGAGGGATAGCTATCGGGAGTGCCTGAAAAAAGTACAATAGCCGAGGCAGGACAGTCATTTTTATACAATATATTCTACCCATCCACGATATTGCATATTTATCCCAATTTTCCAAATCACTTTTAATTTGGGACAACAAAGGAGCATAATTCACATCATACAATTGTCCGGGATCAGTCGATAAATGAATGCCTAGGTATTTAATCGAAGTCAATGAGACTACTACAGGAAAATAGGAGCGAATTAAAGAAGTGTCTCCCTCCGCTATGTGAATCGGGATAGCTTCCGACTTGTCCATATTTATTTTATATCCAGATAACCGAGCAAAATCAGACAATTTCTGCAGAACTTTAGGGAGAGATGATAGGGGCTGTGAGATCGATAATAAGACATCGTCTGCATAAGCTGATAATTTATATTCACTTCCCTGGATCAAAATGCCCCGTGTGGAAGGGTCAAGTTTAATGTGTTGCAAAAGAGGCTCCAGAAAAAGGGCAAACAAAGCCGGCGATAAGGGGCATCCCTGGCGAGTACCATTGCGAACATTAAAGGGGATCATGTCTGTACCAGGAATCACCACCTGAGCGGATGGGGATGAGTATAAGGCTTGTACCGCCGCCACGTATGCTGGAGGAAAACCAAGATGTTTGAGAAGAGAGAACAAAAAGGGCCATTCTGCTCTATCAAATGCTTTCTCCGCATCCAGGGAGATAAATAGAGAAGGTATTTTGTGAGTAGAAGCATACCAAATGAGATCTGCTGTTTTCCTGATATTTTCAAATGCCTGCCTATTTGGTATAAACCCTACCTGATCAGGATGGATTAAATCCCCCAATAACCGATCCAGTCGTAAAGACAGAATTTTAGTGAACAGTTTTAAATCCGTGTTTATTAAAGATATAGGGCGATAATTTTCCACTAGCTGAGGGTCCCGACCGGGTTTGGGTATTAACACTATAGAGGCCATTAAAGATTCTAGTGGAGGTGTACCCCCTGTCAACATGTCATTAAAAGTAAGGAGTAACCTAGGGATAAGCTCTGCCGCAAAGGATTTATAAAAGTGATATGTAAAGTAGGCTTGTGCACCGATTTTATTTTCGGTTCGATTCGGTTCGATTTTTCAGATTTTTAAACTTTTCGATTCGGCTCGTTTCGACCGATTTCGGTTTCGATTCGATTCGGTTCGACCTGTTTTTCGGGTACATTTTTTTTTCGGAATTTCGACCATTTTTCGTATTTTCGTGTCACTGTGCTCGGTTTTTGTATCGACTTTTCGTTTTTTCGAAAACTTTTCGTCTTTCAGAAAATTTTCGTTTTTACAAAATTTTCGTTTTTACAAAATTTTCGTTTTTCGGAAAATTTTCGTTTTCCGGGATTGCACATTTTTCGGCATATCGACCATTTTTCGTATTTTTCGTGTCATTTTTCCCGTTTTTTGTATCGACTTTTCGTTTTTTCGAAAACTTTTCGTTTTTCAGAAAATTTTCGTTTTTACCAAATTTTCGTTTTCGGAAAATTTTCGTTTTTCGGAAAATTTTTGTTTTTCGGAAAATTTTCGTTTTTCGGAAAATTTTCGTTTTTCGGAACATCTGTTCTCCTCGTTTGCCACATTTCAAGCCCATTCGAAAAATCCGAAAATATTTCGTTTCGGCTCGGAAAACATTTCGGATCTGAACTTTTCGGATCTAAAATTATTCGGAAATTCGGCCGCATCCGAAAACACGAATCGGGAAATTTCGTGAAAATTCCGAAATTCCGAAACCCGAAACGCACATCCCTAATGTAAAGCCATCCGGACCCGGGGCCTTATGAGGCTTCATGTATCCCAAGGCTTTACCTATCTCCTCCTCAGTGATCATGTCAACCAGTGTCTCCATTCTAGATTCCGGCAAAAGAGGTAAGGATGCCTGGTTCAAGTATGATTCAATTTCCTGCATCAGTACCTTATTTGTATGGGTGTGGTCAGGGGAATGGACATATAGGGCCGTATAGTAGTTAGTCAACGCATCTCTGATAGCTCGCGGGGTCGTGTGTGATGGGCCATCCCTGTCCCGTATAACTGTGATTGGGCGAAATTGTGAGCGAGGATTAATTAGCCGGGCCAACGGGGAGTCCATTTTATTGGACCTATCGTAATAACGCTGCTTAGACCATAGCATAGCTCGTCCTGCATCGCCACAAACAATTGATTTAAGTCTGACCTAACTCGAGAGAGTGCGGTAAAGGTTTCAGGGCTGGGGGAAGATTTATGTTGGAGTTCATGTTGCCTGAGTTGGGTTTGTAAAGAAGTGATGTCCACTAATTTTAGTTTTTTATGATATGCTGCCAAGCTTAAAAGTTTGCCCCTTGTCACCGGTTTGTACGCCACCCAGAGAATCTGAGGGGAGATGTCAGGAGTGTCGTTCAATTGAAAGTATTCTGAGGTGGTTTCTTTAATTGTGTCCGAGACACCTGGTTTATTTAATAAAAATGGATCGAGGCGCCACCGTCTTCCGGGAGAGGGGGAGAAAGGGGTCAGTTTCAGAGACACATCTGCATGGTCAGACCATGTAATCGAACCTATGTCGGAGGACAAGACGGTCGGTATGCAGTCAGGGGAGGTCAGGAAACAATCTATGCGGGAATACGAGTCATGAACATGAGAGTAAAAAGTATAATCTCGAGTGGAAGGGTGTTGAACTCTCCATATGTCTATGAGTCCCAACTCATGCACAAAGCCGTGATACTGATTATCCTGGGAGGAAGAGGGCTGCGTCAATCTATCTCCCCGGGGATCTCACCTATCCACTGGGGGGCATAAGGTAGCATTAAAATCTCCCCCCATAATGATCTTACCTCTAGCATGTAAGTTAATAAAATCCCTCGTGTCGTCCCAAAAGCTAGCGTCCGGGCAGTTAGGGCCATAAAGCGCTACGAGAGAGTATGGCTGAGAGGAGATGGTACCTCGAACTATCACACACCTCCCCAGCCCATCTGCTTGTACCTCCTCAAACACCATCGGGCATGAATTGCGTAAGAGAATAGCAACACCATTACATTTAGGGGTAGAGCATGACATATATATCCTGGAGTATGTCGGGTCTGAGAGGCGAAAAGCGGCCAGTTTAGGTATTCTAGTTTCTTGAAGAAATGCGATTTCTACCGACTTCCGTCGGAGCTCCCTGAATAGAAGTCGTCTCTTACGTGGTGAATTAAGACCTTTTACATTAATAGAGTATACATTAACCTTAGACATTAATCAGAGAGGAGAAGAGTGCGAAGGAAAGATCCCCCGTCCGGCCACCCCTCCCCCGGAGGGCAAGAGGCCCGAGGGGCAGCCGGAGGGAGGATCCCGAGGGAATAAGAGAAGAAGAAAGAATTAAAAAGGAAAAGGAAAGAAGATAAGCTGGAAAATAAGATAGAAAGATCTCGTGATGGGCAGTCACGAGGGAGAAGGGTAGAGGGAATACCAGCCAAACGGGAATACCGAAGGGGAGGTGGATATAGGGGGGGGGGGAGAGGTAGAAGACCATTGGAAAAAACCAACGACAATCAGTCGGTGTAAGGGTGATACCAAAACCGGCTACCCCCCTCCGCCTCCGGCAACACAAATAAACTGTAGAAAAAAGAAAAAACCTCTCCTAATTCCAGACCCAAAAGGGAATGGAGAGAGAAAAAAGAAACATATCCTTAACAATTTGAACCATTATGAAAGTGGGGCATAAGCCCCCGCAAATAGAGGAATACGTTACATCGAATTTCCATACACACGCCTGCCACGATGTAAAACGGGCCCATCATGTCAATGGGCGTTGTAGGTAACCAGACACTTAATGCCATTACGGACCATTGCAATCAAAAAGTGGTCAGTCTCCTGAAGTCTCCCAATCTTGAGTGAGCCTCGGCAAAGGTCGTGGAGGGGCAAGGGCAGCAATCGAAGGAGGCACCTGTAAATCCAAGGATCTCAAAAGGTTCTTCGCCTGATGGAGGGATGTATAGGCCGAAGTATGGTTGTTGTGAAATATCAAAATCTTAAATGGAAAACCCCATGCGTATCGAATGTCATTGTTACGTAAAATGGTCGTAATCTCTTTCCACTCTCTCCTCTGAGCAAGAGTAGAGCCAGATAAGTCCTGAAAAAATGATAAGGGAGCGCCTTCATATTCCACATCTTGATTCCGCGTAGCTTTAAGAACCACATCCTTAGAAGTGTAATAATGAAAACGTGCCACCACGTCTCGTGGAGTGGACGAGTTATCACGACGGGGACCCAGCGCTCTATGGATACGGTCCAATATGAGATGAGAATCCGGTATATCAGGGACCAGTCGTTTGATTATGCCATGAAAAATATCTGATAAATCAGAATTAGCAACTGTTTCTGGTAAGCCACGAAGACGTACATGATTCCTTCTGGACCGATTCGTAAGATCTTCTAAGGATTCTTCTAGGTATTGGAGACGGTGCTCCATGGCCTCAGAGCGTCCTGCCAAATCGTTAGAGAACGTAATATGTTTCTTGGCCTGTTCTTCCAGACTGGCAGTGCATTCTCCAACCGCTTGGATTTCTAAGGATAGGGCCCTGGTGGATTTTTTAAGTTCGTGGGAAATAAAGGCCCGCAGGCCCTGTATATCATCCCTGGTGGCTAGAGCAGGAGCCGCTGCGGGGGCATCATGCTCTGGGAGCTGGGGCGAGTGGGTCTGAGCGCCATCTCGGTCTGCTCCCTCAGAGCTGCTACGGGCGCCATCTTGGGCCTGTTCATCCGCCCGGTGTCTGGCGGCGAAAATGGGCGCATTGCGCTGTTTTCTTTTTTGGGTGGCCGGTAGCATGATGGTTGGAAGGTTCCTACCCCTTTCTAGCTGGTGTCGCAGGCGAGTGAGGTGCTGTTAGGAGAGGATCGGCGGCGGTAAGGACGGGAGCTCAGCTAACACACGTCCGCCATCTTCGTCGGCTCGGCTCCACCCCCGAAGGAGCTTTCTTTGACCGTTCAAGCACATCGCACAGATGCTCAGTATCAAGTATGGTACTGGGGTGGTACCAGGGTGAGGGTAATATGAGCCCAGGGTGCAGTGAACTGCACAAACACAGATATGGGTGGAGGTAGGTGAATAGACAGAATGACCAGATTGCATATACTGATGATAGTGACTCAGGTTGCTGGAGCAGGAACTAAAGGATATTGTGAGTGGTTTGGAGCTAGTGGAAATACAGGAGCAGGTTCTGGGATAGGGTGGAGTAAAGGTAACATCACTGCTGTGCATGGAGAGAGCCTGTGGAGACACAAGTTCAATCCCGGCAAGAGCACCTCTCCAGTAAGTGTCCTTGGGCAAGACACCTAACGGTACATACTCGCCACCCAGGACATACTTGAAAACAAGAGAAATCTCAATGTATCCTTCCTGGTAAAATCCTTTCTCCAAAAAAAAGGAAAAAAAGATAAGGCTGGGGTTTCGGGAGCGTCAGAGCACAGCACTTCTCTTTTTGAGAGTTGAAGTACAATGATGTAGCAAAGGTCAGCATGGGGTGTAGCCCTTTATTTCAGGTGAAGTCACATGACATGTGGTCAGTGTTTGTTAACGTCTGCAAAGCCTCAACTGTACATATGTATGCAGACGACACCGTAATCTATACCAGCAAACCAAATCTCCGGCAGCTGGAAGCCGTGCTGCAAGAACAATTCACAGAGGTAGAAAAGTGGATCAAACACAACAAACTTTTTTAAAATAATGACAAAACTGTAACGATGCTCTTTGGAACAAAACCTAAACTACACAAATTGCAAAATCCCCACTTATGTGTTGGGACAAAATCAAATGGCACGCTGACCACAGTCACTTCTCTCAAATATCTAGGTATGTGGTTGGACCCTAATCTATCCTTTGGCCCTCACATCGAAAAACTCTCATCTAAACTTTACCCCAAACTAGGCGCCCTGTACAGAAACAAATCCTGCCTGAGCCCCGCGGTAAGAAAGCAGCTTGTACAACAAATGCTTATGCCGGCTATTGATTACAGAGATGTAGTGTACGCAGCCGCCCCGCAAACACATCTTCAGAAACTTACTACATTGTATAACTCATTCTGCCGCTTTGCATTACAATGTAACTACATGACCCACCATTGTGACATGTTAAAAGAGCTAAACTGGCCATCGCTGGAGTCTAAACGCACCCTTCACCTTTCCAGCCTGGTGTTTAAGAGCTTTTCTGGGAAGCTGCCACCCTATCTGAATAGACTGCTTCCCCCAGCAGCTCCCTCATCCTATAACCTCCGATCCAGGACCAGCACCTTACTTGCAATACCACAATACAAAACGACAGTGGCTCGGTCCTCATTTTCCTACAGAGCACCGCAATTATGGAATAACCTCCCAGACGCCATCAAATCTTCCAGTCTTATGTCACTCAAGAGCTCCTTACTAACATACCTCAATACAGAATGCACCTGTAACCATGTATCATAATGACTATTTCCTACATATTTATTTTCTGTTAATCTGTATATTTGTGTTGTTTTTTTTAATATCTTGCATTGTATTACTTTGTATTTCTGTAACTGTAACACTTCAATGTTCTTGAACCCAGGACATACTTGAAAACAAGAGAAATCTCAATGTATCCTTCCTGGTAAAATCCTTTGTAAATAAATAAATAAATACCTATTTATGTGCCTAAACCAGTACTAGTTGCAGAGGTGCAGTTCATCAGGAGTACCACCAGGGGGTTCCAGGATGGCTGCAGCCACGGGGCATGACACTCAGTTAGATTTGGGGAATTTGGAGGCCAAGACAACACAATGAAATCTTATAATGTTCCTCAAACCATTCCTGAACAGTTTTGGAAGTGTGGCAGGGAGCATTATCCTGCTGTAAGACGCCACTGCCATTAAGCGACACCATAGCCATGAAGAGGTATATGTGGTCTGTAGCATCTCTAGATAGGTGGTACATGACAAATGTGTGCTGACACCATTCTATCATGGATGGCATTATGTTTTTTTCAGCAGTTTGATCTGCAGTAGCTCTTCTGTGGGATCAGACCAGAGCAGACGAGCCAGCCTTCACTCTCCATGTGCATCAGTTACAGGTATTTATAAAATGCTAATAGGTTCCGTAGCACATCATTGAGCCTTGGATGCCAATGACCATGACGCCGGTTCACCGGTTGACTTTCCTTGCACCACTTTTGTGCCTTTCCAAATTCTGTCCCAAAATTTTTTATTACTGGGCGACCAATTCTTTTACTATTTTATTAGAAGTATGTAAATAATTTTATTTGCAATTATGAGCGGAATATGTAATGGGCACACTGTTACATATTGGAGCAACGAGAAATTCTGTGAAATCGGTTGTGTTACATCAGTGTTTCCCAAACCTGTCCTCAGGTCCCACTTACAGGTCAGGTTTGCCAGATATGTGAAGCACAGCACAGGTGATATGATTTGCTGCTCAGTGATTGCAGGATTCAGTCTACAATTCCCCAAGGTAATCTGCAAAACCTGGCCTGATTGAGGGTCCCGATGACAGGTTTGGGAAACACTGTGTTACATTGATGCGCTCATATTCCACTTATCATATATTTTAATAGTTTACTACCAGCCCTGCATCCAAATACAACATTTACCAAAGTTTTAGAAGTGACCAATTGTTCCTTCCTCTCTTTACTTTGTATTGACGTGGCCATGAATATAAGCAATAAAAAGCACACAATAGCGAACACTTTTTAGTTACATCATTATTATAATTTTGAATCACAATGTCTATGTTTTCAAGCAAAATCACGAGCTGTCTCTAATTAAGCTGACCATTTATTTAGCGTGACATGCTGACAGTAAGTAGGTTAATGTATCAGCACGCGCATTGAAACAAATCTGTCAACACTGGCCTATGAATATTTAATGTCCACTGCCTGGTTATCACAGACAATTAAAATGACTCTGTTCTCTTCCTCCTAATCTTGCATCTCTGCTGAAATAAATGAATCAATTCCGTAAGTGTAAGGAACGGACATCTGCCTTTATTCTGTGAAACTATAAATGTATATATGGATACTTTGTCAGTAAGATTATTTATGTACTTATTTATTTATAAAGTATTTTACCAGGAATTATACGTTGAGATTTTGCTCGTTTTCAAGTATGTCCTGGGTTCAAGAACATTGAATTGTTACAGTAGGTACAGAAATATAAAGTAATAAATGCAAGAAATTAAAAAACAAAACAAAAATATACAGATTAACAGAAAATAAATATGTAGGAAATATAGTCACTATGTTGCATGTTTACAGGTGCATTCTGTATATAGTCACTATGTTGCATGTTTACAGGTGCATTCTGTATTGAGGTATGTTAATAGGGAGCTCTTGAGTGACTTAAGACTGGAGGAAGATTTGATGGTGTCTGGGAGGTTATTCCATAACTGCGGTGCTCTGTAGGAAAATGAGGATCGAGACACTTTCGTTTTGCATTGTGGTATTGCAAGTAAGGTGCAGGTTCTGGAACAGAGGTTATAGGATGGGGTAACTGCTGGGGAAAGCAGCCTATTCAGGTAGGCTGGTAGCTTCCCAGAAAAGCTATTAGGCCCCGTTCACACCTGGGCATTTTACAGCGCGTTCCTCTGCGCTGTAAAACGCCTAAACACAGAAATCCCTTGATTTCCTAAGGGGCCTGTTCACACCTGGGCGTTTTATAGCGCGTAGGAACGCACTGTAAAATGTCCTACGCCCAAAGAAGTACAGGAGCTTCTTTGGGACGTATTGCAGCGCGTTCCCAGCCTATAGACTGCAGTTGAATGCACTGCTGTGACGTCCTGCGCCCCCTCTGGCAGAGGTGGGAGTTGCCAGTCATGTTTTTGGACATTCTAGCACATCTGGCGCCCCTTCTGCCTTCTATGGACATTGCATTTAGTTCTGGACATTTGGTTCACATCCAAGCCTGGACCTCACCTGGACTTTAATTGTTCTCATTTGGTCATGTGCTATATAAGCAGGCATCGCCCTAAGAAGGGCGCTGCCTCATTCTGATGTTTCAGTCTGCTTTGTTCCAAGCCTTGATCCTTATTCACTTACCTTGCAGTTCTGAAGTAGGGATCTTTTGCTCAGGTTCTCCTGTATGTGTTCTAGTTACCCTTTATTCTTTACTTTCAGGTTTTGGGTTTACTCCTCTGTCAGTTCTGTATTTTCATCTGTTTATAGTTTCCCAGGTCCTTGGTTATTCATACTGTTTTGTTCATATGGTTCATGTTTGGTATTTATGTTTGCATTTCATGTTTCTTCTCTAGGTTTAAACAGGTTTATGTTTTTACTCATGTTACTCTAGTGTTTATTTCTCTTATGTCTTTCTGTCTATAGTTCCCCTGGTCCTTGGTTGTTCAACTGTTTGTTTATCTATTGTATATTTAGTTCAGGTCTGGTTTAATTCTAGTGCTCAGGTCTTTTGTTTCATTGTGGTGTTTTGGTTCCTTGCTGTATATAGTACTGTTTTGTTTTGTTTATACATCCATGGGTCATGTCTGTTAACTGCTCAAATAGCTCACACCCCTTCTGTGCCATGTCAGGTCAGGCCCACCGTCACAACTGCAATGCGTGTTCGCACATTTTTGACAATTGCGCGATATGCGTGTCAAAAAACACGCAGGTGTGAACCCAGCCTTAAACAGTCATCAGGTTGGAAAGGTGAAGGGTGCATCTAGATTCCAGTGATGCCCAGTTTAGCTCTTTTAACATGTCACAATGTTGGGTCATGTAGTTACATTGTAGCCCAAAGCAGCAGAATGAGTTATACAATGTAGTAAGTTTATGACGGTGCATTTGTGGGGCAGCTGCATACAATACATCTCCGTATTCACTGTGCATTTTCCTAGCAGGAAATAAACATGCTGATAGGGGATGTGCCATATACAATTTTGGAATAAGAAATTCTTATTTTTAAATTTTTATCTACAATTTCCCCCTAACCTAATTCAAAATCCTATGGCAAAAAGTGCAATATGGGTTGTTTAACGGACTGCTGTTGACTGCCTTCGATGTGCAGAGGGTAAGTGCCGCCATGGCCATGAGGGTGAAGCGATTGGCAGTCAGATCAGTTATATGGATGAATACACCCTTCATGTCGTTCTTCGTGTCTGTGATTATTTACAGTTCATAAGCAATACATTACGTTTTCCATGTCTGCACACCCTAATAAATGCGCCGCACACACCCAACAACTACTAGGGTGGAAAAAGACAGTTTGGAGCTATGAGAGCACATTGGTTAATTAATAGATGCTTGTTATTTCCATTTGATGTCATCTGCCGGCTGTTTTTCAGCAAACACTGGCTAGACACATACTGAATCCAATACACATATAGAATTAATTGCATTTATTTGGGGGACAGGTGGAGAATAACCCTGATTTTCCTAAAATGTGAAAATATAAATCATAAGAATGAATTTTGCATGTGAATTGTTTCCTCTTCCTAATACAAAATATTGCAATAGAATTACATAATAATTTTATCGAAGACACACGTACAAGGTGGGAAATATGATAAATGGTATTAATTTGTGCTAAATTAAATTTCCATTATTTTTCCTCCACCCTTTTCACTTATGTCACCCTGGATCTTGAATAATCTGTGAACGCATATGGTTGGAACAAAATAGAGAGGTGTGACACATTCAGTAAATGAGGATTCATCTTAAATATCATCCCAAATGGAAACTATGCTGTAATAATTTAGACGTGCCATGAAAACATTTTGATGTTCATCCTCATAATAAATGGAAACGTTTTCCTATCATATTTTGGGAGGTTAATGTTCTAAATGATGTGTGAAAGTGACTTTTTGTAATTGTTACAGCACCAGAACAATTATTGTTATTATAAATCATTTTACAACAATTATTTTGTTTTATGGTTTTGGTGCCGCCTTGTAGATAAGTGACATTTGCAGTATTATTTGCATGTTCGGGATGTTATATCATCAGATTTTGTTGTTTCAAGTTTTTGTTGTCCTGGTTTTGTCATTCTGGATCTCTGTCCTTGTTGTTCCACTGACGGGTGGAATGTGGAGTTCCATGTGTTTCATGCCTCACGCCGCAGGAAGGCCCAGACCGTTGCTGCTCCACAGTAATGAGCCCTGGCAGCATCTTTCCTGCAAATGCCCTGCCTGTCCAGTCCACAGGTGTCATCTGTTGCAAGTAATTGGGAAGCAGGAAAAGATAGCCATGCCTGAGTTACAATGCTTCTGCAATGTTCAGCATGTCTGCAAGGAAGCTAGAAGCCTGCTTACTTGACTCCTTAGCTGATCCTACCCTTTTGCTTTCTTTCTTGACCATGCTCGCTATCTGCCTGCCCCTGACCTATGGCTTGCCCCTTGACTTCGCTTCTTGGATTGCCCTCTATTGCTTTGCTGCCCAGTGTTCTTGCTCCATCCCCCACCCTGCTCCTGCCTACAGAGTCCGAGTATCTCTTGGTCTTCAGCCCTTGTCCTGCCTACCTGATGTCTTCTGTGAATACCTTCTGTACCTGTGTCTAGCTCTCTTCCTGTCTTGCCCCTGTGTTTCTGTCCTGTGGTCTCTGATCAGCCCCTTTCATGTCATGTCTCTCACTTACCCAGCATCCATAGTCAGCTCTATTCCGGCCTTGCTCCTCACTAGTACTCTCCTGTTTGTTTAACATATAAATCCCTGTCTAGTTACCACATATACGCCTTCTGTGTGTCGCTACACCCTTGGACTCGTACCCTGGCCCCCCCCCCCCGGTTTGCCTGAACCGTTACAATGGGCATGTCTCAGTTTTCTCACAGCACTTCATAGTGACCTAAATATGTGTATATTTTTTTTAAGTTGAGCAACAATCTATTTCAAACTTTGAACATGTCTGTTTGTGATATGTGTATTTTCCACCAGCACAAAAATGCCTTCCATATTGCAATACCGCATGGCTACAGAGATGTGGATTGGCTGAAGAGCCGGATTTACATCTCAGGAGCCTGTAGGCCAGTGTTTCCCAAACCTGTCCTCAGGACCCTCAATCAGACCAAATTTTGCAGATCACCTTGGGGAAAAGCAGACTTCAGCAACCACTGAGCAGCAAATTATATCATCTGTTCTCTGCTTCGGTTCAGATATCCTGCAAACCTGGCGTGTCAGTGGATCCTGAGGACAGGTTTGGGAAACACTGCTGTAGGCACTGAAATCAAGAGCACCCCATTTAAAAATAAGAGTCAGCGGACCAACCCCTCTTGACCTAAATGCTTTCACGTTCCTTATGAGGTAGACCCTGTACTGACTTCTGATCAAGCTGTTAGTAGGTAAGTGAAGTGTGAGCATTTTTGGGTCAGGAAATAGACGTCCACAGACTCTTCTTTTACATAGAAATAACTCACTAAAGGTGGGATATAAATAATGAATCTAAACTAGGACGATTATTGTTTTAAAACATGAAATGCTGAAAAACCACTGGAATATTGTCACGTTTTCTTGTTCCAGCCCTGTTCCCCTGCCCTCTGTATCACTTATAACCAGTTTGGGCCTGGTTCCTTATGTTGCTGTTTTCCCTGGTTTGCAGCTCAGGTGTTAAGTGGTTTCTCCATTAGCTCACCTGTTGGTAATGTGGGCTGATCACCTCCCTATTTATTGCAATGGGCCCTTTTCCCATTGCTCTTGCATTTGGTTCATTTTCACTTCCTGATTCCTGCTGAGTGTTTGTACCTGAGAGCTCCCTGCTGGTTTGTTTCCTGTCCTAGTTTGTATACTTTTGTTCAGTTCATATCTTTTGGTTTTTGTCTTTACTTTCTGTCAGCTGTATTTTCTATTCGTGTTCTGGTTTATGTCTGCTTCTTCTATGTATATTAGTTCATAGTTATTTTTCCTTGTTGTGCTTTATGGTTATACTTTTCGCTGATTCCCTGGTTGACGAATTTCTGGCTTGGCTGACTTCTCTCCTGGTTCTGGATCCCTGACTACTGTATAGAGTACACGTTCTGGTTATTGACTTCTGGTGTTTCTATTGGATGATCCTTGTCTGTACTTCTGTGCCATTGCTAGAGCCCTGTTATCTGTATTTTTCTATAGACTCTGCACAGCTTCGAGATTTATCCTTTCCTTTAGTATAGATCCGGCTACTCTAAAGACTGGTCTGTCAGAGTAGGGCTGCTGTGTCAGGGCTGCTGTGCAGATGTCTCTCGCTAACCCCTTGCTGTTTGCTCCTGTTATTGTATATCACGGTGTATCTCTGCACATAGGGGCTTTTATTGTGTGCGAGGGCCCCCCATTGGCACCTGAGGGGGGCAAATGTGACAAATATCCCTTAAGATAACATTCTTTGAGCTCACAAGAGAAAAAAAAGAGAAAATGAAAATTTAAATTATAACTGGTACAGGGAGGGGGCAGTGAGACAGTGTAATGGGTAGGGGGCTTAACGTCCAGGTAGGACAGAGGTAGATATTGAGGGGGCAGTGAGACAAATTGATGGGTATACATAGGGTAGAACCATGGGCATAGTAAAATACAAGGCAACTCTAGAGGAATATCCATATAACCAGGGCCTTCGTGTAATTATTATGGATGAGCTGTTCGGTTTGATCGGTTCGGAGTTCGATTCGAACTTTGGCTGTTTGAAAGTTTGCGAACTTCGAACTTTTTGGCGTGTTCGGTTCGAGTTCCAAAAAAAAACAAAATTTTGAAAAAAGTATAAAAAATGCTTAAAAAAATCTAAAAATAAAGACTCTTTACTGCAGAATATTATAAGCAATGGTTTATTAGATATTGAATTAAAACGGGAATATTTTTAACATTGAAGCCTATGGGATAAAACATTCTTGTTGCTAAAACATCAGGCAGACGAGGCCCTCTAAATCAGGCACTATAGAGGGCAGCCTGCCGGAGCCTCCCTCCCAAGGACCCCTTGACTTGAGGAGCATGCGGCTGCAAGATTACAGAGCTGCGACTGTGCAGGCTGGCCAGCTGGGTGCATGTGGCAGAGAGGTGGCGCAGGGACTCCAGGGAGGGAGCCACGGCAGACCCCCCCCCTTCCGCCCAACCAGGATCCACTGACCACCAGATTAAGGTAAGGCGATACATTTTTAAAAAAAATAAAATCCGAGGACATTTTTAAATGTCCCCAGCAACATAAAATAAAACTTTTTTTTTTTTCTTTCTAATACTCACCTGATTCCTGGATCCACAAACTGTAGAGGTGCTGCCCGGCAGTGTGCGGAATCATATGCTGCATTAATTATACTGTAAGGCTGGGTTCACACCTGCGTTTTTTTACGTGCTCAATACGTGCGTTTTTTAATGCGCGGATCACGCAAACGTAAAAAACATGCGAACGCCCATTGCAGCGCGTTCACGGCCATAGACTGCAGAGTGAAAGCGCTGCAATACGCCCCAAAGAAACTCCTGTACTTCTTTGGGCGTAAGACGTTTTACAGCGCGTTCCTGCGTGCTGTAAGGCTAGGGTCAGACTGAGGCAGTGCGAACGCGCGTTCTGGCGCACATAATCACGGCCGCACTAGCAGCAGATGACGGGCAATGACGGCCAATATACGAAGTACGGTCGCACAAAAGTCGGCTGCACAACGCAAGTGGAAAATGAACGCATTTTTTCGAGAACGTAAACCGCTGGTACTGACGTACAGAGTGCGCTGTGGCCGCATAGCAGCGTGTGTGCGTGATTAGGAGATGTCAGACGCTGCTAGTGTGCGGCAACATAACGTTCAAACAGCCGGATTTCCCTAGACTTCTTTTCACCCCATCGTCATGAAATACGTCCAGATTGCGCATCGTCTGACCACTTAGCGTATTCCGTGAAAAATGCGTGCGCACGCATCGACGTACATTTTGACGGTGGCCGCAGAAAATGCGCTCATCTGTCCCTAGCCTAAAATGCCCAGGTATGAACGGGTCCCATAGCAAATAATGGGATTTCCCTGTTTATGCGTTTTACAGCGTGCAGGAACGCGCTGTAAAACGCTTAGCTGTGAACCGGGCCTTGAGGTGCTGCCCGGCAGTGTGAGGATTCATATGCTGCATTAATTCTTCTTCTTACAAATTTGGTTACTTAACCCGTTTGCGTTTGGATTGTAATATTGTGACATCCAGGGCCCCAGGTGGCGATCGGGGGGGGGGCCCGGACGCATGGTGCCGCCAGCTGGCCGAATGTCAGGAGCTCCGGCGGCACCCAGCGCAGCTGTGAGTGATCAGGGGGCAATGCGGGCGCGATGACGCAGAGCCACTGGGACTGGTGTGCGCCAATTCTCACCATATACAGTAGCGTAGTACTAGTGCCTAAACGTTGTTGAGCTGGTTTTGTTATAACAACTACTCTCGCTCTGTGCTGTCCCCTGTCTGGTATATTCCGCTTCTTGTTACTGCTGGTGAGCTTCCATCCTGCCATACACTATAGCGCAGTAATATTTTGGTGCCCTGCCACTGACGCCCGCCTATATTACCAGATTCATATAATTTTAATATTGGACCGCAGGGTCCAACCCTGCACTCTTCCACAATACCACAAAGGGTTACGGTGTGAAGGCACTGTTGCCGACACTAAAGGCCCAATTTTAAAGCAACTATTGTTACTTTCATCCAAAGCCTGCATACGTTTCACCATAATTTAGCCAAAAAATCACTAAACTTGCTCTGCGCGTCCTAAAATGTCTTTTCATACAGGATGCCGCCCCAAGCAGTTGTTTATGAATAGATTAAAGGAAAAGCAATTACCGTCATTTTGAAATGTCATTTTTTTTGTTTTTAAATGTTTCTATACATCCTACAAATCCGCCACTTCACGGGCAGGTTATGGGGACCTCCTAGACACGATATTTGAAGGAATTTTTCGTTTTTATTTTTAACCCTTATTTCATGGGAAAGCTCACTGTCCCTTTAAAAAAAAATTTTAAAACTTTTTCTCCTTGTTCCTGTCCCCCAGGGCACTACCTGGACCCCCATACACCTTTTATGACAAATATCTTGCATTTATGCCCTCTTGCAGGGCACTCTAAAAATCGAACTTTTGAGTCCCATTGACTTGCATTGAGTTCGGTTCGTGTTCGCGTTCGAACTCGAACTTTTGAAATTGTTCGAGTTCGAATGCGAACCAAACACGGGGGTTTTCAGCTCATCCCTAGTAATTATGTGGTATAATGTTCTAAATCATGGAAAGATTAAAAAGCAAAGCTGCTGATCCCTGCTGAGAATTGAACCTGCTTTTCAATAGTAAATAGGGATACTTCAATCGAATAATTACATTTCTTAATTATATCTTTTGTCCTTTTAATTAAATGATACAACAAAACACCCAGCTAATTTTCTTTGATTCTGCGAGTGCCCTGTAACTCAATAAACACAACTTTTCACGTTATAAACAATTAATGAAACAATTACTTTTCACGTTCTTTATTTTCTGAAGTGTAAAAGGTTAACCTACCATGGTAACAAACCAAAATGTCATTAATCAGCCACTTTAATACAAGATGCAAAAAAAAAAATGTTTACAATCACTATAATACAATTCACAGAAAATGCATATCAGCATCAGATGTATCAAAAGTAATTGATTTTCATTTTTAGCTTTTAATATATTAGAGAGTAGAGACGATATTTGCTGATGGGTGCACCTGCGATTTAAATCTCTTCTTGGAAGCAGATTTCTATTTTACTGTGATATGTTTCCTTGCCTTCTACAACTCAATTCTTAAATGTAGCTTATATCAGTAAATGGGAATGCAGCTTTAGATTCAATTACTATGACTGTAAGAATGTTATTATGGTCTGCATTGTTCCATCTAGCTTTCTCTGTTACAATATACAAGTGAAAGGTTTTAATATGATTTTGCAAAGCGACCAATGACTGATTCGTTCAGGAATTCAATATATGCAACACAACATCTGTACTCATTTTTACCAGCTATTATAAGCTGCGTATTAAGCATACTAGAAGAATGCATGAATAGAGATATTTTACGCAATTTGTTAAATTATGCATTGTAGTCCAGGAATGTTACATATAATAAATCACATTTTCCAGCTGAATAGAGTGTGTTCCTACTGCAACCAATCAAAGTAAGCGCTACAGGTAAAATTGTTTTTGTAATGTTTCCCAGCACCAGAAAAGTGTGTCCAATCCTTCCACACCAAACCTCAATACAACAAACAAATATTCAGTGCGCCGCTCCCTTATTTTTCCTTATACACCCTTTAAGTGGTATAATGTTGAATTAGTTATCCTCAGGATAAACTTATATGGTCCATTCACAAGAATTCATTCCAGAAGGTACATGATAACAATCATAGCAGAAATAACAATCGTAGTGCAAATTGTACATTAAGTGGAGACTTCCAAAGATTTGTCAATGGTCCCACTCACATGACTTTGAGCAGGCCAGGACTCTCCGCTATAGGGCCTTAGGGTTGTTCTTTTAGGCCACCCTCCTGCCTTCACCCGTGTTCTCCTTCAGTACCTCAAAGAGAGAATATGTGAGCGGGATAGTGCTGATATCTGTACTCGTACATTCAGACAGTATAAAAAAATGACCAGAACTCACATGGTCTGGAGCCGTGCCAGGCTCTACGTGCTTTTCCCAGTGGTTGTTACTAACGCCCAAACTCAACAAGGCCCAATCACGATAGTGGTGGTAGTTCCCAGTAAAACATATTTATTCCATAAAAGATCAATTAAAATATACAATAAAACAAAGAGAAATGTCACCGAATCTCATAGTCAGCGCAATTCGCATTTCGCCCAGGAGTCCTTCCTGTTTCTGGCTTCCTCAGTTGACTTCTGATGACGTTGATCCTCGTCCCTTGTTATATCCGTCTCAGAGCTGCCGCCTTCTCCAATCCGTTTCCGATTTTTTTTCGTCAAACTTCGTATCTACGTAAACCACCCTTGCCCTCTGCGTGCCAGCGTGAACCGCACTCCCATTTTATTCCCTGCATACTATGCATTATCTTTTTAATTTGCGTGGCATTGTATCCTTATGTCCTACGATCCATACAGCCATCTGCTGTACCTAAAAAAAAAAAATCTCAATATAAAATAGTCCACACATGAAGACCTAATCCATTTCCATCAAACTCACATTACTAATTTCCTGGACTATTTGAAAACCTGAGAAAGGAGGGAGTGTATCCATTAAATATCCCATATTGTTGAAATTTATAACCAGTCTAGAGTGTGTTCCAGGCAGATCAGCCAGGTATTCGTATTGTTGCAGTGGTTCATTCAGCTAGGTTATTAACCTATAAGTTTATTTACCTACAAATCTGTTTCTGCTTGTACTCTCTTGTTTTCTCTCTGACTCTGCTTGTACTCTATTGTTTTCGCTCTGTCTCTGCTTGTACTCTATTGTTTTCGCTCTGTCTCTGCTTGTACACTCTTTCTCTATCGCACTCTCTTTCTTTCACTCCTTTTCTCTCTCTTGCACACTGCCTAACTCTCTGGATTTCATTCTCTTCTTTAAAATGGGATAATAGAATAAGAAGGGAGTTTTATTTTTTGCTAGCAATCAGTGATTGAAATTACTTAACCCCGTCACTCCTTAAATCAAGATATCTCGATTTTGCATTGTAATACCTTGGAAAGCAGTCATTAGCACATTAAAACCCAATTTGCATACCTTGTCAGAACAAGATTATTGCACTTCCTGTGGAGAATTAAATACACTGTCTTATCTCTCTCCTTTTCCCCCATTCTTACTGTATCTAGCTACAAGGAGCAGCTCTCACAATACATTCAGAAACTTTGCTGCTGTATTAAATCCCCGAAAATCCCTGTTGAGTACATATACATGTCTTACTGTAATTTCCGTGCACTGGCATTATGCCACACAGATAGTATTTTTATATTCTATTGGTATATTTTGGAAGCTGTATTGCTAATAATCTCATGTTGACTATAAATCCCCATAAGCAGGAGATCTGACCATTTTTATTATTTCGCTTTGTCACATTTACTGTATTTGATACAAAAGCCATTTCTGCCCCTATGCTGATAATGCAGACCCCCCCCCCCGTGTGACATTGTGTAAGATAAAAGACACCATCTAGAGTTCAGAATCTTTCATTACAACAATATTTCTGTAAAGGATAAGCAAATACATGAAAATTTTTAAATGAAATTTAAAATTACACTATTTTAACGTTTTGTGCAAAAATTCTATTTTCAACTATATTTAACTGTTAAAGACGTATCCCACATTTCAAATAAATGTTGTAATAAAACAGTTTTCAACAGAAAGTGCTTGGTGGTGATGGGGTTAATATCAGGTTCGGTGAGATGGAATTCCTTTTTTTAATTTTGTCCTGGCTGGTCGTGAGGGGCTTGTTATTCTGCAGCTCCCATTACTTTTCGCTATGTTTTGTAAAAGTACAATAACCTTGCATAAAAGTGGTACCTGAAGGTTCCCTTCAGTTTGGAATAACAAGTGGGTCACCATGTATTGCGAGCGATTGGAGCTCGATCCACTGACAAACATTAATGTCACATTTAGAGGCATTAAATAGATGCCTTTGCCTTTAGCAACATATGAAAATAGGAAGAAGTGTAGGGTAAATGGAATTAGACTGACAGTAATGGAATTCTTTAATTCTTTAAAATAGCCTGAAATATTAATGCGTGAGATACATTTGAGTTCTCCAATCTCCATGTGAGCCGCCAAGGTTAGCTGATTCATGACCATTTATTTCAATGGATTTGACAAAGGATTGTCATTTATTTAAAATGCATAAATCTTTCTATCACTGAAATCAAAATATCTGGGCTATAGCTTAGTTTGGTTTACTGAAATGTAAGCTATAAACGATTTATGTTTCATTCAGGTTTCATTGGCAAATGAGCCTTGGATATTTTTACATCCATCTCCCCAAACAAGTTTTTTTTTTATGATTCTATGCATTATTTCTTCTAAAAAAAAAAACAATTTAAATAAGTTTTATTGATCAGCTCCTTGTCCTTGAATTTAATAATAGTTGCATTGAAAATGTTTAAATAGTTTATTCTGTACATATTATTATGACAGCATCTGCAGAATTTTATATTTAATATCTATATTGTCATTTTGTCCAGCATTGCTCCCCCTAATCTTCTTCTCTATAGGGCAGTCTCTAGAGCATTTTCCATGTGCCTTTCAGAATTTGGCCACCATCAAATTTGGCTCGAGGGCAGGGGGGACTTTGCGGGAACCTGAACACTTTAATTATTATTATTATTCTTTATTTATAAAGTGCCGGCATATTCCGCAGCGCTGTGCAATTGGCACAGTTTAGACAGGGTTACAATACATTGAACAACCATTGACAAACAGTACAGGAGGAGATGAGGGCCTATTCCCATAGGAACTCACAATCTAGAACTTAATAAGCTAAAGTGTCAGAGTGCATAGAGTGTCATTTAAGAAACAGGCATTTTGCTTACAAGGTTTCAAATAAGACTAGAAGATGTACCAACCTTTACCAACCTTGTAAAGTTTCAGCTGTTAACCCCTTCACTACTGTGATCATATATACACGATCAGCAGCAGACACAGCAACCCATGATCATGTTAACATGATTCGGAGCCATATTGTATCACTGGAAATAAAATTAGGTTTATAGTGCAGATAACCCAAATCACATTAAGGAGTGCAGGGTACTCAAAATGAGCTACTCACATGCTGGAGTGCCTATACTGGCACTGGTGGCAAGAACCGGAAACTGGAAGTGAAAGCTTGGCCGGAAGTATGCAACCGGAAGTTATCGGGCGTCCATGTTTGTAGTCCGGACTATGTACTGTCATTAAAAACTGATTCTGAGTAACAAGTGTTTATAATTAATCAATAATGAAGCTCCTAAGAGGGTATATAAGAACTTTATGGACATTCTTCTTTTATTAGCAACTGAGGAAGTCACGGATTAAGGCGAAACACGATTTGGTATTTTATATGTATGTTATATGACAATAAATTCTTTTAATTTTACTCTGCGTCCATGACAATACCTGAGGAGGCGATTGGTGACACTCAGTGATCTAGTGCTCTTGAAAATCACTGTCTGCCTGCTAACTAGTGCCAGGATAGGCATGTAACGTTGGGGGCTTCCAGCCTTTCCGGTGTGCTTGACGGCAGCATGTCTGATGCTGCTCGCGCACCAACGCCCGGTTTCAATTGAAACAGGCAGGGAGGTGGCTGCATGAGGCACGGCTTGAGAGGGGGTCGCGGTCTGGTGAAGGTCTTTTAAAAACCAACAGTTCCTTCTAAGCAGTGCCAGATGGTGGTTATCCATACCTGAGCTCCTTGTACCTGAATTATCTCGTGATTTAACCTGTTATTGACCTCTGCTTGTTTTCTGACTATTCTGCCTTCCGTTGCCCTAGGACTACGCTTGTACTACGCTTCTGCACTGATATCGACCCAGCTATTCCATTTGACTATTCTATATCTATACTCTGTATTCCTGATTCTGGCTCGTCTGACTACCCCCGTGTTGCTGACCTGGTTTTGTATTACGACATTGTCTTTGATTAACTCTTTCTGTCTAGCTAGTATACATATACCTGGCCAATTTTGAAGGACCAGACAGTTAGGGATTCTTTTACGGCTACCCTGTTGGTAGTTTATGGGTATCCAGGTGGATATTCATTTTAAATTAAATCCACAAATGTTTATCACTGACATAGCCAAAGTGGGCTTCATTATTAACCATCTGTCTGGCAGAGCGTTGACATGGGCGAATCCTTTATGGGAGGCAGAGAAGCCTATCGTACTGAACTATAAAGAATTCATAGCCGAGTTAAAACATACGTTTAATCTTACAAGAAAAGCCAAGGTAGCTGGCAAATCCTTGTTCCGCATACGTCAAGGGAACAGGACTGTGTCTGATTATGCTATAGAATTTAAAACGTTGGTTTCTGACGTGAACTGGACTAATGAGGCTCTGGTTCTGGATTTTATGGAGGGGTTATCGGAGTCATTGATGCATGAGCTGGCTCCTCGTAAATTACCTGAGGTGTTGAGTGAATTTATAGATTATTGTATAGATCTGGATGATCAGATAAGGGACAGAAGAACTCCAAGAGAGAAACCTAAGTGACCGTTACCAAGGTTGGCCCTTGTCTTTCAGGCACCACCAAGAGAGTTATCCCCTCCCTCTGAGCCTATGCAACTAGGCCATACTAGGCTTACAGAGGAAGAGAGAACAAGGAGTCTTCGTGAGGGATCGTGCCTGTATTGTGGTTTAAAAGGACATTTATGACTTCAATGTCCCACTCTCCCTAGAATGCATGATAAGTCAGAAAACTACCACACCTAAGGCAGCTGAGGAGACAGGCCTTGGGTGTGACGTTCATGTCTC
The DNA here is from genome assembly GCA_009667805.1 of Leptobrachium leishanense. Taxonomy (NCBI): domain Eukaryota; kingdom Metazoa; phylum Chordata; class Amphibia; order Anura; family Megophryidae; genus Leptobrachium; species Leptobrachium leishanense. Next base: position 497,582,784 of record CM019063.1, on the reverse strand, counting down.
CTGTCAAAGACACTAGACTCTTGTTACCAGTATCCGTGACTTGGGAGACCAAGACCACACATACTACCGCTTTTGTTGACTCTGAGGCTGCTGGTAATTTCATTGATGTTGAATACGCTTCCTCCATTTCTTTCCCTCTGGTTGTAAGAGAGACACCCTTGGCCGTCAAAGCCATAGATGGTAGGCCGTTATCCTGCCCCAGAATTACTCACAATACTGCTACAGTGGTTCTTACCACTGGTCTCTTGCATAAAGAAGAGATCATATTTCAGGTTATCCGTTCATCTTCCAATCCTGTTGTGCTTGGTTTCCCGTGGTTGGTGGAACATAATCCTGTTATTGATTGGGCTAAGGGAGAGATACTGTCTTGGAGTCCTGCTTGTTTTGGGACTTGTTTAATACCCATTCAGCATATTGGTGCCCTGAACACAACTACAGCTCCTCCATTGTCTACAGAGGTTCCTGACTGGTATGCCAACTTCAGGGCTGTATTCGATAAAAGAGAGGCAGAGAAACTACCTCCACATAGACCGTATGATTGCGCCATACATATTCATCCAGGTACCATGCCTCCTCGAGGCAAAGTATATCCTTTATCCATAAAAGAGAACCAAATCATGGAGGAGTACATAAAGGAGAATTTGGAGAGAGGTTTTATCAGACATTCCTCTTCTCCAGCAGGGGCTGGGTTCTTTTTTGTATCTAAAGAAGGAGATTTATGCCCGTGTATCGATTATAGGGGGCTTAACAAGATCACCATCAAGAATGTGTACCTATCCCTCTTATATCAGAACTGTTTGACAGGTTAAGGGGATCAGCAGTATACACAAAACTCGATTTGAGAGGGGCTTACAACCTGATACGTATAAAAGATGGGCATGAGTGGAAAACAGCATTTAACACCAGGAGTGGGCATTATGAATATCTGGTCATGCCATTCGGTCTCTGTAATGCTCCAGCTGTATTCCAAGATTTCATTAATGATGTGCTCAGAGATTTTTTGCAATCCTTTGTTATCGTATACTTAGACGATATACTGGTTTACTCTCCTGATCTGAAAACCCACCATGAACATGTCAGACAGGTATTAGCAAAATTACTAGACAATGGTCTTTATTGCAAACTGGAGAAGTGTTTATTCGACATTACTACTGTAAAATTTCTTGGGTACATTATCACTCCAGAAGGTTTTGAGATGGATCCTTCCAAACTCACGGCCATCTCAGAATGGCCTCTCCCTCAAGGCCTCAAAGCCATACAGAGGTTTCTGGGGTTTTCCAACTATTATAGGAGATTTATCAAGAATTACTCTGCTGTAGCTTCACCTATCATTAATATGACACGTAAAGGTCTGAAGAACCAGGTCTGGTCTTCACAATCCAAACAGGCATTCGAAGCTCTCAAACAGGCTTTCACTTCCGCTCCCGTGTTAAAGCATCCTGATCCCAGAATTCCATTTGTTCTTGAGGTTAATGCTTCCGAGATAGGACAGCCCCAATGCCTATCTCAAAGAGAGTCTCCAGGGAAGCCTCTACATCCTTGTGGGTTCTTTTCAAGAAAACTATCACCAGCAGAACGCAATTATGATATCGGTAACAGAGAATTGCTTGCTATTGTGTCTGCCCTGTCAGAGTGGAGATATTTGTTGGTAGGTACTCTTGACCCTTTGTTGATAATCACTGATCATAAGAACCTTACGTACATCGGGGATGCTAAACTGCTAAACGTCTGAACTCGAGACAGGCCAGGTTTAATTTTGTGTTGACTCACAGACCAGGTGACCGCAATGTAAAGGCTGATGCCTTATCTCGTCAATATGACCTGTATGAATCTAATACACAAGACCACAATCCTATAGTTCCTCCTGAACGTATTGTGGCTTCCACGGTCTTGTCTGTTTCCTCGCCTTTTCTGGAATGCCTCCAAGCAGCTCAAATGGGGGCTCCACCTAACAATCCTCCAAATATGTTGTTTGTGCCTGAAAAGGAAAGACAAGAATTGCTCATAATGTTTCATGATTCAAAACCAGCAGCTCATCCTGGTATTACTAAGACTCTTACCAGTATCTCCAGACAGTTCTGGTGGCCCACCATGCGACAGGATGTACGTCTGTTTGTTTTGGCTTGTCAAGTCTGTGCCAGAAGCAAAACCAGTAAAACCTTGCCTGTCGGTCTATTTGCAGCCTTTACCCATTCCTAATAGGCCTTGGTCTCATCTATCCATGGATATTATTGTGGACTTGCCGAAGTCCAAGGGTCATACTGTGGTTCTGACAGTTGTAGACCGCTTCTCCAAAATGGCTCATTTTATTCCTTTACCTAAGCTTCCTACAGCCAAAGAACTGGCGGTCGTCTTTGCTAGAGAGATTGTACGAATACATGGGGTTCCGTCTGAAATAGTCTCTGACAGAGGAGCTCAGTTCGTCTCTCGTTTCTGGAGGGATTTCTGTGCGGAGATGGGGGTGCGATTGGCCTTCTCTTCAGCATATCATCCACAAACCAATGGGTAAATCAGGGTCTCGAGCAGTACATACGTTGCTTTACCACACAACAAGACAATTGGTCAGAGTTGTTGCCCTGGGCTGAGTATGCACATAATAACGCCGTTAACGAGACCACTGGCCACTCTCCTTTTTCTGCTATCTATGGTTTTTTTCCCTCCGGCTCTACTGCTTCAGTTTGCTGAACAGGCCATCCTGGCTCTCGATGAACATCTCACACAACTACAGGATATTTGGAGACAGATTCGCGAAAACATGGAGCGCAGTGTTGCTGTCCAGAAACGCAAGGCTGACAGGCATAGGTTACAAGCTCCTTCCTACTACGTGGGGGATAGAGTTTGGTTGTCCACTAGGAATGTAAAGTTGCGGGTGCCTTCTATGAAAATGGCACCTCGGTTTATCGGTCCATACAAGATCATTCGCCGCGTTAACCCTGTGGCTTATGCTCTTGCCCTTCCTAGACATCTTCGCTTGCACAACGTCTTCCACACCTCCCTACTGAAGCCTTTGTTGTGTAACAGGTACACGCGGGTCGTTCCTCCTCCTCCACCTGTTCAGGTTGATGGGGAGGCGGAGTATGAGGTTAGGAAAGTTCTGGATTCTAGGCTGTTCAGGGGTGCTCTGCAGTACCTGGTCGATTGGGTGGGTTATGGTCCGGAGGACCGGTCCTGGATTCCGGCTTCCAACATGTCTGCCTCTAGGTTGGTCAGGGCGTTCCATGCCTCGCACCCCGATCGACCTGGTGGTCGTCCTGCCACTCGCCCCAGTGGTCGTCCTGCCACTTGTCCTGTTGGTCATCCGGTGGCCTCCCATGGAGAGGGGGGTACTGTAACGTTGGGGGCTTCCAGCCTTTCTGGTGTTCTTGACAGCAGCATGTCTGATGCTGCTCACTCACCAACGCCCGGTTTAAATTGAAACAGGCAGGGAGGTGGCTGCATGAGGCGCAGCTTGAGAGGGGGCGCAGTCTGGTGAAGGTCTTTTAAAAACCAACAGTTCCTTCTAAGCAGTGCCAGATCATGGTTATCCATACCTGAGCTCCTTGTACCTGAATACTCTCGTGATTTAACCTGTTATTGACCTCTGCTTGTTTTCTGACTATTCTGCCTTCCGTTGCCCTAGACTATTTCTTTGTACTACGCTTCTGCACTGATATCGACCTGGCTATTCCATTTGACTATTCTATACTCTGTATTCCTGATTCTGGCTCGTCTGACTACCCCCGTGTTGCTGACCTGGTTTTGTATTACGACATTGTCTTTGATTTAACTCTTTCTGTCTAGCTAGTATACATATACCTGGCCAAATTTTAAGGACCAGACAGTTAGGGATTCCTTTACGGCTACCCTGTTGGTAGTTTTTGGCTCTGTGGAGTGTTGGGCTTTAAGGACTGCGTGGTGGGATCCAGGAACCGTGACAAGGCACAAGGCATGTGAGTAGCTCATTTTGAACACCGTGCACTCCTTAATGTGATCTGGGCTATCTGCACTATGTCGCTCTCTTTATTTTGAAGGGGTATTACTATACTATGGAAGAGGACCGTAAGAAAAGAAGGGGGATCGCCCTTACGGATCCAAGATCATTGAGTCTTGAGCCTGGCATATTTGGACTCTATGACACGTGAGTGGGATTTACCAGAGTTTTTTAGAAAATTTATATATAGAGGTGGTTTTGCACTATATACATCTCTTTTTCTTTGAGGCTCTCTGACAAAGAAAATTGAAGAATTTGAAGTAGCGCTCCACCAGTAGAAGACTGTGTATGAACTATACTGTACCTTGGATAGAGGGTACATTTTTTTTGGTGTAGAGTGATACTTGTTTCCTCATATTGTGCATCTAAATTGTGCTCTATTTTTTGCGCTCATACTATATTTGTATATAATTAGGTGTGACGTAAGTCATTTTCAACTTGGGTGCATTAGCATGGAGGCATATTTGTATGGTGCAGGACTCATAATCAATATTAGCCCATTGCCCTCTTGTGTGCAGAATGTTGGTATAATCTGTGATTATGCAAGAATGCTATTGTCTGTCTGTCTATTGTCTGGTCCTTAATATCTGTTGAAAGGATATTTTTTTACAGTATAATTAATTAAGAAATTATTTTCCAGAAAAAGGCTTTCCTGACAGTGTTTGTGGGGAAGAAAAATCACTTGGTAGTAAAAGGGTTTAATGATTTCAGTTCTGTATCTGGGTAGCCATTCTGTAAAACTGCTGAAAACTTTACAGAAGGGCTTAATTTAAAGAGAAAGTAAATAATTTGTGTTCCAATTTTACGTGTACAGATGTTACAATTCCAAGAGATAACATGTGGAAAGTTAATGTTGTTTTATAAACACATTTTACAGAATGACTTTTTTAACTTTAGATCAGACTATATTATTATTATTTATATAGCGCCAACAGTTTCTGCAGTGCTTTACAACAACCAATGGGGGAAATGCAAATAAGACAATATTTACAAAAAAACATAGATACACACAAGAGGTGTAAAGGACCCTGCTCACATGACCTACAATCTACATAGATATGAATATTTGATATTTGAAAAAACACAAGGACTAGGCTAAGCATTGCTATCTCTAGGTATGACTATGTAAGAGACTATGGACCATAGTACATAGTTGGTGCTAACTTAACCAGAGCTGTTGTAAACTTACCAGAGCCATTATAGCCTATGGAGGTTTTAAGTTCACAACAGCTCTGGTTAAGTTAGCACCAACATTGTAATATGGCCCTATGGCGTTTATTCAGAGAGCACCAAAATGTCACCTTTTCGGTGCTCTCTCGTTCCCCACCCTGCAGGGAATTCAGCATTCACCGCAGGATCCCCGGAGTGCAGGGAAAACCCGCCGCAAACTAGATGCAATCCCACCAAACAGCTGCCGGAACCGCTGCAAAACACACGCCGAACACGCTGAAAAAAGTCACTGAGCTGCCTATCACAGTGCAGACCAGACGCTGGAAAAAGCCGACAAGCTGAAGAATGGGTAAAAAATAAACAAAGAACAATATGCTTGAACGTGTCAAAATTGAAACGCTGTTTGCAAAAAAAACTACTAAACGAAAATGTCAGGAATTTACATTTAAGGTCCTATGAATGATAATAAAAAGGTCTATTATGGGGGCGTGGCTGAGCGTCATCCAAGATGGCCGCATAGTCTCCATGCTCCGCGCCATCCACCCTGTAACCCGCTGGTTCTCCCTCTCCCCGGGACCCACTCATCTGCCTGCTGGGCTCCGATCGCTGCAGGAGCATGCCGGGCATTGCAAAATTGCCGCGGAGGGCGAAATCAAAGGAGACCCCGGCCAGCCAAGATGGCGGCCACGCGATTTTGCGGCCTAGTCCAGCGGCGGAATCAGATTTGGAGGAGCAGGAGGAAGTGGCTCCATGCTTGAGCGCATCAGAGGTCTTGTCAGGTATATTACACAAATGAATTTTAAAATGGATGCCTGTAGCCATTTTGTTTTTAAAGACAGTTTCTTTTCTTTAAAATTTTCTCTAGGTTTAGAAATGAACGAGATTTTTTTTACAGAGTTCATTCCTGGGTGAAGTCTTTTATATTTTTTTAAGAAGTGCCAGACATGAAGGAACCTAGAATGTTTTTTTGTGTGATAATGCTAGAGTTAAGTGCTAAGACGTGTCATAATTAAATTTATTGGTCTGTCTTATGTTTTTAAAACAAAAGATATTTTGTCTTTTGGGTATAGGAATAAGAGTTAATATCTCTAATATAGATTTATATTTACAAAATATATGTTTATAATCAAGGTATATTTTATTATATTTACAGTAGGAAATATATACTCCAATAAATATTGTATAAAGTATATAATTGGTAAATAATAAAATTTACTAAAGAATAGATTTTGTTGAGTTTACCAGAAAAGAATTTAGCTGATAGGACTCTGAGTAAGTAATTTCAAAAGGGAGTAGGGATATAAATCAGATTGAGACATTGTGTCTAATGACTGAGAGAGAGGTTCTTTGTTAAGTCAGATTGAATTTTTGACCCGAGATAAGAATATTAAAAAGAAATGGTGGAATTAATTAAGAAGTGCAATACTGCCCTCTAGAGGATAGTAAATATTATAATTGATATATCAATAATATTGCCAGTGACGTCAAATTGGCTATAATAAGCGGCAATGTTATTTGCAAGTCAGTCGGAGATTCCAGCATTCAGACTCACACCGCAATGCATTCAGACGTCCAGTACACATGACACTCTGAGAGTCCGAGATTCCAGCATTGAGACTCACACTGCAATGCATTACACATGACCCTCTGAGAGTCCAAGATTCCAACACTCAGACTCACATCACGATGCAGGCAGATCCCAAGACATGAGGCAATCAAGATTCTCACCAAATCTCTAACTCACATGCATTGATTATCTGATATCGATAATCTTCACATATTCCAAAACAAAGCATCACATAGAAAATTCCAAGACTTATCAACATCCAAATTGGACAGGTAATGTATGAAAAAAAGAAGGAATTAATGTAATTATATATATTTGTAGATATTCTTGCAACGTAGACTGAGACTTCTCAGATACTTGGGTTAGATCCAAATTCTAAGTATTTTCTATTCTGCAGATAGAAATATGAAGAAGTGGATATAAGGATTTATTCCTAAAAGAAATGTTGTAAGATTGATACCAATATATATATTGAATTTGGAAATTACTGTGATTAAAATTAATAAGCAAGGAATTATATAACTACAAAATAAAAAGCAAAAGATTAGAAGTTTGATTCTCGAGATTAGGGGAGGTTTCACTAAATAAGTTTTTATTACTTATCATTAAATTAGCTCATCTTTTGTTGATCCATGTAGTATATATATATATATATCTATAAGAGCTGGCTGGTTAAACATTGTTTGCTGGGAAACGCATGTTGTATTAAGCAGAAATGTTTATTAACCATTTGTGTATTAGTTACTAACTGATAAGGTAAATGATATTAATCATATATGCAGTTACTAAGCGGAGATACATATATTGTGAAGCTAGTTTTTATATGCTGATGGATTGTGGTTTGTAAATTTTTGTTTATGATATGAGATTTGAAACTTTTTTGTATATGTAATAAATATATATATATTTTTATCCGATTATTGATTATTGTATTTTTCAAAGCAAAACACAGACAATTAAAAGAATTCAGGATAATTTATAAGAAATATAAACGATTGATATTTGTGTCAGTTTCTTATGAAATAATAATCCCTGATATATTGGAGGCAACTGCCGAGATAGGTCCAGTAAGTCCAATATAGACATATTGGAGGCTTGGCTGATAAATCCAATATATAACGTGTTGTATTTACGTGCAGAGATTATATCCGACAGTCTCCACAATCCTGGGCAGTGTGGCGGATTTGAAGGTATTTCTAGAGGGGAGATGGAGAGGAACACAAAGGCCTTACAGGCGATATACAGGCCCTGGGACAACGTACTGCTAATCTGGAGCAACGTATTGAAACTATCTCAGGAGCTCACAAACTTCTGGTGGATCATTTTAATGCTATGTCTAATAAGATTGAAGAGTTAGCCAAATCTTCTAGCTGAGATTCTAACAGATCCCGCAGGAATAATCTTTGGATAAGAGGGCTGCCTGAGGATGTTCCACTTGGTGACTTTGTGGTTGCTATGCTGCGCCCCTGGATGTTGCGACTGAACTCTTCCCTACTGAAAGATCCTGAGGTAGTTCAGCAATTGCCTGACCTGTTATTACAGTATTTCGCTGAAAATCCCACGGGCGACGTCTCACCTTCTACAGTATGGGCTGCTCACAAGGCAGTCTTGAAGGGTCATTTAATTAAGATTGCTACTCACCATAAACGCCTTAAGCTTCAACAACTACTCTCCCTCCAGTCCTCTCTCCGAAACCCGGAACAGAGACATAAAACCTCTCCCTCCCCAGAGGTTTTAGAAGAGCTATTAAAAGCCTGAACCTCTATAAAGAAATTGTTGCTAGATGATGTTGCCTAACAAATTCTTTGGTCCCGACGCCTCTGTTTTTACTGTCTCTGCCTACACAGACGACATCCTTCTCACACTCGCTGATCCTCTCTCTTCTCTCGCTTGCCTGCGGGGCATTTTGGAAGAGTATGGCGCGCTCACGGGCTTTAGAGTCAACTATACCAAATCTTGTGACATGCCTTTCCATATGTCCCGTGCTGCGGTAGGCAGGGTGGAGACGGAGTATAAATTTCAAGTAACACACACTGACATATCTTACTTGGAAATTTTTCTAACTAGAGATTCTGCGGATTTGTTTTCCCGCAACCTAACCTCCTTGATTCAACAGCTTAAATGTGATTTTGAATATTTCGGAGATAAACCCATATTGTGGTTGGGAAGAATCCACAGTGTGAAAATGAATGTACTCACTCGCATTCTATTTGTATTTCAGGCCCTCCCTCTTATGATCACCCGCAGAGATTTAGCGGGACTTCAACAGGCGATAGACTCTTTTGTGTGGCAACACAAGCGACATAGGGTGGCTAGGCGGTTACTTTATCACTCAAGGATACGGGGGGGTTTAGGCCTCCCTAACCTTTACCTCTACTACTGCGCAGCACAATTGGCCCAGATTGTCGCATGGCACTTCCCTATAGAATCTAGGAGATGGGTTGCCCTGGAGTCCACCTTTATGTCTCCAGATCACCCGGCCTTTTACATCTGGATCCCCAAACGTTTTAGACCCCTTTTGCACACGGTATGCCCGTCTATACTTCTCTACGCTTATTTGACGCCGCCAGGAGGAAATTCGCTCTCACGAGCGATTCCTCCCCCCTCACCCTGTATCTGCGTAACTGTACATTTCCCCCAGGCCTTCGAGAGAAGGACTTTACAGGACTGTCCAGGGCTGTGCTGAGACGGTACCATGATTTGTTTGAAAATGGACGACTGATCACGTTTCAAATGCTGCAAGAACAGCGGAGTCTCTCCCCGTTTGACTTCTTCAGATATATGCAACTTAGACACTTTGTTTTATCCTCGAACTTAATGATGGTCTCGACTGCCACCTTACGACTTTCGAACGCCTCTGTGACACGGGTAGCTCCCCCAAAGGTCTTATTTCCCAACTTTATTTCCTACTCAGCTCCAGACCTGGGGAATGGGGTCCCCTCACCTACTGTGGCAAATGGAAAACCGACTTGCGTGACCCTCTCCCGGGTGACAAATGGGAAGACATCCGGGAACACACTGCTCGATCCTCCATTTGCGTGACGCACCAAGAACAATCATATAAGATTTTATTGCATTGGTATGCGACCCCAGTGTCTCTACACTGTATGGTGGTATCCCCTAGTGATTTCTGTTGGCGTGATTGTGGCGAAAAAGGTACCTACATACACATGTGGTGGGAGTGCCCGGTAGTGCAGCGCTTCTGGAGATTGGTGCAGAATAAATTTCAGGATATTTTTCAACGCCCACTACCTTGGGATCCCTGGGCGTTCCTTCTTTCACACCCTCTCCCTGACATGACTTTTGCAGAGCAACGTCTGTTTAACAGAATGGCTCTGGCTGCCAGAAGCGCCTTGGCCGCTGTCTGGCGTCAGAGTTTTTTGCCGTCTTGGGATGTGGTGGCTGATACAATTGAAGATGCATGTCTCATGGACAAACGGACGGCCAGTTAGAGACACGATGCGATCGTTCCATAAACCGTGGTCGTTGTGGACCGAGTACCTGTCTACTTAACCAGCTATGGCTCTCGCTGACCTCCCCTCCAATCTAGTGGCCCCCTTCCCGCCTATTACCTACGCTTAAGTTCTACCCCCCCCCCCCAGCCGGTGATGGACGGTTTTAGTCTTTAATTTTTATTTTTAGTAGTGTTGTCTTTTTATATTTTTTGTGTATTTGTCTTTTCTCTCCCGAGATTTATCGTTTTTTTGTTGCTATTATGAAAATGTATGGAGTTGCACCTCCGTGACTGATATACGCCACTGTATGCCTTCCGCGTATGCCTTTCTCTGGTTGTGCAATTTTCAAAATAAAGAATTAAAAAAAAAAAAAGGTCTGTTACAGAAAAAAGAAAAAACACTTTAAAAAAAGAAAAAATCCAACAAAATCCCGAAAGATCCTAAAAAAATCAATAATTTAAGAGACTTTTTAGCGCAGATTGAAATAATAAACAGTTTATTAGATATTGAATAAAAAGTTGAATATTTTTAACATTGAAGCCTATGGGATTCGCCTGAATAAACCTGCCGAATGAAACCACTGAACGTCAGCGCATTTCGGCAACTTTTCACTGCTGTTCAGTGTCTCTGAATAGATTAACCATTGCTTCTCTATGGGGGATTTCACTGCCTTCGAACAGGCACCGTACTGGCTGGCAGTTCGCCAAATTTTGGCGAACTGCTTGCTCTCTAAAATGACGAATGGGCCCCGAAATGTCCCAGAATGGGGAAATTTCCTGTTTGGTATCATTTCGGGGCCGTCTCTGAATAACCCCTTATGTAAACAGACTGTAATGTATGTTATAAATACAAAGGAATACAGTATTCTGAAACATGTGTTCACTTTTTTCTGGCCATTTTTTTTCCGCTAAAGTGATAGAAAACGTGAGCCGAACACGCTGGAAAAAGCCGACGAGCCGCTGATCACAGCAAAGACCAGCCGCCGACAAACTGCCGAACGGGGTAAAAAGAAAACTAAACAGTACGCTTCAAATTTTAAAAATTGAAACGCTGTTTGCAAAAAAACTACTAAACGAAAATACCTGAAATTTACACATAATGATTGATAAGAAAAGGTCTGTTAAAGAAAAAAATGGAAAAAAATTCCCAAAAATATCCCGAAAGATGCCTAAAAAATCTATAAATAAAGAGACTTTTTACTGCAGAATAAAATAATAAATGGTTTAATAGATATTGGATAAAACGGGAATATTTTTAAAATTGAAACCTATGGGATTTGCCTGAATAAACCTGCCGAATGAAACCACTGAACAGCAGGGCACTTTGGCAACTTTTCATTGCTGTTCGGTGTTCTCTGAATAGATTAACCATTGCTTCTCTATGGGGGATTTCATTGCCTTCGAACAGGCACCAAACTTACAGGCAGTTTGCCAAAACTTGGCTCATTGCTTGCTCTCTGAATAGCCGAACGGCCATAAAATATCACTGTACGCTAAATTACGGCATCCGGTTATATTTTGGGGCCAGATCGGCTCTCCCTGAATAACCTCTTTAGTATGTGAGTGGTCGGTTGCTTGAGTTAAGAGTGCGTGTGTAGTTGGCTGTGCTCTCCCTGAAGATACTAAACACAAAGGGCTCTATTACACTCTTTGCGTTAAAACGCGGGCGCAAGGGAGGAAAAACTGCGCCGGCAGTTTTCCCCCTTGCGCCCACGTTTTAACGCTGGATTACAATGCAGAGGCAAAAAATGCTGCCTACATTGTTTCCGAGCGTAAAATTCTGGATGCTCGCGGCAGCGCTGAGCTGGAGTTCATAGGACTCCATTGAGTTCCTCCCTGCCGGTCACGTGACCAGCCAGATCTCGCCTCGCAAGATCCGGCCGGTCGGCGTAGTGATACACAGGGAGAGACTGGGGGGGACTTTTTCCCCCAGTCTTTCCCTGCTCCCGCCGGCTGGAGGAGGCGAACATATCCGCGGTCCTCGCCGAGGGACAGAGGGTGAGTATGTGCTTCATTTTTTATTTTTTAAGCCTGGTGTTAACTGATTATGCAGAAGCGGAATCCGTTAACACCAAGTCCTGGCTGTGATAAACTTTTCGCTGATCAGAGCCAGGTGCTAATCCAGCACTGATTAACACTTAGCGCTCCCCATGTTAAGCATAGGGAGCACAAAGTACAGTAACCTCGCTCTGAGAAGCGCAAGGTACCAAACGCAAACGGGTTTTTTAACCTGTTTGCGTTTGGATTGTAATATGCGGTAAATACCACGGCAAACGTTAATGCTCACACAAGTGAGCGTTAACATTTGCGTTAAGAGTGTAATAGGGCCCAAAGTATATACCACACACTGCATATATTACATTCATTGCATAGTGCACACCACACATACTCCGGTACAAGCAAATTATACATACTGCACATACAGATACACACACTGCAAATATTGTATATTAAGCACAAACATGAGTGCAAACCGCATTGCAAACAAAGTACTCACCACACACAGGTACATACTGCTTACACAACATAGTACGCATCGCATACACATCTACATACACAACACACAGCATATACTGCACATATCGTACTCAAAACATACTACACATACTTTATACACAGCACAAACAGAATATACATGCATACAATAGATACTGAACTCTTTGTATAGATGTGAGTATTTGGCACATTAAGACTCTCTCGGTACCAAAATGAACTCTGAAACACAAATTACAATATCTGACAAAGACTTTGCAGAGTCCCTCTGTGGGCTGGTGCATCAATAACTATGTCCTTCTAATTTTGGATATACACGTATGACTTGAGCTCCGGCGACTTGGTGGTTTCCTGTACTGCTATTTATTTTCATAATGTCTTGAATGCTCTGATATTCTTCAAAAACGAAGGAGCTTGACTAGTATTAGGTTTAAAAGATTTTCATTTGTTTAGTACTTATTTTTTAATGGCTGATCCTTTGTGATTTCTTGGGAGAATTTAGTTCGAAGAATGGAACATCCGCCAACTTCGTAGCGTTTCCTCTGAAATTATTTGACCTCTGGAGATTGACTCACCCTGGTAATGTTGATGGATGGACATCATCTTACTTTGTTATTACTGGGTGTACTTTTGTGTACCTTGGGTTTCATAGTCAGTCCATACACTAGCCAGTTGTACAATTGTAGCATCGACTGAGTCATATTCCCTTGGTTAGCGTTACTCACTCTGAATGTTATTAAAAATAAAATTTTCCTTTTATACACCCATATTTTAGAATGATAAATATATTGCAGGGTCAGGGATATCACGTATATCACATAAGTATTTATCTCCATTTTTATGCTAATATGTAGTGTGGAAAATGAATGAATAATTTAATAATAATGATTGTAGCAAGATATATAATTTTACTTTCGCAGTTTGCTTCATATTTTGTTTTTACATGTTAAGAGTAAATACTACACAGTGTGAGCACTTAAATCTCAATCTTATCTGAGCTATGTGCTCCCTGTACACTCTTCCACCTCTGAGGGGGGCTCAGAGGGCTGTTTCAGCCATCCAAATGCAGGGGCGTAGATTCTCAGCTCAAGGATCTCTCAGCTCAGGTTTCCTGGGCTTGGAGTACTTTGTATATCAGCCCCATCCAATGGTATCAAAGCATTCCTGCATCGTGAGTCACTGGATTGGCCAGAGCGCCCAGCTCCTCTCCGGATATGGGTAACACTGAATTATTTTAATTTGTGACATATTTTTAAAAGACTGTTAAAAGACTCTTGATTAGTTGTTAGCAGACAATCTCTCTTTCTGTGACTTTTATGTGATATGTATTTATTAGAGATAGTATGCAGAAACAAAATAGTCCTTTGATAGTTTTCGTGGAGACATTTGCTGATCAGGTAAACAATCACACATTTATTTTTCCCCCACCAGTAACATTTAAGAGATCATGCAAGGTCAACAGAATTAGCGTAAAAAATAAAAAGCACGACTTGCTTCAATAACTTGTTAACTCATCGATGAAGAGATTATTTCAAAACGGCGAAAGCGCCTCGTTATCGCATTTGAGTTATTCGCTCAGACAGCTCTTCAAGATCAATACGCAGATCAAGTATAACACAGTAACTCACAAGTATGAAAAGCCAGAACACAGTGATGACTATCCTAGGAATCACAGCTTTTATGACGTAGGCTGACAGTGAATTAGGAAAAATATTCCATAAACATTGCAATATTTTTATTGAGACAAGCTCTACCTGGCCAAAAAAAAAGCCACACACGCCTATATTTCGGGGAGGGTCAGGCGAACGCATTTTTCACGTCTACCATCAAAAAGTGCGTTGATGCGTCCGAACGCATTTTTTCACGGAAGACGCAATAGCGGTCATACGATGCGCAATTTCGGCCGTGATTTTATACGGATCCAAACCAGGAAACTTTGGGTGTCTGGACGTTATGTTGGCCGGACATGAGCAGCGTCTGACGTCTCCTAATCACACACACACACCGCTATGCCGCTGCAGCGCACTCTGTGCGTCAGTACTAGCAGTTCGATGTTCTTACAAAATGCGTTCGTTTGCCGCTTGCGTTGTGCGGCCGAACTTTCGTGTGGCCGTACTTCGTGTGTGGGCCTGCGTTGGACGTCATTTGCTGCTACCACGGCCATAACAAAGTGCGGCTAAACGCACGTTCGCACTGCGTTCATCTGACCCCAGCCTTCATTGGAACGTCTTTTGCTTTGATTACGGCACACATCCTCCATGACATTGTTTTGATAAGCTCATGAAATGTCAAAGCATTTATTTCCATCCAGAGTCACATTAATTTGTCACCAAGACCTTGTATTGATGATGGGAGAGTCAGACACTGCGTAAAGTCTCCAGCACATTATCCCAAAGATTCTCAATGGGGTTAAGGTCTGGACTGTGTGGTGGCCAATCCATGTGTGAAAATGATGTCTCATGCTCCCTGAACCACTCTTGCACAATTTGAGCTGTATGAATCCTGGCATTGCCAACTTGGAATATGCCCGCTGTGCCATCAGGGAAGGAAAAACTCATTGATGGAAAAAACCTTCTCATTCAGGGAGTCAGCTGACCTCATTTTTGGGCACACTTAGTGCACTGTGTTGTAAAACCAAAGAATGAATGGATTCTTGTAACTGTAACTGATACTTATATTTCCAATCCTTATGATTCAAATGATTTCAGACTAGAATCCTAAATAATAAAATCCTTTGTCCGTCGCGCGCATCCGGTTTCTGTTGGCTGCGCGCAGCCAACAGAAACCGGATGTGCAGCTTCGGACAAAGGATGCGCGGGCAGCCTCTACCCGTCGGCCGCGCGCGCATCCAGGAGAACTGTATGCGCACACAGCGGAGGGGTAGAGACTGCGCGCGCATCCAGGAGACAGGATGTGCACGCAGCAGACGTGTATCGGCTGCGCTCGCATCCTGTACAGCCGGATGCGCACGCAGCGGCAAGGTAGCGGCTGCGCACGCATCCAGTAGACCAGGATGCGCATGCAGCAGCCTGCTATAGGCTGCGTGCGTATCCTGCATCTTGCAGGGCAGCGCGAGAGAGGCACATTTTTAAAATAACGGAAAATTCGCCTTAATGCGCACACGAGGCACAAATTGAAAAAAAAAGGGGACCCACATACAAAAATAGACTGCCCTCCGGGCAGACTTTATAACTAGTTCTTGATAAAGAACAAATGTAACACACAGTGCAATACAGTCTGTAATTAAAGACTACTGAAAAGCGTGTTGAACAATTAAACACTCACATACTCCAGAGTCTGGCTGGCTCTGCGTGATCTGCAGTGTGCCAATCTGTGGCTTGTAGCTGGAATTCCTTCAAAACAACAAGGAGAGACCTGATAGGGCAGCATATTATCATATAGCTTCCATAACCCCCATATCAATGGTGTATACTCACCTTGAATAAAGCCTCAGACCTTGGCTCTAGGGAAAACACTTATGACTCATTGTCACATGTCCCCAGGGGCCGTTGGTGACCGGGGCAGCTTACCATGGGATTCCGCCTATCTTGACTGGCCGCCGTGTTCCCCGTGGTTTGCCTCCTGGCAGGTGGACGCCTCTGCATCCAGCACTGCTGCTCCTGGGGCTTCCTGGGTGGTCAGAAGCTTTGCTCACAGCAGCCACACTTGGCATGCCCCTAGGGGGCAGAGTGGGGTGGCGGCCTCTGACGTCAGCCTGGCTGCCGGCAAGCCCCAGCCTGAGTGATGGCTGAGTGCAGGGACACGAATCCCAGCTGTGTCAGGTATGCTGCAGGGATTCCACCTGGTTGGTCCTTAGATCCTGACTGGTGAATCTCCAGTGTGTAGTTTCTAGGAGGTGCTCTACCTGTGGGAGGAGCCTGGCCACCTTACCTGCCTATATAATGCTCCCCTTGTCAGTCACTCTTTGCTCCGGCGTTGTACACATTCATCCCTTAGAGGAGTTGTATGCTATCCAGTCTATGATTAATTATCCTGTGTACCAGTATTTGGCTCTTGTTCTTGTCTATTCGCTCTCGCCACCCGCCCCCGATTTTGGCTCGTTTTCTGTACAACCACTTTGGATTCTGTTTTGGTACCACGCTATTTTTCCTTATTTCCTATCTCCACACCTGGGTTCCGACTAGGACAACGCAGAATGTGAACTCAATTAAATGGGTAGCGTCAGACAGGTTTTTCATTAAGAAACCTAAAGTCATTTTTATTTTATTTTCTTGTAATGTTGTATATTATTACATATAATCAATGAATGCCCACTTTAAAGCACTTTAAATCTTATATTCCTTTTGTTTAATAGGTACTTATGTTTCTTTTTGCAACAGTGTAAGCATGGCATATTGTTTAATTGCTGATCACCCAAATAAATCGCATAACTGTGTATACCTATTTATTTCTTGGTATGACCCTTTCTCGCTAGCTTGTCAAAGACCTTGAAACAGGGAAAATGTTGTTATTCTTTACTACCTGTGAACCTCAATTTAAGGTATAGAGTGCTGGATTATCTTCATATCATTTGTATCCTTTATGAGGACTCATTATTTCTCTTTCTTCTTATTTCTCTTATACTCGGGAACCAATAATAACATTCTTGCATTGAAGAGATCATTTCAATACATACTCGCTGTGCTTTCAAACGTCACTTTGTGTCTTTCATACCCGGAGCTTTTTATCCTCCATTTTTTTTTATGAACTTGTTTAGGGAAACAGATTGGATTGTTTCAAACATCATTTTTCAGCATCATGTTTTTCTATGACATCCAACTGTATCATGCAGAGACTTGGCATCTGGAGAGGCCGCAGAGGTGCTTAAAATCGGACTGTAACTGAAGCAATAATTTGTAATTCAATCAAGCGTAATACAAGTGAAATAGATTTATGACTCTGTTGTCAGAGATGTATGAAGGTCAGTTATCAGAACTGAAAGTGCAGTTGGCTGTGCTGATACAGGATGATGTTATTTATAATTCACTGTCAAATTGGCTACAGGATACGAATATTAGAGCAGCATTCATCGACTCATAATTTACTTCACTTTTACAGATCGAGGTGGAAAGAATAGATCAAAGTCAGACTTTATAGAGATATGTAAAATACACAACGCACAATCTGCAGTGTAAATGTTGTTCAACTACATCATTATTCTGCAACATAGAAGAAGGATTGAAAGCTCTTCAGTGCTAAACTTGTGTGATTTAATGCAGACACTGTCCTGGATTCATTAAACATCATTTGGGGAGTGAGGTGTCAGGATAGTGATGTGAGGGAGGCAGTGAAACTCATCGCAGTATGTGTTACTATCTCGCACCTGACCCACAGGCATACAAAGCTCACAAAAAGAACCATGCCAAATACATCCCTGCAGCATCCTGTCCCTGGCAGCACCTTTTCCTGCCATTCTCTAGTCCAGGTTTTCCATGGACCCAAGTTCAGCAGAACCTCAGGTGTTCCCTGGACTTGTAATATGTCACGTTTCCACATGTTTCCAGCCCTGAGCCATATAGTGAGATGATCCGGGCCAGCTCTTACCCCTGTCTGGACCATTCACTCCTCTTCCTCCACTCCAGGATTTCCCTGTGGCTGGGCCAGGTTCTTGATAAAATGACCTGTCAGATCCGCCCTATTCCCTTTTTAAGGCAGCCTCTCCCATTTCCCTGTGCTCTTTCATAAGGGTCAATCTGTTGTATGCGATTCTGTCTGATAATTTATTCCTGCTCCTTCTAGTTCTCTCTGTTGTTTGTTTATTTGGTTCAGTTTATTTCTGGCTCTTTGTTTTCCTTTGTCTGTTTGTTCTTCAGTTTTCCTTGTCATTGCCAATTGATTATTTTTGGTTTATCCTGTTCTGTGTGTTTCTGTGTTATCTGCTTTGCTGTGTATGACCCCTGGCTTTGTTTCCTCACTATTCTACTATAATTTCCCTTGTGCTACTTGATCTCCTGTGTATTGATTGCTTGCTTGTCTGATATCCCTCTCTGGTTTCTGATCCCTGGCTCTGTGTGACTACCTGTTCCTGTGTTGACCCGGCCCTTGCTATGTACAATTGTCTATTCTGTGTATATAGAAATCCAGCTATTCAAAGACTGGCAATGTACATAGTGTTTTTGTGTGTAGGGATCTAGTTTCACCTCCCGTTCTGCGTGTTATGCAGCCAGCGGCACTCCTGCCTATTGGGCTATTAAACACAAATAAGGGGCCCACCTTGGCTCACACCAGGTGCCCGTGTCATTATATAAGGGTGGTGCCCCTGAGATTCATTGCCTTAACATCATTTAGTTCATGGTGCATCTGGCTTTGTGAACTGCTATCTGTTTGCTCACTTGCTTGTGGTTTTGGTGCTCCGCACTATTTCCTACTACTACTATTTCATAGCATACAACACCTTGTGCTTCCTGTTTTGTATCCAGTACTGCTGTGCAATCTGATCCTTTTTCTGAATTAACCCACCCGTTTGCACTGTAACCTGCTCTCTGTGCTGTGTGTCGCCAGCGCTAGGGCTCTGCCTGCAACCCAGTACCATAAGCGTAACAGTTACATGGACAACTCCATGGAATTAAAAATTTGTATTTGATACAGCACGCTCTATTTAACCCCGCAGCAAGGGTTAATCCACGGGTTCTAGGCAATTCAGGCAGCCAGCCCAGTAGCAACAGAAATACAAAAATGAAGAGCCAGTCACACCATGTTTCCAAAAGAATAAGAAGCTGGTTTTATTCAGAGCAATGTTTTGGCTCCTACAAGCTTGACAAAGGCCCCTGTAGGAGCTGAAACATTGCTCTGAATAAAACCAGCTTCTCATTCTTTTTGAACTATGATGTTACTGGCTCTTCATTTTTGTATTGCTGTAACGCAATGGAATTAAGATTGGAGAGAGCAATCACCGATGCGCTAATGGATTTTTAACGGTTTTAGCATCACAAAGGTAATATGGGTGGCATGTGTTAAGGTCACTTATCTTGATGTTAATCCTTCCATATTCGAATGCTATCATTAGCATTCAGTATGTAACTTGGTCCAAGGACTGTGAAATAAGTAACATTGTGATTTTTTTGAATGGGAACCCAAAGGTCCGACACCCATTAAACAACCTGAGGTGGTAATTGAATGCCCAATTCTTGATTTTCGAAACCCCCAATATGGACACGGCTATTATGCGTTTTGGAAAGAAGTATGAAGAGCTAAGGACCAGAATATAGATGGTCTTTATGTCAGAACGTATGGTTTGTTACTGCGGTGGCGGGAGTCTTCGAGAGCGGTGGGGCCGCAAGAAGAATAGTCGGTGCTGGACTTTCATCTATACCACCATCACGTTGTTGGATGCCATTTTTCAGGACGCAGAGAGTGGAACTCCTTCGGAAGGGCATTTGGGTGACCAGAAACTACCCTAAGGCGATTCACCTAGAACCAGGAGGGTTCCACCGCATGTGAGTGCTATTGTTTATCAACATTCATATATGTGGCTCATTATGGGTCGCACTATGATGTATTTCCTTTATGTTTTTATCTGAGGGTATTTTTGAAGAGGAAGACTTCAAGAATGCAGCATTGGGACTTTGACTCTACCCCAGGGAGGACATTGCTATCGCTACACCATTCTTCTGTTTTATGGTTTGTTACATGTTCCTGTTTTGGGCTCGCAGATGTTTATTTTCTGCTTCTTTTTTTTTTTTTTAAGCTCCCCATAGTGATCCTGGATATGGAGATCACACCTGTCAGTCCACAATTGCACATGTCTGTGTGCGTACAACAGCTCCCATATTGTATGAACAGATCCTATCTTCTATAAGCTGTTTAGTTAAATCCGCAGCTGTTTCACACGCTTGCCTGCGGTCACACAGTCTATAATCGGCACGTTTCTGGCCAACTCCAAATACTCTGTAAAATATCTCTTGTGAAAGTGATTCTGTCACGATTTCCCATTTACTGCTCTCAGAAAATGCCCATAATCTCTAGTTCCACGGTGGTCTTTGGGCAGATCTCTCACTTACGATCTTTCAATTTCAATGTTAAAGTTTGCATTTTAAGGTCTGGCATTCTCAAGGAGAATATTTACTATTTGTATTTAGTATCAAAAGATGAATATATTTAAAGTTAATAATGATTTGGATTCTATTTACTGGATTAACCCTTTCACTGTAGATGACGTGTGGGGGACACTCTCAGGTATCCCCACTGTATGCAGAGGTTGTCCCCCACATATCATCTGGTAAATTTACCTTACCTGCAATTCCGAAATGATCATCGGCCTCTTCTATTCTAAGGCAGTGGCATTGTCCACTTTTCATGTTTAAAATGAACAATACTGTTCCAATTACTCTCCTTCTGATTTCTCAAACTGGGAGCAAGAAATACTATGAGCCAAAATACAAGTGAAAAATGTAGTTGTTAAAATTATGTGTTTCTTAGAAAAATGCAGTTAATAGGCCCTCCATTTCTATTTTTTAGACAAGCACCCTATAGAACGCATAACTCCAAAGATTGGATAATAAAATGTGGAAAAATAATTACACACTCTGCAAATTATTAAATGTGAATGGAAATTTACACTTTTTTTAGATATTTTTTGTTATAGCATTGTGAAAGTGAGGTAAATGGGAGAATTTTTCTGGTTTGGCTATTTTGACCTAGAATTTTCACTTCTCCTGACAATTCTCCGCTTAGTGAATAGACCTGTATATGTTAATTTCAATGGTACATATTAGGGATGCACCATACCGATACTAGTATTGGTATTGGTGCCGATACTGGCATTTGTACGAGTACTTGGTACTCGTGCATATGCACCCATACCGGAAGCCAGCACTGAGATGGCTTGCTGGCACCCGAGGAGCTGGGGCGGCTGTGGAATGCTCTAGCTGCATTCTACCATGCCTCTGTGGCTGGCTGTGTTCCATCGAGCTGCCACCTGGCAAAGGTTTAGAGTGGCCACTTGTTTGGAACCCCCAGCCGCGATCTCGCGAGATCTCAGAGTTCACGAGATCTCAGACTGTACACGATCTCAAAAGATCGTGGCTGGAGGTTCCCACAAAGCGGCCACTCCAAACCTTTGGACTTTGAACTCGATGGAACGTGGCCCGCAGCAGGGTCCTGGTAGAATGCCATTAGGGCATTCTGCTAGCCGCCCCAGTGTCTGTATCTGAGGTCTAGAATGTGTGTGTGTACATTATATATATATATATATATATATATATATAACACACACACACTCTCTGGTCAGGTGTCTGTGTGGGTATACAGGTATCTGAAGTCTAATGTGTGTGTGGGTGAATATATATATATATAGTCTGTGTGTGTGTGTCTGTATATTTCTGAGGTCTGTATGTGTGGTCAGGGTGTTTGCAGGCCTGTGCAGAGGGTAAATGGGGTTTTACCAAAAATTGGACAGGTTTTCAGCAAAATCCTAAATTATGTATTGGAAAGCGGACACATGACATTACATAAAAGTATCGGTACTCAATATATCGGTAAGTATCGGTACTCGGTATTGGTGATTACCTGAAAAAAGTATAGGTATTCGATCTTAAAAAAAATGGTATTGGACTCAGTGCATCCCTAGAACATATATTATAAACAATAAAAAATGCAGCACAGCAACACAGTATAGGTTATGTTTATAAAAAAACTACATATCTGTGGCTACCCAGATGGAGAAAGATCCATGACTGAGCAGGGGAGAGGGGGGGTAAGATTTCAAAATCATTATGAAAGTAAACCTAGACAGTCTGAAGTGTCTACCATCAAAGCAGAGAAAGGTCGAAACCAAATGTAATGCTTGGCAGCACAAAACCAATCAAACACATCTGCTAACGTGCCCGGTGAGTATCACCTCCTGGAGTCCATAGAACTCCACGGAAGGTTGTGCTGCCGTGCTGATAACCCTGCGCGATCACGCTCTCCTGAGTTCGTGCAGGAAGACTGGGGACTATTTGTCCCCAGTCTCACTCTGCTCTCGGTGGCCAGAAGCAGTGGATTGGGCCACGGTTCACGCTGCATGATGAGAGGTGAGTATCTGATTTTTTTGGGGTATTTTTTTTTACTGCAGATGCAGTATCGGTTAGCACCAGCTCTAATCGGTGGATATCCTTTTCGTTATCACAGCGGTGTGGTAATTAGCGTTACGATTTTGTAATCCTAATTACTCATTGTGCTCCCCATGTTAAGTATAGGGAGCGCAAACTACAGTAAACTCGCACAATCCCTTATTTGATAACAGATTTTTTAACCCATTAGGCGCTAGATGTTGTAATATGGGGGGGGGCATGAGTTAACGTCACTTAATCTAGCGTTAACGCTCACATGTCTGAACGCTAACGTTAATTTTATAGTAGTGCCCATAACCTGTAGTGAGATTCAGTGTAAAGCATATGTACAAGGATGAGTTATCTTGCTTTACCCTGACATTTCATAGATTAACAAAATGCCTCTAAAGTTAAACAAATGAATTTAAGAAGATATCAGTAGGAGCAGAGATAGAAGCTCTGTCCATCAGTTCTTTCAGCTGGCCCTGGTTTCACATTATCTATTCCCACTGTACAGCTAACAAAGACCCACTCAGTCTCAGAATAAATTACATAAGTGAGATACATGTGCCAAATTGAATTCCAATCTTTTCCATGTGTAACATGTTTCCCCTGTCTCTAAATAATGTCTATCAGGTTCTGTAAGGAAAAGAGTGAGCGACTCTAACACAACTAACACATTTTGTGTTGCGAGATCCAAAATGGCTTCTGGAGAGATGCCATATCATTCCTTGGCAGGCAATGTGTGAAATCTGATTTTAGCAGCTATATAGCAGAGGATTGTGCTTCTTTTGTGCTTTAGTAGACATTCTAGACATAGCCAGAGTTGTATGTAATCCATATACTTCCCACTGTGTTTGGTCCACAGATTCTTGTTTTTTTGTTCAAATCACTTCTTTGGTTCTTCCATTTGGTACATAATCTAAGTAGGATAACCTTATCTATAGTGTTATCTAGTTGTGTATGATGTTTTCATTGAGTTTGTTGAAATTCTCAAAGTAAACCTTCATGGATTGTATATTTGCAATTGCATTTTTATTTAAAGGGTCACCTGGAGTCTCTTATCCCACGGATTTATTAGGAGCAAAACACAGAGTAAAAATGCATTTTTTCTTTTGTAAGTAACAGACCTTTTTATTATCATTCATTGGATCTTATATGTGAATTCCAGACATTTTCATTCAGTAGTTTTTTTGCAAATGACATTTAAATTTTGACACTTTCAATTTTTTTGTTGTTTGTTTTTTACCCCGTTCGTCGCTTGTCGGCTTTTTGGTCTGCCCTGTGTTAAACAGCTCATCGGCTTTTGATTTGATTTGTTTCCCCCGAAGTGCGGGGAACGAGAGAGCACCAAAACATCGCTGACATTTCGGTGCTCTCTGAATAACCCACTGTGTATGTATTTTGTGGAAATGATTTTTGAATGTTTTTTTTATATTACCCGAGGCTGGAACAATCCAGAGCAGTGGTTATTTTATTCATATCACAACAAGTAGTGCAATTTTTTTTTATTTAGCGATAATTAATAAATATTTAAAAAAATAATATAACCTGTTTTTCATACCATACAAGTTGTTCTATGATACTACGTTAAATTGTTTTCATGGACCTGTTTTTTGAATTCCTGTTAAATTATACCACCAGGGGGCATAAGGAGAGTGTAGTATTACAATGTATAATACCTTTGTTATCTTTTATGTTCTACAAAACAAAAATTTGATGATTTTTGACAGGGCATTTCCCCTACTGAAAATCGTCTTACAACATTGAGAAATTAAGAATATAAAAATGGCAAAATGAGTCTATGCGGTGTTTTATGATGTTTTTGTAGCACTGCTGACATTTTAAACAAAAAAAGGCATCACACCCCTGTAAGACTATACCTAACAAACAGAATAAGACCTCAGTCAACAGTGCTTCATCCAAAGCTTTCCAAGGGATGGAGTAAATTCCTTCTGCCAACATCACCTGATAAATATTGACAAGGATCAGTCCTTAAATATACAACCTTGCCAATCTCTAAACCTACTGAGCTCATAAACGGGACAGTCTTCAGTATGAATTTCCCAGGAAAGGCACCTCTGTTAGTTGAAAATAGTTTCAGGTTCCTTAAACAGGCGAATCCCATAGGTTTTAAGGCAATAAAGGAATATCTTTTTTTAAAAAAATTAAAAAACCGTTTATTGTTTTCATTTTTTGGAAAAACTCTTTTTATTGTTTTATTTTTTTTAGAACACCCTTTTTGTATTTTTTTAGATGGTTTTCTTATTTTTTGAAAGACTTTTTTATTCTTTTTTTAAAGGACCTTTTTATTATTTGGACACATTCAGGGTTATTCAAAGAGAATCGAAAAGTCACCGCACGGTCGGTGACTTTTCTTTCTCTTCAATTCGGTGCGATTTGGCAATCCCATTTTGGCGACCCTGCGGTGTATTCAGCAAGCAACACAGGGCCGTCGTAATGCAAGGAAAAGTCGCCGCAAACCCGACGAACATTCAACACAAAACCCGCCGAACGCACACGAAACCTGCAAAAACATCTGGATTAACCCCGCTGAACACGCCGGAGAAACCGGAGCAGCTGCCGATCACAGCGCAGAGCAGCCGCCGGGAAAAGCCGACACCGCAGACGAATGGAGTGAAAAAAACCAAAAGATTACGCTTGAAAGTTTGAAAAGTGAAACGCTGTTTGCAAAGAAACTACAGAACGAAAATGTCTGGAATTTACATATAAGATCCAATGAATGATAATAAAAAGGGCTGTTACAGAAAAAAGAAAAAAAAAACTATTTAAAAAAAAACGGATTTTTTTTTAAAAAAATCCCAAAAAATGCCTAAGGCTAGGGTCAGACTAACACATTTTTCACGTTGTCCGTGAAAAAGTGCGTTAGAAAGAATGGACGTATTTTTTCACGGAATACGCGATAGCGGTCATACGATGCGCAGTTTCATCCGTGATTTTGTACGGATCATCAATAAAACACTTTTTGTGTCTGGACGTTATGTTGGCCGGACATTAGCAGCGTCTGACGTCTCCTAATCACGCACACACGCCTCTAGCGGACGCAGCGCACTCTGTACGTCAGTACTAGTGGTTTCACGTTCTCGAAAAAATGCGTTTGTTTGCCGCCTGCGTTGCGCGGCCGCACTTTTGTGCGACCGTACTTCGTATATTGGCCGTCATTGCCCGGCATCTGCTGCTAGCACGGCCGTGATTATGTGCGGCTGCACGCGCGTTCGCACTGCCTCAGTCTGACCCTAGCCTAAAAGATACAAAAAAACAAACATAAAGAGACTCTTTACAGCAGAATATTATAATTAACGGTTTATTAGATATTGTATTAAAATGGGAATATTTTTAACATTGAAGCCTATGGGATTCGCCCGAATAAATCTGTGTATGAAACCACCGAACAGCAGGGCAATTCGGCAATTTTTTCACTGCTGGTTTTTGTTCTCTGAATAGACGAAGCATTGCTTCTCTATGGGGATTTCACTGCCCTCGAACAGGCACCGTATGTGCAGGCAATTCGCCAACATTTGGCAAACTGCCTGCTCTCTGAATAGCCGAATGGCCAGGAAAGGTAACCGAACGCTGAATTTCACTGTTCAGTTACCTTTTCGGCCACAATTCGGATCTCTTTGAATAACCCTGATAGTTTTGATTTATACTCGTCCCATTAGGAGAATACGAGTCGTCCTTTTTTTAATTCTTTTGCAGTTTGGTGAAAACTTCCAATACTAATTTGGCGGTTTTCACCAGTGTCTGATAAGTTTCGGCGATTCCAATTTCAACAAAATACGGTGACCATTCTCTAAGTAGTAAATTCACTGTATTTTCTGTGAAATGGAATAGCCGCAATGCCGTGAATTGCACTGAAATTGCACGGAATTTCAGTGCTTTGTGAATAGACCCCCTCAGTGTTAATTTAGTTTCTTCCTAATGTTTTTGGATAGATTTTACAGGTTGATGAACTGTCATTAGATTTTTGTCATAGTTTTAGTCGAATCTTAATAGACTTTTGCCAAAGTTTTAGTCGTCGACTAAAACACCATTTCGTTTCGGTTATAAAGGACTATGACTAAAACTAAATTAAAATTGGACCCTTCCCAACTTTTCCGCCTAGTGTTTCTTAGT
Organism: Leptobrachium leishanense; assembly: GCA_009667805.1. Classification (NCBI taxonomy): domain Eukaryota; kingdom Metazoa; phylum Chordata; class Amphibia; order Anura; family Megophryidae; genus Leptobrachium; species Leptobrachium leishanense. The sequence continues at coordinate 497,555,962 of CM019063.1, read as the reverse complement.
TAACAAAAATGTCAAAAGAATTTTGTCATAGTTTTAGTCATCCTAACTTAGTTATAGTCAAGTTTTTGTCACTGACAAAAATATAGTTGTTGATGAAAATTATTAATCAACTAAATTAACCAGTCCACAAACAACAGGAAAAATATCAGTTATTGCAACTATTTCTCAATACAAGCTTTCCAGAGAAGGAAAATTCAACAATACAAAACTGTGAAGCTTCTCCTTAGCTGTTTGGATTATAGTTTTGCAAAAAGCACCAGAGATTTTAGTCAGTTTTCGCAATGTCAGCAAACTCTGGCACTTCGTGGATTCTCCCCTTAGGGCACTATCATGTGCCTGTAGCTAAAACTGAGACACTAGGGGGAAAAATTAGCGGTCACAAATTTCATTTTAGCGTCTCCGTTGTACAAGTAGATTATGAAGCAGGTGCTGAATCCAGCTGCCTGCCCCGTAATGGCCTCTAGCCTCTAGGATGCTTGGGGCAGCGCTAATGTGCCGTCATGAGCATCCCCTCCTGGAGTCCATAGGACTCCAAGGAGGCTTCTGCTGCCGGGTCACATAACTGGCAGGATCTCACCTCTCGTAAAATCCTGCAGGTCTTCGGAGTGATCGCATAGGGAAACTGGGGACTTTTTTTGCCCAGTCTCACTCTGCTCCCTGCAGCCAGAAGTGGCGGATCAGGCTACCATTCTCGCCGCAGGATGAGAGGTGATTATGTACGTTTTTGGGGGGTTCCAGCTGGTGATAACTGATTCCGCAGAAGCAGGATCAGTTAGCTACAGCATAGAGCTGTGGTTAACTTTTCAGTTAGCTGCAGCGGTTAATAATTGGCGTTAGGACTAACGCTAATTACTCCTTGCTTACACTTTGCGCTCCCCATGTTAAGTACAGGGAGAGCAAAGTACAGCTAAAAATCGCAAATACCGATGTGCTAACGGATTTTTTAACCCATTATCGTTCTGGAGGTGATCAGGCTGTAACACTATCACCTTAATTAACCTAGAGCTAACGCTCACTAATGTGAGCGCTAGAGTTAAGGAGGTGATCGCACCCCATGTATGATGGCACGTGGGCTCTCACTATTTTCTTATTGCCGGTAACTTTTTCCATTACCAGCTGCAAGCGAGAATAATAAAATACTTGGAATCGCTAGTTATTCTCTAGCTCCCAATACAACTGTGCTGAACAGAGTAAGGGAAGTGCAAATATACAGTAACTTGTTGTAACAGCCAAGCTTCAATGGGCATTTGCAGTTCGACTGGAATAGCAGGAGAGTCATTAGAAGTAGTAAGTGGGGACTTTATACTTCACGGTTCATTTGTACATTCTAACGACTTGAGTGTAATAGGAGAACTTGGAAGGTGTAAGAATGTAAATACATTTGTATTTATTTATTTATATGGAGGGATACATTGAGATTTCTCTCGTTTCAAGTATGTCCTGGGTTCAAGAACATTTAAATTTTTACTGTCGTTACAGAAATACAAAGTAATAAAATGCAAGATATTAAAAACAGAACACAAATATACAGATTAACACAGAAAATAAATATGTAAGTAATATAGTCACTATGTAACATGTTTACAGGTGCATTCTGTATTGCGGTATGTTAATAGGGAGCTCTTGAGTAACTTTAGACTGGGGGAAGATTTGATGGTGTCTGGGAGGTTTTCCATAATTGCAGTACTCTGTAGGAAAATGAGGATCGAGCCACTTTCTTTTTGTATTGTGGTATTGTAAGTAAGGTGCAGGTCCTAGATCGGAGGTTATAGGATGAGGGAACTGCTAGGGGAAGCAGACTATTCAGGTAGGGTAGAAAAAATTAAAAATTCCAGAGTCCACAATATAAATTCAAATGGATTTATTCCAACACCAAGAAAACAGGCTTCTATTCAGGTAGGGTGGTAGCTTGCTTCCCAGAAAAGCTCTTAAACACCAGGCTGGAAAGGGGAAGTGTGCGTTTAGACTCCAGCAACAGCCAGTTTAGCTCTTTTAACCCCTTCTATGTGGAGGACGTGCTCAGCTTGTCCTGCCGCATATACACTTGGCTGCGGAGGACATGCTGGGCGCGCCCTCCCTTTGCAGCTACGATCGGCCGGGATTCCGGCGCTGGGCGCGATGACGTCTATTTCAGGCCCCCCTCCGCCAGTGCGGGGAAGGTGCCTGAAGGGGAGGGGGCAGGTCCTTTGGATCTCTCTCTCTCCTGATTGGCTTGGGGCACGGCAAAAAGGCAGGCACCCCTTGGAAGGGCACAGCCTGCCCTTCCAAGCGGTGGCTGCCTTTAACCCCTTGGGGGCTGGATCGCAATTCGGCACCAACAGGTGCCGGATCGCGGTCTCTTCCTGGAGCTGGCCGACATCTTGGATATCGGCCAAGCTTCCAAGATCTCACCCTGCCTACTGGCGTCATTGCGCATAGCGCGATGATGGCAGTACGGAAGCTAACCCCTAGCTGCCACCTTTGGTGGAGATAGGGGGTTCAATGGAACCCCCTATCTCAAGATCCATGGCAGCTAGGGGATAATGTTTGGTACCATTGGAACAGCCAGAGCATTGACCACGTAAAATGTAAAAAAAGAAAAATTTAATTTTTTTTTTAAAGCAATATTGTTCCCATTTCAAATATAATGTGAACAATGATGCTGTACTAACGATTTTTTTCTATGCATTTTTTGTTATAATATTCAGGCAGGACGTGACATATACATATAATAATGATATATTATGAATCTGCCGAGTCTGCCGGAAAGAACGATATATAATATGTCTGGGTTGTATAATAAAATGTGACTTCAAATCGCATTTAAACATGATGAGCGAAACCGGTAAAAATTAGCTCATCACACGGCGGTGAAATGGCTCAGCAGCGAAAGGGTTAACGTGTCACAATGGTGGGTCATGTAGTTACATTGTAGCACAAAGCAGCAGAATGAGTTATACAATGTAGTAAGTTTCTGAAGGTGCGTTTGCGGGGCAGCTGCATACACCACATCTCCGTATTCAAATATATGTACTGCTAAAAAATTTCTGGCTCTGATATCTGTAAGATAAAAATATTTTGATCAGAAAAATATTTTCCAGGTGTATAAATACTGCTAAAATTCCCTGTACATAAGACAATATTATATTAGAAAAGTTGGGAGAATTTAAATCCGGCACATGCATCTTCTCACATTTTAATGTTCAGTTTTGATGTTGTATAATTATGCTTAGAAGAATCAATCCATTATGTACAATAGTTGCCCTTTATGTACCCTTGCCTGAGGCTTTGAATGCTTCAAAACCATGTAAGTAGTGGTCAGTCCAATTCATGTAGAAGAGAGCATTTTTAGTCTATTTTTTTAGTATGTGTGATCTTATCTCGTCATGTCCCTTGCCTGTAGCAGATCTCATGATCACAAACATATCATGCTAATTCCTATATTTCAGTTTGTCTTTGTATTTGTCTTTTTTTTGGGCTGTTTTTGGTTCTGTAATCTATTGATTTTAATAATTTTCTTGAGATTCGTTACTTTGTTTTTAATATTGACAGGGATTGGGTGTTGCTCTTTACGATTACAATAATTTGCTCATTCTGAGAACAGTCAATTTTCTTTTAACCTTTACAGCACTAATTACTTTTTTACTGTCAGGGTTGTCGACGTGCACTTCTTATTTTGTGGGGGTTTGGCAATGTCAGTTTTCTCCCATCTGTGATGATAGCCCACATGTGGATGGTACATTTTTTTTTATGCTCTAATTTTTGCCAAGCCAAAAAATGCCGTATTTGTTTTACCTCCCCAAATCTTGTTACTTTCATAGTCTGGTTCTGTAATAAGCACACAAGCATAATACAGTCACAGCTTTTTCCTCAATCTATCAGCTGATGTGTATATGTCAGCCCCAAACCTCACTATAAAAAAAGTTCAACTTCATTACTGTTGCAGTACAACAGCCAGGGAGAGGGCAGAATACAGGGAGAGCTCTGTGGTCACTCACTGCTGTACAGGGATAAGACTCAGGGTTTATAATAATGACTGAAATCCCTGTACAGTACAGATACAAGGTGTTCCTGTAATTTCCATATACAGGCATTATGTCGCATACAGATATTATTTTTATATTCTATTGGTATTTTTGGAAGCTGCATTGCTAATAATCTCATTATGATCACTACAAACCCCCATAAGCAGGAGAGCTGAACATTTTTATTATTTATCATTATTAGGGATGAGCCGAACACCCCACCGAGTTCGGTTCGGGACCGAACCCGAATTTTTCCAAATGTTCGGGTCCGAACCCGAACCCGAACCCCATGCAAGTCAATGGGGCTGAAAATTCGGTTTTTAGAGTGCCCTCCAAGAGGGCATATATGCTACATATTTGCCATAAAAGGTGTATGGGGGTCCGGGTAGTGCCCTGGGGGACAGGAAACAAGGCCAAAAAGTTTTAAAAAAAATGTTTTTAAAGGGACAGTGAGCTTTCCATGAAATAAGGGTTAAAAATAAAAACGAAAAATTCCTTCAAATATCGTGCCTAGGAGGTCCCCATAACCTGCCCGTGAAGTGGCGGATTTGTAGGATGTATAGTAACACTTAAAAACAAAAAAAATGATGTTTCAAATGACGGTAAATGCTTTTCCTTTAATCTATCCATAAACAACTGCTTGGGGCGGCAGTCTGTATGAAAAGAGGAGACATTTTCGTACACGCAGAAAAAGTTTACTGATTTTTTTGGCTAAATTATTGTGAAACTTATGCAGGCTTTGGATGAAAGTAACAAGAGGTGCTTCAAAATTGGTCCTTTAGCGTCCCCAACAGTGCCGTCACACCGTAACCCCTCTGAGGATATGAATCTGATACAGGCATCAGTGGCAGTGCACCCAAATATTGTGCTTTTGGTGCCAGGCATGCAAGTACTATCATAGAGTAACCCCTCTGTGGTATTGTGGAAGAATGCAGGGGTGGACCATGTGGTCCTATATTAAAAAGATATGATTCTGGTCAAGGCATCAGTGCACCCAGATATTGTGCCTTTGGTGCAAGACTTTGGCCAGCAAGTATCATCATACAGTAACCCCTCTGTGGTATTGTGGAAGAATGCAGGGGTGGACCATGTGGTCCTATATAAAAAAGATATGATTCTGGTCAAGGCGTCAGTGCACCCAGATATTGTGACTTTCATGGCAGCTAGTGCCTTCACACCGTAACCCTTTTGTGGAATTGTGGAAGAGTGATGGGTTGGACCCTGCGGTTCAAAAAATTTAAATGATATAAATCTGGCACAGGCGTCAGTGCAGCCAAATATTGCACCTTTCATGGCAGCAAGTGCATTCCTACTGTAACCCTTTTGTGGTATTGTGGAAGAGTTCAGTGCTGGAGGTTTTGTGAATGCAGAAGACATCCCCGATCTATTCCGTTCCGTCAGCATCAGGGGGTTGATAGCTGCTGATCCAGGACTGATTCATTTTTATAAATGTCATCCGGTCTACAGAGTCGGTGGACAGACGCACTCTTTTGTCTGTGACAAAACCTCCAGCTTCACTGAACGTCCTTTCAGAAAGAACGCTGGATGAAGGACAACCTAGTAGCTGCATAGCATATTGGCTAAGTTCTGGCCAGTGATCCAATCTCAACACCCAGTAAGCCAGTGGATCATCTGCTGGAAAGGTATCCAGGTCTGCCCTTGCCCCTAGGTAGTCCTGCACCATATGGTGAAGACGCTGGCAATGGGTGCCTACATTTGACATCCCTGGGCGTCGTGGACTAAAAAAATAAACAAATGCATCAGTCAAGCAGCCCTGGCCTTCACCACTATTCCTCTGATCATCCGCAGCCTCAGAAGCACTTGTGTCAGCACTTGTGTAACACCTTTCCAGGCACTGGTAGATTACCAAGTGTCGCTTTAGAGCGTCCTCAAGTTTTTTCATCCTGTGCTCCCTCTGTGCGGGCAGGATGAGCTCTGCAACTTTACCCTTGTATCGTGGATCAAGAAGGGTTGCCAACCAGTAATGATCCCTCTCCTTGATAGCACAAATCCTGGGGTCCTTTAGCAGGCTTTGCATTATTAGGGAGCCCATGCAGCGTATGTTGGAGGTAGCATTAGCTTCCGAGTCTTCCTGGTCAATGAGGATGACCGTATCGTGCACTTCCTCATCCCAGCCACGCACTAGCCCTTCTGTTTCTGGGCACACGAAACCCTCTCTTGAGGAATCCCCACGTTCAATGCCCCCACTACTTAAATATTCCTCCTCTTCCTCCTCCTGTCTGATCTGAGTACTACCCGCTGGAATGCTGTCTGTGGAAAGACTGGGGCCTTGAGAGCTAGGGAAGGCCTCCTCTTCCTCCCGCTGCTCTGCCTCTAGAGCCACATCAATAATTCCCCGCAGAGTGTGCTCCAGCAGGAACACTAAAGCAATTGTGTCACTGATGCATGCACTGTCCCTGCTCACCATCCTCGTTGCCTCCTCAAATGGTGACAGTACAGTGCATGCATCCTTGATCATCAGCCACTGCGGGGGGAAAAAAAAACAAGTTGACCTGAACCTGTCCTTGTTCCATACTCACACATGTACTCGTTGATGGCCCTCTGCTGCTTGTGCAGATGCTGCAGCATTGCTAATGTTGAGTTCCACCTGGTGGGCATGTCACAGATCAGACGGTTTGTGGGAAGGTGGAATTCTCTTTGAATTTCTGCCAGGCGAACGTCTGAAGTGGCTGCAGACTTTTCTGGCCTGGCTGAGAAGCTCTGGCAGCCCTGGGTACTTGGTTAGGAAACGCTGTACCACTAGATTTAGGATGTGTGCTAGGCATGGTACATGCGTAAATTTACCCTTGCGTAGGGTGGAGAGAAGGTTGCTGCCATTATCACAGACGATCATTCCCAGCTCAAGCTGGCATGGTGTTAACCATCTCTGCACCTGGCCCTACAGAGCTGACAGAATTTCAGGCCCGGTGTGGCTCCTGTCCCCTAAACAAACTAGCTCAAGCACAGTATGGCTTCTTTTTGAGCCATTGTGTAGACCCTGTCAGGCGTCGGTTTAACTGCCACTTCGCCAGAGACAGAGAAGGAGGAGGAGGAAGAGGGAGAGGTGGTGGTGGTGGAGCAGACAGATCTCATACAAGCAGCTTTCTGGAGGCGTGGTGGATGAACAAGCTCCAGCACAGAGCCCCATCTTGGATCCCTCCCAGCTGCAATCAGAGTTACCCAGTGTGCAGTGAAGGAAATGTAACGACCCTGTCCATGCTTGCTGGACCACGTGTCTAAAGTCACATGCACCTTGTTGCTGACTGCCTTTCCCAATGACTGGATAACATTGTCTTCCACGTGCTGGTATAGTGCTGGAATTTCCTTGCGTGAAAAGTAATGGCGTTTTGGAACCTGCCACTGTGGTTCAGCAAATTCACGGAAGGGAGCAGAGTCCACGAGCTGGAAAGGCAGCAGCTGCAATGCGAGTAATTTTGCTAAGCTGGCATTTAGACGCTGTGCTTGGGGATGGTTGGGACTATATTTTTTCTTACGCTGCAGCAGCTGCGGCAACGTAATCTGACTGCGTAAATCTTCAGCTGCTGGGAGGATGTCACATTGTGAGGAAGGACCTGGTACATCCAGTACTGTAGCATCATCCCTGTCAGTGGAGGTTGTAGGCAATGACATGGCAGGACATACAGTGGGGGTAGAGACAGATAAGGAGGAGGAGGAGGACCTACGCAAAGTTTTGCGCCAACGGGATGCGTGGCGGGTGGTCATCATATGTCGCCTCAAGCACTTGGTACCCAAGTGTCTGGTGTTTATCCCACGCTTCAGCCTCCTCTGACATAGATTACAAATAGCAACGGTGGGGTCTGCTGCACATTTCTTAAAGAACTCCCAGACAGCAGAGTTCCTGCATGTGTTCTTTGAGACAACAGCGCTCTGCACCGGAGCAGCTCTGACATGTGATGCCTTGGACTGGCTAATGCTACGGTTGGTCACAGAGGATGTTGTGCCTCGTGTTTGCTGTGCCTCCTCCTCCTCCTCCTCCCCCTCCTCCTCACTTGATTCCTCAGGTCATTCTGGCACCCAGGTGGAGTCAGTGACCTCATCATCAATGTCATCTTCACCCCCTAGCTCCTCACTGGAGCCAACTTGGCAGTATGCTGCAGCTGCTGGGGCAACATGAGTGCCAGTTATTTGTGTGTCATCACTGGCACCCCCTTCCTCTAGGTTGATTATACTCCCTTGCTCAACCTCAGAGATTGAATCAGAGCACTGTAGTTGCTGCGCATCCTCAAGCAGCATGTCACTGTCATTGTAGTCAAACAATTCAGCTGACTCCTCCGTGTGTGATAGTGAGGCTACGGCAGGAGTGGACATGGAGGCTGCATTAGATGCTTTGGCAGCTGAGGTGGACTGTAAAGCACTAGAAGCCTGGCTGGCAGAGGACTCGGAGGATGAGGATGGCCTGGCTAGCCAATCCACCAAATCCTCTGTATGTTGCTGCAGGTTAAGAAGACGGCCAGCACCAGTTATAAAGGACAAGCGTGCCCCTGCAGAGGATGCACCACGTCCACCACGACCAGAGGCACAGCCTCCCGGCACAGGGGCTGCTTGCCCTCTTATCTGTGTCTGGGAGCGTCTGCCTGTCCTTTTTGTTCTTTCAGACATGGTGAGTGATATATAGATTAAATATATACAGAACTCTGATTCAACTCTGGTATAAAGATTAAAGATTTACAGAACTCTGGTATAACTCAGTGAGACACCCTGATAGCTGGCAGCCAGTGACAAGACACAGATTACAATTCGCAGAAACCTCCTATAAATCATTGAGACCCCCTGATGGGTGCCAGTGACAAGACACAAACTACGATTCGCAGAAATCTGGTACAAGTCAGTGAGACCCCCTGATAGAACCCCCTGATAGCTGGCAACAGTGACAAGACTCAGATTACAATTCGCAGAAACCTCCTAAAATGCAGTGAGACCCCTTGATGGGTGGCAGTGAAAAGCTCTTATAAATCAGTGAGACCCTTTGATGGGTGGCAGTGAAACCTCCTATAAATCAGTGAGACTCTTTGATGGGTGGCAGTGAAACCTCCTATAAATCAGTGAGACCCTTTGATGGGTGGCAGTGAGACCCTTTGATGGGTGGCAGTGAAACCTCTTATAAATCAGTGAGACCCATTGATGGGTGGCAGTGAAACCTCCTATAAATCAGTGAGACCCTTTGATGGGTGGCAGTGAAACCTCCTTATAAATCAGTGAGACCCCTTGATGGGTGGCAGCCAGTGAGAACACATGGATTATAACAATTCCCAAATATTTTGTAGAAATTAGTGACCCCGAAAATACTGCGTGGTACTGGCTGTGTGACAAGACACAGATCACCTCAATTCACAAATGTTTTGTAGAAATTAGTGAGCCACAAAATACTGCGTAGTACTGGCTGTGTGACAAGACACACATCACCTCAATTCACAAATGTTTTACAGAAATTAGTGAGCCCCAAAATACTGCGTGGTACTGGCTGTGTGACAAGACACAGATCACCTCAATTCACAAATGTTTTGTAGAAATTAGGGAGCCCCAAAATACTGCGTGGTACTGGCTGTGTGACAAGACACACATCACCTCAATTCACAAATGTTTTAAAGAAATTAGTGACCCCAAAAAATTTGTTGGCACAGAGACAAGACACACATATCAATTCCCTGATATTTTGTAGAAAATAAATTTCCTCTGAAATGTGTGCAGAATCGGCACGTGGAAACGTTATATAGTGTGCTGTGGGACATAGCTCTGTGAGCCCATGATTGGGCAAAATTTGCCCAATCAGGACTCTGAGCGGTGATTGGCATACTGTTGAACCTGTCTTGCACCAGACCTGTGGTCAGGTGCAAGGCTGTAGCCAATTATGAGCTTCAGGCCAGTGGGAAAATGCATTGTGATGCATTGTGGACTCGAACATGCGCCGAACACCCGGAAATGTTCGGAGTTCGCGATCTACCCGAACAGGCTAAGTTCGGGCCGAACTCCGAACTGTCCGAACCCGAACCGCTCATCCCTAATCATTATCACAGTTACAGTATTTGGCACATAGGCCATTTCTGCCTGTATGCTGATAATGCAGACTCAGTGTGAAATTGTGCAAGACAAGGGACACCAACTTGAGCTCAGAATCATTCATTCCTACAATATTTCTGTAATGTATAGACGGATACATGAAAAAGTCCATATGCAAAATTACCATTATACCCTATATTCTATTGTTAACTTTGCATCCCATGTTTCAAATAAATGTTATAATAAAGCATTTTTCAATAAAAAATTGCTTGGTAGTGAAGGGGTTAATAAAAACCAAAACAAAGGGAAAACAAAAAAAATAGACACATATTTTCACAGGTTTGCCCATATTTATTACAGCACAATTGATTCACATTTTGAGGAAGATGCAACATGCTTTCAGAATATACAGAATATCACATGTTCACTCACTTTATTTTCCCAGTTACATTAACCAAAAACCAGGTCTATGAGTTTACTGAGACAGGGTAACAGCACTTGAATCCACAAGGTAGAGGAAGGGAGTATATTTAAAAGGAAACAAAGTAGCAAAACAAGAGGACATAGTCTTAGATTAGAGGGGCAAAGGTTTAAAAGTAACATCAGGAAGCATTATTTTACTGAGAGGGTGGTGGATACATGGAACAGTCATCCAGTTGAAGTGGTAGAGGCCAAAACAGTAATTGAATTTAAGCAGGCATGGGATAGGCATAAGGCTATCCTAAACAAAAGATAAATCCAGGTAAAGTATCCATGTAATTGGGCAGACTAGATGGGCCGAAAGGTTCTTATCTGCCGACATTTTTCTATCAGGGTTATTCAAAGAGATTCGAAAAGTCACCGCACGTTTGGTGTCTTTTCGTTCTCTTCAATTCGGTTCCTTTTGCCGATCCCATTTCGGTGACCCTGCGGTGTATTCAGCAAGCACCACAGGGTCCCCGAATTGCAGGGAAAAGCTGCCGCAAACCTGACGAAAACTAACCGCAAAACCCACCGAATGCATGCCGAAAACCCGCAAAAACATCTGGATTAACCTGCCGAAAACCAAGCCCGAGCAAGAGCCGAACACAGCCGAAGCAGCTGAGACCGCAGACGAGGGAGGTGAATAAATTAGCAAAATAGTTTGTGTGAATCTGTGAAAATGAAACGCTGTTTGCAAAGAAACTACTGAGCGAAAATGTCTGAAATTTGCATATGAGATCCAGGGAATGATAATAAAAAGGGCTATTACAGAAAAAATAAGTAAACTTAAAAAAAAAAACAACAAAAAAAACGACTTTAAAAATAAAAAAAAATGCTTAAAATATCCTAAAAAATCTATAAATAAAGAGACTCTTTGCTGCAGAATTTTATAATGAACGGTTTATTAGATATTGAATTAAAACGGGAATATTTTTAACAATGAAGCCTATGGGATTCTCCTGAATTAACTTGCCGAATTAAACCACCGAATGGCAGGGCATTAGGGGAACCTTTCACTGCTGGTTTGTGTTCTCTGAATAGCCGAAGCAGTGCTTTTTCATGGGGATTTCACTGCCCTCGAACAGGCACCGAACAGGCACCGTATGTGCAGGCAATTCGCCAGGATATGGCGAATTGCCTGCTCTCTGGATAGCCGAATGGCCAGGAAAGGTAACGAACGCTGATTTTCAGCGTTCGGTTACCTTTCTCAAACAATTCGGATCTCTTTGGATAACCCTGTATGTTTCTTTGAATCTTGTCCTACAGCAAGTCCCTGCTCAGATTTCATACTTCACATGAGTGGGGATCCAGCAAAGTGCAGCAGCTACTGGTGCTGCTGCACATTTTCAGCAATCTCATAAACCTTTTCTTTTGTTACCAGTTACAGGTCATATAAAACAGGGAGTACACCATTGCAAGCTGAATTGCATTTTAATAAAAATAGGGTTAATATGATGAGCACAAAGGCAACATCTAAACTGTCACATGTTCAGAATGTGACTTGTGAAGAAAGAGTAGGCTTCTGCACCGATTTTTTTTTTTTTTTTTTTTTTTAATTTTAATTAATTTTTTTTTTTTATCTGTTCGGTTCGTTCGGATTTTGTAAATTTTCGTTTCGACTCGTTTCAGCCGATTTCCGGTTCGGTTCGTTTCCGTTCGATTTTCGTATCGACTTTTTCGTGATTTCGGAAATTTTCGTGTTTTTTGAAATATCTGTTCTCCTCGTTTCAAAGTGTCAATTCGTTTTGACGTAAACTAATGTTTTTCGGATACGATAATTATATGATACGATAATTCTGCCATTGAGATTTCTCATGTTTTACAAGAAGGATACATTGAGATTTCTCTGGATTTCCAGGAAGGATACATTGAGATTTCTCATGTTTTATAAGAAGGATACATTGAGATTTATCTGTTTTTACAAGAAGGATACATTGAGATTTATCTGGTTTTACAAGAAGGATACATTGAGATTTCTCTGGTTTTCCAGGAAGGATACATTGAGATGGGAATGATACAAAATTTAATTACAGAATCAGCGATATAAATACGATGTCCAAAATTACTGAAATGGAACTGAAATCACGAATGGAACGAAAATGAATTTTGATTTTACACATCTCTAGTCCATTCGAAAAGTTTTCGTTTCGGCTCGAAAATTTGTTCGGATCTGGCATTTTTGGATCCGAAAACTTTGGAAAATCGGTTGAATCCGAATGCACGAATTGGGAAATTTCGTGAAAATTCCGAAATTCCAAAACCCGAAACGCACATCCCTAAGAAAGAGGAATATCTAACATTTCTTTTTGCATGTTCAATAAAGAAAGAGGAATATATAACATTCTTATTCTACTTATTTCACCAGATACTTGAAATGCTTTTGCAGATATTGTTTATGCCTTTGGAGTGACTTGTTGCATTACTGAACTAATATTTTAGATTTTATTAATTAAAGGTTGAATTTCTTTCATTCTTTTACTGATGTATACATATTTCACAAGCATTACAAAAATACTGATGCAGAGGGCCACAGGCAAAATATTTGTCCGAGGACGTTATCTACATTCCGATTTTAATATTCTGTGGAAACGCCAAGCATTGGACTTCCTGTCAAACTAGTACCAAAGAAATATTGCCGTTCAGTTTCTCCAATAAAACGTCTTCTATATTCTTACGTGCTCATCAATTATGCCTGTATAATAAAGTTAAAAAGAATGTAGATCTGATGTAAGGTACTGTATATCAGTGAGAAAGAACACCACTGGTTTTTGGTGAGACGCAGCAGCAGATGACACCGTCCTCTTCCTTGAGGTCTAGAAGCAAGAAATTAAATTTTTTATAAACATATAGGTACCAGATCAAAAATTTAAAGAAAAGCAAAAACATAAACGATATAGGGCAACTATAACATTATTAAAATAATATCAAAATAAATGCTTCCTTTTGGGTACCCACATAGTACAGAGCCAGAACTGGGCTCTCAGATTAAGCAGTTGTGGGTTATGTCAAGACAATCCCATCAGCCAAAGTGTCAGTCAGAGCTGGTTTTCTCTGGAATTTAGCTAGTTGCTGAATCCCAGAACCATGCAAAAGAAAAAATATACAATAGTGTGTACTGTATGGTATAGGAGGAGAGAGCTGTAGGGTCAATCCATATCAAGTGGTCCAGCACTGGGCACTAATAGATATCATTGCGGCAGCCCCCGCCATTGCGGGGAAGGTGCCTGAAGGGGAGGCGGGTCCTTTGGACCTCTCTCCCTCCCCATCCGTAAGGGGCACACGTAAAAGTCAGGTACCGTTTGGAAGGGCGTTTGGAGTTAACCCCTTGGGGGCTGGATCTTGATTCAGCGCCAACATGCACCGTATCGCGGTCCCTTCCCGGAGCTGGCTGACATCTTGGATGTCGGCCAAGCTTCTCCCAATTGACTAACTCAGTTCTGGAGTTAACCTCTAGATGTCACCAATGGTGGATCCGTGGCAGCTAGGGGTTAATGTTTGGTATCATTGGAACGGCCAGAGCATGCCTTTCCAATGATACCAAACATGACCATGTTAAAAGTAAAAAAAAAAAAATTGTATGCTTTATTAATGCAGCAATATTGTTCCCATCTCAATTATAATGTGAACAATGATGCTGCACTAATGATTTTTCTATGGGGTGCGCTTGTTAAAAATCACATAATTTTCCCCCAAATAAATGTAACGAGTCCCCAATTTCAATTTTTTTTAACAAGCACAACTCATAGAAAATATAACCGCAAAGGCTCACATGATAAAATATGAAAAAAAAACATCTTTACACGCTGTAGATTATTGAAAATTCTATTTTTTTGCATTTTTTGTTCTAATATTCAGGCAGGACATGACGTATACATATAATAATGATATATTATGAATGTACCGGGTCTGTCGGAAAGGACAATATATAATATGTCTGGGTCATGTAATAAAACGTGCGTTTAAACATGAGCAAAACCGGTAAAAATGAGCTCAGCACACAGGTGTGAAATAGCTTAGCAGCGAAGGGGTTAATTTTATTTCTGGACCATTTGATATGGATTGACTATGTACTCAACAATAGAAAACTCACATCATCACATATCACATAACGTTTGTATAAAATGGTGGTATTGTACAACCTTAAAAATTCTGACATGCAGAAAAGCTTCTGAACATGTAACTTTATTTTCAAAATAATAACACATATTATTAAATTATATAAGCCAGTTAAAACAATGTTAAAACAGGGGTATAGTGACCAAATCACAATTCTCCTTTCTCAGTTTGGCTTGATGGCTTCTTCACTAGGGATGGGCTGGTGGTTCGATGCGAACATGAGTTTGCATCGAACATCGGCCATTCGAAAGTTCGCGAACTTCGAACTTTTCAGGCTGTTCACAAAAAGTAAAAAAAAAATAATAATTTAGAATTTTTTTAAAAAAATGCTTAAAAAATCTAAAAATAAAGAGACTCTTTACTGCAGAATATTATAAGCAACGGTTTATTAGATATTGAATTAAAATGGAAATATTTTTAAAATTGAAGCCTATGGGATAAAACAATCTTGTAGCTAAAACATCAGGCAGACGAGGCCCTCTAATCAGGTACTGTAGAGGGCAGCCTGCCAGGGCCTCCCACGGATCCCTTGAGGAGCATGCGGCCACCGGATGACAGAGCTGCAACTGTGTGGGCAGGCCAGCCAGGTGCATGTGGCAGAGAGGTGGCGCAGGGAGGGAGCCACTGCACCTGCGGCCATGGCAGAACCCCCCCCCCCCACAACTAGGATCCAGGGAGCCTCCACTGACTGACCACCAGGCTAAAGTAAAGCGACACATTTCTAAAAAAACTAAAATCCGAGGACATTTTTAAATGTCCCCGGGAACATAAAATAAAACGTTTTTTTCTTTCTTTCTAGTACTCACCTGATTCCTGGATCCACCAACAAGCGCAGCCTCCCGTCTCCCACGCTGTTAGACGCTGCATACACCGGCGCGCTGTGTGAAGCTTCTGAGAAGATACGCTATTAGTGTAGAGGGAGCAATGCAAAATGCGCAGCCGGCTTCCTCGCTACACTAATAGCGTATCTTATATCTTAGAACTATACTTGTTACTTACCCTGCTTGTTCTGAGGACCCGATCTGTTGCCGGCTTTGCCTGCCATTTGACTATTCTCTCTGTGTACTCCCTGCCTGTTCTGTTTGCCTCCTGTTGCTACTGGTGTGCGCCGATTCTCACCATATACAGTAGCGCAGTACAAGTGCCTAAACGTTGCTGACCCGGTTTTGTTATAACGACTACTCTCGATCTGTGCCCCTGTCTGGTATATTCCGCTGCTTGTTACTGCTGGTGCGCTTACATCCTGCCATATACTATAGCGCAGTACAAACATATATTGATCTCAGTCTGTGGTGTATATTGTTGGTGCTGTCTCCCTGGCTTGTGTGGCTGCTAGAGGTTAGGTTTAGTGGTCCCGAGTCCCGACCATCCTAAGGATCGGAGGGTTAGAGGTCTGTTACCAGGGATCCTACCAGGTCTGTCCTGGGGAATCGTTACAAATATGCGGTGAACGCCGCAGCAAATGTTAACGCTCAAGCAATTTTAATGCACCTGTTGTTATTTTCACCCAAAGCCTGCATAAGTTTCACCATAATGTAGCCTAAAATGTCTCCTCTTTTCATACAGGCTGCCGCCCCAAGCAGTTGTTTATGAATAGATTAAAGAAAAAACATTTACCGTCATTTGAAATGTCATTTTTTTCTTTTTAAATATTTCTATACATCCTACAAATCCGCCACTTCACGGGCAGGTTATGGGGACCTCCTAGGCACCCGACGCGCGTTTCGCCTCAAGCACTCCTGACGAGCCATTTCAGGCGAAACGCGCGTCGGGTGCGCCTCTCAGACCGGAGCTCCTTGTTCTTTTTGGTGATTTGCATTTTGACATCCCTCATATGCATGTATACCCCGCTGATGGTTTCTATTGATACTAGGAATCTGGATAATTATTGAAATGCATTCACATTGGGCTATTTGAGCCAATTTATGCTTAACAAGAGCTCCTCTTTGTTGACCTTTCTGCTGGTTTAAGGGTGCGCCTCTCATACCGGAGCTCCTTGTTCCTTTTGGTGATTTGCATTTTGACATCCCTTATATGTATGTATACCCCGATGGCGGGTCCTATTGACACTAGGAATCTGGATAATTATTGAAATGCATTCACATTGGGCTATTTGAGCCAATTTATGCTTAACAAGAGCTCCTTCTTTTTGACCTTTTTGCTGGTTTAAGCGCAGTGGTTCATTATCTAATTGTTTACCACTTCCATTTGCCACAATACTTGAGGTAACCCTCGAAGGCTACCTATTGTATTGATTATTGATTACATCTCCTGCCACCATATATCATTATCTTTTCAGCAGAATCGTTTTTATTTTATTATTATGTTTTGTGAGCACTGTCTATTTATGTATAATTGTTTGCCGATTTTAACTCTATTCAATAAAAGTTAATTATTAATCATTGGTCTCTGGGAGACATTAGTACTCTGATGTTCCATCAGAGTAACTGTAGTTACTGAACCATTCAGGGGTAATCCCTTCTGTCTCTCATCACCCTGCTTTATCAAATTTGTTCACTACCTGGTATAATTCAGTTACGTTCTACCATTTAGGTAGCGATTTCTCCAACCCTGATAGGCTTATTCAGAGAGCACCAAAATGTCACTGAAATTTCTTTTAAAACTTTAAAAAGGCGTTTTAAAAAAACTTGTGCATGAAAATGCCTGGAAATGATATATAAGGTCCTATGAATAATAATAAAAAGGTCTGTTACAGAAAAAAAACCTCCATTTAAAAAAAAAAAAAAATCAGAAAAAGAAGTTTGCCAAAAAATGCCTAAAAAAATCCTAATAACTACATAAAGAGACTTTTTGTTTCAAATGAAAAGAATAAACGGTTGAATAAATATTTAAGATAAACAGGGATTTTTGTTTGCATTGAAACCTATGGGATTCAGCTGTTTTAGGCTAGGGTCAAACGAAAGCATTTTTCCCCGCGAACGTAAAAAAGTGCGTCCGAACGAATTGACGTATTTTTTCACGGAATGCGCGAAAACGGTAATACGATGCGCATTTTTCGTGCGTGATTTTTTTCGGATCGTCAATAAAACTCTTTTTGCGTCTGGACGTTATGTAGGCTGGACATTAGCAGTGTCTGACATCTCCTAATCTCGCAAACACGCCGCTATGCCGCAGCTGCGCACTCTGTACGTCCGTACTAGCGGTTCGGCGTTCTCGAAAAAATGCGTTCGTTTTCCACTTGCGTTGCGCGGCCGGACTTTCGTGCGACCGTACTTCGTATATTGGCCGTCATTGCCCGTCATCTGCTGCTAGTGCGGCCGTAATTATGTGCGCCAGAACGCACGTTAAAAGTGCGCTGGTCTGACCCCAGCCTAAAGCGTTTGAGTGAAATCACTGAAAATCAGGACATTTCGGTGCCATTTCGGTGCTGTTCGGTGTTCTGTAAATAGGTGAACCATTACTTCTCTATGGGGAATTTCACTGCCGCCAAAGATATTTGTGAATTGTCAGCTGTTTGGATAGCCGAATGGCCACGAAATTGCACCGTTCGGGGAAATTCACTGTTCAGTGAAATTTCGGAACAAATTTAGGCTAGTGTCAGATGAACGCAGTCTGAGCGCACTCTGCGTGCTTGCACAATGGACGGACGTACTGACGGAAGATACTGTAGACACCACACGGTCCGTTTTTGTTGACGGACGTAGAAAAAAAAGGGAACTATGGGAAATATAATTAATATGAAAAATGATACAAATTGGAAAATGAT
This sequence comes from Leptobrachium leishanense, assembly GCA_009667805.1. NCBI lineage: Eukaryota > Metazoa > Chordata > Amphibia > Anura > Megophryidae > Leptobrachium > Leptobrachium leishanense. Next base: position 497,537,635 of record CM019063.1, on the reverse strand, counting down.
ATGAAAAGCCATTTTGTGCGTCAAGGTGCTGGACGTCGCAAATGCGCTCAGTCTGACTTTGTGTCATCACACACACAGAACGCTACGCGGACGTGGCACACTCTGCACGGCCATCCTAGAGGTTTTACGTTCTTGCCTAAATTGTGTCCGTTTGCCACGTGCGTGGTGCGTGCACACTTCGGTGAACACGTACTTCGTGTGTGGGTCTCTCTCTATTGATCATGATTCTATGCTACGACGGACGTTAAACTGTGCGGTGACACGGACGTGATAACTGCGTTCGTGTGATGCCGGCCTTAGTGCTCTCTGAATAACCCCTTCAGTCTTGACTCAGAAAATGTTTTGATTGCTTAATTCACAGCATTCATTTTTTAAAATTTAATAATCTTGTTGCTAGGTAAAGTGTATTTTAATAAAAAACATATCCAAAAAGACTCTGAGTTTGTAAAAACAGTATATGAGGCAAATAAACAAATACATGCATAAATAACATGAATAACTTACAAATATGCAATTATTTGCTGTTGCCAACTACACTGTGCTAAATATCATATGTAGGCTAGTCAGAGATAAATTATTATGTTATTATCATGACTCATTGAAAAACTACAAAAGCTTTTCTACAATGGTTCTTAAATTATATTTGTAACCAGTTTAAATAACTAATGTATTATTAGTCATAGCACTTGGCATTGGTAGTAGGCAAAAAAAATCATTTACTGGTGTGCCAATCTTACCTGGCACATCCGCCTCCTAATTGTTTAGTCTATTTTACAATTGGATTAATGTGCAAACCTGATTGTGTGTGTGTATATATATATATATATATATATATATCAACGAAATGAAGGGATGCACTTAAGGACTTAGCGAATAATAAAAACAAACATTTAATGAGTATACATTCTAAAAAATGGTTGGCAAGCTGACAGGAACCATTTTTTAGTATGTATACTCATTAAAAGTTTGTTTTTATTATTCGCTAAGTCCTTTAGTGCATCCCTTCATTTCGTTGAGATATATATTACTCAGGGATTTTTGCACTAAGGCCACTGCGGGCTGGCTTAATTTGGCAAACTATTGGTTCTTATACACTATATTGCCAAAAGTATTCGCTCACCTGCCTTGACTCGCATATGAATTTAAGTGACATCCCATTCCTAATCCATAGGGTTCAATATGACGTCGGTCCACCCTTTGCAGCTATAACAGCTTCAACTCTTCTGGGAAGGCTGTCCACAAGGTTTCAGAGTGTTTATGGGAATTTTTGACCATTCTTCGAGTAGAGCATTTGTGAGGTCACACACTGATGTTGAAAGAGAAGGCCTGGCTTTCAGTCTCCACTCTAATTCATCCCAAAGGTGTTCTATCGGGTTGAGGTCAGGACTCTGTGCAGGCCAGTCAAATTCATCCACACCAGACTCTGTCATCCATGTCTTTATAGTCCTTGCTTTGTGCACTGGTGCACAGTCATGTTGGAAGAGGAAGGGGCCAGCTCCAAACTGTTCCCACAAAGTTGGGAGGATGGAATTGTCCAAAATGTCTTGGTATGCTGAAGCATTCAGAGTTCCTTTCACTGGAACTAAGGGGCCAAGCACAGCTCCTGAAAAACAACCCCACACCATAATCCCCCCTCCACCAAACTTTACACTTGGCACAATGCAGTCAGACAAGTACCGTTCTCCTGGCAACCGCCAAATCCAGACTCGTCCATCAGATTGCCAGATGGAGAAGCACGATTCATCACTCCAGAGAACGTGTCTCCACTGCTCTAGAGTCCAGTGGCGGCGTGCGTTACACCACTGAATTCGATGCTTTGCATTGCACTTGGTGATGTATGGCTTGGATGCAGCTGCTCGGCCATGGAAACCCATTCCATTAAGCTCTCTGACCATTGTTCTTGAGCTAATCTGAAGGCCAAATGAAGTTTGGAGGTCTGTAGCGAAAACTCTGCAGAAAGTTGGCGACCTCTTCGCACTATGCGCCTCAGCATTCGCAGACCCCGCTCCTTCAATTTACGTGGCCTACCACTTCGTGGCTGAGTTGCTGTTGTTCCCAAACACTTCTACGTTCTTATAATACAGCTGACAGTTGACTGTGGAATATTTAGGAGCGAGGAAATTTCACTACTGGATTTGTTGCACAGGTGGCATCCTATCACAGTTCCACGATGGAATTCACTGAGCTCCCGAGAGTGACCCATTCTTTCACAAATGTTTGTAAAAACAGCATGCCTAGGTGCTTGATTTTATACACCTGTGGCCATGGAAGTGATTGGAACACCTGATTCTGATTATTTGGATGGGTGAGCGAATACTTTTGGCAATATAGTGTATATATATATAGTGTGTTTGAATTGCTGTGATGTGCAAGTGGTAGGGATGTGCGTTTCGGGTTTCGGAATTTCGGAATTTTCACGAAATTTCCCGATTCGGGTCTTTCGATTCGGCCGAAAATCCGAAATTTTTTAGATCCGAAAAAGTCGAATCCGAACTGTTTTCCGAACCGAATCGAAAATTTTTCGGAATTTCGAATGGACTTGAAATGTGTCAAATCGAAATCTATTGCTTTGAAACGAGAACAGACTTTCAGAAAAAACGAAAAGTTTACCAAATCGAAAATTTTTCGGAATTTTCAAATGGACTTGAAATGTGTCAAATCGAAATTTATTTTCCCTCTATTCATGATTTCAGTTCCATTCGGGATTTCGGTACCATTTCGGTAAGTCTGGACATCGTATATTTAACTAGTATCGGTTATATGGCTGATTCTGTAAATTTTTTTATTGTTTCCAAAGATCCGATCAGAATATTCGTATTTTGGTCAGATCCGATTCGTCCGCGGGTCGCGCATGCGCGCACATGTCGTAACTTTATTGAGCCAGTTTTATTGACAACTTTTTGAACAAAATATTGTTTTTATTATTCTTCATGGTGGCCGCTGCCAGAGAGGAGACCTCGTCATCATCTCATGATGAAATCGAACCACCTGCACCCAGGAAGAAAGTAAAACGGGCCCAAAATATGTCGTTTGAGGAGATGTTGGAGCTGGTCCGCATCTTTGATAGAAAAGATTACGACTGCCGGAACGGACCTTACCGCAGCAAGAATAACGCCAGGAAGGATCGTATCCTGGACAAGCTACGCACCACCATTTTGGAGAAGTTTGGGAAGGACCGGACGAAGGACCAGCTACGGAAACGCTGGTCTGATTTAAAAGTACGCGAGCAGGAGCAGCTGAAACGCATCCGCCGCGTCATAGCGAAACGTAAGTGTCATGTTATATTGTAAAGCGCTGCGCAAACTGTTGGCGCTATATAAATCCTGTATAATAATAATAATGTGCTTGCATGTGCTAATGTGCACAGAAATACGCTGATTTATCTAGTCCTTTTTTCATGCAATATGATTGTGTATAGCTTTGCGTTTTCACAATTCGTCATACGTGCATTTTTGCCATAGCTCTTCTTTTTTGTGATTTTACGTATTCGTGAAAATTGTGATATTTGATGTATGTAGATGAAATTACAATGCTGGATTTCTTTTGGCACTGTGTGTGTAGTCTGTAGTGTGCTGGGGGGGGGGAGGTTGTTGTGATTGAGTGATGCATACGAGATGACCCGCAGCTTGCCCAATATTGGCTCCCACCTGCGCATCAATAAAAATCTCTGCGTCTCTGCTAAGTGATAGGATGGGACATGTAGTTCTTCTGAAAGTGCATCCAAACAGAGCTGCCTTCAATACATCCTCAGCAGCTGCTGCAGCAGTGTCATTGAATGCTTTAGATGCAAATTTCAAAACAAAATGGTGGATTTCTGTTGTTGTTTCTGCAATATCCAGTTTTATTATTAGCAGAATCTGAAAGTGAAACTGAGGCTGAGGCCTTCTATAAAATAACTAAAAGCAGTCGCACAATGCGCTTTGTACGCACACAACACAAATAATAGTTTTTATTGAATAAACGTAATGTTTACTTCTGAAAAAAATATATAAATGAACGGTAATATATGTCTGTGCAGAGGAAATAAATAAATATTTTGTGACTTTAGAACTATGAGATGGGAGTAGTGGTGGGTCAAGCTGGTAGTGGGGTAGTGGAGGGGTGTCGCAATAGTTTGAGCAATATATTGTATAGATATACCATTTTTTCCAGTCTGCATTATTTACGTGTTATATTTTTTGGATTTGGCAGAAGACAGGAAGAAGGCCGCCGAATCTGGCCGGGCAGGGACCAGTGCCCCAGCGGAGGAGGAGGAGGAGCCACGGGCGTCCACCAGCGCTGGTATATACTGTTTTATTTAGCAACGACTTTTGGTCAAAAACAGAAACATTTTTTGTTTACTGTATTTTAATTTTTTTTTTATGTATAGCACAAGAGGAGCAGGAGGAGGAGAGGAGGAAGAGGAGGATATAGAGAGGCAGCCGGTGCAGCAGGAGGCCGCCAGTCCAGGTTTTTTTTTTTTTTACTGTTGTATTTTGCATCGACTTTTGTTCAAAAATAAATCAGTTTTGTTGTTTACTGTATTTTTTATTTCTTTAATTTCTTACATATAGCACTGGATATGCAGACGGTGGTGGTGGGGGAGGAGGAGTCGGAGGAGGAGCAGGAGGAGGCCGCCAGCTCTGGTATATACTACTGTTATATTTTTTCAAGACTTTCAGTCAAAAATAGAAACCTGCTTTACTTACTGTATTTTCCTTCTTTCATTTATTGGATATATCGAAGAAGCCAGACCGAGCAATCAAGAGGCGATTGGCGAACTAAGGCTGGCTGTCAGGACACTGGATGCCATCCAGGAACTGCTGCAGGAACTCCGGGAACACCTTAATAACACCGCGGACATCCTGGAGCGGCAGTAAGAGACAATATTCAAGTCAATACGGATGTGCCTCAGCTGCTCCTGCTCGCCTGCTTTGAGGTCGGACCAGCGTTTTCTGATCTGGTCCTTCGTCCCGTCTTTCCCAAACACCTCCAGGATGGTGGTGCGCGTAGCTTGTCAATGATACGATCCTTCCTAAAATTATTCTTCCTGCCGTAGGGCCCTTACTGCAGTCATAATCTTTGTAATCAAAGATGCGGACCAGCTCCAACATCTCCTCAAATGCCAGTAATTCTAAAATGTATGTTTGTTTGTGTTGTTTGTGCCCCTGTTGGGCAGTTTGCCATCCTTGGCATGTTCCCCTCCCTTCCCTTCCCCATTTTGTAAATAAATTTTCTATTTTTTCTATATTTTCCTGTTTGTGTGCGTTGCTTTACGTTAATAAGTTAATTATGTATTGCTTGGTTTCCACACTGTTAACCACGTCGATGCGGAGGACGCGCTCAGCGCGTCCTCCGCATGGCTGCTGGTATGCGGAGGACGCGCTGAGCGCATCCTCCCGGGGTCAGCGTTCGGCCGGGTTCCGGCCGATCGCTGGCCCCCCGGTGCGGGCTGACATCCTCGATGTCAGCCCAGCATCCGGAACCGCCGCCGGTGAAATTAGGTGTCATCGCGACAGCGCGATGACACCTAATTCAGGCGCCCCCCCCGCATGTGCGGAGGAGGCGCCTGAAAGGGAGGGGGGAGGTCCTTCGGACCTCTCTCCCTCCCGATCGGCGGCGTTGCGGGGGTTAACCCAGGCACCAATTGGAAGGGCACAGCCTGCCCTTCCAAATGGTGCCTGGCATTAACCCCTGGGGAGCTGGATCGCGAATCGGCGCTGAAAAGGGCCTTTTCGTGATCCTTTCCCGGAGCTGGCCGACATCTTGGATGTCGGCCAAGCCTCCGGGAACTCCCCCTGAGGACTGGCGTCATCGTGCATAGCACGATGACGCCAGTCCTAGAGTTAACCCCTAACTGCCACCAACGGTGGAGATAGGGAGTTCCAATGAACTCCCTATCTCCCGATCCGTGGCAGCTAGGGGTTAAAGTTTGGTATGGTTGGATCGGCCAGAGCATGGCCGTTCCAACGATACCAAACACTACAGTGAAAAAAGTTTTTTTAAAAAAATTAAAAATAAAAATATATTTTAAAAAAAAATTATAAAAATTAAATAAACATTTTTTTTTTTTTTTTTGTTCGTTAATGCAGCAATATTGTTCCCATTTCAATTATAATGTGAACAATGATGCTGCACTAACGAGGTGCTGTGGCAATATCCACGAGGAGCTGGGGCATGTCCACGAGGAGCTGGGGCATGTCCACGAGGAGCTGGGGCATATCCATGAGGTGCTGGGGCAATATCCACGAGGAGCTGGGGCATGTCCACGAGGAGCTGGGGCATATCCACGAGGAGCTGGGGCATGTCCACGAGGTGCTGGGGCATGTCCACAAGGAGCTGGGGCATATCCATGAGGTGCTGGGGCAATATCCACGAGGAGCTGGGGCATGTCCACGAGGAGCTGGGGCATGTACATGAGGTGCTGGGGCATGTCCACGAGGAGCTGGGGCATATCCACGAGGTGCTGGGGCAATATCCACGAGGAGCTGGGGCATGTCCACGAGGAGCTGGGGCATATCCACGAGGAGCTGGGGCATGTCCACGAGGTGCTGGGGCATGTCCACGAGGAGCTGGGGCATATCCATGAGGTGCTGGGGCAATATCCACGAGGAGCTGGGGCATGTCCACGAGGAGCTGGGGCATGTCCACGAGGTGCTGGGGCATGTCCACGAGGAGTTGGGGCATATCCATGAGGTGCTGGGGCAATATCCACGAGGAGCTGGGGCATGTCCACGAGGAGCTGGGGCATATCCATGAGGAGCTGGGGCATATCCATGAGGATGTCGGATGTCGGCCAAGCTTCCGGGAACTCCCCCTGAGGACTGGCGTCATCGTGCATAGCACGATGACGCCAGTCCTGGAGTTAACCCCTAGTTGCCACCAATGGTGGAGATAGGGGGTTCCAATGAACCCCCTATCTCCCGATCCGTGGCAGCTAGGGGTTAATGTTTGGTATTGTTGGATCGGCCAGAGCATGGCCGTTCCAACGATACCAAACACGAATGTGAAAAAAGTTTGTAAAAAAATTAAAAATAAAAAAATATTTATAAAAAAAAAAAAACATTTTTTTTTCTTTTTTTTGGTTTGTTAATGCAGCAATATTGTTCCCATTTCAATTATAATGTGAACAATGATGCTGCACTAACGATTTTTGTATGCGGTGCATTTGTTAAAAATCGTGTAATTTCCCCCAAAAAAAAATGTAACGAGACCCCATCTCTAATTTTTTTAACAAGCGCACCCCATACAAAATATAACCGCAATTGCTCGCGCGTTAAAATGTGGAAAAAAAACACTTTACACATTGTAAATTATTGAAAAATCATATTTTATTGCATTTTTTGTTATAATATACAGACAGGTCATGACGTATACATATAATAATGACATATTATGAATCTGCCGAGTCTGACGGAAAGAACGATATATAATATGTCTGGGTCATATACTAAAATAAGCCTTCAAAACACGTTTAAACATGACGAGCAAAACCGGTAAAAATGACCTCAGCACAGGCGGGAAATGCCACAGCAGCAAAAGGGTTAATTAAAAAAACACGATAGAATCGCCAGAATTATCGTATCGACAGAATGAATTATCGGATCCGAAAAAAAACCCAAAAATTTATTATAAAAAATATATAAAGTAGTATTAAAAAAGTAAACCATAGTAGTTTTCATCAAAACGAATAGAGTTAGACAGCTTTGAAACGAGAACAGACGTTCCGAAAAAACGAAAAGTCCCGAAAAACGAAAAATTGGCGATATACCGAAAACCATGTACAATTCCGAAATACGAAAAGTTCCGAAATACGAAAAGTTCCGAAATACGAAAAATGGGCGATATGCCGAAAACCATGTACAATTCCGAAAAACGAAAATGTTCCAAAATAACGAAAAGTCGATACAGAAACCTAGTAAAGTGACCCGAAAATACAAAAAATGGTCGATATTCCAAAAAATAAATGTACCCGAAAACCGAATCGAACCGAACCGAATCGAAACGGAAAGCAGTCGAAACGAGCCGAATCGAAAAGTTTAAAAATTCGAAAAATCGAATCGGAAAAAAAAAAAATCGGTGCACATCCCTAGCAAGTGGCTTCTGCAATAATAAAGAATTGCATCCCAGAGCTCCTGTGCCACTTTCCCCATATGCAGCAAGGAATTCTGGGTAGGATATGCAAATGACCTCTGTCTCACTTTTATGCATCATGGGTCTGTTATTACACAAAACCCGAAAAATCAATGCTATGCCACACTGTGGCTTTGTAGCAGAGATAAGGTTTATGCAACTGGTCGAAGCCACTCCTAGGACAGCGCTGTTTCGGGTTTGTTGGACCCTCATCATATATATATATAAAACATACAGGGTGTCCATAAAGTCTCTTTACAATTTCAAAAATTTATTCCAAAAGGTAAATGAAGAGTCAGATAAGTAAAAATTATTACAAAATAAGACGTTTATATTAAATTTTTCCCCCCTCATTTAATACTCCTCTATATGGGCACCATTAGTTTGCACAAAGCACATCAAGACGGTACTGGATTTCTTGCCATGTTCGCTGTAGCATACCCTCCTCAATGGTGGCAATGGCATCAGTGATCCTCTGCTTTAGATTAGTGATGTCCTGTACCTTTGTTCCATACACCATATCTTTAACATAACCCCATAGAAAGCAGTCGAGGGGAGTGATATCTGGTGAACGAGGTGGCCAGGGAATTGGGCCACCCCTTCCAATCCACCGGTCTGGAAAGGTTTAATTTAGGAACCCACGAACATGCAGTCCCCAATGTGGCGGTGCAGCATCTTTCTGGAAAATGATGGTTGGTTGAAGGTCATGTAGTTGTGGTGGTGCCACGTATTCAGTCAAAAGGTCAAGGTAAACATTTGCAGTAATTGATGTCTCGCTGAAGGAAAACTACTTCTTTCTATGGGGTTATGTTAAAAAACCGAAACAAAAAAAAGTCATGCACATCCCTAATAGATTCTAAATTTAATTTACAAATCAATACTTATATCCAGTAACTGATCTTTTAGCTGATAAAATGATTAAATTAATCATGATTTATTCCAGGCTAGAGCTGATAGAGTCTCACAATCTTGCATGTTCAGATATGGAGATAGGTAGAATATTGCTTTTCTTGCCAAATATGGACATTTTCAGCATTACATTTTGTGATATAGCTTTTGTAAATGCAGGCAATGTTCCACTTTGCAAACATTATTTGGGACCTTCTTGTTCAGGTTTCATAGACACATTGGTCTTCTATCCCATTAGAGGGGAGGCTTTATAAACAAATGCTGAACTGGTCAAAATCAGTATTGTTTCTACAAATCAAATTAAGACATTTTTCTGAGACCTGTGGAATTACACTGTCAAATATAAATGAATGTAGTTGAGTAATAAAAAAATTAAATAAAAATCTGTTGTTGTGCAAACATTTATTTTTTGAATGTTATTATTATGGTTCTTTTATCTATGAGTGATAATCCACTGTGACTGTAAATATAGGTTATGTGAGCGGTTTCCACATTGGTAAAAAATATTTGTTACTATTTGCCAGGAAGCATTTAATAAGAGCTGTATAATTAACATGGCAGTAATTATAATAGCTACGTCTGTTCCCATTATTTCAATATTAAAACTTTGAGGGAACATTGATTTACGCTGTATCTGAGCATTTGTATTTAAATATTCTTCCTTCAGCACAGAGAATAGGGACTTCAGATGTTACCATCCGATTAGCAGGCATGTGAAATATTGATTGTCTCTAAAATTAACACTACGATTGTTAATTAATTTGCCTGATCCTATATATTTACCTTTTTATACTGATTTAATCTCAAGATATTTTCATTATATGTGATGCCGCATTTAGTTTTGATAGACCTCGATGAGTGTTCATTTTATTAATTGCTGTTATATTTTTAAATATAATTGATTCCTTGCATTGACATTGAAATATTATATATGAATAATTATTTATTGTTTAATTTGTTACTTTTGAAATTATAGTTAAATTATATGTATTCCCAGAAAGGGAGAGGTTTGTGAGGGTCCTGAAAATGAGCGATGGCGCTAGTGGCCTGCTCTACGTTGGGGCCCGCTCAGGTCTCACAAGTTTATAGCTCGATTGTGCCATTACAGGGACAACTGCTCCATATGAAAATCAGACGGTATCACCCAGAAAGGGCGGCCAGGACTAAACGCCAAAGATGTCATCCCTGCATGAGAGATGCAGCAACCCCCGACAATCGTTTCAGCCTTATTAGACCTCGTCAAGAGGGTATAGCTGACTACCCTGTAGGCACATCGAGCAAGTTTACAAGGTAATCCAGACGTGGACCCCTTGATCAATGTGCCTAGAGTGGTGTTAGCTAAACCCTCATGACGAGGCCTAACAAAGCCGAAGCGATCATCAGGCTTTCCTGCACCTCTCGTGGAGGAATGACTTCCTTGGCATCTATAGAAAGTGCTACAGCCTACCCAGGTGGGAACCATTGCTCAGTGCCACAATATCTCCACGAGGTTTCCTCGTAACGGAATGCCGGTGTACCAATATAATCAAGGTACAAAATAGAGTCGGACCTCAAGCAGAGTATGATTAAGGCCATTGGGCCGAAATGGCACTTTTAGCGGGGGTTGCTGTTTCCCTGAACAAATCCCTGGCAGATTTTCCTCCCCAGCTTTCTGTTCATGTTCTCTGACTGAGTGTACTCTACAACGGTCAGCAGAGCCGAGACTGACCTGGCTGAGCAGCAGCTTAGTCCACTTAAACTGAGCAATAATTATCAGAATAGGCACACAATAACAAGATCAAGCATTGCTTCGTTCAGACGCCACACATGTAATTACATCCACCTACGACAGTGGTCATTTCTTTTATTATTATTATTCTTTATTTATATAGCGCCTGTATATTCAGCAGCACTGAACAATGGGCACGATATAGTCAGGGATACAATACAATGAGACTGAACAATATTTTGATAAACTGGTACAGGAGGATACGAGGGCCCTATTCCCGTGAGAACTCACAATCTAGAAGAGTTGGGGTGGAAACAGGACGAGGGGACTGCAAGGTGAGAGTGATGGACTGCAAGGTGATTGATGGACTGGTTGGAAACAGGAGGAGAGGACTGCAAGATAAGAGTGATGGACTGGTTGGGGCAGTGAGGTGTATTAGTGAGTCGGGTAGTAGGCTTCCCTAAATAGGAATGTCTTAAGGGAGCGTTTGAAGGAAGGGAAACTAGAGGAAAGTCTGACAGTATGAGGGAGAGCATTCCAGAGGATGGGGGCTACGCATGAGAAATCCTGCAGTCTATCATGGGAAGAGGTGATGTGGGGAGAAACTGGGCGCAGGTCACTGTTTGATCTTAGGGAGCGGGCTGGGGTAGTGAGGAGCTGAGTTAGTGAGGACAGGTAGTGGGGAGCTTAGTCAGTGAGAGCTTTGTAGGTCAGGGTATGGATTTTGAATGTAATTTTGCAGTGGATGGTAGCCAGTGAAGGGACTTGCAGAGGGGAGCAGCAGAGACCGAGCGGCGGGTGAGGTGGATGAGCCTGGCGGAGGCATTCAGAACGAACTGTAGGGGGCGAGGCAGGAGAGAGGGAGGCCAGCAAGAAGATTACAATAGTCAAGTCAAGAGATTACAAAGGCGTGGATGAGTTGCTTTGTTGTGTCAGCCGTATGAAATGGCCGAATTCTGGAGATATTACACAACTGGTAGCGGTAGGAGGAGGAAATAGACTGGTTATGGGGGATGAAGGAAAGAGCAGAGTCAAGTAACTCCAAGACAGCGAATCTGGCTTGATGGGGAGATAGTGATACCATCAACCATGATAAGAGAAATCAGGATTGATCGCGTTATATGTTTATAAGGAATCATGCAATCAGGTACCTTAGAAAATCTTGAAACTTGTAAAACATGCTAGAACTAATCCTTATAGAAGGACATCACTAAACGTGATGTGTTTATAACAAGAGAAAAAAGATGTCATCTGCGCTCGTGTCTATATATTTCCATGTACAACAAAACACTTTCATGAGGTTTTAGTTTGTTTTAATGGCCATTGAAACGTAACCTCACTCGCCCTGACAAGGCACCGCTTTGTAGAGTGAGTCCTAACCAATGTACCAAAAGCTGCTCTTCTGAGCAACTACATGCCCCTCCTGCTGCTTTTCAGCTAAGGAGAGGCAGACAAAATGGTGGGTTTATTTATACACGCACCAAGCACTTCCCATTTTTGTTCTTTTGTTCACATTCCTTCCTTCTCCTTGTTTACATATAGGGAGAAGATACTTATATAGTTACCTCTGCATTCCTACACTATTTATGCTTAGTGTAAATCAGGAGTGCTCATCATTGGCTCTCAAGATGTTTCAGAAATACATCTCCCTTGATACTCAGCCACTTATTAGGTTGTCAGAGCCTTGTGGGAACTGTAGTTCCAAAGCATCTGGAGGGCCAAGGTTGTGTACTCCTGCTGTAAATTAATTGAAAGTGAGAAAGCCTGTATCATATAGCTGAAGCAGAAGAATGTACTCATTGTACTTTGCACTTATAGTCCCGGATCTCACGTGGTGCTCACTGGCTTCTAGGGATGTGCGTTTCGGGTTTTGGAATTTCGGAATTTTCACGAAATTTCCCGATTCGTGTTTTCGGATGCGGCCGAATTTCCGAAAATTTTTTGATCCGAAAATGGCAGATCCGAAAAGTTTTCCGAGCCGAAACAAAATATTTTCGGAATTTTCGAATGGACTTGAAATGTGTCAGATCGAAATTTATTGCTTTGAAACGAGGAGAACAGACGTTCCGAAAAAACGAAAATTTCCGAAATTACGAAAAGTCGATACAAAAAACGAGCAAAGTGACACGAAAATACGAAAAACGGTCGATATTCCGAAAACATGTACAATTCCAAAAAACGAAAATTTCCGAAATTACGAAAAGTCGATACAAAAACGAGCAAAGTGACACGAAAATACGAAAAATGGTCGATATTCCGAAAAAACATGTACACGAAAAACGAATAGAGCCGAACCGAATCAAAACAGAAATCGGTCGAAACGAGCCGAATCAAAGTTTAAAAATCCGAAAAATCTAACCGAATCGAACTGAAAAAAAAAATCGGTGCACAAGCCTACTGGCTTCTGAGTGACCAACTCAAGTGAATAGATGAGAAGAAAAGTAAAGAGACTGGATACTCCAATCCAGTTTGTGGATTTAGTTTAGAGTCTCAAAACCAGCAAATACAATGTTTCAGCTGTCTAGCAGCCATGAGGCAGCTAGACAGCTGACACCTAGTCTTTGCTGGTTGTGTTCACCCTGAAATAAAGCCAAAAGCTGGATTGGAGTCTCCTCACTTTTCTTGTCTATTTCATATAGTTCACATTTATGTTGGGACATGATGGCTTGTTTTATAAATACATGCATTAATAGAGCACTTTCGTCATGGTTTTAATGTCATATAAAAGAAAACAAATCACACACCATGTGATGTGCTATTCACAAATATTTTAAGGGGTTATTCAACGAGAACCGAACGAGCTCTTTCATTCGGCACACTTCGGCAAGCTCAATTCGGCGACCCTGCGGTGAATTCAGCATTCACCACAGGGTCTCTAAAGTGCGCCAAATCGCATTGAAATCAATTCAATAAACAACCTAACATTGCTGAAAAATCACCAAATTGATAAATAAACTGCTGAACGCAGACGACGGCCTGCTGAACGCTGCCAGAAAAAGCCAACCAGCCACCGAAAAAAGCCAAACGACCGCCGAAAAAAGCCATGCAACAGTCGAACAGGGGTAAAAAAAAAACACAACTTTTAAAGGTGTTTTAAACAAAAATAATGCATGAAAATGCATGGAAATAATACAGTATATAAGGTCCTATGAAAAACAATAAAAAGGTCCGTTACAGAATAAAAAAAATGGCATTTAAAAAATTTGGAATGCAAAATTTTGCCAAAAAATCCCAATATACTGTATGCCTCAAAAAATTCTAAAAATTTAATAGTTTTTGCTGCAACTGAAAAGAATAAACGGTTGAATAAAACATTTTTAAACAGGGAATTTTTTTTTACATTGAAACCTGTTTAATGCTGCCGAATAAAACCACTGAAAATCTGGGCATGTCGCCAACTTCTCACACCTGTTCGGTGTTCTCTGAACAGATTAACCATTACTTCTCTATGGGGAATTGCAATGCCGCCGAATTGCACTGTATTTTGCTGGGAATTCGCCAATATTTGGCGGATTGCCAGCTTTTTGAATAAACTAATTGCCACAAAATTGCATGGTACGGGAAATTCACCGTTTGGTGCAACTCAGTGGCCAATTCGGCTCTTTTTGAATAACCCCTATAGTCTTTATTTGAAAGAGAACTTTCCCAGAAGAAGGCAAAGATTTGACAAAAAATGATATATTTATTTTGTGATGTGTCAATTCCTCATTCTATGTCTAAAAGCTGCTTATAAATGACACTGTTGTAGTTCATTCTATACTAAAAAAGAATAAAGTTCAACAATACTCAAGTTACAAAACTGTAGTAAACATTTTAGATTGACAGTTTGCAGCACACCTTGGAAAGTAATGCACTGTGCACCTGTCTGGCTATAAAAGGTTTAAACAGAATCAGAATGTTGCGCTGAGAATAATCTTAAGAATCATTTCATTGAAATATTCATCCCATTTCTTCTCAAAAGAACCATAGACCTTCCAATTATCTATGCAGTACCTGACAAACGTAGCCACTTTAAAAAAATTAGAATTCTTATCCCCAGTACACACATCCTTTCAGAGTGTTAATAATATGTAAGAGTGTCTCTCGGCTATTACAAAGAAAAGGTAAAGAGCTTTCTAAGCGTAATAGTGTATCCTGGAGAATTGAACAAAATTACACATCCACTAGTTCCGAAAGTATTTTTATTTTAATTTTCTAGAAATAAAACATACTTACGTTGCTATTCAAAGGAGCAAAAAAATATTCTCAACCTAAATCGTTTGTTTGTTTGCGCTCTGAAGCTATTCCGGCGGAACACACTATGATCATTTTGTGCCTGTGACAAACTGCTTGGAAAAATCTATTGGGAACTTGCCAAAAATTAATAAAACTTTGAACTGAACCGAAAATCAAACATCAATGTTCCTTGTCAGCTCCCTGTTAACCCCTTCACTACCAAGATTGAGATAGCTCAGGTCTTCAAAGGCACCATTAGGTGTCTCATATTGAGTTATCTCGATCTGCAGCAGAGCAGGACAAAAGTAAATGAAATTCATTAGCCGAAAACTATTTTTTGCTTTTGGACTTCAGAACATATTGTTAAAGTTTTGCATTGTGGGCATGCTGTCCAAGGTGCTAAAATTTTTAAATTCTGCTTGTAAAGTGTCTAAGGCTAGGGTCAGACGAACGCATTTTCGCGTTGTCTGTGAAAAAGTGCGTTCGAACGAATGGACGTATTGTTTCACGGAGTACGCGATAGCGGTCATACGATGCGCATTTGCATCCGTGATTTTGTACGGATCATCAATAAAACACTTTGTGGATCTGGACGTTATGTTGGCCGGACATTAGCAGTGTCTGACACCTCCAATTCACGCACAAACGCCGCTAGCGGACGCAGCGCACTCTGTACAACCGTACTAGAGGTTTTACGTTCTCGACAAAATGCGTTCGTTTTCCACTTGCGTTGCGCAGCCGGACTTTTGTGCGACCGTACTTCGTATATTGGCCGTCATTGCCCGTCATTTGCTGCTACTACGGCCGTGATTAAGTGCGCCTGCACGCGCGTTCGCACTGCGCTCGTCTGACCCTAGCCTAAAAGACCTTTTTGAGCTGATAAAACACGGAACCATCAGCTGCAGTTGCAAGTGTAGTAAGTCCTTTTTGCCAGTAGATGACGACATCTGCCTGCCAGATAGGTTATCACAGTAAGCAATACATTGGGAATATTCACAAATATTTCTTACTGTGTAATTAACTAAAAAAAAAATCCAAAAAAACCCACTGGTTTCAAACTGTGTTATTTTGGAAAATACTTGATAGTGAAGTCAGCTCGAGACAGAATTGTTGGGAGCAGCTGAACGATACCGCTTCATGAACTTCATAGAGGACTTCAAGGAGCCAGGCGCAACCCTGCTGCGAGCTCTGTGTGAGCTCACGAGAGTGAGGTCATGCAGGGATGTGGAAAAACACTATTAAATAGAACACTATTTGTTCCCTGTATTCTGTTCCGTACGGCGAGAGGATACTGTGGATCACGCCACCTGCGTCACAGATCTGTGTTTTTTAATGATTTTTTTTTTTAGTGCTGCTTACAGAAGTGTTAAGTGACTTTGCAAAAGCATAAATTGAGAACAGCAAGCAGTGGCGTAACTAGAAACCTGAGGGCCCCGGTGCGAGAATTCATGAAGGGCCCCCCTGACCCCCCAAAAATATCCATATTTTTACTTTTTTTTCCCTGAAAAATAAAAAGATAGTACGCCATTTATATTAATTAGTTCAACTTACTTTAATTAGGTCATTAAATAGGTCACCACCATATTGAAAGCCCCTCCCCCCTGGTAATCCTGGCAATCCTGACACACTGCACATTAGAGCTCCACAGCAATAAAACTCCCTGTAACGTGCGATGTGTATGAGCATATCACAGAGCTCCACAGCAATATAACTCACAGGAAGCACTGGGGTGTATGAGCAGGCACATAATCCACAGCAATATATCTCACAGTGAACGCCGGGGTGTTTGAGCAGGCCCAGAATCCACAGCAATATAACTCACATGAGATGCTGGGGTGTATGAGCAGGCACATAATCCACAGCAATGTAACTCACAGTGAACGCTGGGGTGTTTGAGCAGGCACATAATCCAAAGCAATGTAACTCACAGGAAGCACTGGGGTAGGGGCCCGCTTTGGCCAGGCACAGTGGGGCCCCATCGGTTTCCCTCAGCTCCGGGACAGGCAGCCCGCAGCCATGTGTGTTCCAGCGGCACACTCTAACCGCCGCAGCGGCGCTACAGAGTGCCTGCCCTGCTTCCCACATTCTACTGGAGCAGGTGCACGTTACATTGGCACCGCCCCCTGTCACATGAGGGGGCGGCGCCAATGTATACTGCGCCTGCTCCAGTAGAATGTGGGAAGCAGGGCAGGCATGCTGTAGCGCCGTCACGGCGGTTAGAGTGCGCCACTGGAACACACATGGCTGCGGGCGCGAATGCCTGCCTGAGCTCTGGGCCTGTTACGATCCCCACTAGGCGGAGAATATGATCCCTGCACGCAGTACCCTTTCCTTTCCCTCCGATCCTTATAAGTGGTCGGTAGATATATATATATATCCCTATGCTAAACAATGAGAGACAGCAAGCAGAAGACTTAGGAGCCAAGTCAGTAACAGAGAATATCGTAAGCCGTTGCCTGGGGTCAGTGCGCTAGAGAATATCGTAAGCTGTTGCCAGGGGTCAATGTGCAAGGGAATATCGTAAGCCAAAGCCAGGAGTCAGTCAACCAGTAAACAATCAGAATTTTACAAGAGCAGCTCAAAGGGGTGTTAAACCACGATCGGGCAATGTTGTGCTGCTTCGCCTGTGGTTTTAAACCCGGCGGGTCCGCGTCACGGTGCCTGGCTCCGCCCCCGGCGTCTCACGTGACCGCCCGGGTTTCCTTCTTCACTCGGCGCCCGGGCAGCGAGCAGCGAGGACGATGCTGCCGGGCGCCGAGGATTCAAAGCGCGGTACGTAACAGGGCCCCCCTTAAAGTGGCGGAATGCCAGGGCCCGGTCGCAAGTGCGACAGCTGCGACCATGGTAGTTCCACCACTGACAGCAAACTACCATGACATTATGTGTAATAATACCTTGCTCGTTATTGTCATGCCCACTGCCAATACCTTACACCTTACCTGTTTCAGCTTCTGGTCGGATGCGAGTCCTGTTGACTGTCAGTCCACTCATGCAAGTCCTGCCAGCATCCTTCTGTTCACATGAGTGCTGCTTAGCATCATTCTGTTTACAAGAATCATTCCAGCATTGCAACCTCTATTGTGCCTCATTTACGAGCATGTGTTTTCCATCACTCCTGACGTTTGACATCATCATCTTTTGCTCTGTACCTTTGTGTGTGTTGTGACTCTCTCTATATGCTCCAGACTAAGCCCTTGCAGGCGAAACGCGTCGAGCAATGCGACTTTGTGATTTTTAACAGCTCATTTGGTTCTTATTCTCACCTCGGCCTATCCTTTTCATTAAGTGTGACTTATATGTACTGACTTTTACTGGTGACTGTTCATTATAGATAGGTAGGTGTGTAGGCAGCAGGAACTGCCGAGGTAATAGTTAGCATATTTCTGCTTACCTCTTCATATATCTCCCGTCTACTTGTAGGTCTACTTACATCACTGGCTGTCAAAACACACAGTGCTGCAGGAGACAGGCTTCCAATGGTTAGTTTGATTTTCTAGCAGGGGTTCCAGGGGTCAAGTCCTGCATGAGCGCTTGGGAATGCAGTTCACTCACTATTTTAGTTGGAAGAACTTAATTCCCTTTTGGCTGATATACTGGGAAGCTGCAATACCTCTCTATATAGACACAATTTTATAAAACTGTCTATATTTAAAGGTTTTCCTGGATTTAAGCACATTGGGAAGGCATGGGAATGACAGTTACTCAGTGTTTGCCGGAGGAATGGCATTCTCATGCATAAAGAAGTGCTGCAGCTGCTGCGGCTACCAATAAGACCAGAATGGACAGAAATGTTGGTGAGTTCCTACACTTAATGTTTTACGACTTGGGCTCTGATGGTTTCCCAACCCTGGTCCCCAGGTCCAGCTATCAGGCCAGATTTGCAGATATCTGAAGCACAGCACAGGTGACATGAGTTGCTGCTCAGTGATTGCAGGATTAAGGTGATCCTTAACCCTTTCGCTGCTGAGGCTTTTCCCGCCCCTGTGCTGAGGTAATTTTTACCGGTTTTGCTCATCATGTTTAAACGTGTTTTGAAGGCTTATTTTAGTATATGACCAAGACATATTATATATCGTTCTTTCCGTCAGACTCGGTAGATTCATAATATGTCATTATTATATGTATACGTTATGTCATGTCTGTATATTATAACAAAAAATGCAATAAAATATGTATTTTCAATAATTTACAATGTGTAAAGTGTTTTTTTCACATTTTAACATGCGAGCAATTGCGGTTATATTTTGTATGGGGTGCGCTTGTTAAAAAAATTAGAGATGGGATCTCGTTACATTTTTTTGGGGGGAAAATTACACTATTTTTAACAAACGCACCGCATACAAAAATCGTTAGTGCAGCATCATTGTTCACATTATAATTGAAATGGGAACAATATTGCTGCATTAACAAACCAAAAAAAAGAAAAAAAAGTGTTTATTTTTTTTTTATAATTTTTTTTTAATTTGTTTTTATTTTTATTTTTCATTTTTTTTTTTTTTTACAAAATTTTTCACTTTCATGTTTGGTATAGTTGGAACGGCCATGCTCTGGCCGATCCAACCATACCAAAATTTAACCCCTAGCTGCCACGGATCGGGAGATAGGGAGTTCATTGGAACTCCCTATCTCCACAGTTGGTGGCAGTTAAGGGTTAAGTCCAGGACTGGCGTCATCGTGCGTAGTTCCCAGAGGCTTGGCCGACATCCAAGATGTCGGCCAGCTCCGGGAAAGGATCGCAAACCGGCGCTTTTCAGCGCCGATTCGCGATCCAGCTCCCCAGGGGTTAATGCCAGGCATCATTTGGAAGGGCAGGCTGTGCCCTTCCAAATGATGCCTGGTTTAACCCCCGCAGAGCCGCCGATCGGGAGGGAGAGAGGTCCGAAGGACCTCCCCCCCCTCCCTTTCAGGCGCCTCCTCCGCACATGCGGGGGGGGCGCCTGAATTTGGTGTCATCGCGCCCCCGCGATGACACCAAATTCCGGCGGCTGCTGTTCCGGATGCCGGGCTGACATCCAGGATGTCAGCCCGCACCGGAGGGGCCAGCGATCGGCCGGAACCCGGCCGAACGCTGACCCCAATGGGAGGACGCGCTCAGCGCGTCCTCCGCATACCAGCGGGAATGCTGAGGACGCGCTGAGCACATCCTCAGCAGCGAAGTGGTTAAAACCTGGCCTGTTAGGGGGACTTGAGGACAGGGAAGAGAACCACTGATTTATATGGTAGTAATAAATTCTGAAATTGTATCAAGTAGATATTCCTACTATATAACATATTATTATATCTTTTTTTATACTTTGTATTACTTTAACCCCTTAAGGGCCGCTGACGTACCCTTTACGTCCTGTCCTCCGGTCTCCCTTAGACCCGCGGACGTACAGGGTACGTCAGCGGCGCCTAATCCCCCTCCCGCCCGATACTCACCTCCCTCGCCGGATCCCACGGCGATCTGGCATGGAGGAAGCCTGCCCATGTGATTTACATGGGCAGGCGAGGCTGACGTCTCCACGCTGCGTGGTGACGTCATCAGCAGGCGTCCCCATGCATTTCAATGGAGGGGAGGGGAGGCTCCTTCGGAGCCCTCTATCTCCCCAACCATTGAAGCTAGGGAGATGCCGTTTGCACCGCTGGAGAGGGGAGAGCCTCCCCTTTTCAGCGGTGTATGGCATTAACCAACCATTTCGCCGCCGGATCACGTTGCGGCGCCAATTGGCGCCAAAACGCGATTCAAACCTGGAGGGGGGCTGACATCTTGGATGTCAGCCAAGCCTCCAGGTCCCCACCCACCCACTGACAACCTCACCATATGTGTGAGGATGTCAGTGGGCCAGTTAACCATCTAGCTGCCATGTAGAGATAAGGGGATCCTCAGGATCCCTTTATCTCCCGATCCATGGCAGATTATGGCCTTTCAAATGATACCAAACATGACCAGGTTTGGTTTTAAAAAAAAAAAAAATAATAAAAAAATTAAATAAAATAAAAAAATGTTTGTTTTTTAAAAAGTTTTTTTTGTCTGGGGGGGTTTAATTAAATAGGACCTAGGCTGTCATCTAAAAATAATTAGCACAAAATGGTCAGAATGAGCGCAGCGCACATAGGTGAACTGTCTCAGCAGTGAAGGGGTTAAAAAGCAAACGCATGTAAAAATTGGGTATTTCTAGTCTCGGGACCAAATTTTGAACCTATTTAGCTGGGGTCGTTTTGGGTGGTTGTAGATTTTGGGGATTAAATTATGAAAAAGTGTGTTTTTACCATTTTTTTCCTCATATTTCATATTTTTTTTTATAGTAAATTATTCGATATGATGGAAATAATGGTATTTCTAGAAAGTCCATTTAATGGCGGGAAAAAGGGTGTATAATATGTGTGGGTCGAATAAACGAGTAAGAGGAAAATTTGACCTAAACACTAACAGCGCAGAAACGTAAAAACAGCAGCGGTCACTAAGGCTAGGGTCAGACGAACGCATTTTCGCGTTGTCCGTGAAAAAGTGCGTTCGAACGAATGGACGCATTTTTTCACGGAGTACGCGATAGCGGTCATACGATGCGCATTTGCGTTCGTGATTTTGTACGGATCATCAATAAAACACTTTTGCATCTGGACGTTATGTTGGCCGGACATTAGCAGTGTCTGACGTCTCCTAATCACACACACACGCCTCTAGCGGACGCAGCGCACTCTGTACGTCCGTACTAGTGGTTTCACGTTCTTGACAAAATGCGTTCGTTTGCCACTTGCGTTGCGCAGCCGGACTTTCGTGCGACCGTACTTCGTATATTGGCCGTCATTGCCCGTCATTTGCTGCTAGTGCGGCCGTAATTAAGTGCGCCAGAACGCACGTTTAAAGTGCGCTAGTCTGACCATAGCCTAAAAGACGGATTTGTGTAAAACCGCCCGGTCACTAAGGGGTTAAGTATTTTAAATAAATTATAGAGCGATAGGATGGTGTTTACCTGATGTTCATTCATCCTCATGTAATGTATGTTCACAACACAGCTGTGTAAATATATGCTGTTATATTTATCTGGTTTTATCATTTCAAATTGAAAAGAGCCCCAATCTAGTTCAGAAAGCGACTCTTACTTGCATTTGGTTTGATGGCTGATATGCATATTGCAGATGATTTTATTGTTAATGCTTTATTTTTTTTATGGGATCATTTTGTGCCAGCTTCAATATTCTTTTCAGCTGATAATGTATTCCTATTCACATCAAGAGTAGACCTCACCCACGGGCTCATAGAATAATGGAAGAAATAATAACCATGTACCCATAACAAGCACTCTAGCACGCCATTCACATTATATGAATAACAAACACTGTATTAAATAAACAGAAAAGATAAACAATACTCCTGCAATTTTGCCAATGAAAAAGAGGTTATACAGGGTAACGTTTTTATTATTTAAAGCTTTAATTATTTAAATATATTTGATATTTATTAAAAATAAGAATCTCAAAAAATTATTTTGAATTAACAGAGGTAAACATTAGCACTGTAATTATAGATTTTTCAGCACTTTTTGTTGACATTTAGGAGTGAACAGATACATTTTTGACAGGAGATAAATCTATAATATCCTGGTACTATGACCCAGAGTTCCCAAATAAAATGTTCTGTTCTGTAACAGGGCTTCTCTGTCTCCAATGTCAAGGGGTTACATTATATCCAGATACTAAATGCAACTGTCTGAGAATAAGTAGTGCCCAAGACTGGGCATGCTCAGGAACAAAAGTCCCTGGTAGATATATATGTGTAGTTGCATGGGGCCACATTTAAAGAGTGTAGCTGCTTCTGCTTCTCTATAGAGCAAGCCACCAGGACCTATACACTAAGGCAGAAGTCCCAGTAGCTGGACTTTTTGCTAGAGGTCTAAGGCTAGTGTCAGACGAACGCAGTCATCACGTCCGTTTTGCCGCACATTTTAACGTCCTTCGTAGCATTGATTTGTGATCAATAGAGACCAACACACGAAGTGCGCACGCACGCACCACTCAGGTGGCAACGGCCGCCGGTTAGGCCTCGACGTAAATGCGCTACGAAGGACGCCCAGCGTGTGCCGCGTCCACGTAGTGGCCTGTGTGCGTGATGAGGCGAAGTCAGACGCAGCGCATTTGCAACATCCATCACGTTGACGCTCAGAAGTTTTTTTGGTCTGGTCTGGCTGACTGTACCTGTCTTTTAATTTTAATTAATTTTGTTTCCCATATTTCCCTTTTTTTTCTACATCTGTCAAAAAAAATGGACCATGTGGTGTCTACAGTATCTTCCGTCAGTACGTATGTCCTTATGCACGCACGCAGAGTGCACTCGGACTGCGTTCATCTGACATTAGCCTTAACGTGTTTGAAAATGAGTGTCACGATTCCCTGGTGTCTTAGACCTGAACTTACATGTTCTGATCTTCAGTAGGGATGAGCTGTTCGGGTTCGGACGGTTCGGCCCGAACTTTGGCAGTTCAAAAGTTTGCGAACTTCGAACTTTTTGGGTGTGTTCGGTTCGAGTTCGAAAAAATAAGAAATTTTGAAAAAAGTATAGAAAATGATTAAAAAAATACTAAAAAATCTAGAAATAAAGAGACTCTTTACTGCAGAATATTATAAACAACGGTTTATTAGATTTTGAATTAAAAACTAATGTGTACGTGGAAAGATTATCAACTCTAAATGACCTCTGTTCACAAACAGCATAACACCAGGTGTTTTTAGTCTGGTAATCAATTTGATACATTGTACACTATACTGAGGGGGTGGGGTGGTGTTTGCTTCTGATTGAGATTTGAGAATTAATTTCCCTCCTAAAACATCCTAATATGCTGCATTTAACTGGTGTTTGAAAAAAATTCAAAATAACATCTAAAGCAATGTTATTTTTCACCTCGGGATTAAACATTCACAGGGTTATTCAGAGAGTGGTGAAAAGCAGGAGAATAACTGGAGAAGTGAAAATTCTAGGTCAAAATAGCCAAACCAGAAAAATTCTCCCATTTAACTCACTTTCCAAATTGGCTATTTGGTCTAGAGTGTTCTCTTCTCCTGCCAGTTCTCCTGGCTTTTTCACAGCGACCGTCAAAAAGTGCGTCCAAACGCATTGCCGTATTTTTTCACGGAATGCGCGAAAACGGTCATATGATGCGCATTTTTGTGCGTGATTTTTTACGGATCCAAACCAGGAAACTTTGGGTGTCTGGACGTTATGTTGGCCGGACATGAGCAGGGTCTGACGTCTCCAAATCACGCACACACGCCGCTAGTGGATGCAGCACACTCTGTACGTCCGTACTAGCGGTTCTGCGTTCTCGAAAAAATGCATTAATTTTCCACTTGCGTTGCGCAGCCGGACTTTCGTGCAACCGTACTTCGTATATTTGCCGTCATTGCCCGTCATTTGCTGCTAGTGCGGCCGTGATTAAGTGCGCCTAAACGCACGTTAAAAATTTGCTAGTCTGACCCCAGCCTAAATGGGAGAATTTTTCTGGTTTGGCTATTTTGACCTAGAATTTTCCATTCTCCAGTCATTCTCCTGGTCTTCGCCGCTCTCTGAATGACCCTGTCAGGGTTATTCAGAGAAAGGTGAAACTCAGGAGAATGACTGAAGAGAAAATTCTAGGTCAAAATAGCCGAACCAGAAAAATTCTCCCATTTATCTCACTTTCCAAATCGGCTATTTGGTCTAGAATTTTCCATGCTCCAGTCATTCTCCTGCTTTTCACCGCCAAAAAATCAGTAAACTTTTTCTGCGTGTCCGAAAATGTCTCCTCTTTTCATACAGACTGCCGCCCCAAGCAGTTGTTTATGGATAGATTAAAGGAAAAGCATTTACCGTCATTTGAAATGTCATTTTTTGGTTTTTACATATTTCTATACATCCTAGAAATCCGCCACTTCACGGGCAGGTTATGGGGACCTCCTAGACACGATATTTGAAGGAATTTTTCATTTTTATTTTTAACCCTTATTTCATGGAAAACTCACTGTCCCTTTAAAAACGTTTTTTTTAAAACTTTTTGTCCTTGTTTCCTGTCCCCCAGGGCACTACCCGGACCCCCATACACCTTTTATGGCAAATATCTAGCATATATGCCCTCTTGGAGGGCACTCTAAAAACCGAATTTTCAGCCCCATTGACTTGTATTGAGTTCGAGTTCGGGTTCGGATCCGAACATTTGGAAAGTTCGGGTTCGGCTCCGAACTGAACTCGGGGAGTGTTCGGCTCATCCCTAATCTTGAGGACTATGTACTGACTCATTACACAACTTGCTCTCTAAGAATGTCATTCTCATGTCCTACTATCTCTTTATTCTGAAACGGAATGCTTGCTCACGGTTTCCATTTAGAGGCAACCCTTGTGTATCATTGGAGTGATGCTATAGATAGTGCATTATTCCATACATGCATTGATATGGTCAACCAGAAGTGGCCCATCTGTCCCTTTATAGGTTTTCTCCCAGGTTTCGGTCTTTGCCCAGTCATGGTTCTAGTTCGAGACCTTTTAGTGTGTTGTATTATTCCTGAGTTTTTTCTGGTTATTGACTCAGCTTGTACATTGACCTCTTGATCTTTCTTGTCCTAAACCTGGCTTTGTCTTTCAATTTAGTGTGCCTGTATACTCCGAAAAATTAAAGAAGACTCTGCACACAGCCACAGGCAAACAAACCACCACATCATCCAGAGGAACCTTTAACATATGAATGCAGCTGGAGCCCAACGTGGGGGGGGGCAACCCCAAAGAGCAGAATAGCAGAAGTAAAGGAAGATCCAGGCACATCAAGAAAGGTTCAAGCGCCAAAGGACCATCTCAGACAGCAGACAGAAACGTTTCCGCTGCAACCCAGCCTTTTTGAAGCCCTTGACAAGGACTTGGTTACAGTCAAAACATGGCTGTCTGAGAGGCTCAATTAAAGCAAGAACTTTGATTGGTGGGCCTAGATCCTCTATATCTCTATACTCCTTGACCTCAGCTTTTCTGTTGACTACTTTCTGCCTTTCACCATTTTACCTATTATTAGCCTGGCTATATTGAGGACTGGTATTAGGTTCCCTGGTGTAGCTGCTTGGGTCAGCACAATCCTTGACAGTGAGGGCCTTACAATATCAGAAAAGCAAAGGAAGATAGGGGAGGGTGTATGGGAAAGAATGGGGTGGGTAGAGCATGAGGGGGTGTTATTCCAGGGAAAGATAGTGAAAAGTTAAAAGGATATAGGAGTGGAGATGATGTAGTAAAAATGAATCTGTATTGGTTGCAGACCTCTTTCTGAACTTTCATTAGGAAGAACTGTAGTGCTACAGGATTGGCATAAGAATCCTTTCAGCACGTCCTTCGCCCATGCACCATATAAAATACAGTGTTTCAGGATGCCATCCCTCGTCGTGTGCAGCTCTGAAAGAAGAAAAAGCTATGCCGCTCGATCTGGTAATGACGAGAAGAGGAAAACGTCTCGTTTACTCCATATTTAACTTACCATGTGAAGGAGTAGAATAATATTGTTGGAGAATGATGGCGAGAGCAAAGGCACACATGATGCAATGAAATACACACTGACACTTCACACACACGCTCTCCGTTATTCACATACATTCACCCTGCACAAATTAGTGGTCATTAGTAAACTTTTTTTTTTGTGAAAGGATTTTTCCAGGAAGGATACATAGAGATTTCTCTTGTTTTCATGTATGTCCTGGGTGGCGAGTATGTACCGTTAGGTGTCTTGCCCAAGGACACTTACTGGAGAGGTGCTTTTGCTGGGATTGAACCCATGACTCCACAGGCTCTCTCCATGCAGAGCAGCGATGTTGCCTCTACTCCACCCAGCCGGTACATACAGGGTACTTAAAAGACAATCGAAAAGTCACTGCACGTTCGGTGATTTTTCGTTCTCAGTTCGGTTCGATTTGGCGATCCCATTTCGGCAAACCTGCGGTGTATTAAGGAAGCACCATAGGGTCCCCGAATTGCAGGGAAAAGTCGCCGCAAACCCGGCGATAACTCACCACAAAACCCAGTGAATGCACAACGAAAACCTGCAAAAACATCTGGATTAACCCTGCCGAATACGCCGGAGAAACACGAGCAGGAGCCGATCACACGCACCGCAGCTGCCGGAAAAACCCGACACCGCAGACGAATGGAGTGAAAAAAAAAAAAAAACAGTTTGCTTGAATGTTTGAAAAATAAAACGCTGTTTGCAAAGAAACTACAGAACGAAAATGTCTGAAATTTACATATAAGATCCAATGAATGATAATAAAAAGGGCTGTTACAGAAAAAAGAAAAAATGATTTAAAGAAAAAACGGGAAGAAATTTTACAAAAAAAAAATCCCAAAAAATCAAAAAATAAAGAGACTTTTTACGACAGAATATAAACGGTTTATTAGATATTAATTTAAAACGGGAATATTTTTAACATTGAAGCCTATGGGATTCTCCTGAATAAACTTGCCGAATGAAACCACCGAATGGCAGGGCATTTCGAGAACCTTTCACTGCTGGTTTGTGTTCTCTGAATAGACTAACAGGGTTATCCAAAGAGATCCGAATTGCTTGAGAAAGGTAACCGAACGCTGAAAATCAGTTGAAAATCGGTTGCCTTTCCTGGCCATTCGGTTATCCAGAGAGCAGGCAATTCGCCAAATCCTGGCGAATTGCCTGCACATACGGTGCCTGATAATGCTGTTATTTTCTGCTTTTTTCCCCAGTAGATATTTTTATATTTCTATGTTTTTTTTAGAAGTTATTTTTTCTTTTATTTATTGATAATTTATGTTTAATAAAACTCATCTGTTGGAAGTGTAACTGGTGCATGAAATAAAAAAGAGTCTTTAGAACAAAGTAAAAAAAAAGTCACTATCAGGGTTATTCAAAGAGATTCGAAAAGTCACCGCACGTTCGGTGACTTTTCATTCTCTTCAATTCGGTTCCTTTTGCCGATCCCATTTCGGTGACCCTTCGGTGTATTCAGCAAGCACCACAGGGTCCCCGAATTGCAGGGAAAAGCTGCCGCAAACCTGACGAAAACTAACCGCAAAACCCAGCGAATGCACGCCGAAAACCTGCAAAAACATCTGGATTAACCCGCCGAAAACCAGGGAAAAACCCGAGCAGGAGCCGATCACCCGCAGCGAAGCCGCCAGAAAAAGCCGAGACCGCAGACAGAGTGAAGTGAATAAATTAGGAAAACCGTTTGCATGAATGTTTGAAAGTGAAACGCTGTTTGCAAAGAAACTACTGAGCAAAAAGCAAAAATGTCTGAAATTTACATATGAGGTCCAGGGAATGATAATAAAGAGGGCTGTTACAGAAAAAATAAGTAAACTTTAAAAAAAAAAAAATCGGACTTTTAAAAAAAAAAAATCGGACTTTTAAAAAAAAAAAGAATTCAGAAAAATGCTTAAAATATCCTACATAATCTATAAATAAAGAGACTTTTTACTGCAGAATTTTATAATGAACGGTTTATTAGATATTGATTTAAAACGGGAATATTTTTAACATTGAAGCCTATGGGATTCTCCTGAATAAACTTGCCGAATTAAACCAGCGAATGGCAGGGCATTTCGGGAACCTTTCACTGCTGGTTTGTGTTCTCTGAATAGCCGAAGCAGTGCTTTACATGGGGATTTCACTGCCCTCGAACAGGCACCGAACAGGCACCGTATGTGCAGGCAATTCGCTAGGATTTGGCGAACTGCCTTAACTCTGGATAGCCGAATGGTCAAGAAAGGTAACCGAACACTGATTTTCAGCGTTCAGTTACCTTTCTCAAGCAATTCGGATCTCTTTGAATTACCTTGTATAAGTTTATAATGAAGAGGAGGAACTGAAGACAGATGTGGATGCAGCATAGATACCTGCATTTAAATGGCTCTAGCTCCACAGAGAATTAAGTAGGGCACAATAAGTATATATCAGAAGAAAATAGACATCCAGATGAATGACACGATGTTTCACGTAAAATACAGTCATAAAAACAGAGCGAGCAGCGACTTATAGAATATTGCGTATTGCTTGAAAAAAGAAAGAATAAAAAGCACAATTGTTTTATTTCCATCTCTCCAGACATGGAAAAGTCTGTGAAAAACATTATCTGGTTCAATGCAAAGCACCAACCCTGCAGCTAAAACTGAGACCCGCATTTAGTGAAAACAAACAGTAGAAACACTTAGGTAAAAGGATGAAATACGTATCTAAGTTACTACACACAGAACGTCTCCTCCTCTTGACGTCAAAACAGGATACAAGTAAAACAATATAGTGCGGAGTTTCTCTAGTCACAAATAATAAATAAACACATCATTGTGCAGTATAATATGACAATTTAAACCAAATACAGCCCCCTTCCTGTATCGCACTCACAACAGATGGTATATATATATAGGCATATATGAGATGGTTACCACTCCTGTCGCAGGCGATGCTCCCGCTGGTATCCAGCCTTCTCCACTTCTACAGTCTGACAGCCTTTGTAGCAATCATAGATGTCTATGGGCTCTAGTGGGAATATCCCACTAAACGTTCCTTTTAATAGTGGACATCGGACCCTTGCATTACGGAAAAAAAGGGGTTTTATTGAATAAACATTAAATACATAAAAGCGTGGGAACATCCGACGCGTTTCACAAACCACCTTTGGAGGTGCTTTTCTGGCGTCTCTTGAACGAAGGCATAATGGCAAATAAATGGCTGTTGCATTTTCTTTTCAGCAAAACACCACATTCCACAAGTTGTTGTGCGCTCCGTTTCTATGACAGAATATTAAAAGACCCTTCATGTGATTCCTCTGGATGTTCAGTTTCTCCGGATATCTATTTTATGTGCCCTATTTTATTTCCCTGTGGAGCTAGAGCCATTCCATTGCAGCCATGCCTACTATCAAACACTGTCCAAAAGGCATCTCGAACCTAGTTTGCCATTAGCCAATAAGCTGCTCTCCATCATTAGACCATAAGTTACTCTTCATAATTAACTAATCAGCCACTGTCCATCATTAGCAAATCAGCCGCGCTCCATCATGAACCAATCAGCTTTCCATCATTAGAGATTGAGCCACTCTCCATCATTAGCTCTCCATCACTGGCAAATAAGCCGTTCTCTATCATTGGCCAATAAGCCGCTCTTTATCTTTCCCAATAAGCCGCTCTACATCATTTGCCAATCAGCTGCTCTCCATCATTAGCCAATCAGCCACTGTCCATCATTAGTCAATCAGTCTCTCTGAGCAACCTGCGGGAGTGGACCAACTCCCACCCAGGCAATCTGTTCAGCCTGTTACAGTCCAGTACGGCTCTGCAAGTATTTGAATAGCACAGGTTTGCCACATCATATTGAAAATTGATACCAGTTTAATACTTTTGACATAAACATCTTATCCCGCCACCATTGTCGAATTCAATCATTAACCTATCAATCACCAGCGCTTCTATCCACGGCTCTACATGAAGCCTACAGGAAGACTATACAAAGCATCTATCCACTGGAAAACGCTGACGATTCTGAGCCAACAATACTGCAAGATCGTCTGCTTTGCCTGGTACAATCGCTCCCTTCCACCGCCTAACAATCACGAAGATAAAAAAATGTAAACGGTGCCGATAAGCTTAATATTGTTCTCCTGGGAAAGAAATTCTAAGAAATAATAAGCATCCTCGCGAGAGGAGTTAGTGAAGATGTTATTAAAAAAAATGATTACACATGTATGATAGCGTGCTCTTTTATACGCTCTTGATACACCAGGGTATTGCTGTGAACAGAATCCATGGAATCACGCATAGCTCTAGACGAAATGTGCATTGGGTGTAAAAAATAATTTATATGTAAGCACAAAGGAATATAAGGGGTCCATAAACCTCTCCATCTATTGCACACCTTAGGCTATATTACCGCTGAAGCTTGTGAGAAGTATCTGGTGATGCAGAACAAATTATTATGAGTTAATAATGTGCTAAATATGTAATTTTGAATTAATTAATGGCAGAACTGAGCCACATATTGCTTTAAGCATAATGAATAAAACTCTTTATATTAAGTAGGCTAAAAAGTGATATCCAAAGAGTGACAAGACAGTGAGAAATTAGCACTGCACCACTGCATAAAATATCGTTAATGGTTCTGCATTAATGAGCACCCTATCACCTTTCAAAAGTGTTTTTTCTTCCTAGATTTGGACGTTAGTACAGAAATTATGGCAGCCAGGATTGTAGAATCGGCTGCACACAATATAAATGCCTCCAAACCAAGGGTCAAGTCTAGCAGGAACGCCTGGGAAGGCAGAAATCTTGTTGAGTTCCCGCACTTAGGGCCCTATTCCAAAGTTGACGCTTACATGGAGATGGTAAGCAGGATAATGTGCACTTGCAGATTTCCCGTTACTGTCTCCATGTTAGCACCCAGAATAGTACGTTATCTCAGCACCTCGCCCCGGAACGCAGCGTTAACCTCCCTGATACCTGTAGTAGTGCTTCCAGACCACCGCGGATATCAGCTCCTGGAGGCCATAAGACTCCGTGGAGGTTTCCGCTTCCAGGCGTGAGCTCAGCACAAGTTATCGCAGCAAGAGACTGGGAACTATTTGTTCCTAGTCTCACTCTGCTCCAGCAAGAAGAAGCAGTAGATCCGGCCACCCTTTTTGTCGCGGCATGAGAGGTGAGTATGGGATTTTTAGGGGGTGTCTAAATTTGCGAAATCATTTAACACCAGCTTTTAGGAGCTGCAAAAATTTTGGCTTGCGCGTCCCGATGCTAAATTGTGCAAGCGCTTTGTAATACCTCACTTGTCGAGACACTAAAAAAAGATTGCATTCGCCATGTTGCGTATAGGAGACGCTTAAGTACACTAAGCTCACGCAAGCTGCGTGCCGCAAAACATTTCACCCCAGTGTAGCGTCGGATTGGAATATCAATGCCAGATGCTAACTTACTTCTAGCACTAACGCTTACATATCGAGACGCTACATTAGCACTAATTTTGGAATTTATAGCCCTAGTTTTTTAAAACTTGAGACCTTCTCCCAACATCTGGAGAATGGACCTGAGGGATATGTCAAAGAAAAAGCATTCGTTACCATTTTTACCTAGCTTATTTAAAACAACATAGGTTCGGTAATTACTGTATACAGTTATATAATAAGTAAAACCAACACCACATCACAAAATTCATAATTACAGGAGAATGAGTCCCAATATTCTTGACTGAATGACAAAAATAAAAACAGATTAAGGTGAAAAAATCTCTGTAATGAAGTACTGTAATGTGAAAATATTTTGCCAGTACATAAGGTGTACGAGTCTTTCGTGTCAGTATGACTTCTTTTTGTCCAGCACTCTTATGGTGAGCCTCAGTTAGAATTAGAAATCAACATGGAGTAAGAACTGTTACACACAGCTTATAAAAAGATTTCCATGATACTCACAATTTCTAGACCCTGAATTAATAACTACTGATTCAGTATAAACACTTACAGGGTAATTTAAAGGGATTCGAAAAGTCACCGCACGTTCGGTGACTTTTCTTTCTCTTCAATTCGGTGCAAATCGGCTTTCCCATTTTGGCGACCCTGCGGTGTATTCAGCAAGCACCACAAGGCTGTCGAAGTGCAGGGAAAAGCTGCGGAAAACACGACGAAAACCTGGCGAAAACCTGGCGAATGCACGCCGAAAACCCGCAAAAACATCTGGATTAACCCGTCGAAGATGCCGTAAAAACCGGAGCTGGAGACGATCACACACAGCGAAGCCGCCGGAAAAAGCCGACACCGCAGACGAAGGCAGTGAATAAATTAGAAAAACAGTTTGCTTGAATGTTTGAAAAGTGAAACGCTGTTTGCAAAGAAACTACTGAGCGAAAATGTCTTAAATTTACATATGATCCAATGAATGATAATAAAAAGGGCTGTTACAGAAAAAATAAGTAAACTTAAAAACAAAATCTGACTTTTTAAAAAAAAAAAAAAATCCCGAAAAATGCTTAAAATATCCTAACAAATCTGTAAATAAAGAGACTCTTTACTGCAGAATTTTATAATGAACGGTTTATTAGATATTGAATTAAAACGGGAATATTTTTAACATTGAAGCCTATGGGATTCTCCTGAATAAATCTGCCGCATGAAACCACCGAATGGCAGGGCATTTCGGGAACCTTTCACTGCTGGTTTGTGTTCTCTGAATAGCCGAAGCAGTGCTTTTATATGGGGACTTCACTGCCCTCGAACAGGCACCGAACAGGCACCGTATGTGCAGGCAATTTGCCAGGATTTGGCGAATTGCCTGCTCTCTGGATAGCCGAATGGCCAAGAAAGGTAACCGAACACTGAAAATCAGCGTTCGGTTACCTTTCTCAAGAAATTCGTATCTCTTTGAATTACCCTGTTAATTATCCTTTGGTGGGCCTGTGGGGTCCTCCTTAGAATGATATTGTAAACCAGGTAGAAGAGTAGAATAACACATTGGAAAAATTACCAGTGTGCCCCAAACACCTTTGCCAGCACATGCAGTATTGTAAAACAGCTGAAAGATATGCATTTCCCAAAATACATGCCAAAGCCATTTGGGTAGTAGGACACTAACATTCTCAAGATTGGTTCTTATTCTTTTAGTTGTTTGGGTATTATTTTTTTGTTTTAGTTCTTCATCTAGTTTTCCGTGTTAGTATGAATGAAAAGAGAGATAGAGAGAGAAAGATCTCGGATTATGTGATACCATCCATGTAAACCTCAATGATCCTAAGTAAGAGGACTTCTACATTCACTTTCCTGAGACTCTTCTGTGAGAGTCCATGGGTTATTCAAGGAAACCTTCTGTGTAAAATATTTGAGCTTACATCTGCAGGGTTCCAGTGGTCTAGGTCAGTAGGAACCAAAACTCCTCCAAGATGGAGCTCAAAAGTCTGGGCGGAACAACGCAAGCTCCTCGTATGACATCGGGCCTCGGGAGCGTCATCGGGTGAAGAGCATCTCAGAATTGTGTTCATCATCAGGAACAGTGGTGTATTTAGATTTTGTGCTGTCCTAGGCCTGACTAGACTCACGCACCCCCTAATTTAAATTAGACACACCCCTTCCTGTCAAGGCCACGCCTCTTCCAGTTATAGCATTCAGTAAAATCTCACTGCACACTGGGATTTTACTAATCCTGGCGTGCAGCGGCTGCCTCAGAGTGATAGGAGTCTTATCA
This sequence comes from Leptobrachium leishanense, assembly GCA_009667805.1. Taxonomy (NCBI): domain Eukaryota; kingdom Metazoa; phylum Chordata; class Amphibia; order Anura; family Megophryidae; genus Leptobrachium; species Leptobrachium leishanense. The sequence goes on along the minus strand of CM019063.1, from coordinate 497,503,520 downwards.
TGCTCAGACAGCCTTTACATGCCGAGATCACTGAATACGGTGCTGTTCGGCCAAATTCCCCATGTTACCAGGCACAATGGTGTCTAGTCCAGGGAGTCAGCAACCTTGGCTCTCAGGATGTTTTGGAATTACATTTCCCATGAGGCCATACCATTCAGTGCCTGAGCACCATGGGAGATATAGTTCCAAAAAATCACAAGGACAAAGATTGCCGACTCCCCCTCCCGGTCTAGGTGCTTCTTCAGGCATTGCATGTAAAGTGCTGCCATGCAGCGTGCAGAATTTGTGTGCTGCCCAGGATCTTCCTTTTTCCTCTCATAGGGATGGGTGCACTCTTCCCCGGGCTGTCTGAATTCTACACGTGAGGGGGCAGCACTTTTCATGCACAGCCCTTCGGTGTGTGAGGTCAGGGAGAATCTGCCAGCTCCAGCAAGGCCCTGTGTAAAGTAATGGAGAGGAGGTTGGGCTCAGAGCGAGCGGTTAAAAGGAAATAAAGCTAAGCTAGGTGTTAATAGGATGGATAAGCCTTCAGGCGCAGTGAGTAGGGAAGGACCCGCAGGAGGAGTTTCTAACTACGAAGCCTCCTTCCTTCCTGCCGCCGCTCAGTGTAGTCACCTGCATCCCGCGGACAAGTAGACGCAGGTCAGTCAGGAAGAGCTGTGAACCGCCTCCTCCGTGTGGCCTCCAACTGACTGCTAGGATATCCCGACGTGCACTGCGGATGAGAAGGCGGAGTCAAGGAACAGAGTACAGGGCAAATGTGTCTAAGCACTCGAGCAGGCTGCATGAACAGCTGCTGCCCGTGCAGCCTGCTCGAGTGTCTGTACACACACAGCACAGCTTGCCCTGTTCTGCTGCTCCTTCCCACGTGATGGAATGATGTCTGCATGCCACGGTAGCGGCAAAGGAGGAGCTAAAGCTGGCGCGCGCGCTTAGCAGGGGCATGTGCTCTGCTGTCTGCATGGAAACACTGACTGGCGGAACCCACATCTTGCACAGCCTGCAGTGTGCGTACAAGCACTCGAGCAGGCTGCACTAGCGGCTGCCGCTAATGCAGCCTGCTTGAGTGTTTATACAAACACACTGCAGGCTGCGCAAGATTTTCTGATCGGCTACAGCCCGCCTTCATCCCTCCACCAATCAACTTGCCCCCGCTTGACGCATAGTGGTAGCTATTTTTTGCCACCCTCCCAGAAAGTGCCACCCTAGGCCTAGGCCAAGATACAGCACTGATCAGGAAGTGCCGAAACCCTGGAGGAACATATCTCTTCTCAATTGGGACACTTAGTAAGACTATTAAAGGATTATTGGCACACAACAAGAACACTTGAGGAAGTCTAACGGATGAAATATGTCGAGCAATACCTCAGGTACGGGTCCAGACACTCAAAGGTTTGATCATAGCCAGTGGGCTTTTGGAACTTTGGGCGTAGCACCTGGGGTTTTATTGTTGAAATGCATCTGATTCCTCTTTTATCTTGGAAGCTCAATATATTATGTGGTTTTAAAATGAATATTATGAATTACACTATGGTCTCTTTCTTTCCTTCTGAGGACCTCTTGATGAAAGGATCCTTTGGCCATATGTGAAGAAAGTGGAGACATTATACACCTGGAATAACGTCTGTTTGTGAGTGTCCACTTGGGATATTTTTAATATGTGTTTGTTAGGGGGTTTTACCCTATATATTTTTCTATTGTTTTTAGATTGTCCCCTTGTATTGTATACAGCAAAATTCCTCCATGCCTATGTAACGGGTGTGTACTGTATAAATATATGTGTGTGTGTCTTTAAGGAACATTATATGTGTATTACACTAATTCCTTACAAAAATAGATATGTTCCGGTCCCAGGGGCATTAGGTTCTTTAAAGGGTTGTTGTGAGTAGTTTTTATATTTGGTTTGAGCAGCCGTTTTTATGAGGGGGTTAATATGGTAATGAGGGATGACATCACTCCCTCTAGTTAGATCTAGGCAGTTCCCTTCCTTCCCGGGCTTATCAGAGCACGTGAAGCTTGAGAAGCTGAGGTAAGAGGTCTGACAGGCTCTCTGCTTAAAGCAGGAAGAGCTAGAAAACCCTATAAAACCCTATAAAATCCTATAGAATCCTCTTATCAAAGATGTATATAGTATAGCTGGATTAGAATCCATGTTAAAACAGGTATTTTGTCTTCTTTTTTTACTTTCGTTTTTGAGTTGCAGCAGTTAGGCCATGTCCCTGTTATAGTGTTCTATAACTATCCTTTTGTATTATATGCTCCACTAAACTTAAGGCTGTTTATTTTATTAGATGTCCTGAATAGAAGTGTATATAGGTAGAATGTGCAGGTTTTTCATGTATATTGTGATCAGGGGGGTTCTGTACATAGCGTAATGTTATATTTTGATGTACAGGTGGAACGTCTCCTGATATATATATTCATTCCTGTATACATGTATATTATTTTATTCAGGTATGTTCCAGTTTATTATTATTTTTATGTCTTATTGCGTATTTGTCTTGTCATTTGTAAATAATTTTGTTAATTCATGTATATGGTTATTCATATAATGTTGTAGAGGGCTTATCAGAGCACGTGAGGCTTGAGAAGCAGAGGTGGAACGTCTCCTGATATATATATTCATTCCTGTATACATGTATATTATTTTATTCAGAGGAGAAGCGGCGCCAGAGGCAGAGGAGTCGCCTGAAGTAAAATCCGTTCCCCAAAAAAAGTCACATGTTGCCGGTCTCGTCCTTGCTGCACCACACCAACATACAACACAACGCAGAGTCCATCATTACGAACGGGCGGTGAGGGTGTAGGCCGGTCACACCTACACCAACTTTAAGGGACTAAAAACAGTTAAAGGAAGTCCTACTTTTGAAGCACACGGATCTAAGACCCGTGGTTCAGGTCCAATCCAAAAATACCACCATGTTTCCCTATCAGAACAAACAGGATGGAATGTTATGCCACCAACTGCAGACTGTGTTTGGTCAAATATTTTTTGGGCCAAAGAAAATCTGCATTCAATATCAGCCATTATTACATCTTGTGTATCCATCTCCACGACTCATGGTGGTTTCACTGTGGATTCAACTCTCAAAGCTATTTCCTTGCTGGTGGGAATTCTTCTGTGAGTGTTTGCTGTGAACTGAAGGAACTTTCTACAATTGTGAGCAGCTTCCAATGATCTTATTTCTCGTGTTATAACAGTCTGCACTATTATCATATTTTTTAATGTTTGCCATTTCCTCGCCTCTTTATGTCTATTTTATTACATCCTTTTAAAGGTGAGAGTCTTTGCGGAAGCAACCTTCACAGTACATTGAATTTTGAGTTGCTATAAGTGTCTCTTTTAGCATATTTGCTTTGTTTATTGGGTCTATATTTGATTGTGATCTCCGTCGTGTTGTCTGACCAAACAATAGGTGAATTTAAAGGGATACTCTATTGAATATAGAGTTCCCTTTTTTGCCCTTAAATAATTGGGCAGAGGCTGTTGGCAGCCTCTGCCCAATTATTATTATTATTTTTTTTCAGTGATTTTACGTACGTTTTGTCCCTCGCCATGTGACTCAGGGGCTCCTGGACGTCCCTGAAGCTTTTCTGTACAATTTTCTAGCCAACTTGTGTAGCTGAGGTCACAAGTGACCGATCTGGTGACCGGCAGCTGGGAGCAGGAAAATTCAAAATCCGCGGCTGCTGGTGACGCTGGGTGGGGTGGAGGAAATTCCTCCACTTCACCCAGTGATTCTGTCAGACCGGACAGCGGGAAGAGAGAGGGGAGAGACTATACACACCCTGACCATTTAAGAAATATAAAGTGGTCAGGATGTGTAGCGTGTCCCTTTAAAGTGCTTTCTGTTGGTCCATATGCTAGGGTAAATGTATAATTTTATATAGCTTTACACTCTTCAGCATAGAAAGACCTCTTTCTCATCATCTCAATGCTGATGGATCGATCGCTATCTACTGTTATCTGAACTGAGATCTTAGAACATAAGACTCATCACGTTGAGCCTGCTTAGCAAATCCTGCAGAATATGTGTTGCGTAACATATACCAAATTACAGACTTGTGCTTTCATTTTCAAAATATCACAATTCTTCAGATTTTTGAGCGATTTATCATTTTGTCTGAATCATAAGAACAAAATATTCAGCCACATTGACAAAATGAACAAAAAACAGACTGTGTGATGCATTATCTATCAGCCATCAGTTCATTATTTGTTCCTACACTCGTTGTGTTAAAACAGAAGAGGGGAAGGAGACGTTCCTCTATTCCTTTGTCTAATCAGCACCTCACTTTGCCTTGATTTATCCCCAGTACAGATAGAAAATGGATTATTGCCATTTAGGGGACAGGCAGTAAATACAAGTTGAGCAACCCTTGTCTGGAAACCTCGGGACCATAAGCATTAGATATTACAGGTTATTCCAGATTTCAGATTCTTAAAGAATTTGATGTCGGAGGGGATGGAGGGACAGCAGAAGGGGAGCCACGATACACTGACTGCTGTAGCACCAGTGAGTATACATGCTGGGAGACGCTGATCAGCACTTTTCAAGGGACATGTTCCACACATCCAGCATGTGTCTTTGTAGCTGTTCCTTGTGGTGGTGAATAGGGATGAGCCGAACACTCCCTGAGTTCGGTTCAAGCCCGAACCCGAACTTCCCATTTGGTCGGGACCGAACCCGAACCCCCATGCAAGTCAATGGGGCTGAAAATTCGGTTTTTTAGAGTGCCCTCCAAGAGGGCATATATGCTTCATATTTGCCATAAAAGGTGTATGGGGGTCCGGGTAGTGCCCTGGGGGACAGGAAACAAGGACAAAAAGTAGGGATGTGCGTTTCGGGTTTCGGAATTTCGGAATTTTCACGAAATTTCCCGATTCGGGTCTTTCAATGCGGCCGAAAATCCGAAATTGTTTAGATCCGAAAAAGTCAAATCCGAACTGTTTTCCGAGCCGAATTGAAAAATTTTCGGAATTTCGAATGGACTTGAAATGTGTCAAATCGAAATCTATTGCTTTGAAACGAGAACAGACTTTCCGAAAAAACGAAAAATTTACCAAATCGAAAATTTTTCGGAATTTTCGAATGGACTTGAAATTAGGGATGCACCGATACCACTTTTTTAAGACCGAGTACGAGTACCGATACTTTTTAAAAGTACTCACCGATACCAAGTACCGATACTTTTATTTAATGTCATGTGACCGCTTTCCAATAAGAACAGACCATATAAAAATGCCCCCCGCTCACATGTATATCCCCCGATATATATATATTCATACTGCCCCAGCTCATGGATTTGCCCCAGCTCACTCATGGATTTGCCCCAGCACATGGATAATGCCCCAGCACACACATGGGTTATTATGCCCCCACAGCTCACACATGAGTATGCCCCCCCAGCTCATGGATATGCCCCACATGGATATTGCCTCCAGCTCATGCATATGCCCCCACATGGATATGCCCCCTCATGGATATTGCCTCCAGCTCATGGATATTGCCTCCAGCTCATGGATATTGCCTCCAGCTCATGGATATGCCCCATCATGGATATTGCCTCCAGCTCATGGATATGCCCCACATGGATATGCCCCACATGGATATGCCCCCACATGGATATGCCCCCTCATGGATATTGCCTCCAGCTCATGGATATGCCCCATCATGGATATGCCCCCACATGGATATGCCCCATCATGGATATTGCCTCCAGCTCATGGATATGCCCCCACATGGATTTGCCTCCAGCTCATGGATATGCCCCCACATGGATATTGCCCCAGCTCATGGATATGCCCCCACATGGATATTGCCTCCAGCTCATGGATATGCCCCATCATGGATATTGCCTCCAGCTCATGGATATGCCCCATCATGGATATTGCCTCCAGCTCATGGATATGCCCCCACATGGATATGCCCCCACATGGATATTGCCTCCAGCTCATGGATATGCCCCCACATGGATATGCCCCATCATGGATATGCCCCCACATGGATATGCCCCATCATGGATATTGCCTCCAGCTCATGGATATGCCCCCACATGGATATTGCCTCCAGCTCATGGATATGCCCCCACATGGATATTGCCTCCAGCTCATGGATATGCCCCACATGGATATTGCCTCCAGCTCATGGATATGCCCCATCATGGATATTGCCTCAGCTCATGGATATGCCCCATCATGGATATTGCCTCCAGCTCATGGATATGCCCCCACATGGATATGCCCCCACATGGATATTGCCTCCAGCTCATGGATATGCCCCCACATGGATATGCCCCATCATGGATATGCCCCCACATGGATATGCCCCATCATGGATATGCCCCATCATGGATATTGCCTCCAGCTCATGGATATGCCCCATCATGGATATGCCCCATCATGGATATGCCCCATCATGGATATTGCCTCCAGCTCATGGATATGCCCCCTCATGGATATTGCCTCCAGCTCATGGACCGCCCCCCCCCCCACTATACTTACCTTCCTGGGCGCCGCCGAGAATGTCTCCGCGCGCCCGCTCGTTGGAAGGACCCCAGCCGCGACCACGTGATCCCGGCTGGGGTCCTTCCAACGAGCGCGCGCGCGGAGACATTCCCCGGCGGCGCCCAGGAAGGTAAGTATCGTCGCGGAGAGCAGCTGCAGGGCCTGTCTGAATGCTCTATCAGCATTCAGACAGGCCCTGCAGCTGCTCAGTGTGTTTAATACTTACCTTCCTGGGCGCCGCCGGGGAATGTCTCGGCGCGCGCGCACATTGGAAGGACCCCAGCCGGGATCACGTGGTCGCGGCTGGGGTCCTTCCAACGAGCGGGCGCGCGGAGACATTCCCCGGCGGCGCCAGGAAGGTATGTATTGCGGAGAGTGCGGGGCCGGCTGTCCGAATGCCGATAGAGCATTCGGACAGCCGCCGCAGCCCCTCGGATACCGGAAGCCGGCTCAATGTCGGCTTCCGGTATCGGAAAAAATATCGGGGGTACTGCACGAGTACCAAGTACTCCTGCAGTACCCAGTATCGGCCCCGATACCGATACTAGTATCGGTATCGGTGCAACCCTACTTGAAATGTGTCAAATCGAAATCTATTGCTTTGAAATGAGAACAGACTTTCCGAAAAAACGAAAAATTTGCCAAATCGAAAATTCCGAAAATGTTTCGATTTGGCAAATTTTTCGTTTTTTCGGAAAGTCTGTTCTCATTTCAAAGCATTTCAAACATGCTGGATAGGGATGAGCCGAACACTCCCTGAGTTCGGTTCAAGCCCGAACCCGAACTTCCCATTTGGTCGGGACCGAACCCGAACCCCCATGCAAGTCAATGGGGCTGAAAATTCGGTTTTTTAGAGTGCCCTCCAAGAGGGCATATATGCTTCATATTTGCCATAAAAGGTGTATGGGGGTCCGGGTAGTGCCCTGGGGGACAGGAAACAAGGACATCTGGCATCTCCTCCTGGATGGCCTCCCACCACCTAAAGATCAACATGTCAAAGACTGAGCTCCTACTTATTCCTCCCTCTAATGCCTCCCCACCTCCTGACTTCTCTATCACGGTGGAGGTATCACCATCTCCCCATCAAACAAGTTCGCTGTCTTGGAGTTACACTGGACTCTGCTCTTTCCTTCATCCCCCACATCAAGTCTCTTTCCTCCTCCTGCCGATACCAACTGCGTAATATTTCCAGAATTCGGCCATTTCTTACCGCAGTCACCACAAAACAACTCATACACGCCCTGGTAATCTCCCGACTCGATTATTGCAATAATCTCTTATCTGGCCTCCCTCTGTCCCACCTCTCTCCCCTACAATCCATCCTGAACGCCTCCGCCAGGCTAATTCACCTCACCCGCCGCTCTGTCTCTGCCGCTCCCCTCTGCGAGTCCCTTCACTGGCTCCCCATCCACTGCAGAATTAAGTTCAAAATCCTTATCCTTACCTACAAAACCCTCACTAACTCAGCGCCCCACTACCTGTCCTCACTAATCACCAAATACACCCCAGCCTGCTCCCTAAGGTCAAACAGTGACCTGCGCCTAGCTTCTCCCCGCATCACCTCTTCCCATGATAGACTGCAGGATTTCTCACGCGCAGCCCCCACTCTCTGGAACGCTCCTCCTCGTGCTGTCAGACTTTCCCCTTCTCTTCCTTCAAACGCTCCCTTAAAACATTCCTATTTAGGGAAGCCTACCACCCTCACTGACGCAACATCAATCACTCTCACCTTACAGTCCTCTCCTCCTGTTTCCAACCCCAACCCTCCTAGATTGTGAGTTCCTACGGGAATAGGGCCCTCATCTCCTCCTGTACTGTTTGTCAAATGCTGTTCAATGTATTGTAACCCTGTCTGTACTGTGCTTATTGTACAGCGCTGCGGAATATGCTGGCGCTTTATAAATAAATAATAATAATAATAATAAAAGGTGTATGGGGGTCTTTCCGAAAAAACGAAAAATTTGCCAAATCGAAAATTTTTCGGAATTTTCGAATGGACTTGAAATGTGTCAAATCGAAATTTATTTCCCTCTATTCATGATTTCAGTTCCATTCGGGATTTCGGTTCCATTTCGGTAAGTCTGGACATCGTATATTTAACTAGTATCGGTTATATCGCTGAATCTGTAAAAAAATTTTTGTTTCCAATGATCCGATCAGAATATTCGTATTTTGGTCAGATCCGATTCGTCCGCGGGTCGCGCATGCGCGCGCGCGCGAATGTCGTAACTTTATTGAGCCAGTTTTATTGACAACTTTTTGAACAAAATATTGTTTTTATTATTCTTCATGATGGCCGCTGTAAGAGAGGAGTGCTGTACAAGCACCTCGTCATCATCTCATGATGAACCACCGGCACCCAGGAAGAAACGGGCCCAAAATATGGCATTTGAGGAGATGTTGGAGCTGGTCCGCATCTTTGATAGCAAAGATTATGATTGCCGGAAGGGACCTTACCGCAGGAAGAATAACGCCAGGAAGGATCGTATCCTTGACAAGCTACGCACCACCATTTTGGAGATGTTTGGGAAGGACCGGACAAAGGACCAGCTCAGGAAACGCTGGTCTGATTTAAAAGTACGCGAGCAGGAGCAGCTGAGACGCATCCGTCGCGTCATAGCGAAACGTAAGTGTCATGTTATATTGTAAAGCGCTGCGCAAACTGTTGGTGCTATATAAATCCTGTATAATAATAATAATGTGCTTGCATGTGCTAATGTGCACAGAAATACGTTGATTTATCTAGTCCTTTTTTCATGCAATGTGATTGTGTATAATTAGTTTTGCGTTTTCACAATTCGTCATACATGCATTTTTGCCATAGCTCTTCTTTTTTGTGATTTTACGTATTCGTGAAAATTGTGACATTTGATGTATGTAGATGAAGTTACAATGCTGGATTTCTTTTGGCACTGTGTGTATAGTCTGTAGTGTGCTGGGGGGGGAGGTTGTTGTGATTGAGTGATGCATACGAGATGACCCGCAGCTTGCCCAATATTGGCTCCCACCTGCGCATCAACAAAAATCTCTGCGTCTCTGCTAAGTGATAGGATGGGACATGTAGTTCTTCTGAAAGTGCATCCAAACAGAGCTGCCTTCAATACATCCTCAGCAGCTGCTGCAGCAGTGTCATTGAATGCTTTAGATGCAAATTTTAAAACAAAATGGTGGATTTCTGTTGTTGTTTCTGCAATATCCAGTTTTATTATTAGCAGAAACTGAAAGTGAAACTGAGGCTGAGGCCTTCTATAAAATAACTAAAAGCAGTCACACAATGCGCTTTGTACACACACAACACAAATAATAGTTTTTATTGAATAAACGTAATGTTTACTTCTGAAAAAAATATATAAATGAACGGTAATATATGTCTATGTGCAGAGGAAATAAATAAATATTTTGTGACTTTAGACCTATGAGATGGGAGTAGTGGTGGGTCAAGCTGGTAGTGCTAGTGGGTAGTGGAGGGGTGTCGCAATACTTTCGGCAATACATTGTATAGATATACCATTTTTTCCAGTCTGCATTATTTACGTGTTATATTTTTTGGATTTGGCAGAAGACAGGAAGAAGGCCGCTGAATCTGCCCGGGCAGGGACCAGTGCCCCAGCGGAGGAGGAGGGGGAGCCACGGGCGTCCACCAGCGCTGGTATATACTGTTTTATTTAGCAACGACTTTTGGTCAAAAACAGAAACATTTTTTGTTTACTGTATTTTAATTTAATTTTTTTATGTATAGCACAAGAGGAGCAGGAGGAGGAAGAGGAGGACCAGGAGGAGGGCGAAGGAGAGAGGCAGCCGGTGCAGCAGGAGGCCGCCAGTCCAGGTTTTTTTTTTTTTACTGTTGTATTTTGCATCGACTTTTGTTCAAAAATAAATCAGTTTTGTTGTTTACTGTATTTTTTATTTCTTTAATTTCTTACATATAGCACTGGATATGCAGACGGTGGTGGTGGGGGAGGAGGAGTCGGAGGAGGAGCAGGAGGAGGCCGCCAGCTCTGGTATATACTACTGTTATATTTTTTCAAGACTTTCAGTCAAAAATAGAAACCTGCTTTACTTACTGTATTTTCCTTCTTTCATTTATTGGATATATAGAAGAAGCCAGACCGAGTAATCAAGAGGCGATTGGCAAACTAAGGCTGGCTGTCAGAACACTCAATGCCATCCAGGAACTGCTGCAGGAACTCCGGGAGCACCTTAACAACACCGCGGACATCCTGGAGCGGCAGTAAGACAGAGACAATACTCAATACGGATGTGCCTCAGCTGCTCCTGCTCGCCTGCTTTGAGGTCGGACCAGCGTTTTCTGAACTGGTCCTTCGTCCCGTCTTTCCAAACACCTCCAGGATGGTGGTGCGCGTAGCTTGTCAATGATACGATCCTTCCTAAAATTATTCTTCCTGCCGTAAGGGCCCTTACTGCAGTCATAATCTTTGTAATCAAAGATGCGGACCAGCTCCAACATCTCCTCAAATGCCAGTAATTCTAAAAGTGAACCAATACTCTGAACGCCTGGCTTGGAAGATGGCCGCCATTGTATGTTTGTTTGTGTTGTTTGTGCCCCTGTTGGGCAGTTTGCCATCCTTGGCATGTTCCCTTCCCTTCCCCATGTTGTAAATAAATTTTCTATTTTTTCTATATTTTCCTGTTTGTGTGCGTTGCTTTACGTTAATAAGTTAATTATGTATTGCTTGGTTTCCACACTGTTAACCACTTCGATGCGGAGGACGCGCTCAGCGCGTCCTCCGCATGGCTGCTGGTATGTGGAGGACGCGCTGAGCGCATCCTCCCTTTGGGGTCAGCGTTCGCCGGGTTCCGGCCGATCGCTGGCCCCCCTGGTGCGGGCTGACATCCTCGATGTCAGCCCAGCATCCGGAACCGCCGCCGGTGAAATTAGGTGTCATCGCGACAGCGCGATGACACCTAATTCAGGCGCCCCCCCCCGCATGTGCGGAGGAGGCGCCTGAAAGGGAGGGGGGGAGGTCCTTCGGACCTCTCTCCCTCCCGATCGGCGGCGTTGCGGGGGTTAACCCAGGCACCATTTGGAAGGGCACAGCCTGCCTTCCAAAAGGTGCCTGGCATTAACCCCTGGGGAGCTGGATCGCGAATCGGCGCTGAAAAGCGCCGGTTCGTGATCCTTTCCCGGAGCTGGCCGACATCTTGGATGTCGGCCAAGCCTCCGGGAACTCCCCCTGAGGACTGGCGTCATCGTGCATAGCACGATGACGCCAGTCCTAGAGTTAACCCCTAACTGCCACCAACGGTGGAGATAGGGAGTTCCAATGAACTCCCTATCTCCCGATCTGTGGCAGCTAGGGGTTAAAGTTTGGTATGGTTGGATCGGCCAGAGCATGGCCGTTCCAACGATACCAAACACTTTTTTAAAAAAATTAACATAAAAATATATTTAAAAAAAAAATTATAAAAATTAAATAAACATTTTTTTTTTCTTTTTTTTGGTTCGTTAATGCAGCAATATTGTTCCCATTTCAATTATAATGTGAACAATGATGCTGCACTAACGAGGTGGTGGGGCAATATCCACGAGGAGCTGGGGCATGTCCACAAGGAGCTGGGGCATGTCCACGAGGAGCTGGGGCATATCCACGAGGAGCTGGGGCATATCCACGAGGAGCTGGGGCATGTCCACGAGGTGCTGGGGCATGTCCACGAGGAGCTGGGGCATATCCATGAGGTGCTGGGGCAATATCCACGAGGAGCTGGGCATGTCCACGAGGAGCTGGGGCATGTCCACGAGGAGCTGGGGCATATCCACGAGGAGCTGGGGCATATCCACGAGGAGCTGGGGCATGTCCACGAGGTGCTGGGGCATGTCCACGAGGAGCTGGGGCATGTCACGAGGAGCTGGGGCATATCCATGAGGTGCTGAGGCAATATCCACGAGGAGCTGGGGCATGTCCACGAGCAGCTGGGCATGTCACGAGGAGCTGGGGCATGTCCACGAGGTGCTGGGGTATGTCCACGAGGAGCTGGGGCATATCCACGAGGTGCTGGGGCAATATCCACGAGGAGCTGGGGCATGTTCACGAGGAGCTGGGGCATATCCACGAGGAGCTGGGGCATATCCACGAGGAGCTGGGCATGTCCACGAGGAGCTGGGGCATATCCACGAGGAGCTGGGGCATGTCCACGAGGTGCTGGGGCATGTCCACGAGGAGCTGGGGCATATCCACGAGGAGCTGGGGCATATCCACGAGGAGCTGGGGCATATCCACGAGGAGCTGGGGCATATCCACGAGGAGCTGGGGCATGTCCACGATGTGCTGGGGCATGTCCACGAGGAGCTGGGGCATATCCACGAGGTGCTGGGGCAATATCCACGAGGAGCTGGGACATGTCCACGAGGAGCTGGGGCATATCCATGAGGAGCTGGGGCATATCCATGAGGATCTGGGGCATATCCATGAGGATGTCGGATGTCGGGCAAGCTTCCAGGAACTCCCCCTGAGGACTGGCGTCATCGTGCATAGCACGATGACGCCAGTCCTGGAGTTAACCCCTAGTTGCCACCAATGGTGGAGATAGGGGGTTCCAATGAACCCCCTATCTCCCGATCCGTGGCAGCTAGGGGTTAAAGTTTGGTATTGTTGGATCGGCCAGAGCATGGCCGTTCCAAGGATACCAAACACGAATGTGAAAAAAGTTTGTAAAAAAATTTAAAATAAAAAAATATTTAAAAAAATTTATAAAAAAAATAAACAATTTTTTTTCTGTTTTTTGGTTTGTTAATGCAGCAATATTGTTCCCATTTCAATTATAATGTGAACAATGATGCTGCACTAACGATTTTTGTATGCGGTGCGTTTGTTAAAAATCGTGTAATTTCCCCCAAAAAAAAATGTAACGAGACCCCATCTCTAATTTTTTTAACAAGCGCACCCCATACAAAATATAACCGCAATTGCTCGCATGTTAAAATGTGAAAAAAAAACACTTTACACGTTGTAAATTATTGAAAAATCATATTTTATTGCATTTTTTGTTATAATATACAGACAGGTCATGAAGTATACATATAATAATGACATATTATGAATCTGCCAAGTCTGACAGAAAGAACGATATATAATATGTCTGGGTCATATACTAAAATAAGCTTCAAAACACGTTTAAACATGATGAGGAAAACCGGTAAAAATGACCTCAGCACAGAGGTGGGAAAAGCCTCAGCAGCGAAAGGGTTAATTAAAAAAACACGATAGAATCGCCAGAATTATCGTATCGACAGAATGACTTATCGGATCCGAAAAACAAACCAAAAATTTATTATAAAAAATATATAAAGTAGTATTAAAAAAGTAAACCATAGTAGTTTTCATCAAAACGAATAGAGTTAGACAGATTTGAAACGAGAACAGACGTTCCGAAAAACGAAAAGTTCCGAAAAACGAAAAATTGGCGATATGCCGAAAACCATGTACAATTCCGAAAAACGAAAAGTTCCGAAAAACGAAAAGTTCCGAAAAACGAAAAATGGGCGATATGCCGAAAACCATGTACAATTCCGAAAAACGAAAATTTCCGAAATAACGAAAAGTCGATACAGAAACCTAGTAAAGTGACCCGAAAATACGAAAAATGGTCGATATTCCGAAAAATAAATGTACCCGAAAACCGAATCGAGCCGAACCGAATCGAAACAGAAAGCAGTCGAAACGAGCCGAATCGAAAAGTTTAAAAATTCGAAAAATCGAATCGAATCGTATCGAAAAAAAAATCGGTGCACATCCCTAACAAAAAGTTTTAAAAACAACGTTTTTAAAGGGACAGTGAGTTTTCCATGAAATAAGGGTTAAAAATAAAAATGAAAAATTCCTTCAAATATCGTGCCTTGGAGGTCCCCATAACCTGCCCGTGAAGTGGCGGATTTCTAGGATGTATAGAAACACTTAAAAACAAATAAATTATGTTTCATATGACGGTATATTGAAAAGTTTTTGATCTGGTAATGGGCGTCAGTGCACCCAGATATTGTGCCTTTAATGCCAGGCCATCAAGTATCATCATACAGTAACCCCTCTGTGGTGTTGTGGAAGAATGCAGGGGTGGACCATGTGGTCCTATATTGAAAAGTTTTTGATCTGGTAATGGGTGTCAGTGCACCCAGATATTGTGCCTTTAATGCCAGGCCATTAAGTATCATCATACAGTAACCCCTCTGTGGTATTGTGGAAGAGTGCAGGGGTGGACCATGTGGTCCTTTATTGAAACTTTTTTGATCTGGTAATGGGCGTCAGTGCACCCAGATATTGTGCCTTTGGTGCCAGGCCAGCAAGTATCATCATACAGTAACCCCTCTGTGGTATTGTGGAAGAGTGCAGGGGTGGACCATGTGGTCCTATATTGAAAAGATATGCATCTGGTTAAGGCATCAGTGCACCCAGATATTGTGCCTTTGGTGCAGGCCAGCAGCAAGTATCATCATACAGTAACCCCTCTGTAGTATTGTGGAAGAGTGCAGGGGTGGACCATGTGGTCCTATATTGAAAAGTGTTTTTTTTTTTTATCTGTTAATGGGCGTCAGTGCACCCAGATATTGTGCCTTTAATGCCAGGCCATCAAGTATCATCATACAGTAACCCCTCTGTAGTATTGTGGAAGAGTGCAGGGGTGGACCATGTGGTCCTATATTGAAAAGTGTTTTTTTTTATCTGTTAATGGGCGTCAGTGCACCCAGATATTGTGCCTTTAATGCCAGGCCATCAAGTATCATCATACAGTAACCCCTCTGTGGTATTGTGGAAGAGTGCAGGGGTGGAGCATGTGGTCCTTTATTGAAAAGTTTTTGATCTGGTAATGGGCGTCAGTGCACCCAGATATTGTGCCTTTGGTGCCAGGCCAGCAAGTATCATCATACAGTAACCCCTCTCTGGTATTGTGGAAGAGTGCAGGGGTGGACCATGTGGTCCTATATTGAAAAGTTTTTTTTTTTTTTTTTTAATGGGCGTCAGTGCAGCCACATATTGTGCCTTTCATGGCAGCAAGTGCCTTCACACCGTAACCCTTTTGTGGTATTGTGGAAGAGTTCAGTGCTGGAGGTTTTGTGAATGCAGAAGAGGACATCCACTATCTATTCCATTACTTCAGCATCAGGGGATTGATAGCTGCTGATCCAGGACTGATTCATTTTTATAAATGTCAGCCGGTCTACAGAGTCGGTGGACAGACGCACTCTTTTGTCTGTGACAAAACCTCCAGCAACAATGAACGTCCTTTCGGAAAGCACGCTAGATGAAGGGCAACCTAGTAGCTGCATAGCATATTGGCTAAGTTCTGGCCAGTTATCCAATCTCAACATCCAGTAAGCCAGTGGATCATCTGCTGGAAAGGTATCCAGGTCTGCCCTTGCCCCTAGGTAGTCCTGCACCATATGGTGAAGACGCTGGCAATGGGTGCCTACATTTGACGTCCCTGGGTGTCGAGCACTAAAAAAATTTAAAAATGCATCAGTCAAGCGGCCCTGGCCTTCACCGCTATTCCTCTGATCACCTGCAGCCTCAGAAGCACGTGTGTCAGCACTTGGTAATCTAACAGTGCCTGGAAAGGTGTTACACAAGTTTCGCTTTAGAGCGTCCTCAAGTTTTGTCATCCTGTGCTCCCTCTGTGCGGGCAGGATGAGCTCTGCAACTTTCCCCTTGTATCGTGGATCAAGAAGGGTTGCCAACCAGTAATGATCCCTCTCCTTGATAGCACGAATCCTGGGGTCCTTTAGCAGGCTTTGCATCATTAGGGAGCCCATGCAGCGTAGGTTGGAGGTGGCATTAGCTGCCGAGTCTTCCTGGTCAATGAGGATGACCGTATCGTGCACTTCCTCTTCCCAGCCACGCACTAGCTCTTCTGTTTCTGGGCACACAAAACCCTGCCTTGAGGAATCCCCACCTTCAATGCCCCCACTACTTAAATAGTCCTCCTCCTCCTCCTCATCCTCCTCCTGTCTGATCTGAGTAGGACCCGCTGGAATGCTGTCTGCGGAAAGACTGGGGCCTTGAGAGCTAGGGAAGGCCTCCTCTTCCTCCCGCTGCTCTGCCTCTAGAGCCACATCTATAATTCCCCGCAGAGTGTGCTCCAGCAGGAACACTAAAGGAATTGTGTCACTGATGCATGCACTGTCCCTGCTCACCACCCTCGTTGCCTCCTCAAATGGTGACAGTACAGTGCATGCATCCTTGATCATCAGCCACTGCGGGGGGGGGGAAACCAAGTTGACCTGAACCTGTCCTTGTGCCATACTCACACAGGTACTCGTTGATGGCCCTCTGCTGCTTGTGCAGATGCTGCAGCATTGCTAATGTCGAATTCCACCTGGTGGGCATGTCACAGATCAGACGGTTTGTGGGAAGGTGGAATTCTCTTTGAATTTCTGCCAGGCGAACGCTTGCTGGGAATGACCGTCTGAAGTGGCTGCAGATTTTTCTGGCCTGGATGAGAAGCTCTGGTAGCCCTGGGTACTTGGTTAGGAAACGCTGTATCACTAGATTTAGGACGTGTGCTAGGCATGGTACATGCGTCAACTTACCCAGGCGTAGGGCAGAGAGAAGGTAGCTGCCATTATCACAGACGACCATTCCCAGCTGAAGCTGGCGTGGTGTTAACCATCTCTGCACCTGCCCCTGCAGAGCTGACAAAATTTCTGACCCGGTGTGGCTCCTATCCCCTAAACAAACCAGCTCAAGCACAGTATGGCTTCTTTTTGCTTGAGCCATTGCGTAGACCCTGTCAGGCGTCGGTTTAACTGCCACTTCGCCAGAGACAGAGAAGGAGGAGGAGGAGGAGGAAGAGGTGGTGGTGGTGGAGGAGACAGACCTCATACAAGCAGCTTTCTGGAGGCATGGTGGATGAACAAGCTCCGGGACAGAGCCCCGTCTTGGATCCCTCCCAGCTGCAATCAGAGTTACCCAGTGTGCCGTGAAGGAGATGTAACGACCCTGTCCATGCTTGCTGGACCACGTGTCTAAAGTGACATGCACCTTGCTGCTGACTGCCTTTTCCAATGACTGGATAACATTGTCTTCCACGTGCTGGTATAGTGCTGGAATGACCTTGCGTGAAAAGTAATGGTGTTTTGGAACCTGCTACTGTGGTACAGCGCATTCAGCAAATTCTTGGAAGTGAGCAGAGTCCACCAGCTGGAAAGGCAGCAGCTGCAATGTGAGTAATTTTGCTAAGCTGGCATTTAGACGCTGTGCTTGGGGATGGTTGGGACTATATTTTTTCTTTCGCTGCAGCAGCTGCGGCAACGTAATCTGACTGCGTAAATCTTCAGCTACTGGGATGATGTCACATTGTGAGGAAGGACCTGCTGGTACATCCATTACTGTAGCATCATCCCTGTCGGTGGAGGTTGTAGGCAATTGCATGGCAGGACATACAGTGTGGGTAGAGACAGATGAGGAGGAGGAGGACCTACGCAAAGTTTTGCCCCAATGGGATGTGTGGCACTTGTTCATATGTCGCCTCAAGCACGTGGTACCCAAGTGTCCGGTGTTCATCCCACGCTTCAGCCTCCTCTGACATAGATTACAAATAGCAATGGTGGGGTCTGCTGCACAGTTCTTAAAGAACTCCCAGACAGCAGAGTTCCTGCATGTGTTCTTTGAGACAACAGCGCTCTGCACCGGAGCAGCTCTGACATGTGATGCCCTGGACTGGCTAGTGCTACGGTTGGTCACAGAGGATGTTGTGCCTCGTGTTTGCTGTGCCTCCTCCTCCTCCTCCTCCCCCTCCTCCTCACTTGATTCCTCAGGTCATTCTGGCACCCAGGTGGAGTCAGTGACCTCATCATCATCAATGTCATCTTCACCCCCTATTTCCTCGTCACTGGAGCCAACTTGGCAGTATGCTGCAGCTGCTGGGGCAACATGAGTGCCAGTTATTTGTGTGTCATCACTGGCACCCCCTTCCTCTAGGTTGATTATACTCCCTTGCTCAACCTCAGAGATTGAATCAGAGCACTGTACTTGCTGCGCATCCTCAAGCAGCATGTCACTCTCATTGTAGTCAAACAATTCAGCTGACTCCTCCGTGTGTGATAGCGAGGCTACGGCAGGAGTAGCTGTGGACATGGAGGCTGCATTAGATGCTTTGGCAGCTGAGGTGGACTGTAAAGCACTAGAAGCCTGTCTGGCAGAGGACTCGGAGGATGAGGATGGCCTGGTTAGCCAATCCACCAAGTCCTCTGTATGTTGCTGCTGCTTAAGACGGCCAGCACCAGTTAGAAAGGACAAGCGTGCCCCTGCAAAGGATGCACCACGTCCACCACGACCAGAGACACAGCCTCCCGACACAGGGGCTGCTTGCCCTCTTATCTGTGGCTGGGAGCGTCTGCCTGTCCTTTTTGTTCTTTCAGACATGGTGAGTGATATATAGATTATCTATATGAAGTGGCTGCAGACTTTTCTGGCCTGGATGAGAAGCTCTGGCAGCCCTGGGTACTTGGTTAGGAAATGCTGTACCACCACTGATTCAACTCTGGTATAAAGATTTAAATAACTCTGGTATAACTCAGTGAGACACACTGATAGCTGGCAGCCAGTGACAAGAGACAGATCACCTTAATTCACGAATGTTTTAAATAAATTAGTGAGCCCCAAACTACAGCGTGGTACTGTATGTATGACGAGACACAGATCACCTTAATTCCCAAGTGTTTTAAAGAAATTAGTGAGCCCCAAAATACAACGTGGTACTGTTTGTATGATGAGACACAGATCACCTCAATTCCCAAGTGTTTTAAAGAAATTAGTAAGCCCCAAAATACAACGTGGTACTGTTTGTATGACGAGACACAGATCACCTTAATTCCCAAGTGTTTTAAAGAAATTAGTGAGCCCCAAAATACAGCGTGGTACTGTTTGTATGACGAGACACAGATCACCTTAATTCCCAAGTGTTTTAAAGAAATTAGTGAGCCCCAAAATACAACGTGGTACTGTTTGTATGACGAGACACAGATCACCTTAATTCCCAAGTGTTTTAAAGAAATTAGTGAGCCCCAAAATACAGCGTGGTACTGTTTGTATGACGAGACACAGATCACCTTAATTCCCAAGTGTTTTAAATAAATTAGTGAGCCCCAAACTACAGCGTGGTGCTGTATGTATGACGAGACACAGATCACCTTAATTCCCAAGTGTTTTAAAGAAATTAGCGAGCCCCAAAATACAGCGTGGTACTGTTTGTATGACAAGACACAGATCACCTTAATTCCCAAGTGTTTTAAAGAAATTAGTGAGCCCCAAAATACAACGTGGTACTGTTTGTATGACGAGACACAGATCACCTTAATTCCCAAGTGTTTTAAAGAAATTAGTGAGCCCCAAAATACAGCGTGGTACTGTTTGTATGACGAGACACAGATCACCTTAATTCCCAAGTGTTTTAAAGAAATTAGTGAGCCCCAAAAAAAATTGCTGGCTGTGTGACAAGACACAGAAGATCACCTTAATTCCCAAGTGTTTTAAAGAAATTAGTGAGCCCCAAAATACAGCGTGGTACTTTTTGTATGACGAGACACAGATCACTTTAATTCCCAAGTGTTTTAAAGAAATTAGTGAGCCCCAAAATACAGCGTGGTACTTTTTGTATGACGAGACACAGATCACCTTAATTCCCAAGTGTTTTAAAGAAATTAGTGAGCCCCAAAAAGATTTGCTGGCTGTGTGACGAGACACAGAAGATCACCTTAATTCCCAAGTGTTTTAAAGAAATTAGTGAGCCCCAAAATACAGCGTGGTACTTTTTGTATGACGAGACACAGATCACCTTAATTCACAAGTGTTTTAAAGAAATTAGTGAGCCCCAAAAAGATTTGCTGGCACAGTGACAAGACCCAGAAAATCACCTCAATTCACAAATGTTTTAAATAAAGTTGTAAACCCCAAAAAAACTTGCTGGCACAGTGACAAGACACACATCACCTAAATTCAATGATATTTGGTATAAATGAGACCCAAAAAGACTTGCTGGCACAGTGACAAGACCCAGAAAATCACCTCAATTCACAAATGTTTTAAATAAAGTTGTAAACCCCAAAAAAACTTGCTGGCACAGTGACAAGACACACATCACCTAAATTCCCTGATATTTGGTCGAAATGAGACCCCCCCAGACCCCCCCCAGTAGCGTGGCAGACCGGCAGTAACAACACACACAACTATCTTCTTTGAAATCTCCTCTGAAATGCGTGCAGAAGCGCTGCGTTGAAACCTTATATAGTGTGCTGCGGGACTTAGCTCTGTGAGCCCATGATTGGGCAAAATTTGCCCAATCAGGACTCTGAGCTGTGATTGGCATAGTGTTCAACCAGTCTTGCACCAGACCTGTGGTCAGGTGCAAGGCTGTAGCCAATTACGAGCTTCAGGCAGTGGGAAATGCATTGTGGTACATTGTGGTCGAACATGCGGCGAACACCTGGAAATGTTCGGGGTTCGCGATCTGCTCGAACAGGCTAGTTCGGGTCGAACCCTGAACAGCTCATCCCTAGTGGTGAACATGGCCGGATTTATAATTAGGCAAAATAGTCATGTGCCTACAGGCGCCTACCAAGGGGGGTGCACCTTAGTTTGTAAAATCCATTAATTACTATTTAAAATAGTTTGGACCCATATATCTCCAGTAACCTATAAGTAAGAGGGTCATGTGAGGTATTGTTGGAAAGGCCAGGGTATGTCCTTTCCAATGATACCAAACTTAATTAAGTTTTATGTAAAAATAATAAATAAATAAAATACAGATACTTAATTTTTTTGGCTAACACAGCACTGTTGTTGTGGGGGCGGGGGTAGGAGCGCTCCAGATTTCTGTACCTACTGGCTCGCGAGATGTAAATCCAGCCCTGGTGGTGATGCCGTTGGAGGAGTGTCAGCAAGCAGCAGGACCCATCCGGAGTGTCACACGAAACTGCTGCATCGATCCGAAAAACCGCAAGAAAAAAATTGGAGCGACCCGAAAAGCTGCCAAACGTACCCGACAATGGCAGCAAAACCACAGAATGCATCTGAAAAAAGCCGACGATCTGCCGAACAGAGCACCGACCAGATGCAGGAAAAAGCTGACAAGCCTACGAACGGGGTAAAAAACAATGCAAATTTTAAAAGCTGTCTGCAAAAAAACTACTGCACGAAAATGCCTGAGAAGTACAAATACGGTCCTATGAATAATAATAAAAATGTCTGTTACAGAAAAAAACCCTATCGTAAAAAAAATTCACTCAAAAAATGCAGAAAAATACCTAAAAAACGCATCCGAAATAGCAGACTATACGCCGAACACAACGATGTTCAGCCGCCTGAAAAAGCTGATGAAGGTGGTAAAAAAAAACAAACATTAAGGGCTAAATTACAATCCTCCCGTTAAAACGGGGGCTCCCGCAGTTTTCTCCCTAGTGCCCCCTTTTTAACAGGAGATTACAATGCAGGCGCTTAAAAATCTGCCTGCATTGTTGCCGGGCGCTAGCCCTGGGATGCGCGTGGCAGCGCTGAGCTCTGCCGCGCACATCCTCTCATTGGAGTCCATAGGACACTTTGCCCTCCCTATGTTAAGTATAGGGAGCGCAAAGTACAGTAACCTTGTGCTCAAAAGCGCAAGGTACCAAACGCAAACGAGTTACTTAACCCGTTAGCGTTTGGATTGTAATTTGCGGTGGCCACGAGCGCTAGCGCCAAGGTTAGCACCCAGTATGTAATGTGGCCCTAAAACTTTCAAAATTTTAAACGTTGTTTGCAAAAAGACTATTGCATGAAAATGGCTGGAATTAACATAGAAGGTCCTATGAATAATAATAAAAAGGTATGTTACAGAAAAAAACACTGCTATTTGAAAAAAAAATTGCCCAAAAAATCCTAAAAAAATAAACAAAAAGTATTTTTGCTGCAAATTAAAATAATAAACCGTTGGGGGCGTGTCCGGACGTAACAGCGCGTGGTCGCATGGCTGAGTAGCTCCCGCGGCCAGCGCTGAATTTCCCAAAACCACGGCTTCCAAGGGGCAACCCGAGGCATTTTTTTGACATCATCAGGTGGGGGAACTTGCCCTGCAACCCCGATGGCACCTCCTAAGGCACAACGAGTGCTGGAACCACCGAAATCGGCCCGGAAAGATCGAGGTAAGGAGGCCCAAGATGGCGGATCCCCGTAGCAGGAGCTGGCCCATGACCCAGACGCAACACCCTCAGCTTCACTCGGCCTATCTGACTCCTTGCCCCCTTCAGAGAGCAGGTTACATGCCATGTTGCAGGATCTACGAACCACCATACAGGCAGATATTAAAGGGGCGCTGCAGGAGCTGAGCCGGGACGTTCTGGATTTGGGTGAACGTACTGACGCGCTGGAAACCAAGGCGGATGACTTATGTTTGGCCCACAATAATCTGGTAGACAGACTTCAGGCCTTACAAGCGACCCATGAATCTTTAGCACTTAAAATGGCTGACATCGAAGATCGCTCGCGGCGTAATAATATTAGAATCAGGGGCATCACAGAAGCGGTCACCCTAGCGGACTTACACCCATACCTTCTGGAGTTGTTTCAAACTTTGCTGCCTGAGGCCACGCCACAAGACCTACTACTGGATCGAGCACATTGTCTCCCATGAGCAAAAAACCTGCCTACATCGGTGGCCCGTGTTATTATATGGGTGCACTTTTTTCATATCAAAGAGGCTTTAATGTCTGCGTTACGGAAGTCTATGCCTTTACCTGCCCCTTATGCTGATATCTCCTTCTTCGCTGACTTGTCGGCTTCGACCATGTCCAAACGACGTGAATTCTCCTCTCTTACCAAGCTTCTTCGTAATCACAAGCTGGCGTACAGATGGGGTTCCCTACGAAGCTCTTGATATGGAAAGATGGAACCCTGCACGTTGTTCCTGATGTTGCCACTGGATTACAATTTTTGAAAGATTGGAATATTCTGGCTGATTTCTCACCTCCGCGCGAGCCTTCTTCCTCACCGATCAAAGTCTCCCCTGAATGGCACAGAGTCCGGCCTAAATGATGGGTGTCTCCTTCCCTGTGTTGCTTCTAAATCTGTCCGGATTTCTGGACAGTTACCCCCATGGGGTGAGTGGTTCCTCTACATGTTCGCCTCGGGACCCTCTGCTTGTTGATGTAGCGCTTGGTACTTGCGCTGAGCTCTGAGTAGCGAGCGTCCACTCATCACCCGTTTGAGTCTCCCTAGCCGATATCCTTGCATGTTTTCTTGCCACCTGGAATGACTCCCTTTTTGCTGTATTTTTGCGATGCAGCATTATTTTTTTTATTTTTTTTTCCTTTTTAGTCTTTTTATCTTTTTTTTCATTTTGTCTGTTGCTATGCTCTCATGGTCCTGGCCTTCATACTCCCCATGCCTCCCCTCTGTTATTTCTAATCCTACCAGGCATATTACATCGTTGTGGTTACTTAATCATGAGTAAACCTCAGTTTCGAATTTTCTCAATGAATGTTAGGGGGCTGAATGTTCCGTTTAAACGTCATGCTCTGTTTCGTGATTTACATAAAAATAAGCCGGCGTTAGTCTGCGTGCAGGAGACGCATTTTAGTGCTTTGCGCACCCCATACTTAAAATCTGCTATGTACCCTGTTTCTTATCATTCTACTGCCCAGACGAAGTCCAAAGGCGTCTCAATTCTTTTTCATAAGGATTGGGTCTTTAAATGTTCGAACCAATACTAATACTAATACTAATACTAATCAATACTAATTGATTTTGGTGGGCACCATGAATGAACTGCCAATAACTGTTGCTAATTTGTATTTGCCCAACGTTAACCCGGTATGTTTTCTTAAAAAAGCTTATAGTAAAATTAGGAATATGATGGAGGGATCCCTTTTCTTGTGTGGAGATTTTAACTGTGTGCCTGACTCGGCTATGGATACACGGCCGGGCCAACCCCGCACACGGTCTCGTAAACAGCCCCCGTCCAGCCGCCAGCTACATGACTTTTTACGCTCCTCTGACTTATATGATGCTTGGAGAATTATCAACCCCTCGACCAGGGATTACACCTTTTTCTCCGCAGTTCACTTGTCTTACAGTCGCATTGACCTTTGTCTGATACATGGCTCTTCCGTCCCCCGCCTCCTAGTCGGCCGTATCGGCTCTATAACATGGTCTGACCACGCCCCTCTAACGATTGATTTTGAAGCTGACTACCCTGCTAGGGGAATGGGGACTTGGCGACTAAATGACTCCAATATTGTAAGTGACATTGATGTCTCTGATACCTTGGCGGTGTTACAGGAATACTTTGCACTAAATGAGACGGGATAGGTGGCCATTTCGTCAGCTTGGTTGGCGCATAAAGCCGTGGTGAGGGGCCATTTGATTCAGAGAGGGGCTAAACGGAAAAAAGCACTAGGTGCCCAGACGATCTCGATACGGCAGCAAATCTCTGAATTGGAGTCCCAACATAAAACAAGTCCTACACCTGACCTCTTGTCTCGTTTAACAACCCTCCGACGGGATTTAATTCACTTGACATTACAGTCCTCTGAACGGGCCATACGACGCTTAAATTACACTCATTATACCCAGGGCAATAAGGCTAGTCGCTTATTAGCATCTAAACTAAAATCTAAAAGACTTCAAACCAAAATATCTCACCTGTTGGATAAAGGGGGGGGACAGGATTTACAACCTGCTAAAAATCACGGAAGAATTTGCTGACTACTACAGTTGTGTTCAAAATTATTCAACCCCCAATGCTGTAAAGGGTTTTAGGGAATTTAGTGTACATTTGTAATTGTATTCAGAATGAAATCCTACAAGGACTTTTTAAAGAACCATATGCAACTAAAATGACATCAATTGGTTTTGTAATACAGTAGTAAATGTTTCTTTTGTGAATTCTTCATTGACACAATTATTCAACCCCTTAAAGACTACCACTCTGAAGAACAGAGGTTCATTCAAGTGTTTTCAATCAGGTATTGAAAACACCTGTGGACGTCACGGAGCAGCAATAAAGCATAATAAGCACCAATTAGGCAGCTTTAAAATGACTGTGATACTCAGCTCCTTCTAGACATTTACTGGTGTGGTTACAAACATGGTGAAGTCAAGAGAATAGTCCAGGAAGACAAGAGAAGAGGTGATTACTCTTCACAGGAAGGGCAATGGCTATAAGAAGATTGCAAAGATGTTAAACATACCAAGAGAGACCATAGGAAGGATCATTCGCAAATTCAAGGCAAAGGGCACTGTTGAAACGCTACCTGGTCGTGGCAGAAAGAAGATGCTGACTTCGACTGCTGTGCGCTACCTGAAGCGTAGAGTGGAGAAAAGTCCCCGTGTGACTGCTGAGGATCTGAGAAAAGATTTGTCAGATGTGGGTACTGAAGTTTCAGCTCAGACAATACGGCGCACACTGCGTAATGAAGGCCTCCATGCCAGAACTCCCAGGCGCACCCCCTTGCTGTCAGAAAGAATAAGAAGAGTCGACTGCAGTATGCCAAAAGTCATGTGGACAAACCACAGAAGTTTTGGGATAGTGTTCTGTGGACTGATGAAACAAAATTAGGCCCATGGATCAACGCTATGTTTTGAGGAGGAAGAACAAGGCCTATGAAGAAAAGA
Source organism: Leptobrachium leishanense (assembly GCA_009667805.1). Lineage (NCBI taxonomy): Eukaryota > Metazoa > Chordata > Amphibia > Anura > Megophryidae > Leptobrachium > Leptobrachium leishanense. Next base: position 497,477,417 of record CM019063.1, on the reverse strand, counting down.
ACACCTTGCCTACTGTGAAGCATGTCGGGGGTCAATCATGCTTTGGGGCTGTTTTGCTTCTGCAGGTACAGGGAAGATTCAGCGTGTGCAACGTACCATGAATTCTCTTCAGTACCAGGAGATATTGGATGACAATGTGATGCAGTCTGTCACAAACCTGAGGCTTGGGAGACGTTGGACCTTTCAACAGGACAATGATCCCAAGCATACCTCCAAGTCCACTAGAGCATGGTTGCAGATTAAAGGCTGGAACATTTTGGAGTGGCCATCGCAGTCACCTGACTTAAATCCGATTGAGAACCTCTGGTGGGACTTAAAGAAAGCAGTTGCAGTGCGCAAGCCTAAGAATGTGACTGAACTGGAGGCTTTTGCCCATGACGAATGGGCGAAGATACCCGTAGATCGCTGCAAGACACTCGTGTCAAGCTATGCTTCACGTTTAAAAGCTGTTATAACTGTAAAAGGATGTTGTACTAAGTACTAACATTGAATGTCACTTGGGGGTTGAATAAAACTGATAATGATGTGAGCACAGAAAAGACATTTGTGGTTATTTCATTATAAATGTTATGTTATATTTGTCTGACCTACACGTGCCTCTTTGATTTAATTGTAAGCAAGATGACTGAATGATCAAAATCAATGTCAAACTGGCCAAAACACTCAATTTCAGTCGGGGTTGAATAATTTTGAACACAACTGTATGCCTCTTTATATAATTTAGGGTCGGATCCTATGACCCACGATCCGAACCCAGATGAGATAACTCGATTCCTCCAGGAGGCAGACCTCCCCTCATTGTCCCGCTCACAAGCGGCAGATTTACTGGTTCCATTTACGGAGGAGGAGGTGCGCAAGGCCTTTAAGACTCTCCCAAAGAATAAGGCCCTTGGGCCAGATGGCTTTTCTAATTTATATTACCAGACTTTCGCAGATATTCTAATCCCGACCCTTACGAGATTTTTCAATCATATCAAAACCACAGGTGTAATGCCCCCAGAAATGCTTCAAGCTACTATTATAACGCTACCTAAACCTGGCAAACCCTCGACGAGCTGTGTGAATTTCCGTCCTATCTCCTTATTAAATGTAGATGCTAAGCTGTACGCCAAGTTGTTGGCGTCTAGAATAGCACCTCTGCTTCCCCTCCTGATCTCAACGGAACAGACTGGTTTCATACCCGGTAGAAAAACATGTGACAATACCCGCCGCTTCTATAATATAATTGACATTGCCTATAGAACCAATACGCCTGGGCTCCTTTTGGCACTGGATGCCAAAAAGGCATTTGATCGACCTGCATTGGGGCTATATGCATAAGGCATTAGAATCCTTTGGCTTCCCTGCCCTATTTATTAACAGTATCATGAGTCTATATTCCTTCCCAACAGCAAAAGTCCTGGCATCTGGGTTTCTATCCTCCTCATTCTCCATTACCAACGGTACCAGACAGGGATGTCCCCTCTCTCCACTAATCTTTGTTTTGGCACTGGAGCCTTTGGCCTCGCAGATTAGGCAAGACTCTTCTATCTCTGGCATCTCTACCCCAGATGGAGTCCATAAATTAGCTATGTTTGCTGATGATATTTAGATTTTTCTTACCTCCCCTGAAACCTCTCTGTCATCTCTAATGCGCCAGTTTACCTCCTATGGCCTGGTCTCTTACTATAAAAACAATGTGAGCAAGACGCAAGCACCCCCCCTGCATGTTGATGATTTTTCGCTTTCCACCTTACGTGCCTTGTACCCATTTGACTGGAGGACGACCTCTTTAAAATACTTAGGTATCTCTCTCACCAAATCCAGGCGCTGTATCCTTAAACTCAATTATAACCCCCTAATGACCTCTATCTCCTCCCAACTGACCTCCTGGCACGGCCTGGAGGTCTCTTGGATGGGACGTATGGCGGCTCTGAAAATGTGTATTTTACCCCAGATTCTTTATTTCTTCAGGAATATTACGGTTTTTATCCCAGCCCATATGTTGCTTCGCCTACAAAAAATGCTTCAAGCACACATCTGGAAGGGGAAGCCTCCGCGCATTTCAGCTTCTACACTCACCGCGACTAGGCGCAGGGGGGGCTTAGGCTTTATAAATATTACAGTGTATTATAGGGCGGCTTTATTGGTTCAGCTGCTGTCCTCTATGTCCCAGCGAGAAACTCCTTTATGGCTACGGATGGAGAATGCTTATATTGCCCCTTTTCGAGTCCATGACCTGCTGTGGTTTGCAACGCTCCCACATCGTACATTAGAAGGTATTCTACCGTCCACTTTCCTTTCCCTTATGTCATGGCGCCTATGGGGTAGACAACTCTTACGGCCCTTCCCGTTGCTAAGCTTGGCCCCGTTCCGCTTCCTATGCCGCACTATCCAGGACCTGAATCTTGACCAATGGTTCCAGTTAGGTCTTACTCATATTAATCAGCTTTTCACGGCCTCGTCAATGAAAGCCTTCCCGGACCTAACACGAGAATTTGCCCTTCCCGCTAGCGAATGTTTCACGTACCTTAGAGTAAAGCATGCACTGACTCAACGAGGTATCTCCGCCTTTGCTGCGACGGACATTACGGCCTTTCATAGATTGTGCTTAGGTAAAAAAGTTATGAAAAAACCTTTGTCTCTGTGTTATGACAGTATGTTAAATGTGAACTCTAATAAGAAACTGCCTTATATGACCAGGTGGGACAAAGATCTGTCACTCAACTCTTCCAAGGATGACTAGTTCTATGCCACTGAAACAGTATATAAATACACTAGGAGCACTAACCTACGGGAATCACACCTTAAACTTTTATATAGATGGTATCTGACCCCGAACCATTTGGCTCATATACCCAGATACTCCGGTATGTGTTGGCGCTGTGGTACCAGTGTCGGATCTATTCTTCATATTTTCTGGCAATGTCCGCTCCTTACTACCTTTTGGGAAAAGGTTTGTAGATTGATATCTCACTGTACCGGCCTGTCTATGCCTTTATGCCCCAAACAATACCTATTGCATATGCTTCCGATTACTATACAACAACGGCATAGAGGTATAATCTCGATTATACTTAGCTTAACTAAATCGACCCTAGCCCGCCACTGGCTCTCTAAAGTCAGTCCCTCTATGAGAGAAGTCATGTTATCACTGGAGAATGTTTACCATTATGAGGAAATGTACCACAGGGCCACTAACTCTCTATTCTTGTTTCAAGGTGTATGGGAAGGTTGGGAGATTTTTGTAGCTTCTGGGGTCTTGATATAATTGATGGGGATGGTGCTATATTTGTTGCTGATATTGGACCTAAATGAGCTTATTTTTTCTCTTTTTCTCTTCTTTTTTTTTTTATTCTTAAGTATTTTTATATTTTTGTGTGCTTTTTGTTCTGCCTTATAATTTTAATGTACCTTAGTTTGGAATGAAAATGTTGGTTCAACCGATTTGTTATAAGCAATTTTTATGTTGCTGCTAGACTTGTTTAGGTGTAGGATCCTGCGTGATCCGTTCTTCTTTCAATATTTGTGTTTTATTCTGGCATTTGTTCTTTACGTGTGAACCTCAATAAAAAACTTTTGTATGGAAAAAAATAATAAACGGTTTAATAGATATTGCATAAAAACGGGAACATTTTAAACATTGAAACCTAAGGGATACGCCTGACTAAACCTGCCGAATGAAACCACTGAAAATTAGGGCATTTCACTGACATTTCTCTGCTGTTCATTGATCTCTGAATAGATTAACCATTGCTTCTCTATGGGGATTTCACTGCTGCTGAACAGCACTGTATTTGTTGGCAATTCACCAAAATTTGGTGAATCTCCAGCTTTTGAATGGGAAAATTCACCGTACGGGGAAATTCACTGTTCGGTGCAATTTCAGTGCCAGTTTGGCTCTCTCTGAATAACTCATAATATAATATTATTTATTTACAATTTTCCCTTGAACGTAGTTACAACACAGGCCCTTATCTGTGACAACATGTATTTTATTCCGCCCGTATCTCTCAGACAATAACACTCTTCCATTAGAATGCTTTCCAGAAATACTAAATTATGAAAGAACAAACTTAAAATGTTTATCCATTGTCTACCCATAAAAACCAAGGTTAAAAACATGTTACAAACGAAAATGTACAGGTAGCATTAGTGTTTTGTGCGCACATCAGGATTCAATATTGTTTTAATGGAAAGAATGTAAACATTCTATGTAATGTAAACAATTTAGAAAAAACAACAACAAACCTTGAAAATTCTTTCTTATCGTTCTCTTGTCTGCAATGCGAGGGACTACTTGAATGTTTATCTATTAAAAGCTCTGATATACGGAAAGGACTTCACTTTTCAACCCAGTCTCTTTACCATTCATATATTTTATATTGTTGCAGAGAAACCATGTACAAAATAGAAATATTATTCCTTTTTAAAGCTTTACATCAGAGATCAGCAAACTTGTCCCCCCAGATGTTTTGAAACTACATCTCCCATGATGCTCAGAAACTCACTAGATTGGCTGAACCTCATGGGTAATGCAGTTCTAAAACATCTGAAGGGCCTAGATTGCTGACCCTTGCATTACTCAAATACTAGCACAATCATATTTACGTGCTGAAAGGCTTCTTTTATCTTCCAGGTTTTAAGTTATTACGATCCTCTCATCCCACTACCTGCCCCCTCGGCCCCGTTCCCTCACATCTTACTAGACTTGTGCACCGATTTTTTTTTCGGTTCGATTCGGTTCGGTTCGTTCGGATTTTGTAAATTTTCGTTTCGGCTTGTTTCGGCTGATTTCCGTTTCGGTTTCTTTCGGTTCGTTTTTCGTATCGACTTCGTGGTTTCAGAAATTTTCGTGTTTTTCAGAACGTCTGTTCTCCTCGTTTCAAAGTGTCTATTCGTTTTGACGTAAACTAATGGTTTTTCGGATCCGATATTTCTGTCGATGCGATAATTCTGTCGATACGATAATTCTGCCATTGAGATTTCTCATGTTTTACAAGAAGGATACATTGAGATTTCTCATGTTTTACAAGAAGGATACATTGAGATTTCTCTGGTTTTCCAGGAAGGATACATTGAGATTTCTCATGTTTTACAAGAAAGATACATTGAGATTTCTCATGTTTTACAAGAAGGATACATTGAGATTTCTCATGTTTTACAAGAAGGATACATTGAGATTTCTCTGGTTTCCTGGGAAGGATACATTGAGATTTCTCATGTTTTACAAGAAGGATACATTGAGATTTCTCTGGTTTCCCAGGAAGGATACATTGAGATTTCTCATGTTTTACAAGAAGGATACATTGAGATTTCTCTGGTTTCCTGGGAAGGATACATTGAGATTTCTCTGGTTTTCCAGGAAGGATACATTGAGATGGGAATGACACAAAATTACAGAATCAGCGATATAACCGAAAAATACAATGTCCGAAATTACTGAAATGGAACCGAAATCAGGAATGGAGCCGAAATCACGAATGGAATGAAAATGAATTTCGATTTTACACATTTCTAGTCCATTCGACAACTCCTTAAAGTTTTTGTTTCGGCTCGGAAATTTGTTTGGATCTGCCGTTTTTGGATCCGAAAATTTTTAAGCAAAATCGGCCGAATCCGAATGCACAAATCGGGAAATTTCATGAAAATTCTAAAGTTCCGAAACCCGAAACGCACATCCCTACATTTTACAAAAACACTTTCCGTTTCTCTTGTACCGTCCTTGACCCACACATTTAATCTGTCCTTAACCTCTGGGGTCTTTCCTGCTCACCTCAAACATGCCACGGTAGTTCAGATCCTAAGAAAGTTGTCTCTAAATCAACTACTCCCTCCAACTACTGCCACGTGTCCCTGCTCCCTTTTGTCTCCAAGCTCTTTGAAACGCTTGTGTATGCCCGTCTGATTGACTTCCTCAACACCCACTCTCTCCTTGAGACTCTGCAATCTGGCTTTCGGTCACTGCAGTCGACAGAAACGACTCTTGCGAAACTGTCCAATGACCTATCAACTACTAAATCTAATGGGTGCTACTCTCTGCTGATCCTTCTTGACCTCTCTGTCGCCTTTGATACAGTTGACCAAACGCTCCTCCTTCAAACTCTTGATGTGATATAGGACTTCAAAGTACTGTTCTTTCATGGTTCTCTTCCTACCTGTACCAACGATCAGTTAGTGTCTCATATTCTGGAAGTACCTCCTCCCGGAAGCCTGCCTCTGTTGGGTGCCCCAAGGTTCAGTACTGGGCCCTTGTCACTCTTCTTTTTTCAATCTACACAGCCTCTCTAGGCAAACTGATCAGCTCCTTTGGATTCCAGTACCAACTAAACACTGATGACACTCAAATATACCTCTCCTCCACCGAGCTCTCTCCTGCTCTCCTGGATTGAGTCCCTCACTGTCTCTCTGCTGTCTCAAAATGGATGTCTTCTGGTTTCCTTAAACTCAATCTTGCCAAAACCAAAATTCTCGTTGTTCCTCCCTCCAAGAAAAAACAAATCCACCTATCTCTCTACGAGTAAATGGAACGCCCATTAGCCCGACGAATCAAGCTCACTGTCTTGATGTCACTTTTGATTCTGACTAAATGTTCTCTCCCCACATCCAGACATTGACCAAATCCTGTCACTATCAACTCAAGAACATTGCCTGCATCCGCCCCTTTCTGACACAAGACACCGCAAAGGTGCTGGTTCATGCTCTTATCACTTCACGACTTGATTACTGCAACTCTCTCCTTATTGGCCTCCCCAACTTGTATTGCCCCTTTGCAATCTGTAATGAATGCAGGTGCCAGGCTTATTTTTCTCACCAGACGCACCACCCTTCTCTACTGGTCCCTTATTGGCTTCCTGTACGTTTCAGGATACAGTTTAAAATACTGACGCTCACGTTCAAATCGATCAATAACTGAACCCCTCCTTACATGTCTTTGTTACTCAGCAAGCACGTCCCATCTAGACAACTCCGGTCGGCGGGCGATCTCTGCCTGTCATCTATTTACACCTGCATTGCCAACTCTCACCTCCAAGACTTCAAGGGCAGCCCTGGTCCTGTGGAATGACTTGCCTCGTCCTATAAAACTCTCTCCTGATCCTCAGGTCTTCAAAAAATCCCTCAAAACCCTTCTCTTCAGATTAGTGTACCACATCACTGATGCAACTCATCCCTCTGCTCATCCACTCACACAGGATTGAAGCTGATTCAATAGCCCCACCATTTCCAAACCATTGGCACTAATGATTGTACCATCCTGTAAAATTCCCTTGCACTTCCTCAACTGCTCTAGAATGTGTAAGCTGCTATGAGCAGGGCCCTCTACACCTCTTGTTTCCATCTCATGTCCATTTATCTGTATCTCGTTCCCTTTGGTTATTGTAAAGCGCTGCAGAAACTGGTGGAACTATATAAATTCTAATAATAATGTAAAGTATTAATGAAAATATGGAGAAATTATTAATTTGAAAGGTATACTTAAAAAAATTTAGGCCCTTTTTCATAGTTGACAGTGAAGTGGAGACATCTTTTGCGGTATATATTTTGGGGTAGGTGCGGTCAGAGAACCTTGCCACGGAACAAATCACAAAGCTGCCAGATACCAGCAGCAGCTCAGCACGCCACTGCGAGTATCAACTCGTGGAGACCATAGGACTCGATGGAGCTTTGCATGTCCTGACCTGAGCTCTTTGCGTGCTTGCACTTGCGAGATCGTGCAGAGTAATCGTGGAGGGAGACTAGGAACTATTTGTTCCCTTTCTCACTCTGCTCCCGGCGTGAAGGATCTAGTGCCCTTCCCCCCCCCCCGGGATGAGAGGTGAGTATGGGATATAATGGGGGGCTTACTGATTTTATAAATGCAAAATCATGTAACAATCATTTATCACCTGTTTTTAGGAGTCTATTTTTCAGGCTACTTTGGAATAGTGTGCGTTTCCATGCGGAGGTTTCAATTTACGTCTCCCTTGACAAGTATAGGAGACGTTAATGTACAGTAAACTCGCGCAAGGAAACAGCTGCATCCGAGCCGCAAGCTCGACTTGCATAAAGAATGGAATTGCGTTTCCTGTCGATAAACTAAGTACAGGAGACATTATGGGCAACTTTTCCTATAGTTAGCTTATCGACAACTATAGACTATAGCTCTTTTTTCTTTTTGCACAGTTTGTTTGGAAACATTAAGAGCACTATTCCTTAGTGAATGCTAACTGAGGCGTTCAGATACTCGAGTATATCGCTAGATTTTGGTGACAAAAATTTACCATAAAATTGGAGGGGTCGCTTTATATTTGAGACATCTCCATCGCTTGTAAAAAATTGCCTTGCTCTGGATCCCAAGTCTCCCGGAAGTTTCGGTAGTCTCGTTGAAGTGAATGCGGACTCCCTGATGCTTGCAAACACTTCATGAACTCCCGGATTTGGGAAAGGTGGGATCCATCACAGCCAGAGGGCACGCTCGGTTTAAGCCAATCATTCACCTCGCTCGCCTCCGCCGGCCATCTAATCACTAGTAAAGTAGATGGGTGGCCGGCGGCTTCATACTTGGTAACAACTGCAATCATTCTAGAGCAGAGCACCCTGGCCTGAGGGGGAGCCTGACTGGGTTAAGAGAACCTGGAAGGATTTTAGTTGATTACCGGTACAGTATAATTTTGCTCCTTGCGTTATATTAGAGTCTTGAGTATTCTCTCATTTCCATAATAATTCTCTATCCATCGCATTATATTCGGGTCGCGCTATACTCGAGTATCTATCGAAGTTTTAACATATTACATTCCTGATGCTAAACCTGTGAAAAATCATTGGTGATTGCGCTAGCTTGCGTGAGCTTACTGTAATTTGCTAATCCTATACTTAACATGGGGAGCGCAATCAGAAATTAGCGTTTCGATAGGTAAGGTATTACAAAGTCCTAGCGCGAAATACCATTGGGACGTACAAGGCCAAATTTTAGCACCACCTAAAAGCTGGTGCTAACTGATTCCACTTTTGCAAAATCATTTAGCACCCCCTAAAAACTCCCCAATAAATCAGATACTCACCTCTTTTCCTCCGGCAAGAAAGGTGGTCAGATCCGCCACTTCTTGTCATTGGGAGCAGAGTGAGACTGTGGACAAATAGTTCCCATTCTCCCTCCATAGCGCAGGGCTTGTGTTCCGGAAGTGCAAACCTCCATGGAGTTCTATGGACACCAGGAGGTGATACTCATGGTGGCACAGAAGCGCTACCACGAGTATCACTATGGGTAGCGCTGCTTTCCAGGGCAAGGTGCCGATTTAGTGCCTGCCCCGGAATATCAGGCTAAAATGGGGACGCCCATTTGCATCCCCATTTTAGTACTATGAAGAGAATAGGGCCCTAAGACTTTAATGTGACCTTGTGTCACATTTCCAGCCCTGCACCCTGGTGGTGAGAGCGATCCGGGCCAGATCTTACCTTGTCTGGTCTATCCATTCCTCGCTCTCTGCTACTGGATTCCCCTGTAGCTGGTCTGGCCTGAGATCAAATGCTCTGCACTGTCCTCTATAAATATCCAGACACTCCATTTGCTCAGGGCTCTTGCATGGGACATTGCTCCCTGAGGTGCGCTCAGTATATTCTCTGCTCTGTGATTTCTTGTGTATGATTCAGGCCTGGTTTATCTGACTATCCTATTTTATTATCCCCTATGCTGTGTGATCTTCTGTGTACGACTACTAGCTTGTCTGATATCCCGATCTGGTTTTTGATCTATGGCTTCTGTACGATTACCCGTTCTGGTTACTGACTTTGGCTACTGCTTAGACCACGTATCTGGATTTGTCCTGTCTCTTGTTCTGTGTGTCACCCAGCACTGAGGTTCCCTTCCCTTAGATTAGTCGGCCATTTTAAGGACAGTATCCAAATCAGGGTTCCCTTTTAGTTTACTGCTGGGTGCCAGTCTGTTGTTATTCTCTCCCTTAACTGTTGCCTTTCCTCTTGTCTTGTTCTCTGTAACCTGTGGTTTTGTTCTGTGTATTATGAAGCCAGCGGCAATCCTGCCTAAAGGGCTAAATATCCTGTATAAAGGGCCCACCCTGGCTCATGCTGGGTGTCCCCATGACACCTTGCTGGTTTGTGGGGTTTGTTTGATTTTAAGATTTTAGCCATTAAAATTTACCGCAATCCTTTCTCTTTCTACGTCACTCACCCACCTCCTTTATCTCTCCCATTTAAAAGATCTCTATTAACATACCTCGATACAGAACGCACCTGTAAACATAACAGTGATTATATTTCTTACATATTTATTTTCTGTTAATCTGTATATTTGTGTTGTTTTTTTAATATCTTGCATTTATTACTTTGAATTGTGAGTCATTACAGAAATACAATGTTCTTGAACCCAGGACATACTTGAAAGTGGGAGAAATCTCAATGTATCCTTCCTGGTAAAATACTTTATAAATAAATAAATTTACACTAACATTACATACTCCCACACCACACACCATCTCCAACAATACCCATATATTCAGATACAGAATATTTTCATGTCCTTATTAACCCCTTAAGGACGCAGGGGTGGCGCCCTTAAGGGGTTTTAATTTGCCGGCGAGGCGTACAGGTGCGCCTTCGCCGACAGGTGCCGTCGCGCAGCACTAATTTTGGGCCCTCCCTGCAGCCGGCGTGCAGTGCGCGTCATTGGCTGCAGGGGACGGCTTGATTTCAGGCCGTCCCTGTGCAGCCAATGACGCGCACCACGAGTCAGCGCGCGCAGGCTGCGGGGAGGGGCCGAGGCGGCCCCATTGAAGACAGAGGGGCGTACCTGCACGCCCCACATCTTCAAAGCCCGCCCGCCGCCAGGACGTCATGGAACGTCCGGCGGCGTTAAAGGGTTAAATATGTGATGTACATAATAATTACAAATTTTAAGGTCAAATTTGGCTAAAGGGGTTATTCAGAGAGAGGAGAAAACCAGGAGAATGGCAGGAGAAGAGAACAATCTAGACCAAATAGCCGATTTGGAAAGTGAGATAAATGTGAGAATTTTTCCGGTTTGGCTATTTTGACCTAGAATTTTCACTTCTCCAGTCATTCTTCTGGTTTTCACCTCTCTCTGAATAACCCTGTATATTTTTGCTTACTAAGAATTCATTGTACTCCCTGCGACACACTGAATGTACCTTTGCTTTATTTGAGCTTTCACTTCTTTGATGTATGAATTTATTGTACTGCCTATTTTGACCTCGTTATATAAAAAAAAAATACCAAAACAACATTTTACCTCATCCAATGAACAGAAGAAAACCAAATATATTATGGAATGAAATTCTGTTGAAAATGTACTAGTTAAGAAAAATGAACAGTATTTGCATCTGTAAATTATATTTTAGCTTAAAGCGTGTTTTTATTGTTTTGTTTGTGTTGCCACATGAGAATAAAATGAATTAAAATATATATATATATATATATATATAGCTTTTCATTCCATATGTGGTCCTGTCAAAACGACAGCATAATATAAGTCCCTGTCCTCAACTCATTGTTGAGGAAATGGATAATTAATCCCATCACTACCAAGTCTGACCATACTTGATCTTCAAAATGAATTTTTGGTGTCCCAAGATCATGTATATTCAATGAGGTCCAATTCTGGAGCAAAGCAAAGGAATTTTCTTTATTGTAAACAAATTTCCTTCACAAATTGGCTCCAGAATGTGCCCTAAAAGGTTTTAGCACATCAGGCTTGATAGCCAAGCTGCTAAAACATCTTTAAATTCTGCTTTATTCAAGGAAAAACTGAGCCCAAGCTGTATTAGCGATATCATAGCACTTTTTGGCCAGTAGATGGCACCATCTGCCTGTCAAATAGTGCATACAGCATGAAAATGTGCTTGAGATTTCTAAGCACGCTTTCACCGCATGACTACTGCAAAGTCATTTCCCATAAATTCATTGGTCCCTGGCATTGGTTTTATGGAAAATAAATTGGTAAAGAAGGGGTTAAGTGAATTAGTATAATTTTTCAAGGTCTCTTTTAATGACAAGTCTCCTTGGTTTACTAACATTCCGTAAAGAATCTAGATCGCTTTGCGGTACCTGGTAAAAATTCAATGAATGAAACTGCATTTTTATATATGCAAATCATTCTCACGATTTATTGAGTTCTGATGGCTTTTTCTGATCCATTTGGAAAACGTTCAAGATTGCTTTTACCAACTGGCTTAAATGCAGCAGCTTAAGAGTATAATGCCAGGAGCTGACCTCAAGCCATTATTACACTGGGGGGAAAATGACACATTATGCTGTAATTTTCTATAATTGGGCATAAACATAATGTACCTTTGGCATGCTACAATGCGTTTAGTTCAGCGGAAAGACCTATTGCTTTTGTCATTCATTTATTTATTTTGCAATAACCAAAAGGAAGATAGCAGGACATACTTAAAAATGAAAGAAATCTCAATGTATCCTTCCTGGTAAGGCTAGGGTCAGACGAACGCATTTTTCACGTTGCCCGTGAAAAAGTGCGTTCGAACGAACGTACGTATTTTTTCCCGGAATACGCGATAGCGGTCATACGATGCGCCTTTTCATCCGTGATTTTGTACGGATCATCAATAAAACACTTTTTGTGTCTGGACGTTATGTTGGCCGGACATTAGCAGCGTCTGACGTCTCCCAATCACGCACACATGCCGCTAGCGGACGCAGCGCACTCTGTACGTCAGTAGTAGCGGTTTGACGTTCTCGAAAAAATGCGTTCGTTGGTCACTTGCGTTGCACGGACGAACTTTCGTGCGGCTGTTCGTCGTATGTTCCCCGGCATTGGACGTCATTTGCTGCTAGCACGGCCGTGATTTTGTGCGGCTAAACGCACGTGAAAAATGCGTTCGTCTGACCCTAGCCTAAAATACTTCGCAAATAAAAAGCATAATTAATCCAAATATATCAATCGCAGCCTAGACCATGAACCTTACAGGGCCTCCCTAGCGAAAAGCCAGTATCAAGAGAACAGTCCTGCTTTTTGTTTTTATAAAAACTTGTAACTGTATTAGTTTAAAGTGCAAAGCGCTAAAAAGTTCCATAGCGCTTTAACAAAATGGTGTATAAAATCCACATTTATTCCACTGTACAAACACTAGCAGGGTTATTCAGAGAGCGTGAAAATCAGGAGAATGACTGGAGAATGAAAAATTCTAGGTCAAAATAGCCAAACCAGAAAAATTCTCCCTTTCAACTCACTTTCCAAATCGTCTATTTTGACCTAGAATTTTTTAATTCTCCAGTCATTCTCCTGCTTTTCACCGCTCTCTGAATAACCCTGTAGGCTGATCCAATGACTACCGTAGATACTCGAGTATAGCGCGACCCAACTATAACGCGATGGATAGAGATTTATTATGGAAATGAGAGAATACTCAGGACTCGAATATAACGCGAGGAGCAAAATTATAAAAGTATACTGTATCGGTAAACAATTAAAATCCTTCGAGGGTCTCTAGTCTTAACCCAGTCAGGCTCCCCCTCAGGCCAGAGTGCTCTACTCTAGAATTATTGCAGTTGTTAGTAAGTATGAAGCCGCCGGTATACTGCACGGAGCGAGGGTGCATGCTCTGTTTTAAGCCATTCTTGATTGATTGGCTTAAACCAAGCCGGCCCTCCGGCCGTGATGGATCCCACCTCTACCGAATCTGGAAGTTCCTGAAGTGTTTGCGGGCGTCAGGGAACCCGCCATGCATTTCAGGGACACTAGTGAAATTGCCGGGAGTCTTGGGATCCCTGAGCAAGTATATATTTTTTTACATGCGATGCAGATGTCTCGAATATAACGCGACCCCTCCAATTTTAAAGGTAGATTTTTGTCACCAAAATCTAGCGGTATACTCAAGTATCTACAGGTACTCAGGCTGGGAGTAATTCCTCCCAGCATTCCTGATCATATCCAATCAATTCTCAATGAAAACCACATACAGGCCTTACAAGGCATACAGAGTCAATGTTTGACATATGCGAGGATGGTTTGTTCAGAGTACCACCATCCGGGAGATTTTTTACATTATGGATAACATGTTTTTTATTCTCGCACATATTAAAAGCATGATGTAATCAGGAAGGATATAGTATGGATACAAATCTAGCTGGAATACTGATCTGCCTTCTATATGTATTGTCCTGTCTTTACCCATTACACCTTTGTACAGCGCTGCAGAATGTGTTGGCGCTTAATCAATAATAAGATAAGATAATAACAGCTTCCTCCAGGCTTGACAAACTTTTGCGGTGTTGGCGCCTTAAGTTGACATGTAAAGCTCTGTATCCAAGAGGAGGCAGTGATTATCTTTTCCAATCCTCTGCTTTACAGGCACCGCTATCTCCTGAAATATTTTTGCTTTGACTATCCGGGATGGATTTTGTTTTTTAAATGCCATTGTTATTTTTTTTCTATGGAACTTTAACCTCCCTGGTGGTCTATTTATTTAGAAAATTCCTTGCTGAAAACAGTCTGTTTTTGTTCCCCCCCCCAGCAGCATCTCGAGTGTGGCTCGGGGTTAAATTTCTATGTTGGAAGCGGTAACCCCGAGCAACACTCGGGATGCCGCTGGATACATCACCTCTCCATGCGCTCCCTCGATGTCCCCAGCCGCCTCCTCCGGCGACCGCGACCTAATTACTTCCTGTTTCCCTCCTCGCGAGAAGGAATCCAGGAAGTAAAACACTGCGATCGTTGGAGGAGACTGCAGAGATCATCGAGGGAGCGCAGGGAGAGGTAATGTATACAGCCCGAGTATGTCTCGGGGTTACCACTCTCAGCGGTGAAATTTAACCCCGAGACACACTTGGGAACACTGCCAGGGAGGTTAAGGCTTTTTTGTGCCATGGATGCGAATTGTATAGAAGTGGAACTAGATTTTATTCTGGCGAATATGGTTGATATGTGCTCAGCCTCTCAAAGACTTACACTATCAGGGTTATTCAGAGAGAACCGAACTGGCCTCAAAATCGCACCGAACAGTGAAATCCCCGTACGTTGCAATTTCGGTGAAATTTGGCGAATTGTTAGTGAAATACGGTTGTGCCTGTTCGACAGAATTCCCTATTGAGAAGCAATGGTTAATCCATTCAGAGACACCGAACAGCAGAGAAATGCCCTACTATTCAGTGGTTTCATTTGGCAGGTTTGACCAGGCGAATCCCATAGGCTTCAATGTAAAAAAAAAATATTCAATTCCCCCCCCCCCCCCAATATCTATTAAACCATTTATTTTTAATTTGCAGCAAAAAGTAAATTCTTTATTTGGGCATTTTTCGGCTAAATAATTTCAGATTTTCTTTTTTAAAAGCGCTTTTTTTTGCTGTAACAGACCTTTTTATTATTAGTCATAGGACCTTATATGTTAGTTCCAGACATTTTTGTCCAGTGGTTTTTTGCAAACAGCATATGAAATTTTGAAAGTTAATTTTTCTTCTTTAGCCCTGTTCGGCTTTTTCTTGTAGTGGATCGTCAGGTTTTTTTTTTTTTACACGTTCGGCGGGTTTGCAGCAGATCGTCAGGTACATTCGGGTTTTCTGTGGCATTTAGAATTGATCCGATGTTTTTGTATCATGTTGGCAGTTTTTCGGATCCATTAAGTAGCTTTTCCCTGCACTTTGCTGAATTCACCACAGGGTCAGTTAATTTGATTCGCCGAAGTCCAGTGTACAAGAGCACCGAAATGTTGGTGACATTCAGTAACATGGTTGAGTATACCTGATGTTAAAAACCTCATGCAGGAATCCAAAATAGAGTTTACTCAATGCTTTCTTCCTTTGTTTCAATAGAAAGAAGGAGCACCCGCTGTATTATTATACTTGTAACACTTTTTGGCAGGAAGGGGGAGCGTGTCAGCAAGCTAGGAGTGTATCAGCAAGCTAACCATCTAATAGGGGGTTATTCAAAGAGATCCGAATTGTGGCCGAAAGGTAACCGAACAGTGAAATTCAGCGTTCGGTCACCTTTCCTGGCCATTCGGTTATTCAGAGAGCAGGCAGTTTGCCAAATCCTGGCGAATTGCCTGCACGTACGGTGCCTGTTCGACGAGTGAAATCCCCATAGAGAAGCAATGCTTCGTCTTTTCAGACAACACCAAACAGCAGGGAAAAGTTGCCGAAATGCCCTGCTGTTCGGTGGTCTCATGCGACAGGTTTATACAGGCGAATCCCATAGCCCTCAGTATTAAAAATATTCCCGTTTTAATGCAATATCTAATAAACTGTTTAATATATTCTGCAGTAAAAGTCTCTTTATAGATTTTTTTAGGATCGGTTAGGAAAAATGTTTTGCTGAAAAAATGCCTGTTTTTTTAAAATCGTCTTTTCTTTTTACTGTAACTGCCCTAATTCTCATTTATTGGATCTTATATGTAAATTACAGGCATTTTCGTTGTGTAGTTTTTTGCAAACAGCGTTTAAAATGTCAAACTTTCAAGCGTACTGGTTTTTTTTCACCTCATTAGTATGCGCGTCAGGTTTTTCCGGTGGCTGCTCTGCACTGTGATTGGCGGCTAGTCGGGTTTCTCCGGCGTGGTTAATCCAGCTGTTTTCTGCAGGTTTCGGGAAGTGTTCGGCAGGTTTTCCCTGCACTACGGGGGCCATGCGGTTCTTTCTGAATACACCGCAGGGTCGGCGAAGTAGGATCGCCCCGAAGTGCAGGGAACGAAAAGTCACCGATCATACGGTGACTTAGATTCTTTTTGAATAACCCTGTTTGTATTTATAATTTTTACACTGTCTGCAATGGATAGTTTTCCATAAATCCACTGGGTCCTGGCAGGGGTTTTATGTAAAATAGCTTGGTATGTAGGGGTTAATAAAATAAACTATAATTTACTAATGGCCCTATTACATTATTCACGCAAAAACGCAAGCGCAATGCGTGAAGCGTTAACGCGCGTAAATCAATGCTGGTATTACAATCCTCGTGCATTTTTTTATCCGTCAAAAAAATAACGCGCGTAAAACGGATGAGCAGCACAAACGCACGCGCAGCAACGTTGCTCGCAGAAATCAGTGTGCGGACTGTTTTTTTCACGCGATTCAGCCAATCAGAATTAAGAACCACAATTGTCTCACGTCAAGTTGTTGCGCCTGTCAAAGTCAATCTGCGCATATATGCTGCATCAATAATAAAAACACGCACAACTTCTCAAATTTATTGTTTGGGTATGTGTAGAATGTGTAACTATACTTTGCTGCATATTTTTTTTGGGCTGGTGTATTTGGTTTCAGCCAGGTTGATAGAAAATGCCGTTAACACCAGCTTTTAGGAGTTGCTAAAATTATGCGCGTAAAGGCTGTGCGTTACAAACTGCGCATAGATTGTAATACCATCCGCGTACCAGCGCACAAACGCATTTGCGCTCACAATGTTAAGTATAGGAAGCGCGAAGTACAGTAAATTCGCGCAGCGTTCGTGCAGGTTCACCTACGGTAGACGTATACGTGCGTTTGTTGCACTGACATTGTAATCTGATGTTCAGCGCAAAGGGTTTTGCCCCTCGCGTCAGCGCGTTTTTGCGCGGGCGCAAACGTATGTGCAAAGATTGTAATAGGAAAGAGATTTTAAACGTATTCAAAAAAAAGAATGCATATTTATTTGCTATTAAAAAAACACAAAAACAGTTTTTCATATATCACAAGTATAAAAATAGAATACATTTATGGTAATAAGTATCTAGTGCTGTACATATGTATATTCTTAGCATGTACAAATAAATTATAGCTTAATGTTCTAAATACATAGCTGCAGCGTTGGGAATTTCCATACCCAGGTTTTCTAATCTTAAAGCCAATCGAACTTTTGCCCGACCAGTTCAAAGAACTTCTTGTTGGGTTCGTCGAAGTAGTCGCGCAGTTTACCCAACAGATAAGGTTTGATTTGAGGATGAGCTCTGCCTTTGGATTCATGCAGACAACGATCCCTCCCACCGTCCCTTAAGCAATAGAAACCTTTCGTTTTGTTAAAGTAGAAGTTCGACGCGTTTATTTGTGGAGAGAGGTTCAAGAAGCGCTCTACTTTCTGCATTTCTGGAAAGGGCTCTTTAATCAAACGATCCCCGTCAACAATGTGGATGTTTTTAAGAGGGAAATATGTTAGCCAGTTTTCCATGAACGAGTAATATAAGCTCCTGTTGATTGCTTTGTAGTCAGTGTTTAATTCCCCATTTTTGAGGAGCAGGTCCTCCACGGGTGGATAAGTCTTATTCTTTTGCTTGTGATTGTAAAAGACCTGGGTGTAGTCCGACAGCACTCGCTCGATAGGATCTCGTAAAATCAGTAAGAGTCTGATCGTGCTGTTCATGTTATAAATTCTCTCCGGGACAATGTTAGAAGTAAAATACGCAGGAGTCTTCTCCACCGTGAACTGGTGGGAATAGGAAAAAGGCATTTGACCAAGATACCACGATAGACCTCTCTTGTATTGATCCTCCGAATCAAAGAAATGAATTTCACTTTCAGCGGCCGAAATATCAGAATGAAGGCTGAGCATTTCAAGCAAGGCTCTTGTTCCACCTTTACGCACTCCGATGATTATAATATGTGGCAAATACTGGCTGGTACCATTCTTATAGTCATGTCTCGTGGATTCATTTTTGATTTCTTCTTCATTTGCAGGAGAGACAGAGAACATGTAGTTCTTTTCACTTAACGTTGGTCTGGAAGCTGTCAGTTGAGGTCTTGAGAAAAGCAGGCAAACTCCCAAAACAAAAGTGGCCATAACGAACTTTCAAAATTTGGCATCAAGCGGGAAAGTGCCCCATTGGTTCGCTTTGGCTTTGGCAGTTCCTCGGATTTCTCTGCAACATAAAAAAAGGAGAGAGTGTAAGATTGGAACCTACATCATATTAACATATACATATGATTGTCCACGGTCATTACAAAGGAAGCTTGTGCACATAGAAGGCAATAACACTCAAGAAGCCACAATCACTGGCAAACACGTGACACGTTAGGGAAAAGCTTTAAAAGTCTAACAGGGTTATTCAGAGAGCGGTGAAAACCAGGAGAATGACTGGAGAAGTGTAAATTCTATGTCAAAAAGGCCAATTTGGAAAGTGAGAGAAATGGGAGAAATTTTCTGGTTTGGAGATTTTGACCGGGAATTTTAACTTCTCCAGTCATTCTCCTGGTTTTCACCTCTCTCTGAATAACCCTGTAAGTATACAGATTCCAGCAAGTCAAAAAGAAAGAATCAGGTATGGAATGGATAAGGGATCTATTCATCTAATGGATCTATCAAGCTAATGTCTGTTGATGTGAAAGGTAAGGCATGACCAACTTTGTGACTTATAATTTTATAGCCATGCACATTTTAATCATTTTCTAGAATTAAAACCCCTCTTAGACACATGTTGACTTGATGCATAAAAGCTCATAATGAAAACCTTTCTTCAGATTGAGGAGACACTAGAAACTTGGTTTGTTTCCCCACATAGCCCAATGAGAAGAAGCCAAAGTGATAAATAGGATTATCTGGTATTCATTGGTGATAATTTGGTGCTAGAGTTGTAGAAAAGTGCTGGACTAATTTCCTTTCTAGAAGATAGCTTTAATTATCTACATATCCAATATATACACTGCCTGGCCAAGAAAAGTCACACTAATACTTGTTGGGCCACCTTATGCTTGGACTACAGAACGCATTTCCGTGGAGCCATTTTGATAAGCTCACACAATGTCACAACATTTATTTCCATTCAGAGTTGCATTAATTTGTCACCAAGATCTTGTATTGATGATGGGAGAGTCGGATGCTGAGTAAAGTGTTCTCCAGCGCATCCTAAAGATTCACAATGGGGTTAAGGTCTGGACTGTGTGGTGACAAATCCATGTGTGAAAATTATGTCTCATGCTGCCTGAGCCACTTTTGCACAATTGGATTCCAATGAATCCAGGCAATGCCATCTTGGCATATGCCCGCTGTGCCATCGGGGAAGAAAAAACCTGCTCATTCAGTATATTCAGGGAGTCACATGACCTCATTTTTGGGCACATAACTTCTTTGAACTAAGACCTGACCAACTGAAGCAACCCCAGATCATAACACTGCTCACAGGTTCGTATGGTAGGTGGAGACTTGTTTTTGGCCATGCAGTGTGTATTCAATAGTATAAAGAGTCGTGCACTCACGCTTCACTTCAATCCATACATGATACCGGCTGCTTGACCCTGGTTATTCATAGACAGTCTGCATTCCTCATTATAGCCAGCACTCCGGGACTGGTGATAAAAGGTCTCTTACTAATCCATTAAAATTATCAATGTTTCAGTTCACTTAAGAATTTTAGGTATTTTTTGGGATTCTGGTAATGGAGTATTGGCATGGAAATTGTGACAAGAACAGATCGCCCCCTCCCCCAAAAGATGAGGATTACACAGGTTTCTTTACGAAGGTTTCATAAAGTAAATTTGTATTTAATGTAGAATTTTTATAAAAGTTTCAATTTCCAAAACCACAGTTTGATGCTTTTGGATTATTTTCACAGGGACTTTGAACCGTTTTTCTCGCAGGTTACCTAACCATGAACTGGACAGGGCGGTGGAATGATACATAGCCCTGGGTATG
Source organism: Leptobrachium leishanense (assembly GCA_009667805.1). Lineage (NCBI taxonomy): Eukaryota > Metazoa > Chordata > Amphibia > Anura > Megophryidae > Leptobrachium > Leptobrachium leishanense. Next base: position 497,456,872 of record CM019063.1, on the reverse strand, counting down.
GTGGAAGAGAGTCAAAAGTTTATAGTAAGTGATTGTCTTTCTAGCTCGCCCCTTAGGCACACGTGCTCAAACTGTTCTTAAAAAGGAACACCATTATAAATACAGTTCTTTTTTAGCCCTTACATAAAGGGACAGAGGCGGATGACATGTGTTGGGGGGGGGTGCACGCCTCACATCCAGACCACTTTATGACTGGAAAGTGGCCAGGATGAGTAAAGTGACCCTTTAAAGAGATTCCAGAGGATGCACAATAAATTCAGAGTTTATTTAATCTCACATAGCGCTTTGTATTATATGTACACTACATGCATTCAATGGTGGAGTGAGGTTGCGATTTCTATGAATCTATCAAGGCATTCAATAAATAGTCACATGTTCTCTAATGAAACCAGTAGATCTTTTAGAGATGGTTTGTCCTGAACCAGTATTTAAAATGCTTTACGGTCAACTGAGCAGAAAGTAATGGAATCAAGTCAACCACAGCCTTTAATTCCCAGACAGAAATACTAAACCTGACCTGAACCTTAATACGAACGAAATACATGACGCATAACAGACTGGTTTCAAGGTATTTGATACGGTCCTGGAAATAAAATGATCTGAGGTTTATAAAGTACTAGGGTAATATGATTCGGTCTATGCCTTGAAGTAGCGTTGCACAGACTTGGCCCTCCAGATGTTCTGGAACTACCTCCTCCACGATGCTCAACCTTTCATCAGGTTGACAGAGTTTGGAAATGTATCAAAAATCTGGATGGCCAAAGTAGAGCACCCCTACTTTAGAGAAAACTCTACTAAGATGGCAGTGACATTTGGATCCAGGACATGTCTCCGACAGGTTTTATGGAATGTTGGCGTTACCATATACCTGGGGTGATTCGTGTCTGGTCTCAAAGGAATAGATCAAATCTAAGCTTTAAATGCTATACCGTGCGAACTGAAGACAGCAAACTTCACAGTAGGGGTTTGGCTTCAATTTTATGTTTAATCAATACAGTCTACTACAATCTTTTTTACTCACTTCAGTGAAGATTAGATGGAGGCTATTTCTGGAAGCAGAGTAAAACATCCAATCTAGATTGTCCCCTTGGGTTTTATAATTGACTTGCCACTTGAAGGACAAGCACTTGGAAAGTAGATATATATGTAAGGAGCCCTAGAAGAATATTTAGAGGGAAATTATCTTTATCTTGAGTTCATATACTGAAATTCCCAGAAATAGAAAACAAAAACTGTTTTAAAAAATATATAGCTGAATATCTTTGGAAAACACAACATTAAGAAGTTTACAAACACTGACCTGGGGTGTTATAATGTCTGTTGTGTAAATTAATTCACCGCTTGTTTCTGGTTCTAAAGTTGTTGTTTTTTTTTAATTTAAATTTTGTTCAGTTCCCATTGGCTATTGTACTGCGCTGCAGAAAATGTTGGTGCTACATAAATGATAATGAAATATAATAGAGAGGATATAACCCCTTCACTGCCAAGTGATTTTCAGGGGAAAAAAAAGGAACTAGTGAGTTTTTTGTAAAGTCATTTCTAATTAATTATATAGTAAAATAATATATGGGAATATTACCAAGGTCTTCCTTACTGTAATGACCTATTCAGCAGCCAGATGTTGCCATCTTTGGTCAAATTGAGTTAATGCACAAGCTCAGAACTGCATTATTAGCTGGGAAAAGTCCAACACAGACATTCCCCCGTTGGTTCCAAAAAGTGTTAGCTCCTCGGTTGTCCCGCCCAGGGTGCTAAAACTTTGGGGCACCATTTGGAGCCCAAATATAATAAAAATTTATTTGCAAGTGTGACGGTAGTCACTTGAGACTTGGGGTAAATGGGCCTAGGGATGCGTTTAGGAGGTGCGGGCCTGATGTTTTATGGTGTTTACATGCCCTCTCTGTTGAAGTCACCCTGTGCCTGCAGTTCCAGGTGAAGGGTGTTTGTGTTTTCTGTGCTACATTATTATTCCCCGATGTGTTTATTGTAGTGTCGCGTTGTATATACTGTGTTGTTTCACATATGTATCTGTAAGCAATGGATGCCTTTATTTTTCAGAGCATTCCCTCAAATCACTTCCAACGTACAGGATCTTGCTTAAACTAGTTCTCCCTGCCCCCCTTGCTATAGCCCATGGTGTGTGCATGCAGGAGGCTATTCAGCATGGAAACGCTAGGGTTTGTTTTACCTTTGTGTGTTTCTAGAAACATAGAAAAATGTCGGCAGATAAGAACCTTTCGGCCCATCTAGTCTGCCCAATTACATGGATACTTTACCTGGATTTATCTTTTGTTTAGGATAGCCTTATGCCTATCCCATGCCTGCTTAAATTCAATTACTGTTTTGGCCTCTACCACTTCTACTGGAAGACTGTTCCATGTATCCACCACCCTCTCAGTAAAATAATGCTTCCTGATGTTACTTTTAAACCTTTGCCCCTCTAATCTAAGACTATGTCCTCTTGTTTTGCTACTTTGGTTTCCTTTTAAATATACTCCCTTCCTCTATCTTGTGGATTCCCTTTACGTATTTAAATGTTTCTATCATATCTCCTCTGTCTCGTCTTTTTTCCAAGCTGTACATGTTAAGATCATTAAGCCTTTCCTGGTAACTTTTCTCCTTCAAGCCGTACACCATTTTAGTAGCCCTTCTCTGAACTCTCTCTAAGATGTCTATATCCTTCTGGAGATACGGTCTCCAGTACTGCACACAGTACTCCAAGTGAGGTCTCACCAGTGCTCTGTACAGTGGCATGAGCACTTCCCTTTTCCTACTGCTAATACCTCTCCCTACACAACCAAGCATTCTGCTAGCATTTCCTGCTGCTCTATTACATTGACTACTTACCCTTAGATCCTCTGAAATAATAACCCCTAAATCCCTGTCCTCAGATGTTGAGGTTAGGACTGTATCAAATATTCTATATTCAGCCCTTGGGTTTTTATGTCCCAGGTGCATTATCTTGCACTTATCCACGTTAAAACTCAATTGCCACAACTCCGACCATTTTTTTAGTTTACCTAAATCATTTGTCATTTGGCTGATCCCTCCAGGAACGTCAACCCTGTTGCAAATCTTTGTGTCATCAGCAAAAAGACATACTTTTCCATTAATACCTTCTGCAATATCACTAATAAAAATATTAAATAGCATGGGTCCAAGTACTGACCCCTGAGGTACCCCACTGGTAACAAGACCTTGCGCCGAATAAACTCCATTTACCACAACCCGCTGCTGCCTGTCACTCAGCCACTGCCTAATCCATTCAACAATATTGGAATCCAAGCTCAAAGATTGCAATTTATTAATAAGCCTTCTATGCGGAACAGTATCAAAAGCCTTACTGAAATCTAAATAAGCAATGTCTACTGCACCACCTGTGTCTATTATTTTTGTTACCCAATCAAAAAAATCAATAAGATTAGTTTGGCATGATCTCCCTGACGTAAACCCATGTTGTTTCTGATCCTGTAATCTATGTGTTTTTAGATGTTCAACAATCCTTTCCTTTAACATGGTTTCCACTAATTTCCCCACTACTGACGTAAGACTAACTGGCCTACAGTTCCGATTCCTCCCTACTACCCTTCTTGTAAATGGGCACAACATTTGCTAATTTCCAGTCTTCTGGGACGACTCCCGTTAACAGATTTATTTAACCAATCCTTGCTAACGGTTTTGCTATTACATCACTGAGCTCTTTTAATATTTTAGGGTGGATCCCATCAGGCCCCATTGACTTATTTGTCTTTACTTTAGACAGCTGCTGTAGAACCTCCTCTATAAACTGATATGTAATTGTCTCGTTAGTGTTTCCTCCTGAGGTCCCTTTCCTTCCTTTTCTTCTGCAAAGACTGAACAAAAATATTCATTGAGGCAGTCAGCGAGACTTTTATCCTCTTCTACATACCTTCCTTCCTTTGTTTTTAATCTAACTAATCCTTGTTTTACTTTTCTTTTCTCGTTTATCTAATAAATGTTTTGTCCCTTTTTTACTGACTGAGCTATTTTCTCTTCTGCGTGTGCTTTGGAAGCTCTTATAAATTGCTTTGCCTCTTTCTGCCTAATTTTATAGGTTTGCCTATCTTCTTCACTCTGAGTTGTTTTATAATTATTGAATGCTATCTTTTTGTTCTTCACTATTTTGGCCACTTCTGCAGAGTACCTCAGTGGTTTCTTCCCTTTTTTGTTTTTGCTAACAAGTCGAATGCAATTGCCTGTGGCCATCAGTAATGCTACCTTTACATAATCCCATTTCTAACTGTAAACCCAAAATAAAGTCATTCCCAGTTGGGTTCTCGCCCTGCAAGGAGCTCTGGCTAGTGACTGGGTTTTGGGCCAGAATCAGTACTCCTGCGGGATATTGACGGCGAAGGGAGCATTCTGCACATGGGTACGGGACCTCACGTTACAGCAACCAACAAATTTCAATTGCAATGATACAGCATAGCCACAAATTGTGTTAGCATGATTTCAAACTGCTAGGTCTGATACTGCTGATCGTTTAAACATGGTAACAGTAGTGAAAGGGTTAATACAGAGTAGATTTTAAAATTAACGGCCAAACATTTAGGCTGGGGTCAGACCAGCGCACTTTTAACGTGCGTTCTGGCGCACATAATTACGGCCGCACTAGTAGCAGATGACGGGCAATGACGGCCAATATACGATGTACGGCCGCACAAAAGTCCGGCCGTGCAACGCAAATGGAATTTGAACGCATTTTTTTGAGAACGCTGAACCGCTAGTACTGACGTACTGAGTGCGCAGCTGCGGCATAGCGGCGTGTTTGCGTGATTAGGAGATGTCAGACACTGCTAATGTCCAGCCTACATAACGTCCAGACGCAAAAAGAGTTTTATTGACGATCCGTACAAAATCACGCCCGAAAATACGTCAATGCGTTCGGAAGCACTTTTTCACGTTCGCGGGGAAAAAAAGCTTTCGTCTGACCCTAGCCTTAGTTAGGAAAAAAAACCAAAAACAACTGAATAGCACCCATGGAACATTAACACGTATAATAAAATTCAGCACAACAATATACATTTATTGCATAGCACTAGTCATATATAAAAGGGACACCGTTAATTTTCATTATCTTGAACCAGACCTTGTGCCTCCAAAGCATGTTGATAGGGGAATCAACAAGACCAATTCACCCAACAATAGGGTGACAATGGACATATCCAGCATCAACCACCCATGTACACATGTATGCATAGCTTTGCAAAGTGATTTATGGTTAAAGATGAAGGAACAAAATACCAAACACACATTCTCATCTCCTGGTCCTTGAAACTCACTGCAAAAGCTAAAACATGTTGCCTGAAATGGACGTAATACAAACTCACGATTTTCTGGGTGCCGCTCTCACTGGATCTTGTTTTAATTTACAATTCAGGATATTATACAAACCAAAGAACTTAAATATTGAAATGTAATGGGGCGGGATTGTAACGTGCCACCTCTTTTTCTAGATATAGGATAACAATGTTTGTTGATTTTATACACCATAAATTGCCTGTGCCGATTGCACTGTAATATTAAACCTGAGTTAACCTTAAGGAGCTACGATTTGCACTATGGCTCCGGTTCCATGGGTACTTCGAGGATACTTTATCAACATCAAAATAATGTATGGAGGGGGTTAGGTGAGGTTAATGTTTAACTCCTCCTGTTCTAACCCTTTAAAAAGAAAAAAAAAAAACAAGAATAAAAGATCAGAACAAAAGAAAAACAAGTAATGGAATTGTAAGGGACATGTTTATGGTGCTTGTGATTCCCTTTTATACGACAGCCCATGTGCTCAGTCAAGCAGCCACCAACCTGTAATCAGTGTAAAGAGATCAGAACATACTTACCAATTTCTTGAAAGTTTTTAACATTACATAATCTTACAGCCATGAAGTGGATCACTTAAACTCTTCAACCACACTCTAAACAATTTAGTATTAAAGGGCCACTACCACCAAAATGAAAATGTCCTTGTATTTATTTGATGTTGCTGATATCTTGAATGTGCTTTGTTTTTCTCATTTATTATAGAGGGGAATATTTTCTTAACTAGGTGTCACCGGGTGCATCCGTTTTGTGTTGTAAACTCCCCCCAGTATCAATACAGCACTTGCTTCTCACTGTGGGACATTGGGTAATGGATTCTATAGGCCAAACGTCCATAAAACCGACCTATTGACTTGCATTGTATGCAAATGACAACACCAGAGGGTAATACAAAGTGTCAGAAGTGCACTATCAGAACTCATTTGGCTGCCATCTCTTATCTGATCTTGAATAGCATAGACAACACAATAGACCCCCTGCATCTTTTTCTAAACATTCACTTCACTACTGTAGAAGCTAAACCACAGCTGAAAAGTGATACTTTCCATAAGATTTTTGGTAAATGTTGCATCCTAGGAACAATCCACAAATTGGAAACAGAATTGAAACTCCTAATTTTATTATTCCATTTTACATGCAATTGCTTCAAACAAGGAAATAAAAACAAGCAGCATTTGTTCTGTAATGTGTTTTGTTTGTAATGCACAAGTAATCTAGTAAGAGCTTATGTTGGTGGTAATGTCCCTTTAAACAGATCAGTCACAGGAACTCGAACATAAAAACCATACAGAATAGAATTTTCATTCAGAGCTCTAGATAATGGGAGACATCGTTCCCTATGAAAACCCACTGTGCACCCCTTCAGGAAGAGGCGATTACCAGCAGTTTATCCTGGTCAAAGCACACATGCACACATTCCTTATGTCCCCAGATAACCAGCACCACATGGGGAATGTTTAGTGGTTCCCGTTACTTGCAATCTACGTTCTTACATAATATACAACATTTTTTATTGTGTTATTATAAACTGACATTTAGAATTTAAATGGATTTTTTTTAAAAAAAACAGCAGTCATAAGTGTGTCAAACGTAAAAAAAAATACATACTGTATATACCGTAGAGCAGGGGTGGGCAATTGCTTTGGCTTGGGGGCCACTTTGTGGGAGCGGAGGGCCGCACTTGCCCCCAGACCAAATTATAGCCAGAAACAAGCCCCCAGAACTAATTACAGCCAGACACTTGCCCCCAGAACTAATTACAGCCAGCAACATGCCCCCAGAACTAATTACAGCCAGCAACATGCCCCCAGAACTAATTACAGCCAGCAACATGCCCCCAGAACTAATTACAGCCAGCAACATGCCCCCAGAATTAATTATAGCCAGGCAGAGACCCCCAGAAATATACTTATCCAGTCTGCATACCTTCGGAACGCGTGTTCCTCCGAGCTCAGGTGTGCTGTATCAGATACCGGCTGTAGGCCATGTCACAGCCTTTCAGAAGCCTGAGGAGGCAGCCGCGCAAGGGGTCATCATGCAGGGCTTGGAGGGAACATGCGGCCAGGGGCTGCTAGAGGAATGCCCTGGCTGCCTAAAGTGGGAACCTGCATTCCTGCAACGTTCCCTTTGCGGGAGAAGTGTGGGAATGCTGTTCCTCCACGTTCCCGCAGGACTCGAGCCCTACTTGGCGAGCCACAAAAAACTGGCGGGCTGCAATTTGCCCACCCCTGCGATAGAGGCATGAGCAACTCATAGACTGCCAGTGGCTTCAGCCCATCAGAGGGAGAGATAGGAACGCTGTATCTCTAGAAATGATAGTGATATTCAGTCGAGGGCAAAAGCTATGTTGCTCTGAGTGCTCAGTGGTTGATGGTCTACCTGAATAGATACAAGCAAATGTATCTTTTAGAAAATCACACTCCTTCCAGACACTAACAGGGTTATTCAGAGAGAGAGAGGAAAACCTTGAGAATGGCTGGAGAATTGAAAACTCAAGGTCAAAATAGGGAAACCATAAAAATTCTCCCATTTATCTCACTTTCCAAATTGGCCATTTGGTCTAGATTGTTCATTCTCCTGGCAATTCAAGGCTTTCACCTCTCTCTGAATAGCCCTGTAAATAGCACGAATCACTGAGCTGTCTGTGTTTATATGTGCAGAGAGTCCATATGGTCAATTCTCCAATATTAACAAAATAATTGTCACTAGACTATTTGCACTTTTTAACACGGGTATCCTGATCTTTAAGTTTTTTCCTGTCTCTAAGAGGTCATCAAGCACCCCCTTCCCATCTCTTCACAGAACACAGTGGCAGAAATTCCCAGCCCCCTGCTGTGGGCAATGACGAGAAGGAGTCAAAATTGCTGACCCCTGCCTTACTGGCTCCCCTTTACAGGGCCTAGTCTCACCCAGCTACTGCATTCAAGCTGCTAATAAATGGGGACCTCAAACAGATGCTGGCAGTGGCACCCCTGCCTTTAGTCCATAGGGCTCCATGGAGCCAAGCACAAAACCTTACACAAGCGAGTGGGTCAGGCATAGACAGCAAAACATGGGGAACTATTTGTTCCCAGTCTTTAGTTGCATACGCCGTGAGGGAACATTGGATTGCTTCACCATGAAATCAAAAAGTAAATATAGAATTTTTATGAGGATTTATTTCCATGTGTAAAGAGATTTTGCAAAAGCAAACTCCCTTAACATCAGGTTCTAAGAGCCGGTATTTCTACTCCAGATGAGAAAAGAAGCGGCTTTGGAAAAGCTCTATCTTCTCATTCTGGCCACAAATTAACAATTCCTTTACAAAGTATAGGAGCCATTAATGTATAGTAAGGAGCTGCCAATTCCACCGCAAGATAAAGCTTGCAGTAAGGTCGGAATAGCAAATACACACGTTCACAGCTAAAGCCATTAAGTAGATCACCTCCAACAGTTAATGGCAAGCCTGGAATGCATGTGATGTGACAAACACTATCAGGCTAACCACTGGGATACTCCTGGCAGAGCTTCTGCACTGTCACGACTATCACCTCCTGGAGTTCACAGGACTCCATGAAGGGTTGCACTTCTGGGCCACGAGCTCTGTGCGATCTTGCTCACGTGGAATAGCGTAGCGATCACAGGGGGAGACTGGGAATGATTTGTTCCCAGTCTCACTCTGTTTGCAGCCAGAAGAAGCGGTGGATCGGGCCACCATTCGCTGGATGAGAGGAGAGGATTGGATTTTTTTTGGGGGGTGCTAAATGATTTTGTATTTGCAGAAACATTTAGCACCAGCTTTTAGGGGGTGGTAAAATTTTGTCTCATTTGTCCCTGCGGTATTTAGCGCTAGCACCTTGTAATACCTTACTCATCGAAACAGTAATGTGGGTTTGCGCTCCCCATGTAAAGTACAGGATGCGCAAAGTATAGCAAGTTTGCGCCAACAGGTTTACTAATGGGTATAGTGTCAGGAATGTAATATATGGGTGGCATGCGTTAAAAGTCACGTATCCTAGTGATAACGCTTACACATCTAGATGCCCACGTTAATTAGGGAATATGCCCAGACTTTAAAGGCTCTGGTTAAGTTTGCACCGGGCTTGGAATCGAGCAACATTTACGCACCAATAAGTGAAGCCAGCCCCTATGTAAGGTGTTTAGAGGTTTCTAGTAGGGATGTGCGTTTCGGGTTTCGGAATTTTGGAATTTTCCCGAAATTTCCCGATTCGTGTTTTCGGATCCGGCCGAATTTCCGAAAATTTTTAGATCCGAAAATGGCAGATCCGAAACAAAATATTTTCGAATGGACTTGAAATGTGTCAAATCGAAATTTATTGCTTTGAAACGGGGAGAACAGACGTTCCGAAAAAACGAAAATTTCCGAAGTTACGAAAACTCGATACAAAAAACGAGCAAAGTGACACAAAAATACGAAAAACGGTCGATATTCTGAAAAATATGTACACGAAAAACGAGTCGAAACAGAAATCGGTTCGGTTCGATTTTTTCGATTCGGCTCGTTCCGACCGAAAAAAAAATAAAATGCACAAGCCTAGTTTCTAGGTGTTCCTCTCCACCAGGCTGTTAGCCTGTAGCAGCGATATAATGATTTGTATTATGTGCAACATTTATGAATGATAAATTGACAGAACATACGTTTGCCTTGGAGTAATAAAGGCGCATTTGTTTTCCAATGACAGAAATTCTCCTTTTGGCTCAAGAAAAAAAACACAAATAACTACAGCTCTGAGAGAAAAATCAATGTTTCCTCCAAAAGCAGCAACATTGAAACGTGAAAGGGGGTCCTATGTACAAAATGTTCAATGGGAGCTTGTGTTTGTTTATTTTAATAGTGTGTTCTTTCCATAACATGTGCAAACATAAAGCAGCCGCAGTTTTGGCTGTCATTTTGAAGCACTACAAGACATTCGCTAACATTTCCAGACTGCTCTAAGCAAGCTCTGTTCAAATGCTCACAAATGTTACTTTGTCAGCGGCAGCTCAAATGAAACCTAGCTAAAGCCCGCAAATGTGCTTCTGGCCTTCACACCAACAAAAAGGGATTTGAGAGCTGGCAGGAACATAGCCACTTGCAAGTGAATACATAATGTACTTTTTTCAGAGATAAAACCAGCAACACATTGATAGAAAACAACTTCCAACCCTTTTAGCCGAACTTTGGGTAAATGAAAGCAGATTCTAAAGGCTTGGAAACATTACTGACCTAGATTACATAACCCAGATCAACTCTCCTCATTCTTAATAAACTAGAGTTTGTAATTATATTAAAAGCAAGGTAAGTCAAGGAGAGACACAGACACACAAAGACAGACAATAAAACCACACCAATGTGCGGTGTGTATGAGCGTATCAGATCCACAGCAATAAAGCTCAGTATAGTGTGCTGCATATGGGCGTATCACAGAGCTCCACACTGCAGCATCATTGTTCACTTTATAATTAAAGAATTAACAATAATGCTACGTTAGAAAAAAAGAAAAAAAACACGGTCCGGTTTGGCATCATTGGAAAGGCCATGCTCTGGATTTCCAAATGGTACCTCATATGACCCTCTAGCTTATACAGGTCCAGAGATACAGGGGTCCAAATGATCCCTTTATCACATTCATTGGGAATTCGCTGTCCGTCAGGGGTAGTCTCGCTTCTAACATCATTATGCCCATGCGTGATGATGTCAGTGGGTGTAGGGATGTGCCGCAGATTGGGCTGACATCCAAAATGTCAGGCCCCTGCGGGAGACGTCCATGATTGGCGCATGGCTGGCCTGAACTAATAAAAATTAAAAACAAAATTTATTAGATAAAAGAAATGAATAAAAAAAAGGCTTTTATCTAATAAAGTTGTTTTTAATTTACATATTTTTTTATTAGTTCATTTTCCATTCACTTCTGAACGCATCCAGCAGGGATTGATTTTACTGGTATACCTAAGGACCGGAGATACCACCAGGGTGGGACTCCCCATTTCTAAAGAGGTCCACAGCGAATATACGGAGCCACTCTTAATGGGAGGCTCAGAACCATGTAAGTAGCATATCCCCTATGTTACATATATAATCCTTCCAAACGGAATTTGCGCTATATGTATTTCTCATTGAGGTACATCAATACCAACAAGATCATTTCCATTTGAGTCATCCCAAGCTATCGTATTGATGGGTGAGACCCCCCCATAGAGGTCTGACTGCGAGATCAACGAGCCTATTGACTCTGAGTAAATCCCTTGCTACATTGTATCTTACCATTTTTTCTGGCAATACTGCTCAATTGGATGCCATTCTATTTTTCAGATATTGAACATCAAGGGGTTATTGGATTGAAACATCCACTACGAAAGTAGAAGATCACTTGAACTATTTACTTGTGCTCCCAGTATACAGATTGTATTATTATTATTATTTCTGTCCACTACCCCTGTTCTTTTCTAAATGCTATACACTTGTAGAGGCTCCATAACAGTATCTGGCAGCTGCAGTTTAAAGCCTGATGATGTATCCTGTTATTTGGATTCCACACAATTAGTGAATGCCAGATGTATAGTGTTCTACAAATGCATATCCTGGACCGTAACAATCTACTTAAGTTTCCCCAAAATACTGCAGTTTATAAAAGCAATGTGTTTTGTTTTTTTAAATATATATTTATTGAAGGAAACAGAAAGATTGAGCAGTATCATAGCAATACAAAATGAATCAAGTTAATTAAAGCATGCGGCAACATACCGGACATGTGGGATACCAATTCCTCTGGGGATTGAACCAAAGCGGTTCATAGGGGACCGTGTCCTATGGGAGTAGAAGGAGTGTCATCAGGGGTAGCGCCAGTGGAGGCCAGGAAATAGGACAAAATAGGGTCATAAAGGTGTGTGGGGGACAGGTGGGGAACTTTTCAACATTTGCAGAACATACCAGGAGGTACAGTAAAAAGTGCGACGCAATGGAGGTTTTTGTATCTTCAGGAAGGGTCGCAATTAAGGGTAACCAATTCTGGAAGAAGGCCATAGTCCGATCTTCCAGGTGTAAGGAGGTTTCTATCCAATCAATTAAAAACAGGGAATAAACCCTGTCCTAAACCATGCAAAAAGTGGGTGGAGTCGGGAAAATCCATTGAGAGAGGATGGCGTTTTGACCCGTGGCCGTCAGCAAAGCGAGCCAGAATCTATGACTTTTGGGATAAGGATAGGCAGGGGCAGGAGGGAGAAAGTTGAAAATGGCCTATTCTGGAGTGTTAGGGGCTGTGATTTGAAGGACTGTCGAGAAGAATCTACGGAGAGAGTCCCAGAACAGCCAAATGTGAGGGCATAACCATAAACAGTGCCAGAGGTCGGCGGGAGAGTGACCACATTAGAGACATGCAGCGGTGGATGTGAGCCCGGCTTTGGCCATCCTATTGGGCGCCATGTAAGCGCGGTGGAGGATTCTGTATAGCATATCCCAATAGTTAGCTGAAGGAATGAGGCGCCGAGATTGGATGAGGTCCTGCGGGGTGAGTGTCGGGAAATGAGTGGTCCATTTCAAAAGTGCCGTCCACGAGGTAGAAGTAGGCGTGGAGGCCTGTAGGTGGATTTAAAAACTAGAAGTCGACGAGGGGGGGGGGGGGGTTTGAAGTCATGAACCATAGGGAATCTAGAGGATTTGCCCAATCCGCAGGGGTGAAATCAGCGAATTGAGCAAGAAGAAATTGTCGCAGTTGCAGATAAAAAGACAGGGTGAAGAGAAAGGGGGGCTATCATGTAACCTAACGTCGTGAAGGAGAAGGGCAGTCTCAATACCGCGTCTAGTGGTGAAGTTGTGTCAGGCCTCGCTCGGCCAATGTGTTAAATATGGGAGCAGGAGATGCGTGCTGAAAATTAGGATTACATAAAATGGGGGACCATAAAGACGTCTGCAAGGATAAATGTAGTCACTTGCGGACGCGGATCCAGGCACGTTTGGTAGTGTACAGTAAGGGATTGGATCGGAGAGATGGGGGGGACCGCCGGAGAGTGTTGGTGAAGGAAGGACAATAAAGAAGAGGTGGAAAACCCCAATGTTTTAAATCAGTAAAAAAAATAGCTCTTAAATATGAAAGGTTTTGCCTTTTGTAAATGAAGAATTGGTGGGATCCATTATTTTATCAGAAGCCCTGTCCTCTCCAGTTAATAAAAGAAAGGATAGAGGCAGCAAAAGTAACATTTTTGCCAGCATTGTATTCTTAAGAGATGCTATATTTATATTTTGTCCCTGCAAGTGTTGCACATATTTCAATTTGTCAAACATTATGTAAATGAACGTTGGTGGTTAGATTTTCCAGCCTCATCCATTTCTTTTTCCTGTCCTTCAGACAATGGTTCTGTGAATAAAGGTAGCATTCAACTTCCTGACCTTTTGCTGCTGCTTACTTTGGTCTTCAATTTCCCATTTCCACTTAGACATTAATCAATGCTGAAGGAATGCTTCCAGTACTTTCCTGGATTGAATGTCAAAAAGTAAGGAACCAGAGAGGCAAAAAGACCCATAAAGCACATAACAAAAAGGACTTTAAATGATTTTACACTGAAGAAAGAATCTCATCAGCTACATGATGCTGTAGCCATGGTACACCAATACCAAAAGAAGCAGCTCTTCATTAGCATTTTACATGAAATGGGAAGATTTATCTTCTATACAGTCAAATTAGATTCTTTTGTTTTTAAATAAATGGCCTTTAGTCTCCAACCTCAAATGATTGTAAACATCAAGAACTATAAGCAGAATAAAAAAAAAACAGCACAGTAGAAAAATGTTCCTTCGCATGTATAATATATACATGTATACCAGGAGTCTGAGCCATGTGCTACAAAAACACCTGAATTCATTAAAAACCCTTTCACTGCTGAGGACGTGTGGGCAACGTCCTCATTGACTCCTAAGGAAAGATAGGGGGTTCCTTTGAACCCCAATATCTCCCGAATGTTGGCAGCTAGCAGGGTCATGTTTGGTATCATTAGAAAGGCCAGAGAATGGCCTTTCCAATGATACCAAATATGACCATGTTTAAAGTAAAAGGGAAAAAAAAAGTGTGTTTTTTAAGACGTGAAATGGCTCAGCAGTGAAGGGGGTTAAGTGCAAACGCCTATCTCTCTATTCCAACATATACAGGTAACTGGGAGCTACCAAGTTGAAATATCAGTAGGAGCCAATGGTTTACAATCAAAACACCACCCTGTGGACATGTGAAGTTACGAAAAAAAAAAAAGTCGACGTCTATAAATTAGGACACTAGGGAAAAAAGTCGTATTTCAAGCAAAATAAAAAAAAGATGCATTTTAGACACTTCACTTAAAACTCCTACTACATACAGTGTTATTCAGAGAAAGGTGAAACTCTGGAGAACTTTTGGAGAAGTGAAAATTCGAGGTCAAAATAGCTGATTTGGAAAGTGAGATAAATGGGAGGATTTTTTTGGTTTTGCCATTTTGATCTAGAATTTTCACTTCTCCAAAAGTGCTCCGGAGTTTCACCTTTCTCTGATTAATAACCCTGATAGGGTTAGTGTTACTTTTTAGCTGAATCGGTTTCCTAAAAATAAAGGGAAACAACGGAGCAGAATCTGCTGGTTAGGGTTAAAGCTAAACCTAACAGTAACCCTACCTCTAACCCTAGAGCAAGCATAAATAGAAACCCTAAAACAAACACCAGCATCAGTAAAATGATGCTAGTCTGGCACTAATTTTGAAGAAAAAACATCCCCATAAATTACTTTATCTCTAGCGTCCTAATGCTGGGGAGCATTTTTAAATGGCAACCTGAACGAGCTCATGCTGGAACCACATAAGGACATGTAGTCATGGAACCGGTGGTAAGTAAAGAGTTTTATAGAGAGTTGAGAAGAACAAACTACATTGGAATAATGTCGTGGGAAGCAAAGCATGCGGCTCGGTTGGAATAGCATCTCGTGCAGGTAAGAACAGGAGACGTTACATATAATGACCCCAGTTATTAACTTATAGGTTAGGCTGGAAATCGAGCCCCAAGTGGGATTTAATCACTAATGAAATTAAACAGAAAAGCATTCTGTATGGGTTTTCCACAATACTGAGAAAACATACAGGGTTATTCAAAGAGATCCAAATGGCTGCCGAAAGGGAACCGAACACCTTTCTTGGCCATTCGGCTATCCAGAGAGCAGGCAATTCGCCAAATCTTGGCGAATTGCCTGCACATACGGTGCCTGTTCGTTGCCTGTTCGAGGGCAGTGAAATCCCCATAGAGAAGCAATGCTTCGGCTATTCAGAGAACACAAACCAGCAGTGAAAAGTTGCCGAAATGCCCTACTGTTCGGTGGTTTCATTCGACAGGTTTATTCAGGCAAACCCCATAGGCTTCAATGTTAAAAATATTCCCGTTTTAATTCAATATCTAATAAACCGTTCATTATAAGATTCTGCAGTAAAAAGTCTCTTTATAGATTTTAAGCATTTTTCGGGATTTTTTTTTTTTACTTATTTTTTCTGTAACACCCCTTTCTATTATTATTCATTAGATCTTATATGTAAATTTCAGACATTTTCGCTCAGTAGTTTCTTTGCAAACAGCGTTTCACTTTTCACACATTCAAGCAAACAGTTTTATTTAATTTATTCACTACATTAGTCTGCGGTGTCGGGTTTTTCCCGGCTGCTGCCCTGGATGTGATCTGCTCCTGCTCGTGTTTTTCCGGCATTTCCGGCGGGTTAATCCAGATGTGATGCTTTCTGAATCCCCCGCAGGGTCGCCGAAAGGGGATCGCCAAATTGCACCGAATTGAAGAGAACGAAAAGTCACCGAACGTGCGGTGGCTTTTCGATTCTCTTTGAATAACCCTGATAGTAAACCTGACATACACGTATAGTTTATTCTTCATTTTAAATGCACCGAAAACTAAAGAAAAAAAAGAGAAAAAAAAGGTTTGTTAGGGTCCCGAGGACAAGCAAAGGCACCAATGGCCTGCTCAGATCTCATAGGGTTTTAGCTCGATTGTGCCGTTACAGGGATGTCTGCTCCATATGCAAATCAGACGCTACCACCAAGAAAGGGTGGCCAATACGGATTGCCAAGGACGTCATCCCTGCACGAGAGATGCAACAACCCTTGACGATGGCTTTGGCCTTGTTAGGCCTTGTCCGGAGAAACAATATCACTCTAAACTACCACAGTTAAGGTAGGCGTGATGAATTGGCCATGTATGAAAACTTCAAGAAAGGAAAAAGAACAAAGAAACAAGTTTGTGGAATTAAAATTAAAAAAAAGGGTTCCAGAACAAAGCAGTGAATGCGAGTAACATTTCGACAAAGTGGTGATACTATGATAACAGATCTGGGAACGCATTGGATAGGGCTCACCATTGCCCCATTTCAGACAGGACAGCCCGAGACAGGACAGCCCGAGACAGGACAGCCCGAGACAGGACAGCCCGAGACAGGACAGCCCGAGACAGGACAGCCCGAGACAGGACAGCCCGAGACAGGACAGCCCGAGACAGGACAGCCCGAGACAGGACAGCCCGAGACAGGACAGCCCGAGACAGGACAGCCCGAGACAGGACAGCCCGAGACAGGACAGCCCGAGACAGGACAGCCCGAGACAGGACAGCCCGAGACAGGACAGCCCGAGACAGGACAGCCCGAGACAGGACAGCCCGAGACAGGACAGCCCGAGACAGGACAGCCCGAGACAGGACAGCCGAGACAGGACAGCCCGAGACAGGACAGCCCGAGACAGGACAGCCCGAGACAGGACAGCCCGAGACAGGACAGCCCGAGACAGGACAGCCCGAGACAGGACAGCCCGAGACAGGACAGCCCGAGACAGGACAGCCCGAGACAGGACAGCCCGAGACAGGACAGCCCGAGACAGGACAGCCCGAGACAGGACAGCCCGAGACAGGACAGCCCGAGACAGGACAGCCCGAGACAGGACAGCCCGAGACAGGACAGCCCGAGACAGGACAGCCCGAGACAGGACAGCCCGAGACAGGACAGCCCGAGACAGGACAGCCCGAGACAGGACAGCCCGAGACAGAACAGCCCGAGACAGAACAGCCCGAGACAGAACAGCCCGAGACAGAACAGCCCGAGACAGAACAGCCCGAGACAGAACAGCCCGAGACAGAACAGCCCGAGACAGAACGTTTCAGGGATAAAAAAAACTGATATTTATGAATTTGTTCTACAAAGTTATTTCCTGCAGTCAGCGAACAAAAGTGGTGAGGACCTGGCTCCCTGTTGCCTTTAGAATCGGACTCAAAATACTGGAGCTCACGTTTAAAGCTCTTCTTAACCGCGCCCCTGCCTACATCTCCTGCCTGATTAGCAGATATAGACCACATCCCGGCCACGTCGCTCTGCCAATGATCTGATACGATCATCTCCCCATACCTGCACCCCAACTCTCACCTTCAGGACTTCTCCCGAGCTGCCCCTTTCTATGGAACTCCCTCCCATGCAAAATTAGATTCTCCCCCTCTCTCCAGTCCTTCAAGAAGTCTCTGAAAACATATTAGAGAGGCTCACTATATAATCCCCCCCATTGTACATTTCTTGCTTCATCTTCCCCACAACCCATACTCAGCTATTACCCTTGCCTAGTGTGTCGGTGGCTCCCTTTTCGATTGTAAGCTCTTGTGCAGGGTCCTCATACATACAACTTAAACACACAGAACAGTAGATGTTATTCTGTCTCACCCATTGTACAGCGCTATGGAACTTGTTAGCACTTTATAAATACTTATAACTGATAGGAGGAACGTGTTCAGATTTTAACTAGTGTTCGGGAAATCTAAGCAAGGAGGTCCTTTAATGTAAAACAGACATTGTACTGTTTTTTTTTTTTAACTTTCCCTAAATCAATTCAGCATGCTAAAGAAACCAATTTCCTAACTTACATCCTACTGTTAGCACGTTATTCTGATTTACAAGAAGAGTTTTGCAGCTTGCTCCCTCCTGCTCTAAAATGCACGTGCTTTACCCATTAGCCGGGCTCCTGCTCTATATGCACGCGTTTTACCCATTAGCCGGGCTCCTGCTCTATATGCACGCGTTTTACCCATTAGCCAGGCTCCTGCTCTAAAATGCACGCGCTTTACCCATTAGCCAGGCTCCTGCTCTATATGCATGCGCTTTACCCATTAGCCAGGCTCCTGCTCTATATGCACGCGCTTTACCCATTAGCCAGGCTCCTGCTCTAAAATGCACGCGCTTTACCCATTACCCAGGCTGCTGTGCCGACTCCTGGGAAGGGAAAATTATTTAGAAGTGGCTGAAGATAGGAAGGAACTCAATAATGTATAAAAAGGGAAAGGTTTGATTTTATAAGCTGGACTGGTTAAAATCCCTTTAAGTTTGTATATTGAAGATTTTGATCAGGGCATAGGGCTTCATTCACTAAAATTCCCTGTGAGATCAAGAAATGATCTGTGAGATCTCATGGGGATCTATCAGCCTTAAAAAGGTTGCAATCACCATGGGCTGGATTCCCAAAGGGTTGTAGCTTTAAAAGCATCGAGCCCTGAGTGATTCTAGCGTTTCAAGACTAAGATCCCCCATGAGATCTCACAGATCAATTCCAGATCCAGCAGGGAGCTCTAATGAATCTAGACCAGTGACTTGCCATTGGACAGGGGGATACACACACACACACTAAAAAAGGTATGAGAAAGGACTGCCCCCCCCCCGAGTACACATCACAGGTGATACATGTGGGACCGGGAATAAGTCTCATAAAATCACAGTCCATCGTAAGTAAGTATCACCTCCTCACATTAGGAGGTGCAGATGGGTGCTGCCTGGAATACACCAAAAACCCATTAATATAAAAAATAAAACTCATGAACTTAAAGGTGAATCAAGATACGTGGTGAGCTCTGTGTGTGAAGAAGTCAGCACCTTTCTGAATTTTAAAGCCATACAAAAAAAATCACATGGAATTAATATAAAAACACACGAAGAATGAAGTCTACATGAAGGGGGGGTTCAAAAATCCTTTGTAGCAGGGCTGCTAGAAAAATCAGGCATGAGAGGTGGCCTGCTAAAACTGTCACTACAAAAAGACAGTGTGTATATACCAATCCACCATGAATACAGACGATTCGTCAAATTCACATTGAGATGTAGAAAGGCCAGCATGAATACAAAGCATCACAATGAGCCATGAGAAGATATAACCACATTTATGCCACACTTAGGAGCCGGTACATCAATCTGGCAGCCAACTACGAGCCCTACCCCTATCTGACGCTAAAACAGGGAAAACCATGTGCCTGTACTAGCGTCTCCATTTTAGCATTAGATTCCGGGGCAGGCCCTATACCTCGGCACCTTGCCCTGGAACGCCGTGCTGCCCTCTGTGGTAGTCACAGTAGTGCTTCTGCGCCGCTGCGAGTATCACCTCCTGGAGTCCATAGGACAAGAGATCGCGCGGCGCCCCGGAGGGAGACTGGGAACTATTTCTTGAGAGTGGCGGATGGGGCCACCATTCTCACCGTGGGATGAGAAGTCAGGAAGGTATTATGGGGGGGGCAGGAGTCAAAGTTGCGTTAACAGCAACTCGTCTGAACACTAATGTTAGCGTTCACTATGGAATAGAGGACTACTTATTTTTGGGAGGAAAGCTGTTTTTTTTTTAACATTTTTAGTAGAATAGATAAAGGTTTATGAGCAGGACAATTATCCTACGGGCAGGATCGACTGTTCCTTATGTACTACTAAGGTCTCCGATTTTTGATTCCCCATTGTAAAGTGCTACGGTATCTGTTGGTGCTATGTAAATACTGAAATTTAAGAGCCAATGGCTTCCTGGCTCTGGGACCTGTCAAGTCATGCTATGGATAAAAATGCAGGATTCCTAACAGTCAATCACATAGGACAAATCATTCTAAGTACTGGAAGAATGTCAACGAATGAATGGATCTATTGTTAAACATTGTACTGTTTGGGGAAAGCCCATAGATTTCTAAGCATTACATTTTATGGAAGTGTGTGTGATCCTCCTTATCGGCTTGTTACGGGTGTGTGTAAATGATCTTTAACAGAGCAGCTGTCACACAGAATAAATATCAAGCTGCAGAGAGTGAATGGAGCTCACAGGGGAGACCTCAAAAGCCCAGAACAAGGGTCTTAGCCGCCAACATAGGACTGGATGAAGGTGAACAGAAACAGTTTGCTGCGGAACTAGGACTCGCAGAGGTTCATAAAGACTTTTCGGAAATGAAATCTGCTACAGGGCTTGTGAGTCATAGTAAGAGCTGGTTAAATGCAAAGTATGTCATGACTCAACATATGACACTGCAATGGGATATTCTGTTTAAACCTGATCCTTTACAAAACAAGGCATGGGAAGCTTGCAGGGTTCCAAAGCAAGAAAGTGAATACACATTTATGACAATCACTGGAGATCATCGAAAGAAGCCTAGATTCCATGGAAATTATAATTTAACCCCTTTCTTTGCATTTTTTATTTTATAAGTACAGCCCTTCAATTAATGTTACATCCCCATCCATACCTCTGTTTATTCTCACTTATACAACATATTAAGTGCTGAGAATAGAAAAGTAGATTCCCAGGAAAACCCAATAATACCAGTTCTTTACAATATTTAACATAAAAAGGTGTGCTGAAATGTGTCTGGAATATCATTGCATATGGGCTGTTTGTACATGTACTGGGACTTGTGCTGATTCTTTTCTTCTTTCAGGGAACTTTCTAAAATGTGTATAATGTACTCCCTCTCTGTGCCTAAAACAACAAGCTAGAAAATGCAGTAAATCTACAGGAACCCCTGAAGGAATGCAGTCAGTGGAGGAATGTCACAAACCACCCTGCTCCCCCCCCCCCCATGAGCATTTTAATAAAGTGCCAGCAGAGAATTCTGTACTTTGAGTAAAGCGCTGCAAAGCGCTACCTTTTAAATGACAATCTATTATTGACAGCTCTGCAGGGCAACACTGGCATGATGCACAATATGTCAACAAATAAGCTTTGGTGAAAATATTATGTATTATGGTAGCGTCAGGAACAGACATAGCTCAACTCTTAAATGTCTGATTTTATATTAATTTCAGTGATTCTGATGCATAGATGTGATTTGTATTATATCGCAGGGAACAGCAGTCATGTTTCCAGTAGGGATTACACATGTAGACATGAATGATGCCATTTAAATGGTTACACAGGTTTGTTAAACTTGTAGGTCCATGAATGCCTACATGTAAAAAGCCTATAGCACCTGATCATTTCCAGTGCCTGGGCAGATTCTGGGAGTGATGCAGATGTCACAAAACAACTTTTATGTTCCATCATTAATTACCAGCCGCTAGATGCTGGGACACTTTAGAAAAAGCATCTACAGACGTGGCAGGTGTAAATATAATGTAAGCTCTTGTGCAGGGTCCTCTCTTCTGTTTGTTGAACCTATATGTATATTTGTTAGTCTGCCTCCCCTTGTACAGCGCTATGGAACTTGTTAGCGAGATAGATAGATATTTCTATAAAGCGCTAACAAGTTCCATAGCGCTGTACAATGGGAGGCAGAACAACAAATATATACATACTTTTTTTAATTCATCACTGTCCAAGTTATTCTTCATGATGTGTGGGCACTCCGTGATGGAAAGCCTGGACATGCATGGGTTAAGATTCTATATATAAATAGTGAGTACATGGAGGTAAAAAAAAAAATACATCCATTACCCTCCTTTTGCCATGGAACAATGACTGTGCCTGATCTGCCTGTCACCCACATAGAGGCAACAGGAAAGGTCTGAGCTGTAATTTGAGGTTGGCGTTGTCTGCTGTCCAGCAGCCAGAGTTATAGATCAAAGGTCTCAGTGCAGGCAGAGCAGCTTCCATGCAGATTATGTCTCTGGCTCTCCTGAATGCTTTTACAACTCTCTGGTTGAGGTTGTATATTAACATGTGCACAGGTGATAAGGTGATGTGATTTGCAGCCAGAAACTCAGATACCCAGAACTTTCCCACAGCACGATGGACTACAACTGCCATCACTCTCAGCTTATGGATAGTGTGAGACAGACACTGAGAGCGGGCAGGAACTGGTGTCTGACAGAAATGGATAGGACAGCATGTGAGAGGGCTACAAGCACAAAAAGGGGAATAACCCCCCCCCCTTCCCAGAATAATAGAAAAGATCAATGTGAGCTCCTGTACTTTGTAATAAAGCTGGAAGTGAAAGCGCTTGGTGGTTAGAAAACAACGCTCAGCCTTTACCTGATACACACACATAAAGGATGTCACCTACAGCTCCAAATGCAAAGAGGTTCTGCAGCAGAGCCATCACTGGGTTTCCAATGCTAACAGAGATTCAGATTTCTCTTAGAGTTGACAAAACAAACATTCACTCAGGTGTAGTAGGTACAGTGCATCCTGTGAGGGGTCTGTCTGGGTAGAAGATATACTGTATCCCATGAGGGGTCTGACAGATATAATGTATCCTGGAAGGGATCTGTCAGGGGCAGCAGATATAATGTATCCTGGAAGGGATCTGTCACAGGGGCAGCAGATATAATGTATCCTGGAAGGGATCTGTCACAGGGGCAGCAGATATAATGTATCCTGGAAGGGATCTGTCACAGGGGCAGCAGATATAATGTATCCTGGAAGGGATCTGTCACAGGGGCAGCAGATATAATGTATCCTGGAAGGGATCTGTCACAGGGGCAGCAGCTATAATGTATCCTGGAAGGGATCTGTCACAGGGGCAGCAGATATAATGTATCCTGGAAGGGATCTGTCACAGGGGCAGCAGCTATAATGTATCCTGGAAGGGATCTGTCACAGGGGCAGCAGATATAATGTATCCTGGAAGGGATCTGTCACAGGGGCAGCAGCTATAATGTATCCTGGAAGGGATCTGTCACAGGGGCAGCAGCTATAATGTATGCTGGAAGGGATCTGTCACAGGGGCAGCAGCTATAATGTATCCTGGAAGGGATCTGTCACAGGGGCAGCAGCTATAATGTATCCTGGAAGGGATCTGTCACAGGGGCAGCAGATATAATGTATCCTGGAAGGGATCTGTCACAGGGGCAGCAGATATAATGTATCCTGGAAGGGATCTGTCACAGGGGCAGCAGATATAATGTATCCTGGAAGGGATCTGTCACAGGGGCAGCAGATATAATGTATCCTGGAAGGGATCTGTCACAGGGGCAGCAGATATAATGTATCCTGGAAGGGATCTGTCAGGGGCAGCAGATATAATGTATCCTGGAAGGGATCTGTCACAGGGGCAGCAGATATAATGTATCCTGGAAGGGATCTGTCACAGGGGCAGCAGATATAATGTATCCTGGAGGGATCTGTCACAGGGGCAGCAGATATAATGTATCCTGGAAGGGATCTGTCACAGGGGCAGCAGATATAATGTATCCTGGAAGGGATCTGTCACAGGGGCAGCAGATATAATGTATCCTGGAAGGGATCTGTCACAGGGGCAGCAGCTATAATGTATCCTGGAGGGATCTGTCACAGGGGCAGCAGATATAATGTATCCTGGAAGGGATCTGTCACAGGGGCAGCAGCTATAATGTATCCTGGAAGGGATCTGTCACAGGGGCAGCAGATATAATGTATCCTGGAAGGGATCTGTCAGGGGCAGCAGATATAATGTATCCTGGAGGGATCTGTCACAGGGGCAGCAGATATAATGTATCCTGGAGGGATCAGTCAGAGGAGTAACACAGTTGTACTTACAGACAGAGGTCCCAGTGGGGCTCACGTGTGTGCGGGGTCCATGGTCGTGCGTCCCTGTGGGCTCGGGGAGGGAGCTGCGCTCCATACAGGTGCCGTGTTACACTGACAGCCTGCCTGCCTGCCTTCAGCAGTCCCAGGTTTAAAGCTCTCGTGACGTCACTAGGAACACGCCCCCACAACCCCTCCCATCTCAGACCTCACAGCTACCTGGAGCATGACCTGCACTCATCCTGCCCATCCCTCTGAGGGGGGGGGGGGGCTGTATCTGCAAAATATTCCTAACTGCTGACTTTACCCATTGTGCAACAACAGAGGATGTGATTTTTAATCAGGGAAGGCAGTTTTTTGGGGTGTGGGGGCAGAAATTGTACAGACTAAAATACTAACACTTGGAATTTCATAATAACAAGAAGAACCAGAACAGCAACATGATAATAATCATAATAATAATAATTTCAATATGTTCATAATAATGTAATAGTATAATAATAATCGTAATAATAAATAACAACGCGAACAAGAACAGCAACATAATAATAATCATAATAATAATAATAATAATCATAATAATAATAATAATAATAATTTCAATATGTTCATAATAATGTAATAGTATAATAATAATAGTAATAATAAATAACGCGAACAAGAACAGCAACATGATAATAATATTGATAATAATAATTTTACTATGTTAATAAATAATATAATATTAACAAGGACAGAATAATAATAATAATAATAAGAAGAAGAACAGCAAAATAACTTAATAATAATAATAATAGGAACAAAAACTGCAACTTAATAATAATAATAATAATAATAATAATAACAGGAGGAACAAGAACAGAAAATAATATTAATAATGATAAATTAATAATATAATTATAATAAAAATAATAGTCTAGGGATAGCAATAATAATAAAATAAACTAGACAATAATAGAATAACAATAATAATAATGTTATTTATGCAGGAAGGGCACTTGTGGCTTTTACTAATTGCAAGAGGACATGGACGCTTTATTATGACACAGTGTTTCTTTCTTTTTATTATTTTACGTTTTAACGTAGAAATAAAGAGCTATAGATACTGAAAAGGCAATTCAAATAATAATATACAATATACCCTAATTATAAACTTGTCAGCTATGCTATATATAAGCATGCAAAAACATATATATATATTTATGTTCTCTCTGCATGTATGTCTGCATGTTCTATAGCAAGATATATTAGGCAACCGGGGATCGCTATCGACTTTCTCTCTTTGTATTGTGTGCTCACAGTATGTCAACCCTTATCGCCTCGTGTACCGTATTACTCCGACTAATGTCGCATTCCCTGCAGAGACGTCACGCAGCCGTGAGAAACTTTGCATGCTGTTTTGGATTATGCGGGCAGAGCGCTATTATAATCTGCCTGGGGTGAAGAACTAACACCATATTAATTAAAAGTCAGGATTTTTACTTTTGTGGGTAGCCGGGTGGCATTACATACCCAGGAAGGTGTAAGTGCTGTTTGTTTGCCATACGCCCCTGTACTGTGCTGCTGATAGTGCTATGCCAGGGGTGGGCACTTACGGCCCTCCAGATGTTTTGAAACTACATTTCCCGTGATGCTCGGCTGCTCTTTAGGTTCGTAGAGCCTCAAGGGAAATGCAGTTTCAAAACATCTGGAGGGCCGTAAGTGCCCACCCCTGTGCTATGCTGTTAATATTAAATAACTCACTGTTCAGTATTCATTATGGATTTCATCACGGTAGAGGCAATCAGGTCTATTCAAAGAAAGGTGAAACTCAGGAGAATGACTGGAGAAGTGAAAATTCTAGGTCAGAATAGCCAAACCAGAAAAATTCTCCCATTTATATTCCCTTTCCAAATCGGCTATTTGGTCTAGATTGCTGTCTTCTCCTGCCAGTTCTCCTGGTTTTCACCTTTCTTTGAATAGTCCTGCCAGTGTTACCTTTGAGTAAACTGATCCAGTCATAATTTTGCTCATAAACAAATAGCAAAAAAAGGGTGATAAAGGAGGATAAATTATACTCAACTTGATTCGGGTACTGAAGTAGACTTCCAGGAGATGGTCCACCGCTCCAAACACAACTATCAGGTACACACGGAGGCTTCAGCACCTTGTAGATGTACAGATGTACGTGGGAACCAACTCGATATGGAGCACTGCTTTTCCTCTGCACAGTCAGGAATGATGGAACAATCCAGTTAAAATAGGATTTTTATTGTAAATAAAATATAATAAAATAATGGTAATATGGTAATAATGGTTTACCATTATTTTATTATATTATATTTTATTTACAATAAAAATCCTATTTTAGGCTAGGGTCAGACTGAGGCAGTGCGAACGCGCGTGCAGGCGCACTTAATCACGGCCGCACTAGCAGCAGATGCCGGGCAATGACGGCCAATATACGATGTACGGTCGCACAAAAGTCCGGCTGCGCAACGCAAGTGGAAAATGAACGCATTTTTTCGAGAACGTTAAACCACTAGTACTGACGTACAGAGTGCGCTGCGTCCGCTAGCGGCGTGTGTGTGTGATTAGGAGACATCAGACGCTGCTAATGTCCGGCCAACATAACGTCCAGATGCAAGAAGTGTTTTATTGATGATCCGTACAAAATCACGGATGAAACTGCGCATCGTATGACCGCTATCACGTACTCCGTGAAAAAATACGTCCATTCTTCGAACGCACATTTTCACGGACAACGCGAAAAATGCGTTAGTCTGACCCTAGCCTTAACTGGATTGTTCCATCATTCCTGACTGCGGAGAGGAAAAGCAAAGCTCCTTATCGAGTTGGTTCCCACGTACATCTGTATTTGTGCTCATGTCTTTTCCGTCTTACCCTCACATTTATGTTATTTAGGCTAATATGTTCCTTTTGGATTCTGGGTGATTCAGCCATTCGTCCGATTAACGAATAAATTCAGTGACACATGCATGAAATGGACTAAAATTGAATCGTGATACTTTTAATTTCCAGGGATTTGTTTTCTGATCATTCGTTCTTCAAGAGGTGACGCTAGTATCGCAGCACCACTGGCGGGGGCATAATATGTTATCCTGGCACAGCTAGTCCTATCCCAGTACAGCTAGGGTTAAATATTGGCAACTGAGCAGCTATTGTTGCCCAACTGCCCCCACCAATGGCATAGTTCATGAGGTTGGACATATCATTGTCTACTCCCTCAGCTTGGCATGCCAGCCCCCCACCTTTGGGCATTAGTTCTGGATTAACTGGTTGAAACCAACCAACCAACCAATCAGAGCTGCTTCTTCTACCTGGTATTCTGTTATAAGGCGGACCAGGCAAATCAACTAGAGGACTCTACACTATCAGGGTAATTCAAAGAGAATCGAAAAGTCACCGCACGTTCGGTGACTTTTCGTTCTCTTCAATTCGGTTCGATTTGGCGATCCCATTTCGGCGACCCTGCGGTGTATTCAGCAAGCACCACAGGGTCCCCGAATTGCAGGGAAAAGTTGCCGCAAACTCACCGATAACTCACCGCAAACCCTGACGAATGCACACCGAAAACCCGCAAAAACATCTGGATTAACCCCGCCAAAAATGCCAGAAAAACACAAGCAGGAGCTGATCACACGCAGCGAAGCCACCGGAAAAAGCCGACACCGCAGACGAATGGAGTGAAAAAAAATCAAAACCGTTCGCATGAATGTTTGAAAAGTGAAATGTTGTTTGCAAAGAAACTACTGAGCGAAAATGTCTGAAAATTTACATATGAGGTCCAGGGAATGATAATGAAAAGGGCTGTTACAGAAAAAAGAAAAAAACGATTAAAAATAAATTAAAAAAAATAAATAAAATCTGAAAAAAATGTTTGGCAAACCCCCCCCCAGAAATGCTTAAAATATCCCAAAAAATCTATAAATAATAATAATATTACTGCAGAATATTATAATCAACGGTTTATTAGATATTGGATTAAAACGGGAATATTTTTAACATTGAAGCTTGTGGGATTCGCCTGAATAAACCTGTCGAATGAATCCACCGAATGGCAGGGCATTAGGGGAACCTTTCACTGCTGGTTTGTGTTCTCTGAATAGCCGAAGCATTGCTTCTCTATGGGGATTTCACTGCCCTCGAACAGGCAAAGAACAGGCACCGTATGTGCAGGCAATTCGCCAGGATTTGGCGAATTGCCTGCTCTCTGGATAGCCGAATGGCCAAGAAAGGTAACCGTATGATGATTTTCAGCGTTCGGTTCCCTTTCGGCAGCCATTCGGATCTCTTTGAATAACCCTGTAGGTATGGGAAGGCCTCATATAGGGCTCCTCCACCCTAAAAAACAAGTCTCCACCAGGTATTACATCGATAAAGATTGAGGTTTTTTGCATCACAGGCTTTTTTATATTCAGTTTTGTATTGTTTGGTTTTATATTTCTAAAAAGTTACGTAAATTTATTATGTCTAACCATTTTAGAGATTTTTAAACATTTTTTTAAAGGTTCTCAGTTTTGTTGGGCCTACATCCACTGTTATTAGGGTGAGGGGGTAGGTAGTTATTTTAGTGGCTAGGGACTCAGTGACTAGGCCCTCTAAACACTAACAGGGTTATCCAAAGAGATTCGAAAAGTCACCGCACGTTCGGTGACTTTTCGTTCTCTTCAATTCGGTTCCTTTTGCCGATTGCATTTCGGTGACCCTGCGGTGTATTCAGCAAACACCACAGGGTCCCCGAATTGCAGGGAAAAGCTGCCGCAAACCTGACGAAAACTAACCGAATGCACGCTGAAAACAAGCAAAAACATCTGGATTAACCTTCGAAGAGGAGCCGAACAGGAGCCGAAAAGGAGCCGAATCACACAGAGCCGAAGCAGCTGTGACGTAGAGGAGGCAGTGAATAAATTAGAAAAACCATTTGTATGAATCTGGGAAAAAGAAACGCTGTTTGCAAAGAAACTACTGAGCGAAAATGTCTGAAATTTTCACAGGAGGTCCAGGGAATGATAATAAAGAGGGCTGTTACAAAAAAAATAAGCAAACTGAAAAAAAAAATAAAAAAAAATCGGACTTTTAATTTTTTTTTAAAAAATTCAGAAAAATGCTTAAAGTATCCTAAAAAATCTATAAATAAAGAGACTTTTTGCTGCAGAATTTTATAATGAACAGTTTATTAGATATTGAATTAAAACGGGAATATTTTTAACATTGAAGCCTATGGGATTCTCCTGAATTAACTTGTCGAATTAAACCACCGAATGGCAGGGCATTAGGGGAACCTTTCACTGCTGGTTTGTGTTCTCTGAATAGCCGAAGCAGTGCATTTTCATGGGGATTTCACTGCCCTCGAACAGGGACCGAACAGTCACCGTATGTGCAGGCAATTCGCCAGGATTTGGCGAATTGCCTGCTCTCTGGATAGCCGAATGGCCAGGAAAGGTAACCGAACGCTGATTTTCAGCGTTCGGTTACCTTTCTCAAGCAATTCGAATCTCTTTGGATAACCCTGATAGTGAGTTTGAATAGTATGTCAATCCTGAGGACTTAAATAGTCCACCAACCAATGCCCATAGGTGGGGCTGACGGCTAGAGGACTATGCCAACCCAGCTTGCATTGATTGCCTCCACCTCAGTGGAGGAAGGGGTGTGGATGCAAAGAATGGACACATATTTATCCCTCATTCTTATTACCACCCCAAAGCCCATGCAGGTGTGGACTATGACATACCCCCCTTTGTTAATTGCCTTCAACAGCAGTACGTGGTTCGGGGATGGATGTTGGACACATGTCAACTCATATGCTTATTACCGTCCCACCTGATGAACAATGGTTGCAGGCCATCACAACATTTATTTCTGTCCAGAGTGGCATTACTTTGTGGCCAAGATCTTGTATTAATGATGGGAGAGTCGGACGCTTATAAAGTCTTCTCCAGCACATTATCCCAAAGATTCTCAATGGGGTTAAAGTTTGGACTGTGCGGTGGCCAATCCATGTGTGAAAATGACGTCTCATGCTCCCTGAACCACTCTTGCACAATTTGAGCCGATGAATCCTGTCATTACCATCTTGGAATATGCCCGCTGTGCCATCAGGTAAGAAAAAACCCATTGATGGGAAAACCTGATCATTAAGAATATTCAGGGAGTCACATGACCTCATTTTTTGTCATCTGAAACATGAATCACTACAGTAATTATCCAATGCAAGGCTCTTACCTATTTGCTTAGTTAAATCCAGGGGGTGACTGTTTTGGGGGACAGGCAGTGTGTACCCTTGATTGGTATGCAATTAAAAAACACCAATGGACACAAGAAACAAACAATGATTACAAGATAAATGGACATAGGATGGAAACAAGAGGTGTAGAGGGCCCTGCTCATAGGAGCTTACAATCTAGAGTTTGATAATAACAACTAGTACAGAAACCAATAAAGACAAACAGAAAAAGGGAAATGAGGAAAACATAAGCAAAACGTGCGTCAGGTGCTTTTATTTTTGCTAGGGAGACTTTTAATAGGGCTTTATTAACCCGTTCTCTCCATTCTGGCTGATGATCACATTGTTGTCACGGAGTTTACATGTTAAGTCATTTTTGCTTACTTTTTAGCAGTTTTTATCACCCTTTAGCACAAGTCACTTCTGGTGTGTGTGTCGGCTGTTTGTAATAGGATTTTCATTTGTCTTCTGTACTAATTATTATTATTATTTGTACTTTGCATCCATTGGTGTATTTTAATGGCATAACATTAAATGTTTTAATAAATGATCAGGTTTTCTTTTCCCTCATTAGAGAATTCCACCCCGTTCTTCTCTCTGTCAGGGTTATTCAAAGAGATCCGAATGGCTGCCGAAAGGTAACCTTTCCTGGCCATTCGGTTATTCAGAGAGCAGGCAATTCGCCAAATGTTGGCGAATTGCCTGCACATACGGTGCCTGTTCGGTGCCTGTTCGAGGGCAGTGAAATCCCCATAGCTTCATCTATTCAGAGAACAAAAACCAGCAGTGAAAAGTTGCCGAATTGCCCTGCCATTCGGTTGCTTCATGCGGCAGATTTATTCAGGCGAATCCCATAGGCTTCAATGTTAAAAATATTCCCATTTTATTTCAATATCTAATAAACCGTTGATTATAATATTCTGCAGTAAAAAGTCTCTTTATTTATAGATTTTTTTGGGGATATTTGAAGCATTTTTCAGGAATTTTTTTGCCAAAAACTTTTTGCCAATTTTTTGAAATTTCTTTTTTAAAATCGTTTTTCTTCTTCCTGTAACAGTACATATGAGATCCAAGGAATGATAAGGAAATTTCAGACATTTTAACTCAGTAGTTTCTTTGCAAACAGCGTTTCACTTTTCAAACATTCAAGCGTACTGTTTTTTTTTTTCACTCCATTCGTCTGCGATGTCGTGTTTTTCCGGCGGCTGCGCTGCGTGTGATCGGCTCCTGCTCGGGTTTTTCCAGCGTTTTCGGCGGGGTTAATCCAGATGTTTTTGCGGGTTTTCACTGTGCCTTAGCCGGGCTTTGCAGTGAGTTTTCGGTGACTTTTCCCTGCAGTACGATGGCCCTGTGGTGCTTGATGAATACACCGCAGGGTCGCCGAAATGGGTTCGCCAAATCCCACCGAATTGAAGAGAACGAAAAGTCACCGAACGTGTGGAGACTTTTCAATTCTCTTTGAATAACCCTGTGTATGTTTAGTATTTGAGTTTTGGTTATTAGGGGCTTAATCCGTATTGTGGGGCGGTTACTACGTGTTCATTTTTTTTATCCATACATCATTAATGCTATTGTTTCCGATTAATAACCATTTCCTGTGAACACAAATTATTTTACGTTTTCAGATGACTCAGTTTGTACAAGCCGTGCACGAGTCTAATATCATGTGGATTGCGGTTTTCACTTCCCCATACATTTCCACATCTTTGTTCACCACATTTCCATATCGTGTTCACGTTACCCTGTCAATCAACTCCTACATGAGATTTTCTTACAGTATTTAATTGTCCTGTGACTATATAGTCTATCAAATAATTACTCATTGAATATTGGAAAAAAGTGTCCAAATAATGATACGCAATAAATTTTAGCTGACTACCCTGCACTTTCTGTTTAGGAGCTTTCCAGAGAACGCCGAAATTTCACCCGCCAAATGCAGCTAGTGTCCGCCGAACAAACCACCGAACGCAGCCGCCAGACATGCCGCCAAAGAAAGCAGAACAGCCGTTGAATGCCGCCGAACTGGGGTTACAAAAATAAAAACAGCAAATTTTTTAAGAAGTCTTTAAAACAATATAAATGCCTTAAAATGCATGGAAATGCCCTATGAATAATTTAAAGGTCTGTTACAGAATAAAAAAAATTGCCATTTAAAAAAACGGGAATCGAAGCTTTGTATCTAAACTTTCGCCTAAAAAAAAAAGGGAGAAATGCCTAAAAAAATTCTAAAAATGTTATAAATAAAAAGACTCTTTGCTGCAAATGAAAATAATAAAAGGTTGAAAAAATAATAAAATGCAGTATTTTTTTTTTTTTTACATTGAAACCTATGGGATTCACTTGTTTAAATCTGGCAAACTGGAGCATTGAAAAACTGGGCATATCGCCAACATTTTGATGCTATTCGGCATTCTCTGAATAGATTAACCATTACTTCTCTATGGGACAATTTCACTGCTGCCTAAGGCTGCTGTCAGACGAGCGTAGTGTTCACGTCCGTGATTGCGCCTAAGGCTAGGGTCAGACGAGCGTGATTTCTACGGACTGTACCTCCGTGCACACGGACGTACGTCAGTACGGAAGACGCAGTAGTGGCCAGACAGTCCGTTTTTTTCACTGACGTATATTTTGACGGATGTAGGAGGGAAAATAAATTAAAAAGCAAAACCATTTTGTCCGTGAAAAATGCTGGACGTATAAATGCAGTCCGTCTGACCACGTTCCATCACTCACACACAAAGCTATGCAGACGTTGCGGACGCAGCGCACTTTGTGCGGCCGTTCTAGCGGTTGTACGTTCTTGCCTGCCTTGCGTCCGTGGGCCGCGGCCGTTGTGCGTCCGCAGTTCAGTGCGGACGTACTTCGTGTGTCGGGCTCCGATGGGCTTCCTGTCATGCTATCATGGACGCCAGTCATTAGGGGGATATCCCGGAAGCTTGGCCGACATCCAAGATGTCGGCCAGCTCCGGGAGGGGACCGCGATACGGCGCATGTTGGCGCCATATCGCGATCCAGCCCCCTAGGGGTTAAAGACAGCCGCCGCTTGGAAGGGCAGGCTGTGTCTTTCCAGGTGGTGCCTGCCTTTAATCGCTGGCCCGCACGGATGGGGAGAGGTCCGAAGGACCTCCCCCCCTCCCCTTCAGGCACCTTCCCTGCAATGGCGGGGGGTGCCTGAAATAGACGTCATCGCGCATGCGCGATGACGCCTATTGTGCCCGCCGGGGTCCCGGAGGTTGGGCTGACATCGATGATGTCAGCCCGCACCAGGGGGCCGAGCGATCAGCCGGAATACCGGCTGATCACGGGCTGCAAAGGGAGGACGCGCTCAGCGCGTCCTCCGCAGCCAAGTACCAATGCGGTTGGACGCGCTGAGCGCGTCCACCGCATCGAAGTGGTTAATATGTGGGTAAAAGCTGCTTGATCCAAGGAGAAATCTGACGCCATTCTGGGGTCAAGAAGGAATTTTTTCCCAGTGTGTTGCATATTGGTGAGCGCTTCAGACTGGGTTTTTTGCCTTCTTCTGGATCAACAGCAGTAGGTGATGTGTGAAAGGCTGAACCTGATGGACGCATGTCTTTTTTCAGACTATGTAACTATGTAACATCTGAACTGCCTCTTTCCAGTAACATTTACTTTTTCCTCTTTTCTCTTAGTTATTTTTCCCAGTTTCTCTCTTTCCCTTTTTGCCTCTATATGGCAGAGAGGATTAAAGCAATAATCACTGTGTGAGTCTGGCTGTGCGATCCGAGAATATCGCAGACGGGCAGTGACTGTATATCACGCAGGGAGCTTCCTATGGCGCGTATATTTTAGTTTAAATTGCACGGCAAGCTTGGCTTTTTATACACGGAGAGAGGAGCACATTTTAAGATCAGCTGGACTAAATGCAAACTGTGTGCAAGCTGTAAAACGAGATGCAGGTGTTGGTCGTATGATTTAAACCTAGCATGTATACACGCTGTATGAAACTCACAGGACAGATTGACTTCAAGATAAATTAATAATGTTCTATCAATAAAAAGTATGAAAAATCTGGTCTAAAAAGATAATAATTCCTTAGCTAGTCATAAATGATCGGTTACAATTTTTTTTATTTTTTTTACAAAACTTAGTTGGACTTGCCGGTCTTGTGGAATGACCTGTCTCGCCCTATCAAACTCTCCACTGACCTTCAGTCCTTCAAGAAATCCCTCAAAACCCATCTCTTCAGATTAGTGTACCATATCACTGATGCAACTCATCCCTCTGCTCACCTACTCACACATGATTGAAGCCGCTTCTATGGCTCCACCATTCCCAAACCACTGACACTAAGGCCCCGTTCACACCTGGGCGTTTTACAGCGTGTTCCTGTGCGCTGTAAAACGCCTAAACACAGAAAACCCATGATTTCCTATGGGGCTCGTTCACACCTAAGCGTTTTATAGCACGTAGGAACACACTGTAAAACGTCCTACACCCAAAGAAGTACAGGAGTTTCTTTGGGATGTATTGCAGCGCGTTTGCAGTCTATAGACTGCAGCTGAACGCGCTCCAATGCACGTTCACACGTTTTTACTTTTGCGCGATACGCGCGTCAAAAAATCACGCATATTACACGCGTCAAAAAACGCGCATCAAAAAACACACAGGTGTGAACCCAGCTTAATGATCCTGATAGCTAGTAAAATTATTCTCGTCTTCCTCAACCCCAATCCCTCTAGAGTGTAAGCTCCTATGAGCAGGGCCCTCTACACCAAACGTTTCCATCATATGTCCGTTTATATGTATCTCATTCCCTTTGGTTATTGTAAAGCGCTGCGGAAACTGTTGGTGCTATATAAATGATGACAATAATAATAATAATCATGTACCCTGAGCTAAAACACGGACACTAAGGGGAAAAATTTGTGCTTGCAAATCTCCCCTTAGCGTCCCTGTTTTACCACTGGATTACGGAGCGGCGGCCCTCCAAGCCTTTTTCATGCTTGGAAAATGCTTTTTAGCGGAAACATGCTGTAAATTGTGTTTCCCAATAAACCTGTCTTAAAAAAGGGAGGTTGAGAGCCTGGTCCAGTTCCTCTTTCATTCTATGGATGTTATGGGGGGTGGTCGTTCCAAGGCTGGCCTTGCTTGATGGGAGTGCTGCTCTGCACTGTGGAATTTTGTTAGCGCTACTCTGTCCATCAATGTGTTTGAAGCTTTGATGCTCATTGGGTGGGTGCACAATATAGAAGCCTCCATCGGGACATGTCACAGTACGCTGCAAAGCAGAGTGAATTGTCGCTGTTGCATGTTATCTACAGATCCACTCAAATAACGAATCAGATCGAATTATGACTAGGAATAACATGATTTAACATCTGCAAATAAACCTACCCTGTAGATAAGAGCTGCTGACGTTTATGTGCTTTACACAAGTATTTCCACCTTGACCTTGCACATTCATAGAAAAAAAACCTCAAATCATTGCTAGAAATATCCAATATATATCAATCCTTCTGCAGAATTAGGGTGAATGAGGACAAATTATGAACATACAAATACAATTCCAAATGGTAACATATTGCTTTATGTCTTTGTGTACACTTATGCTGTTGGTGTAATGTGAATGACTTTAACCCCGTCATTACCAAGTGATTTTCCAAAAAAACATTGCCAGAAACCAGTGTTTTTTTGAAAAATCTTTTTTAAGACATTGTGCAGTAATACCTATTTGGCCAGTAGATGGCGCCACCTACTGCCAAATTGAGTCACAGTTGTTTTAACAGCAAATCTATTTTCTTCTATTTCTCCTGCATGGGCTGCTGACAGCTTGTAAAAGCCCGATATTTCAGAGCTTTCAGCTGACGATTTTATAGTCTTAGCTCTTTGGGTATTATGTCCACAGGGCTAAAACTTTAGGGGCACCTTCTGCAGCCCAAAAACTAAAAGAAATTAGTTTGCAGCAAACAAATTTAATTTGCTTTTGGGCTGCAGATTAGCATATCGAGATATCTCGATGTCGGGGTACCAGATGGTTCCTTTTGAAGCCCGAGATATCTCGATATAGGTAGTGAAGGGGTTAAATACCTGCAGTTCAGAAGTTTATTGGCATGAATGAATAGGTGTGCACAGGTTGCTTGTCTTTTGTGCCATAGGACAATGGGATACTGCAGCATCTATCCTTCTTGCCCCTCATATGGGTCCCTAGATACAGGTTTTAAATGCTTTTTCTCTGATTTCAGGTCCTCAAAGTTGTTCTATCACCTTTAGTTTTGTATGTACTTTCTTATGGTCTTTAACCAGATGTGCAAATTGAGCACCCCTCAACTGGACATCTAAAAAACTGAAGAAGTCCAAAAACAGAAGTTTATGGAACATTTGGCTAGTGTCTCTGTTTGCTGAGCAACCTTACTGATGCTCCTGCTCGTTCTTCCTTGAGGGACACTGCACAGTGCAAGTAAGGGATGTATTGTGCAGCACCAGCAAGCGACACACTGCTCAGCACAAGTGAGAGACAAGTCGCTCAGCGCCAGCGAGAGAAATGCTTTGCAGCACCACTGGGGCACATCTCATTGTTCCTCACTAGCTCTGCCCTCACAAACCTCCTGCCGCTTCCCTCTGCCCCTCCTGGCAGAATTCTGCATTTTGGAAAAGTCCAAAATGGCCGTGGTGCACCCAAGCATTTCAGTAAAGGCATGCTCAACCTGAATCCACCGTTTTCCTTTCTTCAGGTTCATTCTAGTTATTTTTAACCATAAGCTTTAATAAGTCCACTCTGGCAAAATAAATATTTTAGCAAATGAAACTATTTACTATAAGGAGATAAACGTATTTATTCATCAGCCTCGGGGTTACTGCTAACTCAGTTTCCTGCCAATATCCTCCCTTTTCACAGCAGGAGGTGAGAGGTTTCTGTTGTTCTGTACAGGGGAAAGGGATCGATGTCAGGTGTCAGGTCACAGAGTGAAGGAATAGGAAAACAGAGAGTTTGTCTGGAAACCATTAAAGACCCCCCCCTTCTTTCTTCTTAAATTAAAAAGGGAAAAAAATGTCATTATTTGCCAAGAATTTTTACGATTTATATAGAATGAAAATGCAGTTTTGTAAAGGGTAGAATCTATTTAGGGAACGGTTGAACTCTTCTGGAATATCCCTTTAACATTTTGCAGCGGGAAGTCCAGCAGGAGGCAGGGGGGCTTAAACGCTGCATGATGGCATGACACGCTCCGTGGCTTTCTGGAAAAACCTATGGCCCACCTCCCTTCCCTGCAGCTGATCGACGTCACTGGATGCAGCGGGACTGCCTGAACTCGGAAAGCCACCTTGCAGCCAATGGTATTGATAAGCCACAGGAAAGAGAGGTGGGATGTATGAGTCACCAGAAAGCTGTGGGGCGTGCTATGATGCCGTGCGGCTTTTAGGTCCACCTGATTTCAGGAGGGCTTAGTCCGTCCCGTGGTACTAAGGGCTAAATATATTTAACACATGCATTTCAAACCTAAATATTAGGGGCCAAATTACATTCCTAGCGGTAAAACGGGGCGCTAGAGAGGAAAAACTGTGCACGCAGTTTTCCCCCTAGCGTGCCCGTTTTACCGCTAGATTACAATGCATGCATTGTTACCACGCGCAAGGCCCAGGGATGCGCGCGGCAGCAATGAGTGCCGCCGGGCGCATCCTCTCAATGGAGTCCATAGGACTCCATTGAGCCAGACGCCGGCGGTCACATGACCTGCCGGATCTCATCTCGCAAGATCCAACCGGTCAGCATAGTGATACGCAGGGGGAGACTGGGGGGACTTTTAACCCAGTTTTTCCCTGCTCCCGCCGGACTGAGGAGGCGGACAGAGCCGCGGTACTCGCCGCGGGACAGGAGGTGAATATATGATTCTTTTTATTATTTTATTGACTGGTGTTAACAAATTCTGCAGAAGCACAATCCGTTAACACCAAGTCCTGGCTCTGGTTAACCTTTTGATAACCGCGGCCGGACGTTAATCAGCATTAGGACTTTGCGCTCCCCATGTTAAGTATAGGGAGCGCAAAGTACAGTAACCTCGCGCAGAGAAGCGCAAGATTCCAAATGCAAACAGGTTACTTAACCCGCTAGCGTTTGGATTGTAATATGTGGAAAATACTTGGGCTAACGTTAACGCTCATGCAGGTGAGTGCTAATGTTAGCACCAAGTATGTAACTTGGCCCTTAATTTATTATAGCTAATCTTTTTTCAAGAACTCCCCATCTCCATTACCTGTCCTCACTAATCACCAAATACACCCCAGCCCGCTCCCTAAGATCAGTGACCTGCTCCTAACTTCTCCCCGCTTCACCTCTTCCCAGGTTAGACTGCAGGATTTCTCATGGACAGCCCCCATCCTCTGGAACGTTTTCCCTCATGCTGTCAGACTTTCCCCTAGTTTCCCTTCCTTCAAACACTCCCTTAAGACATTCCTGTTTAAGGAAGCCTACCACCCGACTCACTGATACACCTCACTCACTGCCCCAACCTGTCCATCACTCTTACCTTGCAGTCCATCACTCTTACCTTGCAGTCCATCACTCTTACCTTGCAGTCCATCACTCTTACCTTGCAGCTCACCTTGCAGTCTATCACTCTCACCTTGCAGTCCATCACTCTCACCTTGCAGTCCATCACTCTCACCTTGCAGTCCATCACTCTCACCTTGCAGTCCTCTCCTCCTGTTTCCACCCACCCCTTCTAGATTGTAATTTCCCACGGGTTAGGGTAGGGCTCTTGTTTCCTCCAGTACTGGTTTGTCAAAATGTTGTTCAATGTATTGTAACCCTGTCTATGTTTTGCCCATTGTACAGCGCTGCGGAATATGCTGGCACTCTATAAATAAAGAGTAATAATAATATTTATCTGTTTTAGTGTCATTAGCAGATTTTTTTTACCCACTTTTTGCTCACTGAGATTTCCAAGGAAATTACTGACTTTTAGGCTGGGGTCAGACGAGCGTAGTGTTCACGTCCGTGATTGCGCCTAAAAGTACGTCCGTGATAGCATGAAAGAAAGTCCATTTTACACAAAGTACGTCCGCACTGAACTGCGGACGCACAACGGCCGCGGCCCACGGACGCAAGGCAGGCAAGAACGTACATCCCCTAGAACGGCCGCACAAAGTGCGCTGCGTCCGCAACGTCTGCATAGCTTTGTGTGTGAGTGATGGAACGTGGTCAGACGGACTGCATTTATACGTCCAGCATTTTTCACGGACAAAATGGTTTTGCTTTTTAATTTATTTTCCCTCCTACATCCGTCAAAATATACGTCAGTGAAAAAAACGGACTGTGTGGCCACTACTGTGTCTTCCGTACTGACGTACGTCCGTGTGCAGGGAAGCACAGTCCGTAGAAATCACGTTCGTCTGACCCTAGCCTTAAGCCAAACATATATGGAAACCAGAAAGCATTTTTTTTCTCCAAACACAGCTATTTTGGCTATTAATTTGCGATTCCCTTGGAACTTGACATCAATTCACAGCTCTCTGAATGTTGTTATGAGCATGTTGGGAGTGCACCAAAATTCTCCTAAATCACAATACATCACATATGGTGATCATGCATGTCACATGCAAACTGGTGTAACTGCCACGTAAATAATTCAGAAGAAAAGTGTTTCTTGTCCTGTAAGTAACCTCTCTCCTTCACAAGAAACCCAGAGAGTGAAGCTTGAGACACTGAAACACTTTATATGTAAGAAGCGTAAGAAATATGCCAGAATATAAAGATTAGGCAAAAAGTCTACATAACCTTTTACGGGGTTATTCAGAGAAAGGTGAAACGCTGGAGAACTTTTGGAGAAGTGAAAATTCTAGGTCAAAACAGCCAAACCAGAAAAATTTCCCATTTATCTCACTTTCCAAATCAGCTATTTTGACCTAGAATTTTCACTTCTCCAAAAGTTCTCCAGAGTTTCACCTTTCTCGGAATAACCCTGTTAGTTTTTGTTTTTATAAAGAAAATAATTTTGATGAAACAGCTCGTTATTATGTTCGTTTACTCACTGCTCGGATGCTTTTGTGATTAGTAGGTATAAAGGTTACCATAGTAAAATCTCTTGGGATTAGCTCATTTTGAAGTTGTTCAGGTAAAGTGGTGAGAAATATATTTGTAACACCTCCTTCTTGCTTAATATACTGAGTAAGCAGCTCAATATTTTCAGCAGATAAACTGCTGGCCGAACTAAACAAACACAGGACTCATGCAGTGATCATAATTAAATGCCACAGTAAAGCGTTTTCTTTGATAGTTTCCCAGTGATTCATAACCTATGCAATAAGATCACATTATTCTAAGTTTTTTTCCTCTTTTTCAGGTTAGGAGTTGTTAGCTGAGATTAACAGGGTTATTCAGAGAGAAGTGAAACTCAGGAGAATGACTGGAGAAGTGAAATTCTAGCAGGGTTATTCAGAGAGAGGTGAAAACCAGGAGAATGACTGGAGAAGTGAAAATTCTAGGTCAAAATAGTCGATTTGGAAAGTGAGATAATTGGAGAATTTTTCTGGTTTGGCTATTTTGACCTAAAATTTTCACTTCTCCAGTCATTCCCCTGGTTTTCACCTCTCTCTGAATAACCCTGTAGGTCAAAATAGCCAAACTAGAAAAATTCTCCTATTTGGTCTAGACTGTTCTCTTCTCCTGCCAATTCTCCTGGTTTTCACCTCTATCTGAATAACCCCGTATGTCTCGTTTCCGTACAGGGGCTATTGGAGCTGTTTCTCCATGCCCGGGCATATACAACGTATAGAAGAATCGCATTACTCAAGTGCCGAATTCTACCTGTCACACAAGCTGTCCTTGATATGGAGCCTGAGAATTTCACCAAATGTGTGATCCGCAGCAATTTGTAGACGATGAATGGTGAAAACCTGTTCTACCAGACTAGCCACATTTTCACATATGACTGTTTTCCATAATTTATTATCATTTTTGCTTTTTTCCTATTTGTCTGTTTTGTACACAGGATCTCATTGTACATTTTATTTTGTACTTCACCTTTACAAAAAAGATACACATGCAGGGTTATTCAGAGAAAGGTGAAACTCTGGAGAACTTTGAGAAGTGAAAACTCTAGCTCAAAATAACCAAATCTGAGAAAATTCTCCTATTTATCTCACTTTCCAAATCGGCTATTTTGACCAAGAGTTTTCACTTTTCCAAACGTTCTCCAGAGTTTCACCTTTCTCTGAATAACCCTGCATGTGTATCTTTATATAGTTCTGATACTCCCCCGCTAAGGGAAGAAAGAGCGGAACTGGCTGACTTGGGGGAGTTTGTCAGGAACTGATATTTCTATTTTATCATTTTAGCAATATTTCATTATTTTTCTAATATATTTACAGAAAATGGATATTTATCATGGGTTTATAATTTATAACCACATATTTCAATTTACTGACTTTCATTGAACGCTCGCGGCCACTGTATTAGGTAAACCTGTTCAATTGCTTGTTAACACAAATTACTAATCAGCCAATCACATGGCAGCAACTCAATGCATTTAGGTATCTAGACGTGGTGAAGACAACTTGCAACCAAGCATCAGAATGGGGAAAAATGACTTTGAACGTGTCATGGTTGTTGGTGCCAGACGGGCTGGTCTGAGTATTTCAAACACTGCTGGGATTTTCACACACAACCATCTTTAGGGTTTACAGAGAATGATCCGAAAAAGAAAATATCCAGGGAGCGGCAGCTGTGTGGATGAAAATGCCTTGTTGATGTCAGGAGAATGGGCAGACTGGTTCGAGATAATAGAAAACCAACTGTAACTTAATTAACCACTCGTTATAATCAAGGCATGCAGAATACCATCTGGTCTTGTGGTACTGAGAGCAGTGCGATTCGATGTTTGGTGGTCAAAAGCAAGAGAACAATGGGAACAAATAGTTACAGTTACAAGTACTTATAAAGCGCCAACAAATCCCTTAGCGCTGTACAATGGGGGAGACAGAATAACAAATATACATACACGTTACACACACGGAACAGAAGGAGGGAGGACCCTGCTCGAGAGTTTACAATCTAAGAGGGAGGTGGGTGACACATTAGGTGAGGGTAAATAGGGTAAGTGAAGTGGTGGGTTGCAGGAGGGCTGAATGGGAAGAGGAGCAGGAAATAATAGTGGGGAGATCATGGTGTGAGCTTATAGTCTTCTCTAAAGTAATGTGTTTTCAGAGACTTCTTGAAGGACTGGAGAGACAGGGAGAGTTTGATGTTGCGGGGGACGGAGCTCCATAGAAAGGTGGCAGCTCGGGAGAAGTCCTGAAGGCAAGAGTTGGGAGTGCGGGTACGAGGAACCGATAGCATCAGATCATTGGCAAAGCGAAGTGGTGGGGATGGGATGTACCTGCTAATAAGGGAGGAGATGCAGGCAGGGGTGCGGTTATGGAAAATAGGTTTGGAAAAATAGGTCCCAATGTCCTTCTGTGACCGCAGAATGACCACGTAGCAGAGCTCACGTATGATATCACTTTACTCTATGGATCCCTATGGATATGAGGGGCCGATACCAGCAATGTATCAACAAGCGTCTCCCAAACTATCCAACTTGATTTTGACTCTGAAGGAGCACAACTGACAGTAGCAAGCCACATACAATAATAGCCTTTAAGCGACTTATACGGCTCGGCTGGAATAAGGCCCAGGGTATGTAATTCACAAATAGGTTCATCATTGTAAATCATGATACCGATGTAAACTGGCAATTTCCAGTGAACGATAAGAGTTGTGTATGAATCAATCCCCACTTGATGCATCTGTCAAGAAACTCTAAAACCAGGATTCAAGATTCAATCAGCTACCGGAGATGTATGGACCCATTAGCTATGGGGAGGCCTTTGTACGTCCTTTCAATAAATAGCAGTTTATGGTTACATTTTGTTTTCTAAAGCATTTTTTTTCTGCCTAAATATAGACTGCCAGTTGTCAAGTCAACATATGATTAGAATTCTCATTCAGACAGAGAAATTGTACAGTAAGGTTTTTGTATCCCTGTCTGGAACCTTGCATTTAATGTGCCTTATTTTCTTGTTTGTAAGCACAGATAACAATGTCTAACACTGTGCACATTGTCACCGTTTACAAGGTCAATGATCTCTTCCATCTAGATATCATTTAATAGTTTGTGCGGTTGAGTTGCTATTCATACACAAGGTAGAAATTGAATTTACACAAAACACTGAAAGGATGGACTTATGCTTGCACCGAGCAGACCATTGCTGGACTTAATAATCCTGAAATTAATAACAGAGCCTGAACCCAATATAACAACGATTAGATAGCCAAAAATTATATCCACTTAATACAATCATTTTAAACAGTTTTAATATTATTATTTGTATTTCTAAATGGTACGGTACTTTAATTTTTGTTACCTAAACCCTGATTCTCCAAAACTCTAGTTTGTGTTTAGCATATAGTGCCAGACTTTAGGGTGTGTGAGCTCTCCAGCCGCAAAGGACAGCTTGGCAACAGGGGCCTTGGCAGCCAAAAACCTCACACCTTCCAGCAACGTACATTGATGTAACTGCTGCCCGCAATACTTGGCACCCAGGTCATACTGCAACCGGCTGCCCAAAATGCACCGGTTATACAAGGCAGAGCCCCAGTAAGCCGGCATATTTGAAGATACCAAGCACCGCCAGCAGAGAGCTCTTCCTGCAGGATGTCAGGGTCTGTTTGTGTAGGAGGTAGGCGTTTAGGATCTCTGTCTGTCGAGGGTTCAGGGTATGTGTACGTGGAAAGATGCAAGATCTGTGTATGTGTCAGTGTGTGTGCAGGTTTCTGGGCCTTTGTCAGTGTCTATTTGGGTTGTCAGGTCTCTGTTTGTATTAGGGTCTCTCTGTGTAACTGCCAATCTCTCTGTATTTGCCGGTGTCTTTCAGACAGTGTCTTTATCACAGTGTGTGTGTCTCTGTTAGTATCTTTCAGACAGACAGTGTCTGTCACAGCGTGTGTCTCTGTCAGTGTCTTTGCCAGTCTCTCTGTCAGTGACTTTGTCAAATACTGTTTCTGTGTCAGTGCTTTTTAGT
This sequence comes from Leptobrachium leishanense, assembly GCA_009667805.1. Taxonomy (NCBI): domain Eukaryota; kingdom Metazoa; phylum Chordata; class Amphibia; order Anura; family Megophryidae; genus Leptobrachium; species Leptobrachium leishanense. The sequence goes on along the minus strand of CM019063.1, from coordinate 497,412,587 downwards.
GTCTCTGTCCAATGTCTCTTTCTTGTGTCTGTGTCTTTGTCGCTGTCTATCAGTAACTCTATGCATCACTGTCACTGTCATTGTGCGCTTCTATGAGTGATTTTGAATGCAGAGCAGAAAACACCAGCACAATCTGACTGCCATTCTGGGGTCAAAAAGGAGTTTTTTTCCGGGTTTGTTGCATATTTGGAGAGTGCATCAGTCTAGGTTTTTTGCCTTTTTAGGGAGCAGTAGCTGATGAGAAAAAAGGCTGTACTTGATTACGCATGTTTATTTCCAGTCTATATAACTATGTGCTGCCTGTAAAGTCCTTAACCTCTTCACTACTAAGTGATTTTCCAAAAATCCATTTTTAACTATTTACACAGTAAGATATATTTGGGAACAATCCCAGTGTATTTCTTACTGTAATAACTTATTTGGCAGGCAGATGCCGCTATCTACTGGCCAAACAGAGTTACTGCAGGTAGTACTGCAGCCTGTGGCTCCCTGTCAGCTGGGGAACGCTGATAAAACAGGGCATCCCGTAGTCGATTCTAAGCAGTTTTAGATCCGTGGGCACTATGCTCATTGGCTAAAACTTTAAGGGCACATTCTGGAGCCCAAAAGCAAACAAACATTTGTAACAAACAAACTTAATTTGCAGTCATACATTGTATGAACACAATCTCAGGCTGCTGTGTCTGCTACCGCTGATCGTGTATAGGGATGGGCTGCTGGTTCGAAGTTTGTTTCGGACATCGGCTGTTCGAAACATAGCGAACTTCAAACTTTTCAGGAAGTTCGCGGAGAGTTCGAGAAAAAAAGTTTTCAAAAAAATTCCAAAAAATGCTTAAAATATCCTAAAAAAATCTAAAAATAAAGAGACTCTTTACTGCAGAATATAATAATAAACGGTTTATTAGATATTGGATTAAAACGGGAATATTTTTAATGTTGAAGCCTATGGCATTCGTAAACATTTCCCACTCCTTGTTGCTCAAACATTTCCCACTCCTTGTTGCTCAAACATTTCCCATGGCTTCAAATCGCGTTTAAACATGAGCATAATCGGTAAAAATTAGCTCAGCGCACAGCGGTGAAATGGTGCAGCACTCAGCAGTGAATGGGTTAAAAACGTTTTTTTTTTTTCTTCATTGTTTCCTGTCCCCCAGGGCAGTACCCGGTCCCCCATACACCTTTTATGGCCAATATCTTGCATATATGCCCTCTTGGAAGGGCACTTTCATTTTTGAACGTTCGAGCCGCATTGACTTGCATGGTGTTTGAATTGAGTTTGAGTTTGCTGTCGAACTTTTTTGGGTGTTCGAGTTTGAATGCAAACCAAACACGGGAGGGTGTTCGGCCCATCACTAATCGTGTATACATGATCAAAGTAGTGAAGGGGTTAATATTGATCTCAGACGCAATGGCAACACTTGCACCCCTTTGGGACTTTTTTCAAGCTGAGCACCATTTTACATGTTAAGGTCTGACACAATTAAATTTTGGTTTTAATAAAACTTCTAAATTGATTAATGTTTTTTATAAAACAAGTAGAACATCAATGCACAATCTGTCTATTCGTTACTTCCATCACACAAAATTGGGAAAATCAGCATAATTATCAAAGATTAAATATTATCGATTTTCAGGAAATTACCGTAAGGGAGGTTTTTTTCTGTAAGTGCAAAGAATGGATATATTTTGTCTATAAATAAGGAAAAACAACAACTGCATTATCTGATTTTATTTAAGATTGTTTATTTTATCCTGTCATTCAAAAGTGAATAAAATACAGTATGTTACTCTGAAGCAATGTTTGCCACTCTTTGAGCATAGCAGAGCTGTGCTTCTGTACTTACATTTAATTCATTGATCACTGCTGCACTGTCAAGTAGAAGGCGAGCAGGCTGCCGCTGACACAAATTGGACAAAAGAACAAGCTAAGTGCAGAAAGTAGACGAAAAAGGTTGACCGACGAGGAGCTAAAAGTAGCCTTTTGTTCGACAGCACTCAGATGTGTCAAGATGTGTAATGTGACTGAACAAATTCCTAAACTTCACATGTGGCAATAAATTTGAAAAGAAGATGTGCCGACTGCCTGTGAGAATCAAACAGACATAACGAGTAACATAAAAATACAAGACGAAGAGTTTATAAACAGGTTTAAATGGTCAAACAACAACAACCGTTCAATGAAAGGCTGGTGAACATGCATCACTCTTGTTTATACAATTACAAACTAAGAAACAGAAGAAAAACAGAACCTGGATAGTGTGGGTTCTTTTGTGTAAGCGTCAGGATAATCTATTAGCAAATCCCCAAAATTAAGAAGTAAAGAAAAAAGGGGGTAAACTCAATTGCGCACTATACATACAAGCCTTAAAAAAGGCTAAATTGGAGTATGATGCAGTTAAAACCTCACTTTTATTATCCAAAAAATATATAAATCAACCAGGTGGTTGGTTTATATATATTTCTTAATAATACAAGTGAAGTTTTAACTGCATCATACTCCAATTTAGCCTTTTCTAAAGCTTGTATGTAAACTAATAACACATTTTGGGCCATATTACAATGTTGGTGCTAACTTAACCAGAGCTGTTGTAAACGTAAAACCTCCTTAGGCTATAATGGCTCTGGGAAGTTTACAACAGCTCTGGTTAAGTTAGCACCAACTATGTAATACTGCCCTAAGTGTTTTTCCTGGAATACCCTTGTATGTAGCCATCTAATTAATGGTATCCCATATTAATGATGTCAGGAAAAAGATGGCAGAAAAAAGACACGTTAAAAATGTTGCAGGAATATAACAGATACTTCATTTTGAACATGGCCGAAAACTATCCCTGTCTAGATGTCTTTTTCTGAAGCATCTTCAGGAGGAACCAATAATTATTTGTCTCTACTTGAAAATGTTTGATTGCTTTGGAATTGAACTGTTCTTAGAAGATATAAATTTCTAGGGTATGGGTTAGGTTTAGAAATTATGGTAAGATCACTATTTGTGCTTGTTATAAGATTAGGGTTACTGTTAGAGCTACTGTTACATTTAGGGTTAGACGTTAAGTGTTAGGTCACTATTTGTGTTATTTTAATCTTAGCTTTACTGTTTTGCTTAGAGGTACATTTAGGTTAGGTTTGGATTGCTATTTGTGCTTGTTTTAGGGTTAAGTATACTGTTAGGGCGTTAGTGTTACATTTAGGGTTAGGTTTAAAAATTAGGGTTGATTTACTATTTGTACTTGTTTTAGGCTTGGGGTTAACCGTAACTCGAACATTCTGCTCCATATTTAAGAAACAGATTCTGCTCCATATTTAGGCAACAGATTCTGCTCCTTTTAAAAGAAGGAGCAGAACCTGTTGCCTAAATATAAATTAAAAAGTGAGAAGAAAGGTATGTTTAGGGTTATCCATAACCCTAAATCTAAATATAATGCTGTTACCCTAACCATAACCCTAAAACTAAATATAACTCCAGTATGATTTGACTGAGGAAGCCACAGTAAAGGTGAAACACGTTTCGGTGACTATATTACTCTGGATTTGTTTTAAATAAATGTTTTGTTTTTATCTACATCACCCCTGCTTGTTATGGTTTTTGTGGAGAGGTTTTAACCATGGTGCACTAAAACCTCCAGGCGTGTAAAGGTAGAGCCCCTGACTTGTGGCTCAGTACCATGTGAGTAGTGGTGGAGGATTTATTTGGTGTATATCATCTGTTCCTATTGTCTATATTATTTTCTACATATTTACGTTTTTTACATATGTCCATGTGGGGTTCAATGAGGAGGAAAATGGAGAAGATTCATGCAGAGTGGCTGATGGGTATGCCCTTATAAACCCATATGTATGCAGCTGTGAGCCTAGTCTAAAGCTCTAAAAAGTGTGAGTTGACAATTGGCTTGAGCTGTGTATGTACACGTGTATATGCAACAGTTACACTATGTGATAATTTTTTCTCCATCTTTTTTTGAGATACTGTGGATCAAATGAAAGAACGTTGAGAAACTCCAAGACAAAGCGCTACACCTTTTTGGAAAGTCCAGTTAAATAGAGTTAAAAAAAATTTCAACTGATGGCAAACGCAAATAGTAATTTAACCCAAACCCGAAACAAAACCGAAAAATGCTCCAATTTGAGAGCAATAATTTTTTTTCTAAAGGAATAATATTTGATCAATTGAATCAATGTCTATATTATTTACATTATACTTTGGAGGCCAGTGACTAAAAAGGTGATTCACTATACACCTTTGTTTCAAAGTTGCACCACTGTTGCAACTTCGGGGCACTTTGACTATCCATAGAAGATCCAGTGTGATCTTGTCATGAATTAACATAGATATATGTATTGACTTTTGTTTGTGATGTTTACATTATGTGTATGTTCCGTAAAACACATTGATTCTAAACCATTATCCCCATTCTCCCATGAATAAATATCAGTTTTTCTCATATTTTAAGTCAACGCATTATCTGATTCCTTCACCAATCCTTTAATATTCATAGCTGTAACTATGCCAACCTATCGATTAAAAACAACAGAGCTCAAAATTACAATTGATGCGATTGATTCCAATATAGATTTTTGTATATTTATAAGTAGCCACTTTGGGACCCTTTTTAACTTAATGGTTTTCAATCACATCATTCAAAATAGCACAGGCTCAGCAGGATTATAATGTTGATAGTTTTTCCTTGATTAATGATGAAAAATCATTTAATTTCATTAACATTGATCAATATAGCATATTTAATATGAATTAATACTTTTGGAGCTTATTCAGTGTATAGGAATTATATTTTTTATTTTATATGAGTAAGAACAGGCAGCAGATATTGGTAGGAAGAATGTGATTAAGGTCGAAAATAGGAATACTTTATTGATAAATAATGCAACAGTTAGACAAACAGCACAAAAAAGATGTAAAGTGAAGATATCAATAAATGTGGTGATGTATGAAACAGGACAACCATTACCAATTATAATGAGAAGAGTATATCAGCAGAAAGTGCGCTGGAGAGGTATAGACTCTAATAACCTGCATCTAACCTCGGCGGTTCGAACTGCCTACTATACCCCACTATGATAATAAAGACATATGACTTGAAAAAAGGGGAAGTTAGAAAGATAAACCAAGTGAATACTTGTCGATATACCTCGGTGGTCGATGCCACCTACTGAACACTACTACTAAACATCAATAAACAGAATTAGCGGCCCTGGGTCTAGGATATATACGAAATGAGCAGTCAAAAGAAAAATGGCATCAAAACACAATGCATTTCGCAGTTATCAAACACTTTTTAAAGAGTAACGGTGAAACGCGTCGAGTTATAATGCAGTTTTTCTTTTAATTGCTCGTTTCGTTCTTTTGTCCTTGTAATTTGTATTCCCTTTTCTTTTATACGCTATGGCAGTTTTGACTGTTATAAGAGACTAAAATAAGAAAGGTAAAACACAGTGATAGCCTTTTCCCACATTTGAGGGTTCCGATTACCTTAATTATTTATATATTTATTTACCATATATACTAGTTTAGTATTGCCGTCCACTTGCGAAATTATGACGAGTGATTGAATTTTAACTTTTGTTAATGAAGATATATTTATTTACTCTATATAGTTTGTGTTGGGGTTTCCTCCTATAAAGTCGAATCACAATATTGTGCAGCATAACAAATGTATATTTTTCCAACAGTCAAGTTGATTCTGTCCAATTTTTATTTTTTATTTTTTTTAGAAAGTATTTTACCAGGAAGGATACATTGAGAATTCTCTCATTTTCGAGTATGTCCTTGGTGGTGAGTATGTACCATTAGGAGTCTTGCCCAAGGACGCTTACTGGAGAGGTGCTCTTGCTGGGATCGAACCTGTGTCTCCACAGTCTCTCTCCACGGTTATAGAGCAGTGATGTTACCTCTACTCCACCCAGCCAGTACAATTTAATCCTTTCACTGTTTAAACTTGATTTTGGATTGTAATACAAAGAAAAGCATGCCTTCCCTTTGGGTGGGATGAGCAGAGCACTTGCCTTGAGGCCCGCACTTTGGGGGACCCCGCACCGCTGCTGACATCCTCTGCATGATAAAAATGTCAGCGACTGCCACCTCTCTATCTGGGAGAGAGAGGGGGTGTCCATATATGGAGAGGTGTTGAGGGCTTGGCTATCTCGGGTGAGAGTGGTCAGGGGTGTCTATCTGGGAGGAAGATGGAAGATCAGAGGGGGTCATTGTGTGTATCTGTGTGTGAAAAATGGTGGAGTATATGGTGTGGTTTGAAAGCGTGGTGGGGGGCCCCAAAAAAATCTCATCCAGGGCCCCTCATTTGCTCGAGGTGGCCCTGATAGAAAGCAATAATTAGTACATACAACCACTGTTTCATACTTTTTCTTTTCACAAAAAACCCACAAGCCAGTGGATACAGACAACAATCACCCCACCTATAATACACAATGGAAACTAAGGTGGGGACCCTGATAATAGGATTGAACCTGGTACCAAACTGTAGCAAAACAAAGGAGAGAGAAAAGAACCCTCTCAGAACAACATCAGGGTACTGAATATTAAAACGTAACCTTTAATGATTGCAATAGACAAGAAAAAGCTGAACAATGAACTAAAACACATAGACACAAAATTGAACTATAATGAGACGTATCAGGGCAATTCAATGGTGTAAATAGCAGGGTCAGTGCTAAGAGCTAATGCTTGACAAAACATCCACCACAGATCATCAGTGGGTATCGATGCTACTGGCCATACATATTCACAAATTCATTCCCAGCCAATAAATTGATGATCATCGCGCTGCACCAGAAGTACATATAGAGGCACAAAATCCATGCAAACCTTCTAAGTACTGGCTACTGGTATAAAGCAATATGCATATCTTTAGGCTTGCTCAATGGAATATACACACAACAACCGATCCCTGCTAATAACAATTCACATACTGGCCCCACTTAATTATAGTTCAAAGGCATGTTAAAACCACACTCAACACAAACGTGTGTTTCGCCGATCACAACATCGGCTTCATCGGGAGTCAAAGTAAATCTGATACTTCTTTTTTCTCTTTCAAGTCGTATGATCTTATCTCTGTGGTTTTATTATTGGCCCAAGATCGCTCATGTGTAAATTTTCCCATTTTGAACATACCATTTGACTCACTTTTTACGACATCTAAATCCCCCCACCCATGTGACCCTTTATGTCTTAATGTTCAATTCTAGGAACTTATACTCTTGAAAGCTTGTCTTTTAAATGTAACTTTAGTCCAATAAAAAAGGTATCACTACATACTGCTATACTCGTGATTTATACATGATATATATGTTACGGTTAAAGCCCGAAGTGCAGTTAATCCTAGGATTACCCGGGTAATACTGACATTACCCAGGCATCAATAGTAAACGTCTGAAATGAAATGAAATTTCGGACTTTACCCGGGTAATCTGCAAAGTGTCCAGAGGCCTCTGGATACTCCAGTTTTCTGCACTGTTTTAACAGGGTAATTCGCACATTACCCGAGTGTTGCTGGATAAAGTGTGATTTGCAATGAAACATCGGACATTATCCGGGTAATCTGCAAAGTATCCAAACGCCTCTGGGTGTTCCGCTTTTCTTGGGTTTTCAGCAGGTTACAGTTGACTGAATTCCGAGGATTACCCGTATAAATTTAGTCAACTGTAGCCTGCTGAAAACCCAAGAAAAGCGGAGTACCCAGAGGCGTTTGAATACATTGCAGATTACCAGAATAAAGTCTGATATTTTGTTGCACATCACACTTTATCCAGCAACACTAGGGTAATGTGCGAATTACCCGGGTGAAAAAGAGCAGAAAACCGGAGTACCCAGAGGCCTCTGGATACTTTGCAGATTACCCGGATAAAGTCCGAAATTTCATTTCACTTCAGACTTTTGCTAATGACGCCTGGGTAATGTCAGGATTACCCAGGTAATTCTAGGATTAACCGCACTCATGACTTTACCCGTAACATATATATATATCTGAGAATCACTGCAATTGAAATCCAACATTGAAGATTGGATCCCTGCTTGGGATGATGGCCATACTATACATCTGGAATATGTGAGTGGCCTCTTGTCTACACTGAATTTCATGGTGTAACAGTATTACCCTAGGTTGTTGTTTTTTCCATTTTGTCTTTTAGATTTCATATTCGTGATATTTTATAAGTGAAGGGGTTAAACTTATCTTCTTTCCAGACAGTGGCTCCCTCCATCATAAGTCTCAGCTGTCACTTGCCCGCAAGGAAGCTGGACGTGTCACGTGTGAGTGTCCAGCCAATCCAAAAGCTCTCAATGCTGAGTGCATTGAAGGCTACTGGTGGGACTGAAAGTACTGATAGCCAGGAACCTGAGCTTAGTGATTCAGCCCACACGTGTAGCATAGCCTGCTTCTCAGTTGATAGCACCACACAGTCCAACTAGATCAAACTGCAAATGAAACCAAAAAAAACAAACAATGATTGCAGTCTTTAAATAACAAAGGGTCCTTAGTGGGAATTGAAAATAAAGGACATCGACAGAGTTCAGAATTGATCCAGGAATTGCGTCTGAGTCAGGAACCTTGTGATTTATGAGCCAGATGTCCAGAAGACAGACATGTCATGTGAATTTAAGAGGAATATACAAATTGAAAGAAATGCCTTTGTTATTTAAACCACTCTTTGTTTCTGCAATCTGACATTAAACAAAGAGATCTTTGTTGATGATGCAATATTTAATGTCAATAATTTAAAACCATATTCGTTGTTCCAGGATTATTCGGAAGTTTGGATTTGGCAAAACAATTGCAAAATTCAGGGGAAATTCCAGATCATCACCAGAATTGCTCATCAGGTACCTGCGAAAATCTAGTGTGTGCTTACTTTCAGGGAATTTAGCTAAATGAGTGCACGTGGTTCAGAGCAAACAAGGAAACAAAAACATATTCCCAGGGCTGTTGAATTTAATAATTATTAAAGTTCTAATCTTGTATTTAAATAGGATGGGAGAACTGGGGGGGGGGGTTAAACTTTAATCCCTACCAACCCTCACTGCAATCTCCATTTCTGGGCAATATTACAATGTTAATGCTAATGTTGGCGCTCGGCTGTGTGAGCGTTAACGTTGGGTTAAGTGGCCCTAGCTCAGATTACAATCCGAATGCTAACAGGTTTAATCGCTTAAGAACCAAGGGGTCTTTAATGTCAATGCATTTATGATGGGTCAGTTACGTCATTGGTCCTTAAGGGCTTAAAAACAAGTTAGCGCATCAGAGATTATTTTTTTTCAGAGAAAGTATTTTACCAGGAAGGATACATTGAGATTTCTCTCGTTTTCAAGTATATCCTGGGTGGCGAGTATGAACTGTTAGGTGTCTTGCCCAAGGACACTTACTGGAGAAGTGCTCTGGCCGGGATTTGAACCTGTGTCTCCAGTCTCTCTCCACAGTTATAGAGCAGTGATGTTACCCCTACTCCACCCAGCTGGTACACTTGCTTCTGCAAGCTTACTCTACTTTGCGCCCCTTTGCTTAATATGAGGAGCATAATCAGTAATTAGCGATAGGGATACAAAGTCCTAATGTTAATTCCGCCCCAATGCAATTAACTGAAAAGTTAGGCACAGCTTGGAGCTAGTGCTAACTGATATCGCTTCTGCAAAATCAGTTAGCAGCAGCTGTAAATGCCTCCAAAAATCAGATACTCACTTCTTTTCCCACGGTGAAAACAGCGGCACGATCCACCACTTCTGGCCACCGGGAACAGAATGAGACTGGGGAAAAAAAGTCCTCGCGAGAGGCGAGATACTGAATGTCAGCTGACCAGGCAGCACACTATGGACTCCAGGAAGTGGTACTCTCAGTGGCGCGCTAGCGCTGCCGTGCGTATCCAGTGGCTTAGTACTGCCTTAAGGTGGCTTAATATGGAGCTAAAACAGGGACGCTATGGGGAAACCTTCAGGGTCAGCTTTTCCACCTTAGCGTGCCCTTTGTAGTGGACACAATGTAATAGTGTCCCCTGTTTTTTAACAATAGAGTGAAAAAGCTGTGGTGGTTGAAGCTTCAGCTATCACACGACTGTGATAAATGGGAGAGTTTTTCTGGTTTGGCTATTTTGACCTAGAATTTTCACTTCTCCAGTCATTCTCCTGAGATTCACCTTTCTTTGAATAACCCTGTATATTTCCTGTAGAGGAGTTCCTTTATTTACATCCTATCGGGAAATCCCTTTCTATATACAGTACGTATCACCTTTATTTGACTATCCAGCACATACATCCATGTTTCCCTCAAATGATTAGAAAGTACATTATTTCAGTATATTGTTGGATCTGTGTCAAGCCTGGCTGATATCCATTAGAACTTCCTTGCCAAAAATCCTGACTCCACTCCCTCCACTTGAAGGAAGTTACACCTGTAACACCGCTTCCTCATTCCCAGATCTGAGCAAATCATTGACAAAAAAGTGTAACATTTCTGACAATGGCATGAATGAACAATAGGCAAATCTGTGAGATTACACATTAAAGTAATAAAAAAAAAGAAAATAAGCTGGAAAAGTGATTAATTTGTGGAATTTCCGAAAGCAATTTGTCTTGCAAGTCACAACATGACCTAAAGCTGATGTTAAAGCTAAAACATAATGCATTTAATACAGTAATAAATATATCTGATTCTGGCATGAGTGCGAATTTACGTAAAAAGATTATGTTATGTTTGTGACGTCACATGGCATTAAGAAACATGTGTAACTACCAACGCATTCTACAAATACAGCTCTGACTTCATACAACGCATTCTTTGTGTGTCACGCACCAAGCCCAGGAGCACTAAGGCTAGGGTCAGACGAACGCATTTTTCGCATCGTCCGTAAAAAAAGTTGACGTACTTTTTCACGGAATAAGCGATAGCGGTCATACGATGTGCAATTACGGCAGTGATTTTTTACGGATCCAAACCAGGAAACTTTGGGTGTCTGGACGTTATGTTGGCCGGACATGAGCAGCGTCTGACGTCTCCTAATCACGCGCACACGCCGCTATGCGGATGCAGCACACTCTGTATATCAGTACTAGCGGTTCAACGTTCTTGCAAAAATGTGTTCGTTTGCTGCTTGCTTTGCGCGGCCGAACTTTCGTGCGACCGTACTTCGTATGTGGGCCTGCGTTGAACGTCATTTGCTATTGGCAGTAATAATGTGCAGCTAAACGCACGTTCGCACTGCGTTCGTCTGACCCCAGCCTTAGAGTCACAAAAAGAACCGTGCCTGCTCTGCTTCTGCCGTGACCTGATGCTGGTCAGCATCTTTCCTCCCTTGCATTCAGGACCATTGCCTATTCCAGGATTGGTTTTCCCTGTTACCTGGACTTCAGTTGTATAGACATACAGCATTATTCAAAGAGAGTCGAAAAGTCAACGCACGTTCGGTGACTTTTCGTTCTCTTCAATTCGGCACGATTTGGCAATCCCATTTCGGCAACCCTGTGGTGTAATCAGCAAGCACCACAGGGCTGTCGTAATGCAGGGAAAAGTCGCCGCAAACCCACTGAAAGCTCACCGCAAAACCCGGCGAAGGCACACCGAAAACCCACAAAAACATCTGGATTAACCCCGCCGAACATGCCGGAAAAACCCAGGCAGGAGCCGATCACACGCAGCGCAGCCGCTGGAAAAACTCAACACCGCAGATGAATGCAGTGAAAAAAATAAAAAACAGTTTGCTTGAATCTTTGAAAAGTGAAACGCTGTTTGCAAAGAAACTACTGAGCGAAAATGTCTGAAATTTACATATAAGATCCAATGAATGATAGTAAAAAGGGCTTTTACAGAAAAAAGGAAAAACGTTTAAAAAAAATTAAATCGGAAAAAATATTTTGGCAAAAAAATCCCCCAAAAAATGCTTAAAATATCCCAAGAAATCTATAAATAAAGAGACTTTTTACTGCAGAATATTATAATCAATGGTTTATTAGATATTAAATTAAAATGGGAATATTTTTTAACATTGAAGTATATGGGATTCGCCTGAATAAATCTGCCGCATGATGCCACCGAATGGCAGTGCATTTCGGCAATTTTTCACTGCTGATTTTTGTTCTCTGAATAGACGAAGCTATGGGGATTTCACTGCCCTCGAACAGGCACCGAACAGGCACCATAAGTGCAGGCAATTCGCAAACATTTGGCGAACTGCCTGCTCTCTGGATAGCCGAATGGCCAAGAAAGGTAACTGAATGCTGATTTTCAGCGTTCGGTTACCTTTCGGGAGCCATTGGGATCTCTTTGAATAGCCCTGATACTATTTAATATTGCTAACTCTATATAGCAATTATTATAGACGATCATGGAGCATCCTGATCCTTGGCTGTATGGAGTTTGAGTGTGTCCCTATTGGCCTTGATAGCAGTTTGGGTACAAGGTGTGCAACTGGATCAGTACTAGGACATCATTTAGTAAATGTGGTTTAAATGTCCCATCAGCCCCCGTGTCAAAATCAATATGACACTTGCAGTTTTAGTTTCTGTTAATGAGTGTTGATAGCTTTCTTTGATTGCACAAAGTGCGGGCAACGACAGAGCACCGAAATGTTGGCGACATTTTGGCGCTCTGTGAATAACCCCCTATTGTATTACTTTTCTCCAAAATAGTACGTGAAACCATCATAAAGCCTGATGAAAGACAGACAATAACGGCAAATTCTAAGAGAGAAAGCATTGATAATAGATTTCAAAGGGCTAATTTTAACATGTCTCAGACAAAGTAACCTTTCAAACACCACCAAATTGCAACGGCGAATTCCACCGAAGTAAAAAAAAGGAAGTCTTTTATTCTCCGAAGAGATTAAATCAATTAAAATGGTAGAAAGTATAATATTTTTTTAGCTGGTGCTAAATGATTCGGCAAAAGCACCACCTTTTAACCCCTTAAGGACCGCGGACGTACCATGTACGTCAGGGCTACGGGTCTCTTTTAGACCCGCTGACGTACATGGTATGTCCTGCGGTCTTTTGAGCTGCTGGAAGTAATCGGATCGCTTCCAGCAGCTCAAACGTCATTGCAGGCTGCCTGGGAGTCCAGGCATCCGTGCGATGGCATTTAGAAGTGCTGGGGCCCCTTGTGATCGCTCCCCGGGAGCGATCAACATCCGGTTTCACCGGAAAGGTGCCCTGCACTTCTACAGAGCGCTGGAAGCGATCGGATCGCTTCCAGCTGCTCTGAGTATATTGCAGGGATGCCTCGACATCGAAGCATCCTTGCAATATGGTTACCTGCCGCCGGTCCGTCCGTGATCGCTCCCCCCGAGCGATCACTTCCAGTAGCGGCAGGAAGTACACGAGGTATCGTGGCACTCAGTACAAAAAAGATCACATAAGTAATCAGGTGCTCTGCTGGGTGCCTCGAGGGATCAAGGCACCCAGCAGACTAAAAAAAAGTGTAAAAAAAGAAAACAAAAGTAAAACAAATAAAAATGAATAAAATAAAATAAAAGTGACAGTCAAGATGGCGCTGCCCTTCTAAGGGCAGGGTCATCTTGGGGCTGTGTGGGATGCTCCTAGCCTGCCTCATCAGAGAGGCAGGCTAGCAACATCCAATCAGAAATTAGAAAAAATCTAAATAAAATTTCTAATTTGTCAAGTCAGGTCAATATTTTGTAAATATTGGCTCCGACCTCTGTGATTCTCCCTCCCTCTCCTCACTTGTGTTTTGGTGAGCGAGAGAGAGAGAGAGAGAGAGAGAGATCAGATTTGACAGGTTAGAGATTTTAGGTAGATTTAGTGAGATTAGAACAATTGAGGCAGATTTAGAGAGACTTTAGGGAGATTTAGAACAATTGAGGCAGGTTTAGAGGGATTTAGAGAGATTTAGGTGTTTATTTTTATTTTCTTGTGAAACCCAACGGTTCTTCTAAGAACCCATAATCCGCTTATATATATAATAATTATAAAATTTTATAATCTATTATATATAATGTCTGAGAGGGTGTACAGTGCCGAGGAGGCATATGCCATCCTGGTGACAGAATCTGAGGCATCTGCGTCTGACTCAGACCCAGATTTTGACCCTACTAGGGGCTCAGATATATCGCTAGATACATCATTTACGCTGGCTGATGTATCTCCTAGTGATGTTTCTGATGCAGATCCTGGGCCACCACCTGCCAGCAGGAGACACACAGCGCCAGCTGAGGAGTGGGTAGTGCCTCATCGCCAGAGGCCAGATATCCCTCCTTTCACGGCAAATCCTGGCATCAATATTGATGTTGCAGGATTTACCGCCACACAGTTTTTGCAGGTGTTTCTGGGGGATGATTTGTTGGGCCACATTGTTGCCCAATCAAATCTGTATGCCCATCAGCATTGTGCTGTGAAGCCAGACTCCTACTTGGCAAGGCAGCAATGGACTCCGCTAGATGTGCCAGAATTTCTGAAATTCTGGGCACTTACTATGCTGATGGGCATCATAAAGAAGCCCTCAATTCGCTCCTACTGGAGCAGTAGCCCCATCTCCTCTACCCCCATTTACCCCAATCAATGTCACGTAGAAGGTATGAAAACATTTTGCGTTTCATGCACTTCAGTGACAACAGCCTGTGCCCCCCTAGAGAGCATCCCCAGTTTGACAGGCTGTATAAAGTCCGCCCCCTGATTACCCACTTTGCCGTCAGGTTTGCAGAGGCTTATACACCTGTAAGGAATATCTGCGTGGATGAATCCCTAATGAAATACAAGGGAAGGCTGGGATTCAAGCAGTATATTCCTTCCAAACGCTCCAGGTATGGAGTGAAGGTGTATAAGCTCTGTGACAGCGAGAGTGGGTATACTCAGGCCTTCCGGGTGTACGAGGGAAAGGATAGTAGCCATGACCCTGCAGGTTGCCCAGAACACATGGGAACCAGTGGCAAGATTGTGTGGGACCTACTTTTTCCCCTGATGAACAAAGGGTACCACTTGTATGATGATAATTTTTATACAAGTGTCCCTTTGTACTGTCCGCAAGAACCACGTAGGTTTCCCAGCACAGCTTGCCCGCACCCGGTTAAAAAGGGGGGAGACCTAAGCTCTGCTCCAAGAGGAGCTGTTGGCGGTCAAGTACAGAGACAAGAAGGATGTATACCTTCTATCCACCATCCACTCTGAGAGGTCTGTGGAGGTCTCTGTACGTGGCAGAGCTGAGCGCATCAGGAAGCCAGTGTGCATCAAAGCCTATAACCGGCATATGGGTGGGGTTGATCTGGCAGATCAGCTGCTCCAGCCATACCAGATTAGGCGGAAGTCAAGGGCCTGGTACAAAAATGTTGCAATTTACCTGATGCAAATTGCAACTCACAATGCCTTTTTGCTCTGCAAAAAGGCAGACCCCGGAGTGACACTGTCCTTTTTACAGTTTCAGCTCCAGGTCATTTCGAGGCTTTTGTACCAGGATGCACATGCTCCCTGGGCGGTGATGGGGGACAGAGTTGGGGCCACACATTTTATTTTTAAAGTCCCCCCTACTGAGGGCAAACAGAGTCCTCAAAAAGATGCAGGGTGTGTTTCAAGAGGGGGCAGAGGAGAGACCCAACCTTTTACTGCCCAGAATGCCCTGGACAACTCAGTCTGTGTCTTGGGGACTGTTTCAAGGTATATCACACTGTGCGTGATCTGTGATTTTTTGTTTCCTTTCTATTTTTTCTTACAGTCTAGTTAGTTAGTTCAGTTTAGTGTTTTTTTTCTTTTACTGCACCAGACTTCTACATTTTATTCCTACATTTTTATGTTCTACAATAGGCTTGTGCAGCGATTTTTTTTTTTTCAGTTCGGTTCGTTCGGATTTTGTAAATTTTCGTTTCGACCCGTTTCAGCCGATTTTCGTTTCGGTTCGGTTCGTTTCATTTCGTTTTTCGTCTCGACTTTTTTTTCGTGATTTCTGAAATTTTCGTGTTTTTCGGAACGTCTGTTCTCCTCGTTTCAAAGTGTCTATTCGTTTTGACATAAACTAATGGTTTTTCGGATATGATAATTATGCGATACGATAATTCTGCCGATACGATAATTCTGCCATTGAGATTTCTCATGTTTTACAAGAAGGATACATTGAGATTTCTCTGGTTTCCCGGGAAGGATACATTGAGGTTTCTCATGTTTTACAAGAAGGATACATTGAGATTTCTCTGGTTTTACAAGAAGGATACATTGAGATTTCTCTGGTTTTCCAGGAAGGATACATTGAGATAGGAATGATACAAAATTTAATTACAGAATCAGCGATATAAATACGATGTCCGAAATTACTGAAATGAAATCGAAATCAGGAATGGAGCCGAAATCACGAATGGAACGAAAATGAATTTCGATTTTACACATTTCTAGTCCATTCGAAAATTCCGAAAAGTTTTCGTTTCGGCACGAAAATTTGTTCGGATCTGCCGTTCTCGGATCCGAAAATCGTCCGAATCCAAATGCACGAATCGGGAAATTTCGTGAAAATTCTGAAACCCGAAACGCACATCCCTATTCTACAATTGGTGCTGTATTTTGCCAAAATCTTGGCACACCTATGCATGGGGGGCATGGGTGTACTCAGGAGACCTTGTTGAAAACAACCTGGAGAGTTTTCATGCAGTAACAAACAACAGTGTCTCCTAAATCACAGTCCAAATCTAATGTGGGCATAAAAATAAAAAAATTGAAACATTACCGCCACACACCTTCTCAAATGTTTTGGGCTAAAACCGTTGCATCCATGGCATCAAAGCACTCCATATGCAATACCTTGGGGTGTCAACATTTCAAATATAAACACTTTTCTGGCAATAATTAAAACTGAGGTATGTGGTAGACCCAAAACCAAAGATAGGCCTATCTGAAGAAATAATCTCAATTTCAACTCCAATGAAAAAGTCATAAAAATTGTATTTGAACCTTCCCAAAATCCTGGCAAACCTATGCATGGGGGGCATGGGTGTACTCAGGAGACCTTGCAGAAAACAACCTGGAGAGTTTTCATGCAGTAACCGACAACAGTGTCTCCTAAATCACAGTTCAAAACTAATGTGGGTGTAAAAATAAAAAATGACCACCAAACAGTATCCAATTTGTTTGGGGCAAACGGTTGCATCCATGGCATAAAAAAACTCCATTTGCAATACTTTGGGGTGTTAGCTTACCATTTACCAAATATATGCACGTTCATGGCAATAAAAAAAAATGGGGTATGTAAAAAGGCCCCTAAAAAGAAGATAAGCAGAGAAGATATGTCAAATTAGAAAAATGACAAGCACATGTCAGAAGATTGGTGTAGCACCCCAAAACAGAACAAATCTATATATGGGTGGTATCACTTTACTCAGAAGATGTTGAACATATTTTGGGGTGTTTTTTGGCAGTAACCCATAACTGGATTTGACAATTCATGCCTAAAGTACAATGTGTGTGAAAAAATAACACAAAAAGGGACTACCTGAAAGTTTGACAAAGAGCTAGTGCATGGAAAGTGTTAAAATACAACTCTTTGAAGTACCCTAGGGTGTTCCCTTTCTAAAAATATATGGTTTGATGGGGGTAAATTACTTTGGTCGGCTTCAGAAATGTCCCAAATAGGACATGGGTGCATGATGACGAAATGTGAAAATTCCAAGTTGGAAAACTGAAATGCACACCCCCCAAATAAGGCCTATTAGCCCCCAAATGACCCGACATACCTATACATGGGTGGTATCAATTTACTCAGAATATGTTGCTGAACATATTTTGGGGTGCTTTTTGGCAGTAAACTTTAAAGTTCACAGTACATGTATTCTTAAATTGCATTAAAAAAAATCACCAAAAAAAGTTTTTTTTCTCAAACTTTGGCATAGATTTGTGGTGAAATGGTTGCATGGGAAGAGTCAAAATACCCCAAGTTTAATACTTTGATTTGTGTACTTTAAAAAAATATGTATATGTGGAGGGTTATTCAGGAATTAGTGACAGATATCACTAGTTTTGAAAATAAACCCTTTGGAAATGGCGAAGTGCTACTTTCACTTATTGTTGCATAAGATAAGGAAAAAAGTGAGGAATATGTAAACATTGGGTTTTTCTAAACTCTAAAGAATTTTATTTTTTTGACGGTTGTTTATACAAAAGAAATTTTGGGGTCAAAGTCCGAAAAAGTGGTGTTTTTTCAATTTTTTTGTCATATTTCACAATTTTTTTATAGTAAATTATATGAAATGATAAAGTCCATTTAATGACGAGAAAAACAGTGTAAAATATGTGTGGGTTGCATAAACGAGTAAGAGGAAAATTTGACGTAAACACAAACAGCACAGAAACGTAAAAACAGCAGCGGTCACTAGAGGACGGATTTGTGTAAAACCGCCCGGTCACTAAGGGGTTAAGGACACAGTAAAAAAATCTTTTAACCCATCAGTGCTGTAATTGGCGCTAGGTCTTTGTAATACCTTACTTATCCTAACGCTAATTTATTTATTTATAAAGGATTTTACCAGGATTGATATGATTGATATGCTGCGCCATGGTAAGTATAGGATACGCAAAGTACAGTAAGCTCGCAAAAGCTAGCGCAATCACCGATTTTTGCCATGTTTAGCGTTAGGAAGGTCTATTGGGGAGCATGCTTTATTTATTTATAAAGTATGTTACCAGGAAGGATACATTGAGATTTCTCTCGTTTTCAAGTATGTCCTGGGTTCAAGAACATTGAATGGTTATAGAAATACAAAATAGTAAAATGCAAGATATTAACACAAAAACAAATATACAGATTAGCAGAAAAATAAATATGTAAGTAATATAGTCACTATGTTACATGTTTACAGGTGCATTCCGTATTGAGGTACAGTATGTTAATAGGGAGCTCTTAAGGGACTTTAGACTGGGGGAAGATTTGATGGCGTCTGGGAGGTTATTCCATAATTACGGTGCTCTGTAGGAAAATGAGGATCGAGCCACTTTCTTTTTGTATTGTGGTATTGCAAGTAAGGTGCTGGTCCTGGATCAGAGGTTATAGGATGATGGAGCTGCTGGGGGAAGCAGCCTATTCAGGTAGGGTGGCAGCTTCCCAGAAAAGCTCTTAAACACCAGGTTGGAAAGGTGAAGGGTGCGTCTAGAGTCCAGTGATGGCCAGTTTAGTTCTTTTAACATGTCACAATGGTGGGTCATGTAGTTACATTGTAGCACAAAGCGGCAGAATGATCTTAAAGTCACTTATACCTGGCATTAACGTTTACATATGCGAACGCTACAGTTAGTGTTCAGTATGTATTCTATCTTTCCATGTTTACAAAGATCTGTGGCTTCATGCTGATGCCAGGACCTCCTTGTCATTATTAGTATGTGCACTGGCTCTGGTGGTTGAGTCAGACACAAAGTATGAGGCGGCAAAGCATGATTAAACCCCGGCATGAAAATTGGCCAAACCAAAGCATTTTTATCCAGAAACACATGTCCCAGCATTAAAACGTTAGAGCAAAAAACACCTGTACTATCCCTTTGAATACGCACAGAAAGCCCAAGGTGAAAGCTGCAAAGGATAAGAGGCCTTTCACACAGTTTAGTAGATATCGACAACCTCTCAATGCTTACCACTGCATAATACACACATACGCCCAATAAATGGACTAGTCAACCCAATAACATTCTTAAACAACCATTTAAGTAACTTTTCCACTGATTAATCATTTCAGTACCTGATTCATTTTTGCATTAGATGTAACAATTTTCCCAAGCCCAGCTGGGCACGCAAACCCAAAATGCATACAAAAAACAAGTTGCATGCCCAGTCAGTAAATATAAAGTACAAAAGAACCTCCTGGCTAATCTAAACACGACTAAAACCTACATAAGTATATACGAACTCCAAAATCAAGGTGTGAACTGTGGTTACCATGAGCAGCAGATAGGCTGGAGCACAGTCCCGGATTCCGATCCTATAACTGAGGTGCTCCTGGCACCCCTTTAATCCCTTCTATTAGCTAATCCCACTACACAATCCAACATAAACTCCCCACTTAACTCTGCTTAACCCAAACCCCCATCTGACGTTTTGGATGACCCTGGGATTATGATTTTTGCAAACACTGTTTCTTATCTTTAGATTTTTGTTTCATGCTTCTGGGTTTGTTTTTATGGCTTTTTATTTTTATTTCTGGGCCTGTTTTGCAAAGGGCAGCGGATGCTAAGCAAGGCCTTCATTTGACAAGTTGACCTAAGGAAGTTGAGTATAATGCCACCATAGGTGGCCTAGCTTTAGGATATTTAGGTAGTTGGGGCTACAGTTGGATTTGGGTTAATAAGATGGAGTAGGTACTGAAGGGTAAGATAGGATTAGTATGGGGTAGATAGGGTATGATTAATGCCTTTAGGCAACCAAGCAAGCTGGGTGGAGTAGAGGTAACCTATAATTCCGTGGAGACACGGGTTCGATCCCAGCAAGAGCACCTCTCCAGTAAGTGTCCTTGGGCATGACACCTAACCATACATACTCACCACCCAGGACATACTTGAACGTGAGAGAAATCTCAATGTATCCCTTCCAGGTAAAATACTTTCTTAAAAATAAAACAAGCAAGTTCTGCACAGGTTATACCAACAGCCTCGCTTCTTGAACTCTCGGAATGTAGTGACGAGAGTCTTCAGAGATTGGCGTGAGAAACATGGCGGTCAATCCATCAATTACCACATGAGGAATAGTGTATACATAACTATGGTTAACAAAGTACTGGCAGTGTATATAGATTATGTCAGTGTTTCTCAAACCTGTCCTCAGGCCCCCCTAACAGGTCAGGTTTGCAGATATCTGAAGCACAGCACAGGTGATATGATTTGCTGCTCAGTGATTGCAGGATACAGTCTGCAGTTCCCCAAGGTGACCTGGAAAATCTGGCTAGTTAGAGGTACTTGAGGACCGGGGTTGGGAACCACTGCTTTATGTTATGGTTTATAGCTGGGGTCAGCAATGAAGCCACTCCATATGGTTTTGAACTGGATGTTGTCCCATGATGCTCAGCTTCTTTTTAGGTTGGCTGAGCCTCGTGGAACATGTAGTCCCAAAACTTGTGGAGGGCCGAGTTTACTGGCTCCTAATTTATACCGATGTTGCTCATTGTGAGATTTTCTTTCATGTTTTAAAAGGAACCAGTGACTGGTTATTTTGAATTAGCTTCTAATTTATGGAGACTGTGAATTTGTGGTCTGTTGGAAGATCTGAAACAATGTTACTGTAAATCTACACTGTGCCACCAGATAGTTTTATGGATCTCTTAATGGTTAATAATTAAGAGGTTAAAAAAAGTTGATGATTAGCATGAATGGCAAATGAAGAACATCAATATTAAAAAGATAAAGCCTTACCATCAAAATCCATATTGTGGTGCTGGTGAAACCTATTCAGGGATTTCTTAAACCAATTCTGGAAAGACTACCTAAATATGTATTTAATAGGAGTGTTAGTATAGTTATCCATCCTGGGGAACATCAATAGTAGTGGCAAATCTTATGAATATTGACATTTTCATTTACTTTTCCCGTTACGTTAATTCTAGATTATTGGAATTTATTCCAGTACCAATCAACAGCAAAATTAATAACACACTTTATGGCTGGTTTTATTGTTCCTGTCCTAAGCTTTATAAATGAGAAATGTCTCTTGGCGTTTCAGAAAAAAAAGGAGACCGTCAATAGTCTGACTCTGGACATTTTATTGGTGATAATGATATAGATGCTCCGTCTGAAGAGTTTTAAAACGCTGATATAAGAAGGATGCCGTAACCAGTACGTCTGTCTACAATACCATAAAATATACCGTCATACTGTAAATATAGACACATATCAAAGCAATTCAGAGAGCTGCTATGCTCACAGAGCTAACTTGCTACACTCTCTGTATACAACAAGGAATGCTGGGTAAGACATGCATATGAAGATAACAATTTCTCAATTGTACAAGGCAGTATTGGACACTCTGGGTCGAAATGGAGCATTGTTTTGCTTAGAGTTAGAAATTAGGGTTAGGAATAGGTTAACATTTGTGCTTGTTTTAGGGTTAGTGTTACATTTAAGGTTAGTGTTAACTCTAACTCTAACATTCTGCAGATCTCACATCAAAAGAATGATAGGGTTAACACTAACCCTTACTGTAACTCTAACCCTAAAACAAGCACAAACACTAATCTAACCCTAATTTTTATCCCTACCTAAGAAAAATTATGCTACAATTCTGTAACACTGGAGACACCAGACAGCGGTGTGGCAAGGTTCTGGATCAGATAAAAGCCCCTATAAGTAGAGCCAACACACTTGGCAACAATAACAGGAGCGCACAGCACAGGATACACAAGAGAGCTCTGCACAACACTGGTATATAATCTAGGCCAGAGACCCTGCATGGTAGAAAGCAGCCCTACTCTGAAATACCGGTCTTTAGAGTAGCCGGATCTGCTCTAAAGAAAAATACAGCAGCGCCGTGCAGAATCTAAGGATATACAGATATATACAGGAATGTGCATAAGTATATAACAACGGTACAGACAAGGAGTATCCACAAGAAATGTCAAGAAAAGTCAGAAGTCATTAACCAGAATATGTACCGTATACAGAAGCAAGGGATCCAGAACCAGAAAATAAGTCAGCCAAGCAAAAGGGTCAGAACTAGGGATGAGCTGTTCGGTCCGGAGTTCGCATCGAACATAGCCTGTTCGCTTGTTCGCGAACTACGAACATTTCCGGGTGTTCGCCGCGTGTTCGCCCACAATGGACCACAATGCACTTTTCCACTGGCCTGAAGCTCGTAATTGGCTACAGCCTTGCACCTGACCACAGGTCTGGTGCAAGACAGGTTCAACACTATGGGCAAATTTTGCCCAATCATGGGCTCAGAGAGCTAAGTCCCGCAGCACACTATATAAGTGTCACGCAACGTGTGCGGTTCGGGTGAGAGCCCAGCAGGCAGCGACACAGAGGGGAGGCCAGACAGGATATCAAGCACTGAATGAGTTTAATGAAACTTAAATAGGCCTTGGCAGCAGGCACTTGAAAGACTAAAGGAATGCAATACTGGACAGCACAGGCAATGACAGGGCTAATGTCCATATGCTAGAGTTCAGCACATAGTATATACAGTCCAGGAAGTGGTCTAGGATGGAGAGTCAGGATAGTGGACTATGCAGTCCCAGACTGCAGACAGGGTCCACTAGGAATAAATCCAGATAGCTGACAGTGGTACCTTGAGATCAAAAGGTCAGAGACGGTGGTAAACACTTGTAATCCACAGGCAGGTTTCCATACACAGGGGATAGTGGGCTACACGGTTGGGAGTACCCACTTGAGCAGTGTCCTGGAGGTTTTGACCACAGACTGTAGATAAAGCGCTGAATACACTGAATATGATGTACAGGCAACAAGGTAAGCTGGTTCATGAAGAGCAGGTCTGCACACATCCAAGTGACCTCAGTCAGGGAGAACAATGCAGATCCACTGCTGGCTGGGTCTCTCTGCCTTTTATGGAGGCTTAATCACGGATGGACCTCAGCTGGAAGTCCAGGGCTAGAAAAGGAAGACCCAGGCTGGATCTCCATGAGCCTGGTCCAGGTGCTGAGCTTGGGTAAAACCCGGGATACAATCCAAGAACAAGAGAACCAGGGCAAGGTTCATAGAGCCAGCTGTGCAATATAGGCACCTCAGTAGGTACCCCGTGACAATAAGGTTTCCACGCAGCGCTTCTGCACGCAATTGAGAGGAGATTTCATAGGAGATTGTTGTTGTGTGTTCTTACTGCCGGTCTGCCACACTACTGGGGTGGTCTGGGGGGTCTCATTTCTACCAAATATCTGGGAAATGAAGTGCCCTGTGTCTTGTCACTGCCAGCAAGTATTTTGGGGGTCACAAATTTTTGCAAAATATCTGGGAATTGAGATGATCTGTGTCTTGTCAAACAGCCAGTGCCACGCAGTATTTTGGGCGTCAGTAATTTCTACAAAATATTTGGGAATTGTTATAATCCATGTGTTCTCACTGGCTGCCACCCATCAAGGGGTCACACTGATTTATAGGAGGTTTCTGCGACTTGTAATCTGTGTCTTCTCACTGCCAGCTATCAGGGGGTCCCACATACTTCTAGCAGATTTATGCGAATTGTAATTTGTGTCTTCTCACTGCCAAACAACAGGGGGTCACACTGATTTATAGGAGGTTTCTGCGATTTGTAATCTGTGTCTTCTCACTGCCACACATCAGGGGTCACACTGATTTATAGGAGGTTTCTGCGATTTGTAATCTGTGTCTTCTCACTGCCACCCATCAGGGGGTCACACTGATTTATAGGAGGTTCCTGGGAATTGTAATCTGTGTCTTGTCACTGGCTGCCAGCTATCAGGGTGTCTCACTGAGTTATACCAGAGTTCTGTAAATCTTTAGTCTTTATACCAGAGTTGAATCGGAGTTCTGCACATATTTAATCTATATATCACTCACCATGTCTGAAAGAACAAAAAGGACAGGCAGATGCCCACAGACACAGATAAGAGGGCAAGCAGCCCCTGTGTCGGAAGGCTGTGCCTCTGGTCGTCGTGGACGTGGTGCATCCTCTGCAGGGGGACGCTTGTCTTTTCTAACTGGTGCTCGCCGTCTTTTTAAGCAGCAGCAACATACAGAGGATTTGGTGGATTGGCTAACCAGGCCATCCTCATCCTCCGAGTCCTCTGACAGCCAGGCTTGTAGTGCTTTACAGTCCACCTCAGCTGCCAAAGCATCAAATGCAGCCTCCATGTCCACAGCTACTCCTGCCGTAGCCTCGCTATCACACACGAAGGAGTCAGCTGAATTGTTTGACTATAATGACAGTGACATGCTGCTTGAGGATGTGCAGCAAGTACAGTGCTCTGATTCAATCTCTGAGGTTGAGGAAGGGAGTATAATCAACCTAGAGGAAGGGGGTGCCAGTGATGACACAAATAACTGACACTCATGTTGCCCCAGCAGCTGCAGCATACTGCCAAGTTGGCTCCAGTGACGAGGAGATAGGGGGTGATGATGACAATAATGATGAGGTCACTAACTCCACCTGGGTGCCAGATCGAACAGAGGAATCAAGTGAGGAGGAGGGGGAGGAGGAGGCACAGCAAACACGAGGCACAACATCCTTTATGACCAACCGTAGCACTAGCCAGTCCAAGGCATCAGATGTCAGAGCTGCTCCGGTGCAGAGCGCTGTTGTCTCAAAGCACAAATGCAGGAACTCTGCTGTGTGGGAGTTCTTTAAGAAATGTGCAGCAGAAACCACCGTTGCTATTTGTAATCTATGTCAGATGAGGCTTAAGCATGGGAAATACACCGGACACTTGGGTACCACGTGCTTGAGGCGACATGACCTCCTGCCACAAATCCCGTTGGTGCAAAAATTTGCGTAGGTCCTCCTCCTCCTCATCTGTCTCTACCCCCACCGTATGTCCTGCCATGTCATTGCCTGCTACAACCTCCACTGACAGGGATGATGCTACAGTAATGGATGTACCAGGTCCTTCCTCACAATGTGACAGCATCCCATCAGCTGAAGATTTACGCAGTCAGATTACGTTGCCCCAGCTGCTGCAGCGTAAGAAAAATATAGTCCCAACCATCCCCCAGCACAGCGTCTAAATGCCAGTTTAGCAAAATTACTTGCATTGCAGCTGCTGCCTTTCCAGCTGGTGGACTCTGCTTCCTTCTGTGAATTTGCTGACTGTGCTGTACCACAGTGGCAGGTTCCAAAACGCCATTACTTTTCATGGAAGGCCATTCCAGCACTATACCAGCACGTGGAAGACAAAGTTATCGAGTCATTGGGAAAGGCAGTCAGCAGCAAGGTGCATGTGACTTTAGACACGTGGTCAAGCAAGCGTGGACAGGGTCGTTACATTTCCTTCATGGCACACTGGGTAACTATGATTGCAACTGTGAGGGATCCAAGACGGGGCTCTGTGCTGGAGCTTGTTCATCCACCACGCCTCCAGAAAGCTACTTGTATGAGGTCTGTCTGCTCCACCACCACCACCTCTCCCTCGTCCTCCTCCTCCTCCTGTGTCTCTGGTGAAGTGGCAGTTAAACTGACGCGTGACAGGGTCTACGCAATGGCTCAAGCAAAAAGAAGCCATACTGTGCTTGAGCTGGTTTGTTTAGAGGACAGGAGCCACACCGGGCCAGAAATTCTGTCAGCTCTGCAGGGCGAGGTGCAGAGATGGTTAACACCACGCCAGCTGGGAATGATCATCTGTGATAATGGCAGCAACCTTCTCTCCGCCCTACGCAAGGGTAAATTGATGCATGTACCATGCCTAGCATACATCCTAAATCTAGTGGTACAGCGTTTCCTAACCAAGTACCCAGGGCTGCCAGAGCATCTCAGCCAGGCCAGAAAAGTCTGCAGCCACTTCAGACGGTCATTCCCAGCAAGCGTTCGCCTGGCAGAAATTCAAAGAGAATTCCACCTTCCCACAAACCGTCTGATCTGTGACATGCCCACCAGGTGGAACTCGACATTAGCAATGCTGCAGCGTCTGCACAAGCAGCAGAGGGCCATCAACGAGCACCTGTGTGAGTATGGCACAAGGACAGGTTCAGGTCAACTTGTTTTTTTTTCCCCCGCAGTGCCTGATGATCAAGGATGCATGCACTGTACTGTCACCATTTGAGGAGGCAACTAGGATGGTGAGCAGGGACAGTGCATGCATCAGTGACACAATTCCTTTAGTGTTCCTGCTGGAGCACACTCTGCGGGGAATTATAGATGTGGCTCTAGAGGCAGAGCAGTGGGAGGAAGAGGAGGCCTTCCCTAGCTCTGAAGACCCCAGTCTTTGCGCAGACAGCATTCCAGCGGGCCCTCCTCAGATCAGACAGGAGGAGGATGAGGAGAAGGAGGAGGAATATTTAAGTAGTGGGGGCATTGAAGGTGGGGATTCCTCAAGGGAGGGTTTCGTGTGCCCAGAAACACAAGGGCTAGTGCGTGGCTGGGAGGAGAAAGTGCACGATACGGTCATCCTCATTGACCAGGAAGACTCGGAAGCTAATGCCACCTCCAACCTACGCTGCATGGGCTCCCTTATAATGCAAAGTCTGCTAAAGGACCCCAGGATTCGTGCTATCAAGGAGAGGGATCATTACTGGTTGGCAACCCTTCTTGATCCACGATGCAAGGGTAAAGTTGCAGAGCTCATCCTGCCCGCACAGAGGGACCACAGGATGAAAAAACTTGAGGAAACTCTAAAGCGACACTTGTGTAACACCTATCCAGGCACTGGTAGGTTACCAAGTGTTGACACATGTGCTTCTGAGGCTGCGGATGATCAGAGGAATAGTGGTGAAGGCCAGAGCCGCTTGACTGATGCATTTTTAATTTTTTTTAGTCCACGATGCCCAGGGACTTCAAATGTAGGCACCCATTGCCAGTGTCTTCAACATATGGTGCAGGACTACCTAGGGGCAAGGGCAAACCTGGATACCTTTCCAGCAGATGATCCACTGGCTTACTGGGTGTTGAGATTGGATCACTGTCCAGAACTTAGCCAATATGCATGCAGCTATTAGGTTGCCCTTCATCTAGCGTGCTTTCTGAAAGGACGTTCAGTGCCGCTGGAGGTTTTGTCACAGACAAAAGAGTGCGTCTGTCCACCTACTCTGTAGACCGGCTGACATTTATAAAAATGAATCAGTCCTGGATCAGCAGTTATCAATCCCCTGATGCTGACGTAATGGAATAGATCGGGATGTCTTCTGCATTCACAAAACGTCCAGCACTGAACTCTTCCACAATACCATAAAAGGGTTAAGGTGTGAATGCACTTGCTGCCATGAAAGGCACAATATTTGGCTGCACTGATGCCTGTGCCAGATTTATATCATTTTAATTTTTTGAACCGCATGGTCCACCCCTGCACTCTTCCACAATACCACAGAGGGGTTACTGTATGAATGCACTTGCTGGCCTGGCAGTCTGGCACCAAAAGCACAATATCTGGGTGCACTGACGCCTTTACCAGATGCATATCTTTTTAATATAGGACCACATGGTCCACCCCTGCATTCTTCCACAATACCACAGAGGGGTTACTGTATGATAGTACTTGCTGGCCTGGCAATCTGGCACCAAAAGCACAATATCTGGGTGCACTGACGCCTTTACCAGATGCATATCTTTTTTATATAGGACCACATGGTCCACCCCTGCATTCTTCCACAATATTACAGAGGGGTTACTGTATGATAGTACTTGCTGGCCTGGCAGTCTGGCACCAAAAGCACAATATCTGGGTGCACTGACGCCTTTACCAGATGCATATCTTTTTAATATAGGACCACATGGTCCACCCCTGCATTCTTCCACAATACCACAGAGGGGTTACTGTATGATAGTGCTTGCAGGCCTGGCACCAAAAGCACAATATTTGGGTGCACTGCCACTGACGCCTATGTCAGGTTCATATCCTCAGAGGGGTTACTGTGTGACGGCACTGTTGCCGACGCTAAAGGCCCAATTTTAAAGCACCTATTGTTACTTTCATCCAAAGTCTGCATAAGTTTCACAATAATTTAGCCAAAAAATCACTAAACTTTTTCTGCGTGTCTGAAAATGTCTCCTCTTTTCAAACAGGCTGCCGCCCCAAGCAGTTGTTTATGGATAGATTAAAGGAAAAGCATTTACCATCATTTGAAATGTCATTTTTTTGTTTTTAAATGTTTCTATACATCCTAGAAATCCGCCACTTCACGGGCAGGTTATGGGGACCTCCTAGGCACGATATTTGATGGAATTTTTATATTTTATTTTTAACCCTTATTTCATGGAAAACTCACTGTCCCTTTAAAAACTTTTTTTAAAAACTTTTTGTCCTGGTTTCCTGTCCTGAAGGGCACTTCCCAGACCCCCATACACCTTTTATAGCAAATATCTAGCATATATGCCCTCTTGGAGGGCACTCTAAAAATCGAATTTTCAGCCCTATTGACTTGTATTGAGTTTGAGTTTGAGTTCGAATCCGAACATTTGAAAAGTTTGAGTTCGAATGCGAACCGATTTCGGGGGTGTTCGGCTCATCCCTAGACAGAACCAGGTAATCAGTATACACAAAACATAAACCAGGAACACGGTAATAGAGAGAACAGACAGACAGGGAACTAGACCAAAAATAACTAGAACCAAAATATACAAACTATGACTGGGAATACACAGCAAGGAGCTCAGAACACAGACTGGATAATGGCAGGCTGGAACAATGAAAGAGCAATGGGATATGGGCCCTTGCTTTAAATAGGGAGGGGATCAGGACAACGAACAGCAGGTGAACAGACAGACACAAAGCAATTAACCCCTGGGCTGCTACCCAGGGAAAGCAACAAAGAAACACATGGGAAAAAAACAGATATTTTATTTATTTATTTATAAAGGATTTTACCAGGAAGGATACATTGAGATTTCTCTCGTTTTCAAGTATGTCCTGGGTTCGAGAACATTGAGTGGTTACAGAAATACAAAATAGTAAAAATGCAAGATATTAACACAAGACCAAATATACAGATTAACAGAAAAATAAATATGGAGGAAGTTGTAGTTGAATGGTTTGGACGAAAGCCTGATTGATCTGGGGTTAAATAGTTCTGATACTGATAATAATCACGTAATTGAGTGTAGACACATTTTTCCAGAATTTTTGACATTACAGGGAGCAGTGATATTGGGCGGTAGTTGGATACCAAAGTATTGTCTCCACTTTTATAGATAGGTACCACCCTTGCAGTCTTCCAGAGTTTGGGTATGTATCCAGTTGCCAGTGATTCATTAATCAGGGTTGCGACAGGTTTTGCAATTGCTGGTGCACTGATTTTCAGCAGCATTGCTGGGATTTGATCAGGTCCAGACTGGTATTTCATTTTTTGGTTACGGAGAAGTTTAGTGATGGCACTGACAGGCACTGGCCTAAAACTGAATTTCTCTGGGTTACGGGGTCTTTGCACTGTTGGTGGGTCCTGACCTGCGTGCGGCCTTTCTGATTGCATGTCATTTCCTAGCTTAGCAATCAGGGTGGTGGCGCATCCAGCAAAATAATTATTAAAAGCATTTGCTACATCTAGGGGGTGTTGTACAATTTGGTTGTTTACTTTTAAAGCAGCTGGTTGGGAGTGGACTAAGTCCAGGTGGGAGCTAGGAGGACACTGTGATAGAGGCTAGCCCTGGAAGCTGTATGGAGTTGAGTATGCTGAAAAAACAGAAATCCAGGTTTACATTGCATCTTTGGGGGATGTTGGGGTAATAAATTCTCTAATGCAGTGAATCATGACCGGGGGGGGGGGCGGCACAGAATACCAGGCCCATGGCTGAGTGGAAATAAATATAACTGGTAAAAGATGGCAATTTTGGAGTGCAAACAGGACTGGTAAAGATATGGCAATTAAAGATATGGCAATTAATGATAGCAAACAGGTCTAGTTAAAATATCTTAACAGTTACGCTATATGGGATTTTACTTTAACATAAACATACAAATTAACATGGACAGTGCTATGATAGCATACATACTAAACAATGAAAGTTAAGGTATTAGGCGTTGCGAAGCGTAGATTCAAATCACCTTGCAGGAGCCTTGGATAGATGTGTCCAGGTGGGAGCTAGGAGCACACTGTGATAGAGGCTAGCCCTGGAAGCTGTATGGAGTTGAGTATGCTTG
The DNA here is from genome assembly GCA_009667805.1 of Leptobrachium leishanense. NCBI lineage: Eukaryota > Metazoa > Chordata > Amphibia > Anura > Megophryidae > Leptobrachium > Leptobrachium leishanense. The sequence continues at coordinate 497,381,918 of CM019063.1, read as the reverse complement.
CAGGAGTCTTGGATAGATGTGTCCAGGTGGGAGCTAGGAGGACACTGTGATAGAGGCTAGCCCTGGAAGCTGTATGGAGTTGAGTATGCTTGCAGGAGCCTTGGATAGATGTGTCCAGGTGTGGGAGCTAGGAGGACACTGTGATAGAGGCTAGCCCTGGAAGCTGTATGGAGTTGAGTATGCTTGCAGGAGCCTTGGATAGATGTGTCCAGGTGGGAGCTAGGAGGACACTGTGATAGAGGCTAGCCCTGGAAGCTGTATGGAGTTGAGTATGCTTGCAGGAACCTTGGATAGATGTGTCCAGGTGGGAGCTAGGAGGACACTGTGATAGAGGCTAGCCCTGGAAGCTGTATGGAGTTGAGTATGCTTGCAGGAGCCTTGGATAGATGTGTCCAGGTGGGAGATAGGAGGACACTGTGATAGAGGCTAGCCCTGGAAGCTGTATGGAGTTGAGTATGGAGTTGGTTGAGTATGGAGTTGAGTATGCTTGCAGGAGCCATGAATACAGAGGGCAGGGGGACAGGGGTGGAGCGATGAAACGTGACAATTTCACCGAATGCAACGAACAGTGAATCTCACTGTATGGTGTAATATTGTGGCAGTTCATCTATTCACTAAACTGTCATTTCGCCAAATACTCGCAAATTGACGTCAAAATACGGTGCAGATAACCACAGATCGTTGCAGATCTGCAATCTCCACTGATCTTTGGCGACAGCGAAATTGTCCAATAGAGAAGTAATGGTCCATCTATTCACAGAACACCTAAGTGTCAGTGAAATGACCCGACTTCAGTGATTCAGTTTGACAGGTTTAACCACTTAGATGCGGAGGATGCGCACAGCACGTCCAGCCGCATCGGCACTTGGGTGCGGAGTATGCGAGGAGCGCGTCCTCCCATTGCAGCCGCGATCGGCCAGGATTCCTGCTGATCGCTGTGGCCCCCAGGTGTGGGCTGACATCTTGGATGTTAGCCCAGCCACCTGGACCCCGGCCGTATGAATAGACGTCATCGCGCTGGGCAGTGCGGGGAAGGAGCCTGAATTTGGGCCTCATTTGGACCTCTCTCCCTCCCGATCTGCTTGGTGCATGCACAAAAGGCAGGCACCTCTTGGAAGGGCACAGCCTGCCCTTCCAAGTGGTGGCTGCCTTTAACCCCTTGGGGGCTGGATCGCGATTCGGCGCCAACAGGCATCAGATTGCGGTCCCCTCCTGGAGCTGGCCAAGGTTCTGGGATTTCCCCCTGCCTACTGGCATAACGCAATGACGTCAGTTCGGGAGTTAACCCCTAGCTGCCACCTATGGTGGAGATCCTGATCCGTGGCAGCTAGCGGTTAATGTTTGGTATCATTAAAATGGCCAGAGCATGGCCTTTCCAATGATACCAAACATGACCATGTTAAATGTAATGAAAAATAAAAAGTAAAATTAAAAAGTAACAAAATTAAAAAACAGTTTTTTGTTTTATTAATGCAGCAATTTTGTTCCTATTTAAATTATAATGTGAAAAATTATGCTGCCCTAACGATTTTTGAATGGGGTGCGTTTGTTACAAATCGTGTAATTTTCCCCCAAAAAAATGTAACGAGTTCCCATTTCAAATTTTTTAGTGCACCCCATAGAAAACATAACCGCAAAGGCTCGCATGATAAAATGTTAAAAAAACACTTTACACAATGTAGGTGATTGAAAATTCTAATTTTATTGCATTTTTTGTTATTATATTCAGGCAGGGCATGACGTATACATATAATAATGATATATTATGAATCTGCAGAGTCTGCCGGAAAGAACGATATATCATTTGTATATAATATAATTTTATATAATTTGTCTGGCTCGTATAATAAAATGTGACTTCAAATCGCATTAAGGCTAGGGTCAGACGAAAGCATTTTTCCCCGCGAACGTGAAAAAGTGCGTCCGAACGCATTGACGTATTTTTTCACGGAATGCGCAAAAACGGTCAGACGACGCGCATTTTCGGGCGTGATTTTGTACGGATCGTCAATAAAACTCTTTTTGCGTCTGAACGTTATGTAGGCTGGACATTAGCAGCGTCTGACATCTCCTAATCACGCAAACACGCCGCTATGCCGCAGCTGCGCACTCAGTACGTCAGTACTAGCGGTTCAGCGTTCTCAGAAAAATGCGTTCAAATTCCACTTGCGTTGCACAGCTGGACTTTTGTGCGGCCGTACATCGTATATTGGCCGTCATTGCCCGTCATCTGCTGCTAGTGCGGCCGTAATTATGTGCGCCAGAACGCACGTTAAAAGTGCTCTGGTCTGACCCCAGCCTTAAACATGATGAGCGAAACCGGTAAAAATTAGCTAAGCACACAGGGGTGAAATGGCTCTGCAGCGAAAGGGTTAAACAGGCAAATCCCATAGGATTCAATGTAAAAAAAAATATAGTGATTTTATTTTTTAGGTTTAAAAAAGTTTATTGGCATTTTCAGCAAAAAATATTTTTATTTATTTATCTTTAGAACACCGTTTTGTATTTTTTAGACTTTTTTAAATGCGTTTTTTTTTATTCTGTAACATACGTACCTTTTTATTATTTTTTGAAAGAACCTTTTTTATTGTTCAGACACATTTTAATACATTTTTATAAGTTTAAACACCTATTAGGAGAATAGGTCACTTCGGCAGCCAGTTCAGCAACTAAATCATTGGTGCACTATGGTGACCCTGCGGTAAATAGTGAATTCACTGAAGGATTGGTGAAATTGAATCGCCAAAGTGCACCAAAGTACAAAGCATCGAAATTTTGCTGAAATTTCCGTGCCTTGTAAGTAACCCCTATAACAACCCCTGTAATAATGTATTTTCAATTTGCTGAGTCTGATGGAAAAAAGTGAGATTTGTTTGGGTTCTGCAATAAAAATACAGTTCAAATAGAGTTTAAACATGTTGAGCAAAAATGGAGCTCAACATACACAGTGAAATCGGTTAGTACTGGTTGAGTTAAGATGTCATTCCTTCAACAACATTTCGCACTTGAAATAACTTTCAAAAAATAAATTCTTAACCCCTTCACTGCTGAGCCATTTCACGTCTTAAAAAAACCCATCAGGGTTATTCAAAGAGATTCGAAAAGTCACCGCACGTTCGGTGACTTTTCGTTCTCTTCAATTCGGTTCCTTTTGCCGATTCCATTTCGGTGACCTTGCGGTGTATTCAGCAAAGACCACAGGGTCCCCGAATTGCAGGGAAAAGCTGCCGCAAACCCGACGAAAACGAACCGCAAAACCCACCGAATGAACACAGAAAAGCCACAAAAACATCTGGATTAACCTGCTGAAAACCAAGCCCGAGCAGGAGCCGAACACAGCTGAAGCAGCCGAAGCAGCTGAGACCGCAGACGAGGGAGGTGAATAAATTAGCAAAATAGTTTGTGTGAATCTGTAAAAATGAAAAGCTGTTTGCAAAGAAACTACTGAGCGAAAATGACTGAAATTTACACAGGAGGTCCAGGGAATGATAATAAAAAGGGCTGTTACAGAAAAAAGAAGTAAACTTAAAAAAATAAATAAAAAGAAATCGGACTTTTTAAAAAAAGAAAAAAATTCAGAAAAATGCTTAAAATATCCTAAAAAATCTATAAATAAAGAGACTCTTTACTGCAGAATTTTATAATGAACGGTTTATTAGATATTGAATTAAAACCGGAATATTTTTAACATTGAAGTCTATTGGATTCTCCTGAATAAACTTGCCGAATTAAACCGCCGAACAGCAGGGCATTTCGGGAACCTTTCACTGCTGGTTTGTGTTCTCTGAATAGCCGAAGCAGTGCATTTTCATGGGGATTTCACTGCCCTCGAACAGGCACCGAACAGGCACCGAATGTGCAGGCAATTCGCCAGGATTTGGCGAATTGCCTGCTCTCTGGATAGCCGAATGGTCAGGAAAGATAACCGAACGCTGATTTTCAGCGTTCGGTTACCTTTCTCAAGCAATTCGGAGCTCTTTGGATAACCCTGCATGTTTTTCTTGTTTTTTTTTATTTTATTTTTTTATTTACTTTAAACATGGTCGTGTTTGGTATCATTGGAAAGGCCATGCTCTGGCCTTTCTAATGATATCAAACATGACCCTGCTAGCCAACAGTCGGGAGATATCGGGGTTCAAAGGACTTAAGGACTTTCCTTAGGAGTCAATGAGGACGTTCCCCACACGTCCTCAGCAGTGAAAGGGTTTAAATGATAAAAATAGCTGGAGTGCACTTGTTAGACATCTCAACAGTTGGGTCAAGTTTGAAACAAACATGCAACTCTATAACTGGGATCTATTTCCTGTGAATTTCTTCAGGCTATAGTTAATGGTTTCACATCATTTAATAGCTACTTTTGATAACACCTGACTCTTTTCTTTGGAATTTAAAAATACACACACTGTAATTACTACTGCTTACTCATTTATTCAATATCGTATTTTACCATCTCGGACAAAATGCTAGGAAAAACATAAACTCTCGTTTACTGTTCCTGTTAAAAGAGCGGATAAAAAAGCAGCCTTAAAGAAAAAGTAAATATCCTGCTACGACTGTTTTCCTGTGTAGAAGAATACTACAATAAAATGTCCTGGTTTCCGAGGAAGAAGACTGAAGACTCCGGAATAGTGAGAATAACACAATATAAAAGGCTAGAGCATATCTGGAATAGTTCTCTAGAGAAAGCCGTAGAGTCTGTTCTGTTTGGGAATGATTGGAATGAGCATTTAACATTCTCTCAATTCCTAACTCATTGAATTCAAATAATGTGCATTATTACAACACTGTCCAATACAAAAGGACAAATGCTTAAAAAACATTGGGCAGTATTACCATCTGCCTGCTAAAACGGGACCGCTAAGGAGGAAAACCTGTTCCTGCAGGTTTCTCTTTAGCGTCCCTGTTTTAGCTACGTGTTACGGGTCAGGCACTGATTCAGCAGCCTGCCCCATAATGCAGCGCTAAGCCTGAGGATACTCGAGGCAGCGCTAAGCGCCGTCGCGAGCTTCCCCCCCATGGAGGTCATAGGACTCCATTGAGGCTTTGACTGCTGGTCACATGACCTGCAAGAGCTCGCCTCTCACAAGATCTTGCAGATCTGCGAATTGATAATGGAGGGAGACTGGGGACTTTTTCCCCTAGTCTCACTCTGCTCCTGGAGGCCAGAAGAGGCAGATCGAGCCACTGGATGAGAGGTGAGTATATGATTTTTGGGGGGATATGTAGCGGGTGATATCTGATTCTGCAGAAGCGGAATCAGTTAGCAACAGCTCCAAGCTGTGGTTAACATTTTAGTTAACCGCATTGGGACGTAATTAGCTTTGTAAACCTAAAGCTAATTAACACTTTGCACTCCCCATGTTAAACATGGGAAACACAAAGTAAAGTAACCTCGCACTGTAAAGGACAATCTCCAAATCGCTAAAGTTTTTTTTAATCGCTAGTGTTTGGAATGTAATATTGTCGAACCGCGCTAGGGCAACTTAACCTAATGTGCTGACGTTAGCGTTAAGTATGTAATAGGGCCCATTGAGTTTTACATGGATTCCATATGTACAGTGGCAAGAAAAAGTATGTGAACCCTTTGGGATTACGTGGAGTTTTGCATGAATTGGTCATAAAATGTGCTCTGATCTTCATCTAAGTCACAACAATTTGAAAAACACAGTCTGCTTAAAATAATACAACACAAACATTATATGTTTTCGTGTTTTTATTGAACAGAACATGTAAACATTCACAGTGCAGGGTGGAAAAAGTATGTGAACCTTTGGACTTAATAACTGGTTGACCCTCCTTTGGCAGCAATAACCTCAACCAAACGTTTCCTGTAGTTGCAGATCAGACCTGCACAACGATCTGGAGTAATTTTGGACCACTCCTCTTCACAAAACTGTTTCAGTGTAGCAATATTCTGGGGATGTCTGATGTGAATCGCTCTCTTAAGGTCATGCCACAGCATTTCAATCGGGTTGAGGTCAGGACTCTGACTGGGCCACTCCAGAAGGCGTATTTTGTTTTGTTGAAGCCATTCTTTTGTTGAATTACTTGTATGCTTTGGGTCATTGTCCTGTTGCATCACCCATACTCTGCGGAGCTTCAGTTGGCGGACAGTAGGTCTTACGTTTTCCTGCAAAATGTCTTGATAAACTCTGGAATTCATTTTTCCATCAATGACAACAATCCGTCCAGGCCCTGAGGCAGCAAAGCAGCCCCAAACCATGATGCTCCCTCCGCCATGTTTTACAGTGGGGATAAGGTTTTGATGTTGATGTGCTGTGCCTTTTTTTCTCCACACATAGTGTTGTGTGTTTTTTCCAAACAACTCAGTTTTGGTTTCATCTGTCCACAGAATATTTTGCCAGTAGTGCTGTGGAACATCCAGGTGCTCGTTTGCAAACTTCAAACATGCTGCAATATTCTTTTTGGACAGCAATGGCTTCCTCCGTGGTGTCCTCCCATGTACTCCATTCTTGTTTAATGTTTTCCTTAGTGTAGATATGTCAACAAATGTTAGCATGTGCCAGAGATTTCTGTAAGTCTTTAGCTGACACTCTAGGATTCTTCTTTACCTCATTAAGCATTCTGCGCTGTGCTCTTGCAGTCATCTTTACAGGACGACCATGCCTAGGGAGAGTAGCAACAGTGCTGAACTTTCTCCATTTGTAGACAGTCTGTCTTACTGTGAACACATGAACATCAAGGCTTATGGAGATACTTTTGCAACCCTTTCCAGCTTCATGCAAGTCAACAATTCTTGATCGTAGGTCTTCTGAGAGCTCTTTTCTGCGAGTCATGGTTCACATCAGGCAGTGCTTCTTGAAACCAGTAAACCCAAAATTGGTGTGTGTTTTTAAAGGGCAGGACAGCTTTCAGCAACACATCCATTAATATCACACTGATTGGACAAAAGGTTGGCTCACTCCTGGCTCCAATTAGCTCTTGGAGAAGTCATTAGGCTAGGGGTTCACATACTTTTTCCACCCTGCAAGTTGAATGTTTACATGTTATGTTCAATAAAAACACGGAAACATATAATGTTTGTGTTGTATTATTTTAAGCAGACTGTATTTTTTAAATTGTTGTGACTTAGATGAAGATCAGAGCACATGTTATGACCAATTCATGCAAAACTCCACGTAATCCCAAAGGGTTCACATACTCACAGATTCCTCAAACACTGTTCATGACCCACCTAAATTCCAACACATGCCTTCAGTTCCAAACCACCCTTGGTCATGCCCAGTCCATCTCAGTAGATATCCATATAACTGACACAATATGTTGGAAAAATTGTCAACAATCTGGGCTCTCAAACTCCGACCCCTTAGATGTTGATGGCTGTCAGTCCTCAGAATTTTTGAAATGCACTAAATGACCATAGAATCCAGAGAATCCGGGGAGTTGTAGTTCTGCAACACCCAGGTGGGGTTATGGTTTAAGATCCCTAGTATAGATTATTATCTGTACATACCCGAAGATCACTTAGAAATGATAAGGAGGGCACCCGACATTAACCACCGCTACTACAGTATATGTGTTCATATGGGTTGCTTACATCTTTGTGTAGATCAATGTAATTGAAGAACAAATCTTATCTTTTGTAAAGTAACACCAGACTCAATGGGTAACAGCTATGCTTTAAAGCAGTGGTTCTCAAACCTGTCCTCAGGACTCCCTAGCAGGCAGGGCCGGCGCTGCCACTAGGCGAGCTAGGCGGCCGCCTAGAGCACAGTGCCCGCCTAGGGCGCAGCCGGGCCCGACCACTAATAGAAAAAAATTGTCTGTACTGGGCGGACTGACCCATCGGGCCCTCGGGCACTGGCCGAGGACCCGTGGGTTGGTAGGGGCCCGGTTTTGGTAGGGGGAGTGGAGTAATCCATGATAGCCGGCTCAGGGCCCTCCCAAACCGTTGCGGTGGCGGCGGGCACTGCAGAGTGCCTGTCTCACTTCCTCCTTCCTACCACGCTGCAGCACCTGCCCCCTCACGTCGCACATGCAGATAGAAGTGGGAGAGGTCTGGTGGAGCCAGCCATAGATTTTTTTGTGAATGTGAGCGCGGGGGTGTGTGAGCACGGGGGGGGGGGGGGTGAGCACACGGGGGGTGTGAGCATGGGGGGTGAGCATGGGGTGGTGAGTGTGGGATGAATTGCAGATGGCTGAATTCCAGGCAGCCAATGCCAACTGCCGTGTCCGAGGTGAGCTTTCAGGGCTGGCTGTGGAGAGCTGGGTGCTGCTGTTCCAGGGAGCCCAGACAAGCCTGGAGGTGCTGAGGGATGCCTGGATCAGGAGAGGTGTGATGAATTGCAAGGGATGGTGGGGGTGTGATGAAGTGCAAGGGATAGTGGGGGGTGATGAATTGTAGGGGATGGTGGGGGGTGATGAATTGCAGGGGATGATGGGGGTGTGTGATGAATTGCAAGGGATGGTGGGGGTGTGATGAAGTGCAACGGATGATGGGGGTGTGATGAAGTGCAAGGGATGGTGGTGGTGATGAATTGTAGTGGATGGGGGAGGAATTGCAGGGGATGGTAGGGGTGTGATGAATTGCAAGGGATGGTGGGGGTGTGATGAAGTGCAAGGGATGGTGGGGGTGTGATGAAGTGCAAGTGATAACAGGGGGGGTGATGAATTGCAAGGGATGGTGGGGGGTTGATGAATTGCAGGGGATGGTGGGGGGTGATGAATTGCAATGGTGAGCGGGGTGTGAGGAACTGAAATGGTGAGGGGTGTGTGATGGTGAGTGGGGGTGTGTGATCGTGAGTGAGGGGTGTGATGAACTGAAATGGTGAGCGGGGGGTAATGGTAAGGGGGGTTTGATGAATTGATATGCTGGGGGGCTGCAGAATGACAACAATTGATATCTTTTGGGGGATTAGAATTGATGTGGTTTGGCAGTTGAATAAATCAATTACATTACTGTGAGTTTTAATTGCTGTGGAGCTCTGTGATACGTTCATACACACTGCAGATTACTGTGAGTTTTATTGCTACATACCTCCGGGGTGTAGGGGATATATAGTTGTCTATGTGAATGTATGGCTGTGTGTGTAAATGCATGTATTTGTCTATAAACAGGCTGCTGTGTGTAAAATTCTGCATCTGTGTCCTTGTCACAGTCCATCGTTGCCCCCACAAACTCTTGTTTCATGTTGTGTCGCTTTTTTGGGGGGGGGGTGCAAGTAGCAGGTCTTGCCTAGGGCGCAAAATAGTCTAGCACCGACCCTGCTAGCAGGTCAGGTTTGCCAGATATCTGAAGCCTGCGCAGGTGATATGATTTGCTGCTCAGTGATTGCAGGATTCAGTCTGCATTTCCTTATGGTGATCTGCAAAATCTGGCCTGTTAGGAGGTCCTGAGGACAGGTTTGAGAAACACTGCTTTAAAGCACAAAGGTGGCATCATTCTTATAAACAAAGAAATATATTTTACTTGGCTCAACCAATATCATTTACTATTCATTTGTTATTTATTGCTAAAAAACTTATAAAGCAAATGAAAAATACCCTCCAAGGAGAAGGTAGCCTGATGTAATGTCAGGAATCAAACCCAATAAAATAGAAACAACCAGCAATGGTTACTATATAATAAATAAATAAGGAGGAATGAAGAAAAAAAAAAGAGGAGCTAGCTTATTTGAGTAGCAGAAGACATATTTATCTGAAATTTGGTCGTACATTGTCAAATTCAATTTGGAATTTCAAAAGCATCAGAAATACCGTATTGCCGAGCTGCAGAACTGAATCGCATCTGAAAGAAATATAAATGATCGTACCTTGGTCAATCAAATATAATTTGATTGATTCCTTTTTATTTTGATAACTAAAACGAAAAGTAAATAAAATTTCACCTGTTGCTCTTTGCATTTTTATTTTGGGAATTGCTGTTGTTTTCTGATGCTGCAATATCGGTGATTTTAACCGGCATTTGCAACACTGGGCTCGCTCTGTAAATGGCACCTGTAATGTATAGTTATATACATTTTCAAAGGGGAAATGTACAGCAATCTATTTGGAGTTAAAGGTTTTCACGCATTCTCTTGGAATGAAGCTGCAAGAGTGCAAGGTGTAGCTACTGTAAAGATCTTGGACCTGTCATGATCGGATAGCTTGATGGCCACATCATGTTAAACCAGTTATATCTAACTTACTTTGATCTAACTGACTCAATACGATGATCTATCTTCAGTCAATATAACGCTTTTATTTGATTTTCATATCTTATCTTATACTCACTTTAGATGTCTCTGCTTGTGACTCATCTCCTGCTTTAAATCAAGATAAATTCTCTTGACCGATAGTAAACTCTAAACTAACAAGAGGACCAAAGTGCACAATTTAAAGGGAATGGTATCTGAAGAATATACGGACAGTATTTTGGTTGGTTATATCACCAATGGATACATATATGAAAATATGTATTTAATTGCCTCTTAGTTAGGATCGAACATTAATGTGAAAGATGGATATGTAGCTCTGCTACATGGCAGCCATCAATTTCTTGCTTGTCACATGGGTGCTGTTGGTCCATACATGGAGGTTGATATTCTTTGTGCTGTTGCTATTGAATACAAGTGATAAAATGCTAATTATGCATTCGCCACGGGGTCCCCGGAGTGCAGGGAAAACCCACCGAAACCTGCCGCAAACCTGCCAGAAACACACCGAACACATTGGAAAAAGATGATGAGCTGCCGAACACAGTGCAGACCAGCAGGCACTGGAAAAAGCTGACAAGCTGACGAACGGGGTAAAAAAACCAAAACACAACGATTGAAAGTGTCAAAATTGAAATGCTGTTTTCAAAAACCTACTGAATGAAAATGTCTAAAATGAACATATAAGATCCTAAGAATGATAAAAAAAGGTCTGTTACAGAAAAAAGAAATAACGCTTTTAAAAAAAATGAAAGAGAAATTGCCAAAAAATATCACGAAAAATGCCTAAAAGATCCTAAGAAAAATCAATAAATATACTTTTTACTGCAGATTAAAATAATAAATGGTTTATTAGATATTGGGTTAAAACAGGAATATTTTTAACATTGAAGCCTATGGGATTCACCTGAATAAACCTGCCGAAAGAAAACACCGAACAGCAGGGCAGTTCGGCAACTTTTCACTGCTGTTCGGTGTTCTCTGAATAGATTAACCATTGCCTCTCTATGAGGGATTTCTCTGTCTTCGAACAGGCAACGTACTTGCTGGCAATTCTCCAAAATTTGGCGAACTGCCTGCTTTCTGAATAGCCGAATGGCTACGAAATGGCACAGTATGGGGAAATTCCCTGTTCGTTGACATTTTGGGGCAAGATTGGCTCTCTCCGAATGACCCCTCTGGTGTTAATTGATTTTTCCTGGTTTTTGTTTTAATATTGGTTAAATGATGGACACTTGAAAGGGAATTGCAATGGAAAACAGCCAAGTTAAAGTATTTTAGGCAAAAAAAAATCATCAATTTTGAACTTTGTTTTGCAATTCGTCTGCAATTCTCCCCCAATCCACTGCTTTGTATATAACATTAAGTCAGGCTGTACCATCTCTTTGAAAGAATTTAATTGCTCTGCTAGTATTTTGTAAAACTCTTCAGTTTCAAGTTATGTGGTATGATGTTAATGTGATTAATGGAAAAAATGGGCACTTCGGCTGGAGTCAGAAATAAATGTAACTATTCATCTTTTCCATTTTGGGGCCTGATGAATAATGATTATTGCCAGGGCATGAATGATTTATGCACCACTGGATGTGTCCTCAGATAGTTGAACTTTTCGGAATTATTACTGCTTCAGTAGAGTAACAGGTTATTATGCGATTCGGAAATCTTTTAGACCTGAAATTTATAATAAATGTATTAATTATACATTACTTATTTAGTTAAACTATAATAATATACACGGCGCCTGATGTATAGACCCCAAAAGGTCCGATAAGTCACGTTTTCTCTGCACGCCAAATCAATGAACTCATAGAATTTCGCTGCTTTTACTTTCTTTACAAACTCTTCTTTATGCCTTTAGAAAAATATTTCACAACTGAAACAGTAAAACCACAAAAACAAATAACGACAGACAGAAACTAAATACAGCCATCTGAACTGCTGGCCAAAATTCCATATAAATTGCTCTTCGATATCCCAATTAAAAACTAAATAAGAGTTATAGTGATTATAAATTTCAAACCAAAAATTTCCAGAACCATATTTTTTGCTCATTCATATATCATTTCTCTGCTCAGTGCCACTTCTACAATTTGCAGGGCCCTGGCCAAGAAAGCTTTTTGGGGCCAGTGGCCACACTTTAAATGCCACACTACTTTATACATTTTTTCACACATAGATACACACACTGCCAAACCCCTCCACAGTGATCTTCCCAAATAGACACCCCTCTCTCCAGATAGACACTCCCTCCACTCCTCATCATAGATAGACACCCCATCTCCCCCAGATAGATACCTTTTCCCCTGGATAGACACACAAACACACCCATATCATTGGTTACTTGGAGGTGGGGGCTATCATTCTGGCAGTCCTGGAGGCAGGAGGTGATCCATGCTGGGCCATGACTCCATAACTGTGCATTTACCTGGGGTGCCAATCTCCCTGCAAGTCTGGGCTAAGCTGTGCCCATATGAGGGCAGGGCTGTTGGCAGAGGGGCCCCCTAAGTCAGATGGCTCAGGGAGTGATGGGCTCTGGAGACAGGAATTTGCAAGGCAGTGAAAAATTCTGTATTTCCTGAGAGGGCACTGGCACCATTCACACACAATGGTTTGTATCTGATTACTCCGAGACAGACTCTTTGCTGCCTGACAGACTGCATGTGCCTGGTTCCACTGCCAAAGCTCCCAACTCCTTTCCTTAGATTTTTAATATTAGTCAGTGTTTGGTGGTCACTGACGTTATTTATCAAACATCAGGTGTTGACAGTGGCACAGGGCCCAGGGCATGCACCCTGCTTTCCACACCCTAAATGGCAGGCCTGACTTCACACTGGTTGAGCATTATTAAAGAAATATTCTAAGCTAAAACTGGGAGGCGCCGAGAAAATCGGAGGGGTTATTTTTTACCCACCATCCCTCACTTCCCCAAGGTTGGCCCCGCCATTTTGTTGCTGATCACTCCCTGACTCGGGCATCCAGTGGACCATCCAGTGGAATAATAGAGGCACTGTAAATCGGCTCTGTACATCCTGTACAGTGCTGGAAGGCTGTGCGACCTTATTCTGATAAACATCCTTCTGATCAGAAACATGCCCTCTGCTTTGGAAAGTTATCACAGCCCACAGGGACAGCAGAGAGCAAAAACCTAGCAAACTGTGGTCAATTTTTCCATAGTGTGTTCCCTTTACACCTTCACTAATTATAAGTGTATAAATATATAAAATGAGTACACTCGATCTTCAAAGGCCCCTGCTGGTGCCCCATTATGAAGTATACTCGATCTGATATGATTCTGGAGCAATGCAAAGGAATTCCGATTACCGTGACTGAAATTCATTTGCAAATGGACTCCAGAACACACCCCTAAAGTTTCAACATATCAACAGCCGACATGTAGAAATTATTTGAAAAGCTGAGAAATTCCTTTTTCTTCACAGAAACGTGAAGCTTATACTATAATATAAATGTAGTAGCACTTTATGCCTCCAGAGGGAGCCCTCTGTGTCACATAGGGCTTAAATACAGTGAACATATAGAGCAGGGTGCCTCTGTGTATGTTTAGCATGTGGGTAATGGAAAATCATTTCCCATTGCTTCCTTCCAGTGGTTTAATGGAAAATCCTTTGTAGTGAAGGGGTGTAAACTCTCAGGTCATCAGACTAAAATTAGGAAGTATGGTACAGTCATTTTGCACATCTGGGTCTTTGTCTGTTTTTCCCTCCCCACCATAAATTAGAAAAGATAAAAAAGAAAAAAATTCTTTGTAACCTTTCCATAGCTTTCCGTACTACCATATCCTCTCACCAGGAACACGTAAGCAGCAAAGCAAGCTTTCCAAACGCTCATGAAAATACGCACATAGGCCTTAGTCATTTCTATTAATTGCAAAAACAACAAAACGGGTAAATAAAATAATTGTTTTGCCATCTTACAAACCATAAAAAACTGATCTATTGACATACATAATAGTACAATTTTTTCAAGGTTTTTTTTCTGAGCATAGAATCCATGGCTTTGTAAACAAAAAAATGTGTCTGTTTATTTTGGTGAAGAACACTTTATTGCATGTGACAAAACACTGAAAAAAGTGCTTCTCTGTATGTAAATCTAAGTAATAGACATGTGCATTTCATTTTGTTTCGATTTAGGCTAGGGTCAGACGAGCGTGATTTCTACGGACTGTACGTCTGTGCAGTACGGACATCGTCAGTACGGATGACGCAGTAGTGGTCACACAGTCCGTTTTTTCACTGAAGTTATTTTTTGACGGATGTAGGAGGGAAAAATAAATTACAATGAAAAAACATTCTGTCCGTCAAAAATGCTGGACGTATAAATGCAGTCCGTCTGACCATGCTCCATCACTCACACACAAAGCTATGCAGACGTTGTGGACGCAGCGCACTCTGCACGTCCGTTCTAGCAGTATTACGTTCTTGCCTAACCTGCGTCCGTTTGCAGCGTCCGTCAGCCCCCGCACTTCTGTGCGGACGTACTTCGTGTGTGGGGCTCCATTTAACACAATTGTATGCTATCACGGACGTACTTATGTGCGGCAACACGGACGTTAACACTGCGTTCGTCTGACCCCAGCCTAAAAGTTCGGATGAAGATTAGCAGTTTCATATTTCAGAAGCACTTCCGAAATACAAAAAATCGTCCGTCCGAATTTTAGGATCGGTCCAAAATAAGAATCACAGTAACATAACGAAAAACCAAAATGAAAATGAGAACGAAAATGATCCGAAATAAGAAAAACCAGAACGAAATGATCCGAAACAATGCAAAATGGAACGAAAATGATCCATGACGGAAAAAAAAACCAGGACGAAATGATCCGGAACGAACAAAAAACAGGGTTATATTTTACATTAAAACCTATAGGATTCGCCTGATTAAAACTGTCTCATGAACCACCGAAAATCAGGGTTAGAAATTAGGGTTAGACACTAGGGTCTGGAATTAGGGATATAAATTTTAACCCTAAACCTAACCCTAATTTCTTAGCCTAGCTAGGTTAGGTTAGGCTAGAATCTAGGGTTAGAAATTAGGGTTAGGTTTAGAAATTGGAGTTAGAAGCTAGGGCTAGAAATTAGGGTTAGAATTTCTAACCTAATTTCTAACCCTAGCGTCTAACCCTAATTTCTACCCCTGATTTTCAGTGGTTTGTTCGACAAGTTTAATCCTATAGGTTTCAATGTAAAAATATCCCCTTTTTATTAAATATTTATTCAACCATTTATTATTTTCACTTGCTGCAAAAAGTGTCATTTTTCCGGATTTTTTGTTGAAATTTTTGGATTCCTACCTTATTTTAAAACATCGAGGCTTTTTTTCTTTGCCGAACGCTGCATTTTTCTTTTCTTTCCTTCAGTCTGGCTGCGTTCTGTGAGGGCTATTCATGGTGCTAAAACCTATTCAGAACCAAGGACAGCAGCACCGCGGGGGCATTAGATTAGGGTAAAAAAAAGAAAAACTACGTAATTAATTAATCCGTTTCACATTCCGTTAACTAATAAAAACTAAATTTACAAGTAAAAATAAAATACGAATCAATCCGAAATACGAATTAACAATAAAAATGAAAAAAATGAATGGAACCGAAAAACAAAATACCGGCAGTCCAAATTAATGAATCAACCCAAAATACGAATTAAAATAAAAACAAAAACAGAATGAACCCAAAAAGCGAAATACCGGCCGACTGAATTAGAAAATCAACCTGAAATATGAATTAACAATAAAAACAATAAATCAAATGGACCTGAAAAATGAAATACCGGCCGTCCCAATCTTCAGATCTGTCTGAAATACGAATCTCGGTAACATATCGTATGATGTGAAACAAAAAATAAAAACCAGAGCGAAATTATCCAAAATGAAACAAATTTTTTGGCACTGCACATATCTACTAAGTAAAGCCCCAAATTACAAGTGTCAAGCAGTTCTGTCACTTCTTATATAAAAATATAGTGATGAGAACACAGGTCTTGATGTTATTTTCCAGATCCCAGAAATTTGGTCTTTTTTCATAGAAACATAGAAAAATGTCGGCAGATAAGAACCTTTCGGCCCATCTAGTCTGCCCAATTACATGGATACTTTACCTGGATTTATCTTTTGTTTAGGATAGCCTTATGCCTATCCCATGCCTGCTTAAATTCAATTACTGTTTTGGCCTCTACCACTTCTACTGGAAGGCTGTTCCATGTATCCACCACCCTCTCAGTAAAATAATGCTTCCTGATGTTACTTTTAAACCTTTGCCCCTCTAATCTAAGACTATGTCCTCTTGTTTTGCTACTTTGTTTCCTTTTAAATATACTCCCTTCCTCTACCTTGTGGATTCCCTTTACGTATTTAAATGTTTCTATCATATCTCCTCTGTCTCGTCTTTTTTCCAAGCTGTACATGTTAAGATCATTAAGCCTTTCCTGGTAACTTTTCTCCTTCAAGCCGTACACCATTTTAGTAGCCCTTCTCTGAACTCTCTCTTCATTTCAGGAGGTTTAAATTAGAGCATAAGGTAATTTCTATTAAACAAAAATTTGTCTGAATTATCGGTGTCGCCGGCTATACTTTTTATTAATGATAATTTTCCACTTTACCTATTCAATTCGAATTTACTGGTAAGTCGATATCCAAAATTATCAATTGCGGAAGGGTGTCAATAAATTTTTCGGGCAGGAAAAAAGTTAAATCATACTGAAATCACTCTGGACATGCATAATACTATTGTTTGTGTTGAATAAGCAATAAAAACCTCAACCTAAGTCTGAAAATAACCCTAACCCTAAAGATAACCTAAACCCTAAAAGCTCTGAACACTAAAGGTTATTTTTAGGATTATTGTTAGGGTTTAGGTTATTTTTAGGATTATGATTACTTTTAGGGAATTACTAATGTCAATTTAAAAAATAAAAAAATGCTTTTTGGGTTTATTACCTGTTCAAAAGTGATCAAAAAGGAACCATTTATTGCCATTTTTTTGCATTTGAATCAGTCAATAGTTTCATAAAAATCTCAGATGTTTTTGTCAAAATAAAATCTGTAAATAGAATTAAATTGAGCCCACTGTGTGCTTAATATGCTTTGGAGAGCATGGGACCTATATAATGAATATTTGAGATTATGGCAAAAGGTCACCTTTTAGATAATTTAATAAGCAAAAGTAGCTTAATTTTTTATCTTAAATTCAGTGTTCTTTGGAAAAAAATCAGCTCAAATAACACGGTGCATTTATTATCAGTTCCAATGCCTGATAAAGGTATCCAGAGCACATTCCACCTGTCAGCACTGACCAATTTAACACTTATTTTCATGATGTCTATGTGCCACATTTTACAGTCAACTGTTTAAATGTTGATTACTGAATTTAACGATTTCTATTTCAGATTCTGTAGACAAATAAAAAGCAGACGCTAACCTGAAATTAAGATATTTTTTAATGTTCTTATAAAATGAGTGTGCAATGGTTCTTTTACACATTTACAGGGTTATTCAAAGAGCACCAAAATTCCACCAGAATTTCGATGCTCTTTCATTCACCCCACTTTCGTGAATTAAATTTCCGACCCTCATCATTCACTGCAGGGTCTCCAAAGTGCAGGGAAAATCTTCCGAAAAACCGCTGAATCGAAAATATAAACCGCAGCAAAACTGCCCAAATTATTGGATCTGATCCGATCCGAAGATCCGCCGAACACAGCGCTGACCAGCTGCCGTTAATAGCCGACAAGCCGATGAAAGGGATAAAAAAAAAACAACAAAAAAATGACTGCAACTTTTAAAATTTAAATGCTGTTTGTAAAAAAAACTACTGGACGAGAAATTTGGGAAATAAGATATAAGGTCCTATGAATAATAATAAAAAGGTGTGTTACAGAAAAAAAAACACGGAATTTTTTTGCAGAAAAATGCGTAAAAAATTCTTTAAAAAAACAAAGACTTTTGCTGCAAATTAAAAGAGTAAACAGTTTAATAGATATTAAACAATAATGGGAATATTTTTTACATTGAAACCTATGGAATTCGCCTTTATTAAACCTGCCGAATGAAACCACTGAAAATCAGCAGATTTCACTGACATTTCTCTGCTGTTCGTTCGTTGTTCTCTGAATAGATTAATCATTGCTTCTCTATGGGGATTTCACTGCCGCCGAACAGCACCGAATTTCGTAGGCAATTCGCCAATATTTGAATAGCCAAATGACCCCTAAATTGCACCGTACGGGGAAACTCACTTTTCATGCAATTTTTGCCCTCAGTGGTGACATCAGCACACTGATTTGTCAGTCAGTGTATCGACAACCAATCAGGTGCACAGAGTAAGTGGAGGACCATCCTGTCGGCATGAGACAATCACATAAGGGTCAGTTAAATTTTGAAAGGAATTAACTCTCTTTTTTCAATTATATACAGTATGTTTGAAAAGAATGGTCACAACATTAAAACCACAAAACACCTACCTAATATTATGTAGGTCTCCCTCATGCTGCCAAAACAGCTCTGATGTGTCGAGGCATGGACTCCACAAGACCTTTGAAAGTGGAACATTTCACAAGACTTGTCGTTTTGGAAATTCTTTGACCAAGTCACCTAGCCATCTCTCTTTGGCCCTTGTCAAATCTTTTCTCTTGCCCATTTTTTCCTGCTTGCGACAACTGAAATTCAGGGACCGACTGTTCATTTGCTGCCTAATATATCCCACCCATTGACAGGAGTCCTTGTAAGCATATGATCAATGTTATTCACGTCACCTGTGAGTGCTTTATTGTTGTGGCAAGACCAGTGTACAAAAAGGGAATGACTCCCTATCATATACACCCATCTTGTCTTGGGCAGGACAGGTGCACTTTAATATGGTTATGTTTTTCTGATGCAGTTTTGCAACTAAATGGTGTATAGGACTAAGGGAGTATAGTGAATGGTTGGGGAAGATTGGAACCTTTAGTTTAGATGTAGATCCTTGACTATAGCCAAATTCCCCCAAACTACACACCTGTTAATGGTTGGGGAAGATTGGCACCTTTAGTTTAGATGTAGTGTCACGGTGGCCCCCGCACCCCCCCGGCGCCTGGCAGCAGCTTCCTCGCTGCTCGCTGGCCAGGCGCCGAGTGATATTGCGGGCGCTTCCGCACACGGGGACGCCGGGGGCGGGGCCTGGCGGCGAGACGCAGACCCGCCGGGTTTAAAGCCCAGACTCACAGAGACGCCGGTGCCCTGACGTGGTAGTTACTTCCGCAGAGCTCTTGTATATTTTGACTAATTAACGATTCTGTGTATGACCCCTGGCATTGGCAAACTAACGATTCTGTGTATGACCCTTGGCATTGGCAAACTAACGATTCTGTGTATGACCCTTGGCATTGGCAAACTAACGATTCTGTGTATGACCCTTGGCATTGCAAACTAACGATTCTGTGTATGACCCCTGGCATTGGCGAACGAACCACTCTGTGTATGATCCTTGGCATTGGCGAACGAACCATTCTGTGTGTAACCCCTGGTATTGGCATTAACTCTTCTAATTCTGGTATTGAGGTCAGTCCTGTGTGGCACCCTAAGCACACATCAGACTACCCCTTGTGTTGTTAGGGTCTTGGGAAGAGCTAATTGTTCTAAGGTCTTGTGTATCATTCTATATCTGTCTAGTCGTGCCGACCACTCTAAGGATCGGAAGGGTAGAGAGTGTCCTGCGTCTAGGGACCACTAGTCAGATAAACAGAAGGATCCGTGACGTCTCTCTTGTATGTGCTCTGTACTGCCATTCTAGTAGTCTGTCTAGTCGTGCCGACCACTCTAAGGATCGGAAGGGTAGAGAGTGTCCTGCGTATAGGGACCACCACTCTAGTATCAGGGGGATCCGTGACATGTAGATCCTTGACTATAGCCAAATTCCCCCAAACTACACATCTGTTAATGGTTGGGGAAGATTGGAACCTTTAGTTTAGATGTAGATCCTTGACTATAGCCAATTCCCCCAACTACACACCTGTTACTGGTTGGGGAAGATAGGAACCTTTAGTTTAGATGTAGATCCTTGACTATAGCCAAATTCCCCCAAACTACACATCTGTTAATGGTTGGGGAAGATTGGAACCTTTAGTTTAGATGTAGATCCTTGACTATAGCCAAATTCCCCCAAACTACACACCTGTTAATGGTTGGGGAAGATAGGAACCTTTAGTTTAGATGTAGATCCTTGACTATAGCCAAATTCCCCTGAACTACACACCTGTTTACCTAATTGACCTCAGATTTTGACTGTTATTCTAGAAATTCATACAGTACTTACGCACATATTAATAAATCCTGAGAAAAATAGACCCAATTTCATCTCTTTAATCAACCTTTTTTTATCTTGTTCAAGGCTGTCGATCCAAAAGAAGGTGAAAACAATATACATTTAAAAATAATTCTGTAGCTTATAGTTAATATTGTGCATGACCCATCCTTTTCGCTAAAACCTCCATTCTCAAAGGACCACTTGTCCTTCATGCAGCCCCCTTAACGAACAGATCACCAAAGATCTATTCATTCTGACCTTGTGTACCTAGGATAACAGTGCTATTGTTGAGAGCTTTTCTCCTTAACAGAAATCATTCTCTACGCTATTATTATTATTTAACCATTTATTAAGTCTGGCATTTCTACAGGTTGCAGCAGTCCAGGGGAATGGACCAAAAGTAATGGATTGAAATCCTGCAGGTATTGTAACTGCTCACAGTATAAACACTCTGATCATGGTACATAAAGTGCCCTTTTGCAGTTGTTGGAGGTTGGTAGTGTAGAGGGATTGGGAGCTGGGTACGTGAGGAGAGCAGTGAAAAAATAGATGTAGAGGAGCTATAGATGATGGCTTTTGACAAACTGGAAAGGATGTGGATGGGGGAAAAGTGTGAAGGGCCAGGTAGGGGAGCTAAAGAGAAGAGGTAAGAATGGAAGGCTGGAGGGAGAGGAAGAAGAATAAAGATGAGGCAACACATATAATGACAGATATCATAAGAGAGAGAGAAGATTTGCAGGAGGGACAGGAATTGAATAGAAGATTAAAGATAGGGAAGTAGTTAGCACACCAGACATCATAGGATGAGGAGATAGGGCAATGGGGCCTGGAGCAAGCTCACACATCTACATCATAACAAAGGTTGGCACTGACTGTTCCAAGGAGGGGAGATATAGAGAAAGGGCCTACAGATCCATCCAGTAGGAGAATTATGATATGGTTGGAGCGGTCCCGGTCATGGAGAATCTGATCAACACCTTAGAGAAAGGCAGGCCAAGCAGACAGCTGAGAAAGGAGTTTATGCATGTGACACAGTAAAGCACACTATTGAATATAGCCAAGGAGCACAGGCCAGAGTGACAGGTGTTGGACCTATTAAACCATCCAATGTAACAACTGGAAAAGCCTCATTCAAGATCGGTTGCCCCTTCATGATGAACTGATATCATGTAAAGTCCATTGTGAATGCTTTTAGGAGCTCATATAGCTGTATTATTATTATTATTCTTTATTTATAAAGCGCCAGCATATTCCGCAGCGCTGTACAATAAGCACAGTATAGACAGGGTTACAATACATTGAACAACATTTGACAAACAGTACAGGAGGAGATGAGGGCCCTATTCCCGTAGGAATTCACAATCTGGGAGGGTTGGGGTTGGAAACAGGAGGAGAGGACTGTAAGGTGAGAGTGATTGATGGTTGCGTCAGTGAGTTGGGTGGTAGGCTTCCCTAAATAGGAATGTTTTCAGGGAGCGTTTGAAGGAAGAGAAGTTAGGGGAAAGTCTGACAGTACGAGGGAGAGTGTTCCAGAGAGTGGGGGCTGCGCGTGAGAAATCCTGCAGTCTATCATGGGAAGAGGTGATGCGGGGAGAAGCTAGGCGCAGGTCACTGTTTGACCTTAGGGAGCGGGCTGGGGTGTATTTGGTGATTAGTGAGGACAGGTAGTGGGGAGCTGAGTTAGTGAGGGTTTTGTAGGTAAGGATAAGGATTTTTAACTTAATTCTGCAGTGGATGGGGAGCCAGTGAAGGGACTCGCAGAGGGGAGCGGCAGAGACAGAGCGGCGGGTGAGGTGAATTAGCCTGGCGGAGGTGTTCAGGATGGATTGTAGGGGGGAGAGGCGGGACAGAGGGAGGCCAGATAAGAGATTATTGCAATAGGCGAGTCGGGAGATTACCAGGGCGTGTATGAGTTGTTTTGTGGTGACAGCGGTAAGAAATGGCCGAATTCTGGAAATATTACGCAGTTGGTATCGGCAGGAGGAGGAAAGAGACTTGATGTGGGGGATGAAGGAAAGAGCAGAGTCAAGTGTAACTCCAAGGCAGCGAACTTGGTTTGATGGGGAGATGGTGATACCCTCCACCGTGATAGAGAAGTCAGGAGGTGGGGAGGCATTGGAGGGAGGAATAAGTAGGAGTTCAGTCTTTGACATGTTGATCTTTAGGTGGTGGGAGGCCATCCAGGAGGAGATGCCAGATAAACAGTCACTGACTTTTGAGAGGACAGGGGGAGAGAGATCAGGGGTAGAGAGGTAGATCTGAGTGTCATCAGCGTAGAGGTGGTAATTAAAGCCAAAGCTGTTGATGATTTTGCCCAGGGAGGAGGTGTAGGAAAAGAGCAGAGGACCAAGGACAGAGCCTTGAGGTACACCAACAGATAGAGGCAATGAGGAGGAGGAGTTACCAGCAAAGGACACACAGAAGGACCTGTTGGATAAATAGGAGTCAACCCAAGCAAGTGCAGTGTCACCGAGACCCAGAGAGTTGAGGGTCTGTAGAAGGAGGGGGTGGTCAACAGTGTCAAAAGCAGCCGAGAGGTCAAGCAGGATGAGAATAGAATAGTGGCCGTGTTTTTTAGCAGTTAGGAGGTCGTTGGTGACTTTAGTGAGGGCAGTTTCAGTTGAGTGTAGGGGACGGAAGCCAGATTGCAGGGGGTCAAGTAGGGAATTGGAGGACAGGAAGAGGGAGAGGCGGTTGAAGACTAGTTTTTCTAAGAGCTTTGATGTGAAGGGAAGCAGGGATACAGGGCGGTAGTTGGATGGAGAGTTGGGATCTAGGGATGGTTTCTTTAGTAAAGGGGTAACTAGCGCGTGTTTGAAGGCGGATGGAAAGGAGCCAGTGGAGAGAGATAGGTTGAAGATGTGTGTGAGAGCAGGGGTGAGGGAGGAGGAGAGGGGAGGAATTAGATGTGAGGGAATGGGGTCGAGCGGGCACGTGGTGAGATGTGAGGAGGACAATAAGGAATTGACTTCCTCCTCAGTGGCTGGGAGGAAGCGGCAGAGGGTGGCAGAGGGGACCTGTGGGAGTGGAGGTGGCAGATAACTATCTTGTGTTGGGATGTTGCTTCTGATAGTTAGAGTTTTACTGAGGAAGTAGTCTGCCAGGTCTTGAGCGCTGAAGGCAGCTGTGGGGGGAGGTGCAGGTGGGTAGAGGAGGGTGTTGAAGGTGGACCAGAGCCATTTAGGGTTGGAGGACATCGTAGATATAAGAGATGAGAAGAAGGATTGTTTGGCCAAGTGGAGGGCAGAGGTGCATGACCGGAGAATAAACTTGAAGTGAACAAAATCAGCTTCAGAGCGGGATTTCCTCCAGGCACGCTCTGCGGTGCGGGAGCATCTTTGCAGGTAGCGAGTCTGGAGGGTGTGCCAGGGCTGAAGCTGGCGGCGTGGGGCCTTACAGAGTCGAAGAGGAGCAAGAGTGTCTAGAGCAGAGATAAGCGTAGCTGTATCAGTGTTGGGGCGGCGAACCTATAGTTTATTTTCAATTCATGCTAAACGCATGACCATAGTCTGACTAAGTTGTACCTGCCCACGTCTCCTCCTACCGTTTGCACATTTTGAACTCTCCCACTGCATATCATCATGAAATAAATATCCACAAATCTGACGATTAGGTAATAGTCTTTTCAGCTTCTATTGAAGACAATGGCACATTCAAGGAGAAAGCCTGTCTCCTAAACTAAGCAATGTAATAAATACATTCCAAACTCAACTGAGCTGGCAGTTCCTATGCAGTCCCAATTGATACACCATTGGCTTGCTGAATGGTATGTCTGCCATGACAGATAGTAATTAGTAGCAAATAATGGCTATTCTGCCCTCGCTTTAGAAATTTCGATGCCTTTCATCAGCTAGACAGATAGATAACTCGTCCATACACCTCGGCATTTGAATAGCTTTATTGAAGCTTGTTATTCAATTCGAAAATGTGTCAGGAACAGGATATAGTGAAATAACTGCAAATAAATGTAACACATATGAACATGAATAATTTGATATATATTTCTGAGAAGTGTAAACCAACATAGCAGAGCATTAAAAATCAGAATATGGCACCTTAGATATTTATCCTAAAACTTCCCATACTCAAACATAAAGCACAAATGCAGTGGAACAGGAATTTGGTGTCAGAGATGATGCCCCAAAAATGAGATTAGTTGCTGGACAAGCAAAGATGCACTTCCAGATCCTGTGTGCGGAGTGACTGATATAATGCAAACTGAAGTAACCTTTTTACAGGGAAGCACTGCCCATTATGTCCAGGAGTAATAACAACACAACCAGAACAATGGCTGAATAGCAAGGATGAATCATTGGTTGGTATTTATTGCAAACCATTTATTAACCAGTGGCATTTAAAAAGAAAATAGCTCTACAGTAGAACCTACAATAGTGAAGAGCCAAAGCAACAATCACGCAAATCTATGTCTTTAACAAAGAAAATCTAATTAAAAATGACTGCTGGCATTTAAGCAGTTAAAGGCTATAGGGACATATTTTAATTTTGGAGGTTAGCTGTAACTGAGCTTTGGAGCTACAGTATTTGTAGTAAGAGCATTACATACCCAAAAGGCAGCCTATTTTCCTGGTATGCAAATTACTTGTCCTGCTTGATTAATTAGCATGCTGGTTCATAAGAGCCTAATATGATAAATGACACAAAGGTTTGCCAACAATGTGTAAGAAAGAGCACACTGAAAGCTGGGAAAAATAATCAAAAGAATAAGCCTCTTATATGGCTTGAGCAGAGAGTGATTAGGAAAATCTTATAAATACTAAAATAGTTATAATTGGTCCAAAATCAAATGACCAGATGGAAAAATTATTGAAAGTATAATACCGGGGTTTAGTTAATTGAAGACAACCTGCATTTCAGAGCGAGAGTTACCAAGGTGGAGCACAAAGCAAAAGAGGTGGAGTGGACACGTTCACTGAAATCCCTACAGGAAAATACAAAAGTAATACAACCTCACCACAGCTGCAATCTCCTCCTCCTTCAAACTCTTAGTGATATAGGCCTTCAAGGTACTGTTCTTTCATGGTTCGCTTCCTACCTGTCCCAACAATTGTTTAGTGTCACATTTTCTGGAAGTACCTCCTCATAGCAGGGTGTCTCTGTTGGGGTGCCCCAAGGTTCAGTACTGGGCCCCTCTTCTTTTTTTCAGTCTACACGGCCTCTCTAGGCAAATTGATCAGCTCCTTTGGATTCCAGTACCACCTATAAGCTGATGACACTCAAATATAACTCTCCTCCCTTGATCTCTCTCCGGCTCTCCTGGATCGAATCACTGACGTCTCTCTGCTGTCTCGAATTGGATGTCTTTCGGCTTCCTTAAACTCAATCTTGCGAAACAGAAATTCTCGTTGTTCCTCTCTCCAAGAAAAACTCACTGACACCTATCTCTCTACGAGTACAAGGGAAACCTCATTAGCCTGACGCCTCAAGCACGCTGCCTTGGTGTCACTATAGATTCTGAACTAACGTTCTCTCCCCACATCTAGGCAGTCACAAAATCCTGTCACTATCAACTCAAGAACATTGCCCGCATCCACCCCTATCTGACGCAAGATACCGCAAAGGTGCTGGTTCATGAGCTTGTCATTTTGCGCCTCGATTACTGCAACTCACTCCTTATTGGCCTCCTCAATGCCTGCATTGCCCCTTTGCAATCTGTAATGAGTGCCAGCACCAGGCTTATTTTTCTCACTAGGCGGACCTCGCGTACCTCCCCACTCTGCCAGTCCCTCCATTGGCTTCCTGTACGTTTCAGGATACAGTTTAAAATACTGACGCTCACTTTTAAAATTGCTCATTAACTCAGCCTCTCCCTACATGTCTTTGTTACTACACAAGCACGTCCCGTCTAGACAACTCCGGTTGGCTGGCGACCTCTGCTTGCCCTCTGTCTATACCTGCGCTGCCAACACTTGCCTCCAAGACTTCTCAAGGGCAGCTTCGGTCCTATGGAATGATTTACCTCGCCCTATCAAACCCATCTCTTCAGATTATCATATCACATCACTGATGTAACTCATTCCCCTGCTCACCTACTTCCACATTATTGAAGCTGCTTCCACTGTCCACCATTCCCGAACCACTGGCACTAATGATACTGACATCCAGTAAAATTTCCCTTGTCTTCCTCAACTCCAGTCCCTCTAGACTGTAAGCTCCTATGAACAGGGCCCTCTACACTGTGTGTTTCCATCATATGTCCATTTATCTGTATCGTGTTGCCTTTTGGTTATTGTAAAGCGCTGTGGAAAATGTTGGTGCTATATAAATGATGATGATGATACTTATAATAATCTGTGGCTCCAAGTCACAATCACTTCTCTTTTCCTTAGAGGCTGCACGTTATGATCCTTATACAAAAACCAAGCTAGCTGCACTAATGACATTCGGTCCACTAGTGAGCCAACATTTATTTTAATTTAGAGCAAAGGGAACAACAAATGTTTCGGGGCAAAAGCTTATTGTTTGGTGTAGAGTGCCTTTCAGGGAATTAATACATAAAAATAAACCCACCAATATATCCCTTACTAACCTCTGAACCCCTGGTGTACAGAGGGTAATGATGCACTTGCTCCTCTGTCGCATGCAGTGAAGCACTGAGAACAAATAGTTCCAAGTGTCCTTCCACAGCCTCAGCACAACCCTGCTTATGTGAGTACTGGTAGAGCTTTCACAGGGTTGCGCTTCATTTCATGGTGTCCAATGCGACACCACCATCCGGCATTGACCAGCAGCTCCCATATATCCCAAATCACGCAATAAATACAGTGGCTCAGTTGAATAGAGTCGATAACATCGACCCACTGAGGTAATCTGTATGTGCTGATATTTACCCTTAGCAGCTCCCTGTTACCATAAATGGCAGAAGAAGGGCCTTGTTGTAGCATGTATTTTCCCATGTATTTTCCCAGCAGTAGTGAGTGGACCTATATTATTGATGCCATTGCAACCTTGCTTGATGACATCAGTGTGTGACCCACAAAGAGGTCTGACATCCAGGGTGTCAGCCTGCTATAGATGAGCTCCGAAATCAGGCTCAGATCGGCCCCTCGCTGCCAAGAACCGATGACGGTCTGGATGCACTGTCTGTGCCGTCTACAGTTCAGTGTGGAACCCGAAAATGCATCCATTCAATCACCTGCAGAGAGAGGATTGGAGTGGCAAACATTCACTTCTGAAGCTCACCAACAACTAAATATAAAATGACTTAATGTCACAGAGTTATGTTAAACCAACACATTGGAGTTATTTACAAAATGCCCTTGTTTAACATAGTTGCAAAATACAGGGTTTCACGAATAACCCCTTGGAGTTTGCCTATATGTCATACTGTATGCCCATAGTCATTATTATACTTATACCTCAAGCTAACATCCTATACTTCTATAACAGTCCTATACCCTTTATCCTCGTGAAATAAATTATGGAACATGCTTGAGCCTAGAGAGGGTTGATATGACTGGTTGAAAAAAGGACATCATTTTATTTTAACTTTTTCAAACTATGCGTTTCAGTTTTCCACAATAATTCTATTTTATTCAATAAGTAAGAATTTGACATGGATTGTTGGATGGTACTTTAGTTGCTTCCCAACATCTATCCCCGAAATGAATTACTTTACCTCCTTTGAAGGAGAGTTAAATTATAGTGAGGCATCAATCATTATGCAGGTTAGGTGTTGAAGAAAGCCAACATTAGTTATCCAAGAAATAAACAATTAATCATCTTTTATTTTCCAAGTTGGAATGCAGCTTGTCGTTAGTTGGCATTTCTGAGCATATCAGGGAATGTTTTATGCTTGCTTGCAAAATGTAGCCAAGTCTCGAACAGACTTCCAATACGCCCTTATATACCTCCATCCAAAGTACAAGATAAATCCAATGGATGATGAACAGTAGCCCAAAAAGTCATCTACTATAGTAACTATTCCTGTTGTACCTCAATGGGATGTCATCTTTTGGATATTGTGTTTGCGTATGGGGGTAACGGCTGTTTTTTGCTATTTTTCGATTCGAGATATTCAAATTCAGGAATACCAGCCTGTCTATTCCCGATAAAAGTTCAAATCAAAAATCGTCTCTCGCGCCAATCCTTTTCAATTGAAATATTGGCTTTAAACGAATCAATTATGTTTATTTGTATGCTTATTTCAAATTTATTTTTTTTACAAATGCTGAAAATTGTCGGTAAGTGGATTTTCAGGTAGAAAAATAGAGATAAAGAAAAAAAAACTTACGCTGATCGATAAAATCATATAACCATTTATTTATGGTAGCAAAAAGAAAACACACTGGTTACAAGGGAGGCAAACTAATAAAATACATATATACTGATAAATGGAGCCACATGCATAAAAAAGGCTGTGAAATTCACTAATTGGTATATCGGTACCATATATACATAAGTCACTAGGGCGTCATATAACCAGCTACATAGTTATCCAATAAACTGGAAACAAACATATAATGAAAAGTGGAGAAAAAAAGTGGAGGGAATAAGACTGAAATCTTTTCTTTTAAATCCAATTTTTCTAATAGCCTTGTTTAACCCCATAAGGACCACTGATGTACATAGTACGTCCTGCAGAAAATTCCCTTTAAGGACCTAAAGGGAAGGGGTCCTTTGGAACCCTCTCTGTCCTGAATGGCTGTGAATTTTTTTAAAAAAAAGAGGCACCACTGGAAAGGGCAGAGTCTGCCCTTTTCAGGGGTGCCTCTCTAACCCCTGACCATGGCCTTTCCAATACAATTAGACGTGACCATGTCTGGTGTCAAAATAAAAAATAAAAATAAATAAGAAATAAAAAATAAATAAAAAAGAGTGGTTTTTTTTAAAAAAAATTGAGGGTTTTAATAAAATAGGATTTCAAATCACGTTTAAACATGATGAGCATAAAGCGGTCAAAATGAGCTCAGCACAGAGGTGAAATGGCTCAGCAGAGGAGGGGAAAAAAGCAAATAAAATGTAAAAATTGGGTATTTCTAAACTCAGGACAAAATTTTGAAACTATTTAGCTGGGGTCTTTTTTTTGACAGTTGTAGATTTTGGGGTCAAAGTTTGAAAAAGTGTGTTTTTTTCATTTTTTTCATCATATTTCATACTTTTTTAACAGTAAATTATAGGATATGTTGAAAATAATGGTATCTTTAGAAAGTACATGTAATGGTGGGGAAAATGGTATATAATATGTGTGGGTTGCATAAACGAGTAAGAGGAAAATTAGACCTAAACACAAACAGCGCAGAAATGTGAAAACCGCAGCGGGTACTTTCGGAAGAGAATGGTAAAATCACCTGGTCACTATGGGGTTAAAGACACAAATCTGTATGACGCTGTCAGAAAATAAGCTTTTTCTGGTGTTTTACCATTCCACATTTTTTTTGCAGTATTTTTCGAATACAGGCTCTTGTCTAATTTTTTCAATTTAATGAGCCAATATCTCAAATATCTTCCGCAACAGCTAATATTTTTTTCTGAAAATCGGACAATGCAATTATATCAATAACTTAAATCAATAACGTTTATTAAATCAATAACGTGTGCATCTAAATGTATGAAGTATAAGCAACGCTATACAGTACTTTATCAGCAGACATGTAAATACGCTAGTGTTCAGTGGAGATTTAAAGCTAAACGAATAATTGATAGCCGTCGTCATATGTGTCTTGTATTTTATTATGCATACAAAGCATTTTCATAGGATGTGATGGCACATTGTGCGATGAATTCATGAAGTGTTCTTAGATTTGATACTCTGACAGCATTTTTACATCAAAGATTTTGTCTTTGTGGATCACTGCGCAAAATGAAGAGAAAGGAATAGTTTATTCCGTGTGTTATTTAAATATAGTGCATACTTGCATTAAAGGCTGTATGTTTGATGGATCATGTCTACATGAGTCTGTACATGACTTGAGATAAGAACAACGATACAATTATTTTCCAATGACAGCTGTGTCTGTGGAACTGGTTTTCTATTTTACCATTGGATTAACTGATGACAGGGGAAAAACAAACACACACATGCATGACATACATATGAAATTTATCATGTATCTATATGATAATGTGTATTCGCTCTGAACTGATACAGGCCATTATTCCAGGTAGAGAAGCGGTAATAATTATGAGACTCTTGGTAATTACTTCAGGTCTTCACGCAATTATTACCAACCCACTTGCCACTCCAAGTCAAGTGGTAAGTCCTGCCTGTCTGTACTTTGTGTAAAGAATGAATGTGTCACTAGCAGTTAGAGCAAAAACTGCAAAAAAAAAACAACGGAATGACACCAAAATCAGGGGAGGGCTGACAACATTTGGCCTACGAGCAGATGACGCACAGTCCCAAGTACTTTACATCACTCATTTTGTTTTTTTTTGCTGGTGCACTTTGTGTATTTAGTAGAGTATTTACAGTTGTGTGAAAAAGTATTGGCCCCCTTCCTGATTTTTTTTATTTATTTGGAGCTTTAGAAATGGCTTTATAACCTTTTCCAGACTGATAAATCTCAATTACGTTCTTTCTCATTTGTTCCTGAATTTCTTTGGATCTCGGCATGATGTGTAGCTTTTGAGGATCTTTTGGTCTACTTCACTTTGTCAGTTAGGTCTTATTTAAATGAAATCTTGATTGCGAACAGGTGTGGCAGTAATCAAGCCTGGGTGTGGCTAGAGAAATTGAACTCAGGTGTGATAAACCACAGTTAAGTTATATTTTAACGGGGGGGGAAACTTTTTCACACAGGGCAATGTGAAAAAAAAGAGGCACCACTGGAAAGGGCAGAGTCTGCCCTTTTCAGGGGTGCCTCTCTTTAACCCCTGACCATGGCCTTTCCAATACAATTAGACGTGACCATGTCTGGTGTCAAAATAAAAAAATAAAAAAAAAGAGTGTTTTATTTTTAAAAAAATTGTCTGAGGGTTTTAATAAAATAGGATTTCAAATCACGTTAAACATGATGAGCATAAAGCGGTCAAAATGAGCTCAGCACAGAGGTGAAATGGCTCAGCAGAGGAGGGGAATCCTCGCGCATTCTTTCATCCGTCAAAAAATAACGCAAGTAAAACGGATGCGCAAAACGCAGAAAAATACGCGCGCAATAACATTGCGAGCAGAAATCAGTGTGCGGACTGTTTTTTTCATGGGATTCAGCCAATCAGAATTAAGAACCTTAATTGATTCACGTTAAGTTTTTGCGCGTGCTAAAATCAATCTGCGTATATATGCTGCAGCAATAATAGAAACACACACAACTTCTCAATTTTATTGTTTGGGTATGTGTAGAATGTGTAACTATACTTAGCTGAATTTTTTTTTGGGCTGGTGTATTTGGTTTCAGCCAGGACGTTCAGATTTGACATTAACACCAGCTTTTCAAAGACGTTACAATTATGCGCGCAAACGTTGTCCGTTAAAATTTGCGCATAGATTGTAATACCATCCGCGTACCAGTACAAAAATGCATTTGCGCTCACAATGTTAAGTATAGGACACGCGCAGTACGGTACACTCACGCAGGGTTCGCGCAGGTTCACCCGCGGTAGACGTTAACGCGCATTTTTTGCACAGACATTGTAATACGACGTTCTGCACCAAGGGTTTTGCCCCTCGCATTAATGCATTTTTGCACACGCATTAACGTTTGCGCGAAGAATGTAATAGGGCTCTGCATGTTGTGTTTACTTGTGTTCTCTTTGACCAATATTTAAATTTGTTTGATGATCTGAAATATTAAAGTGTGACAAACGTGCAAAAAAAATTAAAATTCAGGATGGGGCCAACACTTTTTCACAAAACTGTATGTAATTATTTCAAAGTGTGTGAAAGTGGCTCACAATCACAAGTGAGTTTGTATGAAGGAATATTTATTTGTGGATTTGTGAGTGTAATGGAAGATGTGAAAAAAGAAAAGGAGTTTTTTATTATTATTATTATGTATTAAGCGCCAACACATTCCGCAGCGCTGTACAAAGATGCAATGGGTAAAGACAGGACAATTCTACAATACATACAGGAGGCAGGTCAGTATTGCTGCCAACAGATACAGGAGGATATGAGGGCCCTATTTCCGTGGGAATTTACAATCTAGATGGGTGAAGGAATGAGAAACAGGAGTGGAGGGCTGCAGTGACGAGATGTTAATGCAGGGAGAGGTGAGGACTGTTATTCAGTCGTTCGGATATATTCATACAAAGTTAGGTGGTTTGCACACACAAAGAAATAAAAAATGAATTAAACACAGTAGAGACGGGCTACACAAGGGCTCCTTGGCAGCCAGCCCAAACAGTGACCATAACGGAAGAAGACAAAGCTAAGTCACACTATCTTTGATGGTGCAAGGAACTAATTTATTAAAGAGAGTGTAATGTTTAGACTCCTTACAGGCATCTTTCTCAAACATAGTGAAGGCAAATAACACAAACATATAAACATTGTAAATAACAATAACAATAATAAGCAAAAGCTATACGAAACATGTAAAGACTCCAACAGGGTTATTCAAAGAGATTCGAAAAGTCACCGCACGTTCGGTGACTTTTCATTCTCTTCAATTCGGTTCCTTTTGCCGATCCCATTTCGGTGACCCTGCGGTGTATTCAGCAAGCACCACTGGGCCCCTGAATTGCAGGGAAAAGCTTCCGCAAACCTGACGAAAACTAACCGCAAAACCCACCGAATGCACTCCGAAAACCCACAAAAACATCTGGATTAACCTGCCGAAAACCACGGAAAAACCCGAGCAAGAGCCGGTCGCAGCCTCCGGAAAAAGCCAAGACCGCAGAAGAGGCAGTGAATAATTTAGCAAAACAGTTTGCATGAATGTTTGAAAAGTGAAACACTGTTTGCAAAGAAACTACTGAGCGAAAATGTCTGAAATTTGCATATGAGGTCCAGAGAATGATAATAAAAAGGGCTGTTACAGAAAAAATAAGTAAACTTAAAAAAAAAAAAATAAATTCCTTAAAATATCCTAAAAAATCTATAAATAAAGAGACTCTTTACTGCAGAATTTTATAATAAACGGTTTATTAGATATTGAATTAAAATAGGTATATTTTTAACATTGAAGCCTATGGGATTCACCTGAATAAACTTGCCAAATTAAACCACCGAATGGCAGGGCATTTCGGGAACCTTTCACTGCTGGTTTGTGTTCTTTGAATAGCCGAAGCAGTGCTTTTTTATGGGGTTTTCACTGCCCTCGAACAGGCACCGAACAGGCACCGTATGTGCAGGCAATTCGCCAGGATTTGGCGAATTGCCTGCTCTCTGGATAGCCGAATGGCCAAGAAAGGTAACCGAACGCTGATTTTCAGCGTTCGGTTACCTTTCTCAAGCAATTCGGATCTCTTTGAATTACCCTGCAAGTCACTAGAATGTGGTCATTAGGAAAACCGGCACGAGTTGGAGCTAAAGTTGGAGCAAAAGGTGTGTGGTGGTGCTGGTAATATATTAAATGAGGAAGGACAAAGTCTATACAAAAATACTAAAACAAGAAGAGATCAATACTATAAATCTCGCCAAAGCGGGAGGAAATACATCTTAAAGAGGCCACATTTAAACAAAAGCCATTCATTCTGGAAAAATAAACATGGCGGACTGATCTCACAATGATGAGAACAAAACGTCTCAGATATGTGTGCACCACAAACAGGAACCATTCTTGCGAGATTGGAATAGAGTGAATTGCCGCGAGTGTGCAGCATTCAAAACAATTAAACATGGCGGAGTGGTCTCGCCATGTGGTTATCGCCAGAGTTGTCTTGCTTTAGGGAGTTAAATAATTCCATGGTACAAATGGAAAGAGACACGATTCCTCCTTTAAAAGCTACTTTTTACTTTATATGTGATTGAGGGCATATAAACCCATGGTGAGTTTGGGTGAATCTCTTCTCCAGTGGGATAATTCTTTCCAAGAGAAACAAGAAACACCCCAGGAATGATCTCGTCCACGTAATATTGTGAGATCAGCCTGTTTAAAGGCAAAGATGAATTTTTAATTGGTTTTACTGTCAGAAAGTTTATTGATTTTTTTTTGTCTAAGCCATTGTGATTTTCTGCAAAGTGTAATAGTGCAGTAATTGTGAGATTCAGTTACCACCTAATTATGAGGTCCTCTGGGACAAAGCAGAAGAGTGCTTTAACGAATCTTGATAATTCCCTACGCACCGTGTGTGGGAAGCTAATTCACAAGAACACTCTAACATATTGCGTGGCCCAGTTTAGGCTTGAATACATTCATTTAGCCTTAAACTGAACCAGAAAAGCCGTGCTAAGAATTAAAAGTGTTTTGTGACCTTACAATCTGTTTAAATAATATTAGCATTAGCAAACAAATCAGGAATTTTTCATTAACGCTGCATAGTCACTCACTCATCTGCCAAGACAGCCGTGCATAGAATATGTCATCTCTCGTCCGATGCCCAAGCATCCATTACTTAATTGAAATAATAGTAGCTGCTGTTAGCAAAGTAAGGATTCTTCATTCCATCAGCAGAATGGCAAGCTCTCATCTCCACCAGCTGGAACAGCGCTTCCGTGAATTTGTTTTATGTTTTTCTGCTTGTCCGAACCCTTCATGACAGGTTTAGGGAAATTGTTTGATATTGCAAGAGTTCTGACCTGTCGTTAGTCGTAAAGGGGTTAAACTCAAATCAAGCCGGTAAATGCAAAAAAAAAAAAATAGGGTGAAAGTTCATAATTTAGGCAGTGAAAGAACAGCATCCAGACAATTGCAAACCTTTTTGTTTCTGATTGACATCTTTTATCCATATAATACCGAAAGCAGATCACCGCTTCTCCCAGCAGGATTGTCTGCTTCTGACAAAGTTCTTATGGAGCAAAGTGCTCACGGGGAGTTACGGGGTGCTAAGCATTATACATGGACTGAGAAACTAGAAAATTAAATAACTGTGGGACAAAAAAACTCCTTTAACCCCTTTACTACCAATGGAAATTGTTAAAAAGAAATATCATCATAGGATTTATTTAAAACATGGATGTGTAGTTAACAGTTAGATAAAGGGTTAAAATAGCATTTTTTTCATAAAGATTATTATTTTGAGATAGTTAGAAGATTAAAATACATAAATTGGCTCATTTTAAATTTTTCATATTTTTCCCTTATACATAAATATTGCTGGGATGAAAGGTTCTAATCTCTAGATGATATTCCTTATCTTGCACAATTTCAAATGAGGTCTGCATACAGGCAGAATTGGACCTTGTTATCAGACACAGTAAATGTGATAAATACAAATACAGCGCTGTGTAATATGCTGGCACTACTGTATATAGATAAAGAATAATAATAATGAAGACAAATAATACACGTGGCCAAATCTCCTGCTTATGGGGATTTGTATCGATCATAATGAGATTATTAGCAATGAAGCTTCCAAAATATACCAACAGAATATAAACTAATATCTGTATGTGGCATTATGCCTGTATAGTTAAATTACAGTAACACCTTTTATCTGTACTGTAAAGGAATTTTCAATCATTATAACTCCCTGAATCATATCCCTGTACAGCAGTGAGTGACCCCAGAGCTCTCCCTGTATTCTAACCTCTCCCTGGCTGCTGGAATACAGCAGTAAAGCTTTTGAGCTTTTTGTTACAATGAGGGTGGGAGCTTCTTCTTGTACCTTTTTATATTAATACAGGATGACATGAGTGTTAGCTCAAAAGGAAAATTAATTTCTCCCAGGAAAAACTCTAATATTTTAATAACAATGTATGCAAATGAGTGTTATATTGTAATTTTTGTTTTTCATTATTGTATTACAATGCAAGTTTGAGTATACACTGTGTGTGATAGTTAAGGGGTTAATAGATAAGCAGCCTACGCCTTTTATTTTGCATAAGGATGTTACTATTAAAACTACAGGAAACATTTGAATATTACAACTTCCATATCCAAATTACATTTTTCAAACATTTCCTACATTATGGTTATTGACGTAATTTAATTGAAATCCAGTATATTGAGTCATATGGTCGAACTCTATCCTGTGAACAATGTATGACTGTTTGATTATTCTTATGTGTAGTTGCTCAGAAGATTAATCACCATGGACCAATTAGTCATGCACCTGCATTTTTTTCTATTATGAATGCTTTAATTTTTCTATTTTTAGATGTTATGTGGTTATATTTGGTATTATTGGCAAGGCCAGACCTTGACCTTTCCAAAAAAAACTCACTTGACCTTGTGCAGTGTAAAGATTAAAGACACGGGGTTCCAAAGTTTCCTTGCTGCAGTGCTGCGGTGTTGGTTTTTGATGGAACAATGCGTATAAAGATGGTGCCGTATCATGGTTTCATTTTATAATTGAAAAATGAACAAAAGTGCTACATTAGAATAAAAATACATTTTTATTTTTACTTGTCTATTTTTTTTATTTTTCATAGAACCTGGACATATTTGATATAATTGGAAAGGCTCTGGCCTTTCCAATGAAACCTCACTTGACTTTCTATGTGCTTTGGTTCCAGAGAAACGAGGGTCCCCCGTATCTCCCACATAGGAATTTCCCTGCCAAACTGGGGGAGGTCCCTTTCTGACATCATCGTGTTTATGCGCGATGAAATCAGTGGACGAGGGGCGATCCCAAGGCGTGGTCTGACTTCCAGGTAGTCAGACCTTCCCTGGATTCCCCCCCCCGACTGCAGAGATCTCCCCTGGAGATGCTACATACGTTACATGGAATCCCCAGGACGTCTCTCACACGTCATCCGCAGCCAAGGTCTTAAATAGCCTTAGTACAGATTATATTGTCATATGATGGTGCCCTTTATTCCACAAAGTTATATATACTGCTGTAAAAGAAATTCCAAGAAATTAGCCCCTTGGCAGCCTTTCGCCTGCATTGCTGTGTGTAAAGAAAGCCCCGTGCACCTCATATTATATTTATTTGGGAATGGAGCTATGAATTTGTGGCACACAGGCCCTGCAAGTTATTTCCCAAGGGGGCATTTACTCCCCTGCCCCCTTTGCCAGAGCCCCGTTCAATACCTCAGCAGCTGCTGAATTGCTGCAGCGCAGCAATTCAGTTTGCTGCAGCAGTGTCGTTGAACGCTTTGAATGCGAATTTTGAATCCAAAATGGCCGACGATTTTTTAATTAAAGATGCAGATTGTTTTTCGTATCACTCGCACAAAATATAATAAAGAAAAGCAGTCAGCACAATCCGTTTTGTATGCACACACCACAAATTATAGTTTTTATTGAATAAACGTTATGTTTACTTCTGAAACAAAATATAAATTCAACTGTAATATATGTCTATGTGCATGGGGTAAATAATAAATAAATATTTTGTGCTTTGGTGAACAAAAACCTCAAAATTAACACTGCTGTACGGAATTGTTACTTGCTTTATGGTGGCGGCCATCTTGCTGTACTGAATTGTTACTCGCTTCATGGCGGCGGCCATCTTTAATACGTCACACTCAGCTACTCGCAGCATCTCCTCGGGTCGCTGCAAGTGCTAAGTTAGCAGTGCTGAGCGTTCAATGGCAAGTTGCTAACTTAGCACTTGCAGAGGCTGAGGTATTGAACGCGCCTCTCCCCTCCCTTGCTGCTGCTCCAGGAGTATAGCCAGAGAACATGTGACAGTAAAAAGGGTCCCTGTGCTATACCAGGAATGAGCTGTGAATCTGATATATAGTCAGTGCAGCTTCAATGATCTTTTACAGGAAACTGTAGGAACTGTTGGCCAAGACTCACTGAGCAGTTTTGCAGCACGATTATCATAAATATCAAAGGTGGAAAGATAAAGGAAGTGAGGGCACAGGAAGTGAGTCACAGGTAGACATATGAGAGGAAGAGGGGTGTCACGGAAGGGACATAGGGGCTCGGCGCAGCGAGACCCAGGACTCAAACCCAAGACATTTTTAAAAGGACCTTGTTTTCCTTTGAACGTTTGCAGTGTGCGTTTCAATGTATGAACAGTTTATTTTCCTTGCTAGATGTGGTTTTACTTGATGTGCTGTATTAAGATGTACCCTGTGTGATTTTAAATATACTTTACATCGTTTGGTTTTAGTTTAATTTAGGTTAGTGAAATGACATAGCTTTGGTTTTAAAACATACTTATATTCCTGTAGGTAAATGTGTTTTTCTGTAGCTAGTAAACAAGTTTTGCTGCTTTGTAATTTATGCGTCAGGGATTTTCCCCATTATCTAGCTACATGTTTAATTTAAGGGATCTCTGATAGTGTGTGTTTAATCTGATGTGCTGGAACAATGGATGTACAAACGTTGTGTGAGTTGAAGGCTAAGAGAATGTGTAGAATGTTGATTGTAAATAACTGACATAACTAATTATTATGGGTATGCTACTAATTAGTATGGGTATGCAAATTGTGACTGCTGTACTTCAGCATAAATAGTGGCGTTGTTCATTAAAAGAGCCAGTTCATCTGAGTGTTTGATACATGCAGCTCCGTCTGGTGTTGTCATTTCACGCCAGCTATATATCACCACCGCCCAGGAACGGGTCACTCTAACTCCGCAGCAGAACATCGATTCGCCGCGCCGTTGCGCCACCTTGAATTGGTACCTCGGGATACCACAACCACCCCGAATCGGGACCTCGACGCAGTGCCGTGCCTGCATCTTCAAGGAGACTCTACCGAACCGCGGTTCGCCACGCAGACCGTCTCCAGCCTTTCAATGGTCAGTAGATCCGCTGCCCGAGACGCCGAGTGCCGTGCCACTCGGTAGTCGGGCGGATTTCCACCGTGGGTGCCCCATCTACTCTCCAGATCTCCACCGCCACGTGGTCTTCTACCCAAGCCGCTCGAGACGCCGGGTGCCGTGCCACTCGGTAGTCGGGCTTGGCAACACCAAAGAGGGGGTCAGATAGAGCAGGACCGCAGGCGGATACACCCATTCCGCCACACTGGTGGCAGCGGTGGGATAGCTCTCTGCAACCCCCAAGAAGACCCATACAATGGCCGGGTACAGCGTTTACCAGCGGGACGTCCTGCGGGGCATGTTGGAGAATCGGGGAGGGACCCCCGGCAACAAAAAGAAGAAAACCCTAGTGAAGGAGCTGACCCGGATGGACCAGCAAAGAGTGAGGGCCCCAACCCTGGCCCAGGACCCTAACGAGCGCCTTCGCAGAGCGCTCGGTCATTGATCATGGGATTCGGCCTCACCCCCTCCGAGGACATGGTGAGCCGGCTAATGGTGGACCTCCAAGCGGCTGAGGAGAGGGACCGTCAGCACGAGTTGCGGATGGCGGCGCTCTGTATGAGGAGTGGTGAACTTTCTAACCCCGTCCCCAAACCCGTAGAACCCTGGGTCGAGGTTTACAGCTCGACTGGAGCTTCACCCCGGGAATCTGCACCCCCCAGTGATACCCCTTTCGGGACTTACAGCTCGCCTGGAGTCTGTATTGGGGAAATTGCACATCCCAGCGACCCCTGGATGGAGAGTTACAGCTCGTCTGGAGCTGCATCTGAGGACGCCACATTCCCCGTCGAGGAGTGGTGCCCCTGTGCCGGTACCCTCGCCGACATGGAGGTTGAATTTCCGAGAAGGCTGCGGGAGGGCCTGGATCGGTACCACGGGTCCACAGTGGAGCCCACTGGGCTTGAGTGGCGGGACGAGATCCGCCAAGAGCTGTGGTATGAGGCGCTACGCCATGAAAGGGACTGCCACGGGGTTGATGTCCCTTCGAGCGCTGTCATTTTCCAGGTGCAGTATAACGCCCGAGCAGCGTTCCTGCAAGATCGACCCCCGGAGGAGTGGGAGGCAGAGCTCCAATACCTGGTGCAGCAGGAGATTGCACTGGACGCCGCGTACCGCGCGCTCCGGTGGCTAACAGGCACTCTGCTACCCCGCACCATCGATGGCGCCTCCACCGCAGGCCCCCACTACGGCGGCACAGGGCTGCTTTACGAGAACATGGCCCAGGACCCTGGGTTCGGAGAAGAGACAGAAGAGCGGTCGGAGGAGATACTGGAGCGACGGGAAAAGGAGCTCCCGTACGATAGCAGGGACTCTGAGTTAGAGGAGCTGGAGTTCCTAGTAGAGCGAGAATGGGAGCTCGAGAAGGCCTATAGGAGACTGTTGGACAGCGTTCTGCAGTCGGGTCTAAGTCCCATGTACTGGGACTGTCCGGCGGAAGGAACCGACAGTCCAAGGAACCTGGAAGTATGGGAGGCCGAGATTCTCCCATGGGTCCCCGTTGGGGCCCCAGCAGAAGAAGTGATTCCTTCAAACCCGCAGGAAGACACGGTGGCCGAGTCCGCGGGTCCAGCAGAAGAGCTGGCCACGGGGCAGAGCGCCGCTGGCCTCTGCCCACTTCCCACAGTCTGCCAGGAGGAGCAGACAGATGGTTCCCCCGGGCTGGGTTGTGCGCAGCCATTGATTGCCCCGGGGGTTGAAGAAACCATCCTCCGCAAGGAGATCCTCACCCAGCTGAAGAGCTGGCCACGGGGCAGAGCGCCGCTGGCCTCTGCCACTTCCCACAGTCTGCCAGGAGGAGCAGACAGATGGTTCCCCCGGGCTGGGTTGCTCGCAGCCACTGATCGCCCTGGGATGGAAGACCCCATCCTCCCGCAAGGAGACCCCCACCCAGCCGAAGAGCTGGCCACAGGGCAGAGCGCCGCTGGCCTCTGCCCACCTATTCCCAGCTGTCCCGAGGAGCAGGAGGGGGATACCCCGGGGCTGCCTCCCCCACAGCCGCTTACCTCGTCTGACCCCCACCCAGCCGAAGAGCTGGCACGGGGCAGAGTGCCGCTGGCCTCTGCCCACCTTTTCCAGCTGTCCCGAGGAGCAGGAGGGGGATACCCTGGGGCTGCCTCCCCCAAGCCGCTTACCTCGTCTGACCCCTGAACTTTGTTCCGGTACCCACCTCCCCAGCAGAAGAGCTGGCAACGGGCAGAGTGCATCTGGCCTCTGTCCACCCTCCAACGTCTGTCCCGAAGGGCAGAAGGAGGATTTCCCCGGGCTGATTGTTGTGCAGCCCTTGACCCCATCTCCCCCGCTGGACGTTGCTCACGCACCCGCCTGTCCAGCAGAAGCGCTGGCAACGGGGCAGAGTGCATCTGGCCTCTGCCCACTCCCCCTTATCGGCACCGAGGAGCAGAAGGAGGATTCCCCTGAGCGGGTTGATTTGCAGCCACCAACTCCACCCGAGATGGAGGACGTCCTTCTCCTGCCGGGTGAGTCTTCTCCAGCATTCACCACCCCAACCGACGCACTGGTGGCGGAGCAGAGCCGGTTGCCAACCTGCCCCTCCTTGCAACCCTTTGGCCCGGAGGCCCTCGGCCGCCACCGGCTTTATCAACGGCTGACCAAGGCACTTGGGGCGCATGCCTTTAGCCCCCTTTTCCCCGAGTACCCGAGACCACTGGAGATGGCACAGGTGGTACCTCTCCCCAACCACGGGACACTTATTCCGGAGGGGTACCCCGAAGGACTTACAACCTGCCAGGCACGGCCGCGAGCACCACTGGAGAAGCCTGGCGGCTCGCCTCTTGCCCACGGACTATGGGCCGCAGAGACTGCACCGACTCCCCCTATACGACCCGTGTGGGTCCAACCGGGCTCGTCGGACTTTGGAAAGGGGGAGGAGTGTCACGGAAGGGGCATAGGGGCTCGGCGCAGCGAGACCCAGGATTCAAACCCAAGACATTTTTAAAAGGAACTTGTTTTCCTTTGAACGTTTGCAGTGTGCGTTTCAATGTATGAACAGTTTATTTTCCTTGCTAGATGTGGTTTTACTTGATGTGCTGTATTAAGATGTACCCTGTGTGATTTTAAATATACTTTACATCGTTTGGTTTTAGTTTAATTTAGGTTAGTGAAATCACATAGCTTTGGTTTTAAAACATACTTATATTCCTGTAGGTAAATGTGTTTTTCTGTAGCTAGTAAACAAGTTTTGCTGCTGTGTAATTTATGCGTCAGGGATTTTCCCCATTATCTAGCTACATGTTTAATTTAAGGGATCTCTGATAGTGTGTGTTTAATCTGATGTGCTGGAACAATGGATGTACAAACGTTGTATGAGTTGAAGGCTAAGAGAATGTGTAGAATGTTGATTGTAAATAACTGACATAACTAATTAGTATGGGTATGCTACTAATTAGTATGGGTATGCAAATTGTGACTGCTGTACTTCAGCATAAATAGTGGCGTTGTTCATTAAAAGAGCCAGTTCATCTGAGTGTTTGATACATGCAGCTCCGTCTGGTGTTGTCATTTTACGCCAGCTATATATCACCACCGCCCAGGAACGGGACACTCTAACTCCGCAGCAGAACATCGATTCGCCGCGCCGTTGCGCCACCTTGAATCTGTACCTCGGGATACCGCAACCACCCCGAATCGGGACCTCGACGCAGTGCCGTGCCTGCATCTTCAAGGAGACTCTACCGAACCGCGGTTCGCCACGCAGACCGTCTCCAGCCTTTCAATGGTCAGTAGATCCGCTGCCCGAGACGCCGAGTGCCGTGCCACTCGGTAGTCGGGCGGATTTCCACCGTGGGTGCCCCATCTACTCTCCAGATCTCCACCGCCACGTGGTCTTCTACCCAAGCCGCTCGAGACGCCGGGTGCCGTGACACTCAATAGTCGGGCTTGGCAACACCAAAGAGGGGGTCAGATAGAGCAGGACCGCAGGCGGATACACCCATTCCGCCACAAGGGGCATAGAGGGAAACATAAGGATTGATGGAGACACAGGGACCACATTCTGGACAAGATGGGTACATGGAAACATAGGTGGAAATAAAGGAACATGTGGATGCATAAGTTGAACTGGAGATACTG
Source organism: Leptobrachium leishanense (assembly GCA_009667805.1). Taxonomy (NCBI): domain Eukaryota; kingdom Metazoa; phylum Chordata; class Amphibia; order Anura; family Megophryidae; genus Leptobrachium; species Leptobrachium leishanense. The sequence continues at coordinate 497,338,665 of CM019063.1, read as the reverse complement.
GGGACACAAGAGGAAAGTAGGGGACAGGAAGTGTGTTGTGACAGGAGACGCATGAGGACAAGTGGGGCACAAATGGACAGGTGGAGGCAAAAGGAGGACATATTCTGTGAAAGTGGGTACAAGGGTACACGTAAAGAGTAGAGGGCACAAGCAAAGACATAAAGAGAAAGGGGGTGTATATGGACATGTGTGTAGGCATAGGGGGACACATGAGGGGGAGTAGGAGCATAAGGGAACACATGAAGGGATGTGGAGGCACAGGGGGACAGGAAGTAGGAGCACATGGGACAAATGAGGAGAAGTAGGGAAACAGGTGGACCTGTGCTGGGAAAGTGAGGCAAAGGTCAAAAAAGTGCAGGGAAGTGGGGGGAAGTGGGGGGGCATGCAAGAAGAACTGAGGTAGTGAGACATACACTCGAGTTGAAGTAAAGGCACAGAAGGACACATGTTGGGGCACAGGGGGGCACATAAGGGAAAGTGGGTGACACGGGGCACACATAAGGGGAAATGGTAACACAGGGTTACACTTAAAGAGAAGTGGGGGCACATTTGTTTGTGAGTCAGGGAAGAGGACGGAGAGGTTAGGGGACCCCAGGCACAAATGTTGTCCTGGGGCCCAATTACGTCAAGTTACACCCCTCATTGCAGCTGATTTTTACACACACATATGATCACACAATAACAATGGAATAAAAGGTTTTTAAGAAAATTCAGGTGCAAAAACACATATCAAACCAAATAGTTTTATTGACACATCCTCGATGCTCACAAGAGAAGAACAAAAATCCTCCTACAGAGAAATGAAAAAAATAAACTGTATTTTTTTTTAAAAAAAAAATTAAAACGATATTGCTTTTTTACATTAAATTCTATGGGATTTGACTGTTTAAACCTGTTGAACTGAAACACTGTAAATCAGGGCATAATCAATGGAATTTTGGTGCAGTTCGGCGTTCTGTGAATAGAAGACACAATAGTCTTCTATGGGGTAAATTCGGTGCTGCTGAACGAAGCCGAATTGCGGCGAATCGCACCATATTTTGTTGTTAATTCGCCAGCTTAGTGAATAGACGATTGCCCCGAAATTGCACCAAACAGTGAAATTCACAATTTCGCAGGTTAGTAAATAGTCCCTTTAGTGAATCTAGACCATTGTGAGTAGGTGCAGAATTCTCGGAGAATTCTCTTTTTTTCTATTTTTATTTTTGCACTTGGCCATTGTTTTTCTTGGCATTAATAAGCGCTAAAGACCCCCCTGTTACATTAATTTTGACCAAACCAGCTCTTGATGAATATATATAGTTCATAAAATCGAGCAATCAGAAATTATAATTATTTGCAGCTTTCCTGTTTTCATACAGATTAATGTTGTGGACATGTTCCTGTTACGATAACCCTGGAGAGAGGACCTCACGATGGAAAGACATGAACCTGCAAATACAGAATAATATGAAATAATCAACATCCGAAGCTTTGAAATATGCTTTGACAGGATACATAAATTCACAAAGTATAGCAATATGAAATGGTGCCCGATAAAGCAGTCAACACTCTAACAGTCTTGTTTAACTAATCACCACAATCACTAATCACAAATCTAATTGAGACACCATGACGCCTGCTGTCTTGGCAGACAAAACAGATCCACAACAAGAAGCTATTGTTCTCGCCCTTAAGATTAATCATTGCCAAGTACCAAGTGAAATTTTCCCCACATTTATGTAGATGTTAAAATCTATAACATAATAAATAAATTGTAACTAGGGTAGGCTTTGCGTACAAGACAAATGCAAAGATATGTGTGATTATTCACTAATAGACACTTCAAAAACAGCAGAAAAAAACCCTAAAATAACCCTCAGATCATGTATAATCATTGATGTAGCAAGGCTGTGTTTTCAACCCCGAGGGAAGGAGTTATCTTCAAAAAAGCAAAAGAAGGTAAAAAGGATACAAAACAAAAATAATTTAAGAATTCCGATTTTTTTAAATAGATCCCAAAAAATGAGAACATTTATACCTTTAGATCACAGAGGTGGATCTTGGTGACATTTAATATCATATCATTGCGTATTCTGTTTTCTTTTGTGCGTGTGTTTTTTTTAATAGAAAATCCAAACCTTTTAAAAGCAACCGTCTACAGAAACGTATAAAACAACATCTAAAGGCAAAGGGTTCTACATTTTCCTGCTCATTAAAAAAAAAAATTCTCCTCTGCTCTAGGAGAAATCTCTTTTCTTCAAGTGCCAATGGATGACCTTTACCCTGTACGGTATGTTCTTCATCTTTTTTTTTCTCATTTTTTTGAAGTGCATTTCAGTTTCTGTTTAGGACTATTAAGTGGGCACACTAATAAGATATAACAAAAAATAAAGCAGAATCTAAAGGTTCCACTGGGTTTCCTCCAGGCAGATGCAGGTTAGGGATGATAGAACGAGGTGGAAAGGTGGAAAAAGATAGATGTGCTGCCCCTGCACTAAATCACAGACTTAAAAATGAGGCGATTGTAGGACGGGAGTCATTGCATGGTAGCAGGCTGGCTCGCCAAAAGGTATATTGTACATTCCTATCTCTAATGAGTTATAGGAAAAATTCAATTTTATGTTTTTTGATACAAATGGATTCTATCTCGGCATCGTTATGCTTTCTCTTGCAAAATCCCCTTGGATATGTCATGTTATAGAAGGAAAAAAAAGAATCTGAGACGTTGATGTGCTCCGAAAACATGTAACACAGCCTGACAATAGATTGAAAAGAAATCTTTAAATTGCAGTAGGCTGCATCCAGATGTCCTTTAGGAGTTTCTCATTTCATCTGATGTCTCCTCCTTTTACTGAATACTTACTTCATCTGTTATGACTGTTACGATTTATCGACACGGCTCATGTTTCTACAAATGAACCGTTGTCTCCCATTAAACTTGACTGTTTTTAGTTCATCTAATCAGAGCCTGCGTTTTTATGACGGTTTGCATAGGAGAGCTGCATTTGGAAGGACAGTGGATACCAAACCTGACTCCTTTCCTTTTTTTTTATGGGTCTTTTAACCACCGTGCCTTGTAGTGCTTCCTTTAGTATTCAAAAGATAGTTAGCCAAAAGATCATTAATACAGCACGCGGCAATATCTCTAATGAAGCCACTGATTTTCTCTAAGGTCACAGCCAAGTACACTCTTGAAAATGTTCCATTCAGTCTAAAAACACAAGAAAAAAATCGTATCAGTGAATACGTTAATAAATTAATTTAGCTAATGGAATGTGCGTAATTTTTAAAGGCAGTCAATGTTTTCTCATCAATATATTACAAGTGCACTCTTGATTTTGTATGTATTTTTGGTTGTTGTGGCAGTACATAGTTTTTAGTAATAGAAATCATTATTATCAAGGCTGAAGAAACATCACTTTCTGGATAAAATGCATATTTTAAATACAAATGTTTATTAATCTATACTCTGATATTGATTGTTCAAAGTGAGGTTTTAAGAATTCTTTTTAAGAAGGAATTTGTAGCTATAAATATTTATTTTCTTTGTGCAACCAAGAATGTTAACCTTTGATGCATGTATATTCCCTTCAGTGTCAATTTGTTTTTTCTATATTTTTAATTTAGGTGTAAATACTCATCTTTTTCTCCCTTGGCACATACTGCTCTTTTTCTTTGGCTCAGGGCTTCTGAAATGCAGAAGTCCCTGCAGCTTCTAACGCACCCGGCTGGGTGGAGTAGAGGTAAAATCACTGCTCTGTGGGGAGAGAGCCTGTGGAGACACAGGTTCAAATCTTGGCAAGAGCACCTCTCCAGTAAGTGTCCTTGGGCAAGACACCTAACGGTACATACTCGCCACCCAGGACATACTTGAAAACGAGAGAAATCTCAATGTAGCCTTCCTGGTAAAATCCTTTCTCAAAAAAAATTTGTGCAATGCAAAATTGCTTCTGTGTGCAAGTGCCGCAGTGTCCATGTGCTGCTTGCACATGAGCACACTGTCTCCTCAGGCTGCTGTCTCACAGAGTGAAAGAATTGCTGCTGCTAACGACCAGAGACAGGATGAGGTCATCTTGCAGAGAGTGATGACATCATCAGTGACTGATCTGGTGTCTGACGGAGGGACGTTCCTTCCACTCTGACGCCGTGTGGCCACCTCGCTGAGCACAGTTAGTTTGCTCAGGGCTGCAAGGCTCGATCCTCCTATGGAGGATCGCGCTTTGCAACCACATCAAACGTGAGTCATAGCACTTCGACGGGGAGGCTTTCTAAATGGACGCAACACGCCTGCTGTAGCACTCGCAATTTGTGCACATACTACAGCATGTGGCCGGAACCGTCACAGCGTTTTAATGCCTGCCACACACTATAGCGCACGGGAGATACGTCAGTACGGGTGCACATAGGCTGGTGTCAGACGAGCGCACTAAGATATATGTTTTATCCCTTCTGTGTTTTTTTTTCCCTCTGTCTTTATAATAATGCTTTATATTACTTGGAACTCTGCTCGGTTACTGTGCTAATTCACTTGTAACGTTTTAACTATTATAGTTTTTGAGGATTATCCATATTTGTCCTTTTATGCCAATGGGGCACAAGCAATGGGCACCACACTGTAAGGGGCAACGTTGCCAGACAGCAAACAGTTAATGCTGCCTGTATTTGGATTCTTTTGGCAGTGCACTGATTATTTAATGGTAGCTTATGCTTTTTTTATTTTTTATGGTAACTTTTGCACTTCTACTTTTTCCTGAGATACAGACAGGAGATCCTGGTAGCTGAGATCATGTTACTGGACGTCCCCTGCCTGGAACAGAAAGATCCAGCCCTCAGGGAAGGGGAGAAATGGCTTTGCATTTCAGCAAACAAGTGATAAACCTGTATATCAGGAAATATCCATCAGCTGTGGATAGTTTGTGTCCGTCTTTCTCTCTGACTCCTCTTTAATCTATCTGTGCATTTATCTTTTCATCTGCCCATCTCTACATCTATCAGCCCTTCTGTCTGGTTTTCTATCTGTTGATCTAAATTTAAAAAATGGAACCCCTTCACTGCTGAGCCATTTCACCCCTGTTTGCTGAGCTAATTTTTACCATTGTGTGCTCATCATATTTAAACGGGATTTGCAGTGATGTTTTATTGTAGGACCCAGACAAATTATATATAATTATTTTCAACAGACTTGGCAGAATCAAAATATATCATTATTATCAGGGTTATTCAGAGAGAGTCGATCTGGCGCCGAAATTGCACCGAACGGTGAATTTCCCTGTGTGGTGAAATTTTGTGTCCATTCAGCTATTCAGAGAGCAGGAAGTTTGCCAAATTTTAGGGAATTTCTCTTTTTAAGATTTTTTTTAGACATTTTTCACCAATTTTTTCCCCCCAATTTATTTAAATAGCATTTTTTCTTTTTTCTGTAACAGACCTTTTCATTATTATTGAGAAGACCTTATTTGTTAATTCCAGATATTTAGCGTTTCAAATTTGACACTTTTAATTTTTTTTGGGGGGGGTTTTCACCCAGTTCGCCGGCTTGTCGCAGCATGGGAAATGAGAATGTGAGTAATGGCAGTAAAGGCATGGTTCATTCTATACTTTACAAATGGACTATGCCATTGCTTTGGAACAAAAAAAAAGAAGACATATAAAGGAATTTTGTTTATTTTTAAAAAAAAATTGTTTCACATAACCTGGTCATGTTTGGTATAGTTGGAAAGGCCATGCTCTGATCCTTTAGCTCTCATGGATTAGGAGATATGGGGATCCAAAGGATGACACAATGACATCAGTAGGTGAGGAAGGCCCCAGAGAAAGGGCTGACATCCAAGACATCAGCCCTCTCCGTGAGAAATCCGTGATCATGCCATATCAGCCCCGTATCGTGGTACTGGGATGACACACTGAGCGAGTCCTCCGCACTCTTGCTCAGAGCATCGTTGCACATTCAGGGGGTAAGAGGGGCATCGTTAGAAAGCTCAGACTATGACCTTTCCAGCAATGCCTCTAGTCTGCCTAACCCCTGTAGATGAGGAAATAGAGGGGTCTAAATGACTCCCCTTCAGGCATTCACCGAGCTCCACCAGGTGGGACCTGAAAATTACATCATCACACACCGGTGCAATGACGTCTGTGTGCCAGGAAGGGCCCACGGAATGTTTTGACTTCAACCAGAAAGATCGGGTTCTCCCCCGTGGCTGCAGAAACCTGGTGACATGTGGGGGTTGTCCTCGGCAAGTTGTGGGGAAACCCCATGACATCCCCCACACGTCTTCCGCAGCCAAGGGTTTAAAGAAAAAAAGGATTATCTTTAAAGGTGCAATCTTTCTTCATCTATATCTTTACTCATGTCAGTCACAAAGTGATTTGTGAATGAAATTCATCACAGTGTGCATGGATCTAATGCCCATGAGATGTTGTTGTTTTTCTTTTTTTTGGAAGGACCATGAGATTAAAATATGTCTGAGTCAGGATTGCTAATTAATGGCTCCCAAAGGAAAACAATGCATGTAGGTCATGTTATTGACCTCTCCTAGTTTAGTGTAATAAATAAAGATGTATTACCATCTCCATTTTTCCTCCATATTATCACCATCAATCTACTGTGTCAACATCTTCTCATCTAGTTTGACTATCTCCACCACTAGCCCCTTCACATCATTTCCTCCTCCATCCTTATCTCACTCTTTCTCCTCTCAAAGTGGTCTTACAATGTTACCATTTCCTTTCTTTCTCCTCATGTCACCATTCGTCCATATCATGTTTCCCGCATCTTGCCCATCCTGAACATCGCATCACCAATTCAGTTTTATATCTGCGTAAAAATACATTTACATATCAAATAACCATTGATATACATACAGAAAAACAATCTCTGATTTGCAAATGCAAAACCAGTAATTCATTGAAACACATCAAATCACTCTATTATTCAAACACCATTAACCGCTTATTCACACACCGGGCCCACATTACAAACGTCGAGCTAAAACGGGAATGCTTGGGAGAAAAACCTGCGCCTGCAGGTTTCTCCTTTGCGGCCCCATTTTACCGCGATATTACAATGCAGGCGCTAGAAAAGCTGCCTAAATTGCTATCGTCCGCTAAGCCCTGGGATGCAGGCGCCGCTGCACACATCTCTTCCATCTCCTCCATATGACTCCATTGAGGTAGACGGCGCCTGTCACATGACCTGCCGGATCTCGCCTCGCGAGATCCGGCAAGTCGGCGTAGTGATCCGCAGGGGAAGACTGAGGGACTTTTTCCCTCAGTCTCTCCCTGCTTCCCGGCGGGCAGAGGAGGCGGTTGGAGCCGCGGTCCTCGCCCCAGGATGGAAGGTGAGTATATGATTTTATTGGGGGGGTTACTGCTGCTGCAGGGGGTTACTGCTGGTGCTGACGGATTAGCGTTTGGTTTGTAATATGGGTGGCCTGCGTTAGGGCTACCAGGGCTAACGTTAACGCTCACGCAGGTGAGCGCTAACATTAGCACCAAGAATGTAATGTGGCCCCAAATCACTCATTTAATCAGGCAAATCTAAGCACCTTTACACACACAGCTAAACACTCAATTGTAAAGTTGCCGCCATCGCCACCACAGGAAGGCTAAAACCAGTGTTGCTCCTACCTGAACATCTCAGCAGCAACGTTTCTGCTATGACCAGTAAGACCAGGTTTAGCAATTGCTCTCTAAAGGGATTTTCAGCGAGCACCGAAATGTCACCGACATTATATCCCTTATATTTATAATAGAGAAAATCTCATGATTCTCACTCAAAACTGTGAATTTCACATTTTTCAATCTCTCCATGAGGATTCAAGTCTATATATTTTCTATCTGCAAACTTTATTGAAGTCTGGTGAGTTTAAGATTTTAGTTTAATCCCTGTTTTCATTTTTATTGGAAAACAATGATCAAATTAAAGGCTCGATTTGATCTGGTCCGATGGTCCAGTGTGTTTTGGGCCGCAATATGGCCACTCTCCAGTTCGGGAGATCGTGTTAAGGGCATAATGGCATTTCAATTCCAATAAAAAAAATTGTCTGAACTTGCAATTGGAAATTTCCACTCAAATTTACCAGTAAGCTGAAAATAATATCAAATGCTCAAATGTGATGATAAACGGCTTTTTGGGAACAGGTAAAATCATTCTGAAATCACACCGAATACCCTCAAGTTTCATGTTAGTGTTGATTTAGCACTGAAAACAAAACCCTCTTCCTAAAAATAAAAAGCAACCATAACCTAACTCTCCTGGACGCAACGGTTATTTTTAGGGTTAGGGTTACTAACTCGATAAAAACAATGTATACTCTTTACCTTATTTCGGGGCTACATTTTATCAAAAAGAGGTAATTTATTTGAAATCGCCTGTGGCCAAATCCATTCAACTGATTCCGCCAATATCTAAAAAAATTAAATATTGGTTGAAAATATGAGACCTCTCTCAGACGGACCCGTGATGTCCTTTTCATCTTCAAGGCAATCTGTGGGTGTAGACGCAAATGCAAGCCGCTGCCCGCAGGCCCTTTTATGTGGCTGGCTGCCCGTCGTGTCTCTGCGCCTATGAGAAACGAGCACGTTCTGGCGCTCCAAGATGACAATCAGGAGAAAGGGTACCTTATTTGAACCACAGACTCCAATTCTTAGGTGCCCTTTCGTGGCTTCAGTATTTATGGCCATTCGTTTTATATGACTGTCATTCTGTGTTTGACCCGGCTATTGTGTTAGGATTAGGTGTATTTTTGGCTTCCCATGATAGGGCTATTGTATTAGAATTACGTGTACCTCTGGTTTCCCTTGACCCAGCTATTGTATAGGATTATGTGTGTTTACTTGGCTTTCCTTTACAGGCTTACTTTTTGATTTACTGGGTATATTGGTAGCAATCCCTACTATCATATACTGTGTCGTTTCCTTCTCTCCTGTCATCTAAGGACTGGTGGTTTTCTTTCTTTACCTATTTCCTATCCCTGCATGTTAGGTCTACCCTCTATCCCACCACTGTGAAACCCAACCAAATAAAGGACTAGCTTTGCACCGGGGTTAAGGGTTTCCTACAGGGTTATTCAGAGAGCGATGAAAAGTAGGAGAATGACTGGAGAATGGAAAATTCTAGGTCAAAATATCCAAACCAGAAAAATTCCCCCATTCATCTCACTTTCCAAATCGGCTATTTTGACCTAGAATTTTCCTTTCTCCAGCCATTCTCCTGCATTTCACCGCTCTCTGAATAACCCTGATAGTTCTACATATTGGCCTGTCCCGGAACGTAGCCCAAATCGCATCCTATGTCCTTTATGTTGAAAGTAGTACCCTTAAATAACCAAGTTTTCAAGCCTTTTTGGAGTGTGTAGAGTTGATTTCAATGATGGACCTCACTATAAAATCAGTGGTTCTTCCACGGAAACAAATAACCACCTTGTTTACTAGCCTCATTTTAGACTAATATTGACAACTGCCATGCACATATTTTACTCAAGAATTAAGCTAAAGCACAAGAGGGTCCTGTCAGGTCTATTCGAAGAAAGGTGAAACTGAGGAGAATGACTGGAGAAGTGAAAAATCTAGGTCAAAATAGCCAAACCAGAAAAATTCGCCCATTTATCTCACTATTTGGTCTAGATTGTTCTCTTCTCCTGCCAGTACTCCTGGTTTTCACCTTTCTCTGAATAACCCTGTGTATTTTCAAAAACTTTTAGAATAGGTAGTGAAAACGAGCTGCCTCCTGTATCCACCAAATCTGTTTTCTTTCTACAAATGCTTTTCAGGTCATAATGCTTATAAATTGATCACAAAGCACCCTGAATCTGCTAGTGATTGCATAATATGATGGAGTATTATTAAAAGTTAGTGAGATGTTTGATAAGGGCACGGCAACCTTTGTTTTTCCGAACTGGTTTAATATTTGCCCTGATAAAGGATGACCTTCTGTGCACCATGAAAGCATTATTCACATGTTTGTGGTTGTACTCACTTATTGAAGAGCTGCTTAACTGTTCCAATAAAAAATAGAGGAAAGTAAACTTGCCTAATTCATATTTAACCTACTACGCATGATTGATTATGTTTAATAAACGTCAACCGTAACGTTAATGCATCTGTCAGGAAGCAGCGAACTAAATGATTTTTAAAAAGTAATGGTCTGATTCATAAATTAAAACATTAATAATGTTTATTCATGTACCCATTTAAAACTAAATGATACGTTAGTATTAAGAGACACCGCATGCCGCATTAATTCATGTTTCTTCCAGACGTTGTGCCATAGTTTATGATTTAAGTACACAAGTTGCCAAAATTGTGGATACACCTTCTGATTTTGTTAGTTTTGGTTGACAAGAATATTCCTCTGCTTACCTGGCCTGGAAATAGTCCTGACTTGAATCCCATCAAAAATCTGTGGCCAAGATAAGTGATGAGCCGAACACCCCTGTGTTCGGTTCGCATTCGGACTCGAACAATTTCAAAAGTTTGAGTTCGAACTCGAACACGAACCAAACTCAATGCAAGTCAATCGGACTCAAAAGTCCGATTTTTAGAGTGCCCTCCAAGAGGGCATATATGCAAGATATTTGCCAATAAAAGGTGTATGGGGGTCCGTGTAGTGCCCTGGGGGACAGGAAACAAGGACAAAAAGTTTTAAAAAAAATGTTTTTAAAGGAACAGTGAGTTTTCCATGAAATAAGGGATAAAAATAAAAACGAAAAATTCCTTCAAATATAGTGCCTAGGAGGTCCCCATAACCTGCCCGTGAATTGGTGGATTTGTAGGATGTATAGAAACATTTATAAACAAAAAAATGACATTTCAAATGACAGTAAACGGTTTTCCTTTAACCACTTGAATGCTAAGGACGCGCTCAGCGCGTCCTCAGCATTCCCGCTGGTGTGCTGAGGACGTGCTGAGCGCGTCCTCACATTGGGGTCAGCGTTCGGCCGGGTTCCGGCCGATCGCTGGCCCCTCCGGTGCGGGCTGACATCCTGGATGTCAGCCCGGCATCCGGACCACCAGCCGCCAGAATTAGGTGTCATCGCGGGGGCGCGATGACACCTAATTCAGGCGCCCCCCCCCGCATGTGCGGAGGAGGCGCCTGAAAGGGAGGGGGGGGAGGTCCTTCGGACCTCTCTCCCTCCCGATCGGTGGCTCTGCGGGGCTTAACCCAGGCATCATTTGGAAGGGCACAGCCTGCCCTTCCAAATGATGCCTGGCATTAACCCCTGGGGAGCTGGATCGCGAATCGGCGCTGAATAGCGCCGGTTCGCGATCCTTTCCCGGAGCTGGCCGACATCTTGGATGTTGGCCAAGCCTCTGGGAACTCCCCCAGAGGACTGGCGTCATCGTGCGTAGCACGATGACGCCAGTCCTAGAGTTAACCCCTAACTGCCACCAACTGTGGAGATAGGGAGTTCCAATGAACTCCCTATCTCCCGATCTGTGGCAGTTAGGGGTTAAATTTTGGTATGGTTGGATCGGCCAGAGCATGGCCGTTCCAACGATACCAAACATGAAAGTGTAAAATTTTGTAAAAAAAAAAAATAAAAAAAAAAAAAAATTAAAAAAAATGTAAAAAAAAAAAAAAAAACACACTTTTTTTTTATTTTTTTGGGTTTGTTAATGCAGCAATATTGTTCCCATTTCAATTATAATGTGAACAATGATGCTGCACTAACGATTTTTGTATGCGGTGCGTTTGTTAAAAATAGTGTCATTTTCCCCAAAAAAAAATGTAACGAGACCCCATCTCTAATTTTTTTAACAAGCGCACCCCATACAAAATATAACCGCAATTGCTCGCATGTTAAAATGTGAAAAAAACACTTTACACGTTGTAAATTATTGAAAATACATATTTTATTGCATTTTTTGTTATAATATACAGACATGACATAACGTATACATATAATAATGACATATTATGAATCTACTGAGTCTGACGGAAAGAACGATATATAATATGTCTGGTCATATACTAAAATAAGCCTTCAAAACACGTTTAAACATGATGCGCAAAACAGGTAAAAATGACCTCAGCACAGGGGCGGGAAAAGCCTCAGCAGCGAAAGGGTTAATCTATTCATAAACAACTGCTTGGGGAGGCAGCCTGTATGAAAAGACATTTTAGGACACACAGAACAAGTTTAGTGATTTTTTGGCTAAATTATGGTGAAACTTATGCAGGCTTTGGATGAAAGTAACAATAGGTGCTTTAAAATTATGCCTTTAGTTTTGGCAACAGTGCCGTCACACCATAACCTCTCTTTGGTATTGTGGAAGAGTGCAGGGTTGGACCCTGCGGTCCAGTATTAAAATGATATGAATCTGGTACAGGCGTCAGTGCACCCAAATATTGTGCCTTTGGTGGCAGCAAGTGCCTTCTGTTCCATTTTCCCTGGTTTTGGCTGTGCCCCCTGGTGGTGAAGGGCCTTCATGTCTGTTTTTCCCCTGTAGTGTGTTTTGGCCGTGTTGTTTGGGGCTGTTCTGGGGCTCTGTGGTGATCTCCTGGTCTGGGGTCACATGGCCCAATCACACAGACCCACTCCCTATAAATATCCCAACAGCACAGAGCCTCATTGACGGTTTGTGGAGTTTCATGGTGGTTCTGTCTGGTTCGTGTTCCCTGTGTTGCTGCAAAGCATTCATGTCCAAGTATTTTATGGTTCTGACCTCGGCTTTATTCCTGACTATCCCTTCTGTCCACTCCTGGTACTGTATATTCTGATCTGTTGCCAACCTGTATGACGATTCTTGTATGTTTCATGTTTTATGTACCTTGTCTGTCTTAGTCTAGTATATATTCAGAGGCCGTTTATAAGGACCTCTTTAGAGTAGTCTGTTTGTTTTGTTGACTGCCCTGCAGCCTACTTAATTCACGGATTGTCAGGTATATCATTGTGTTGCTGTCTGTTTTGTTGACTGCCCTGCAGCCTACTCTATTCACAGATTGTCAGGCGTGTCTTTGTGTTTCTGACCGTGTCCTAAGTGGTCTGTCAGTCATGAAGCCTTCAGAGCTTAGTGGCAATTCAGTTCTGTTTTTTAATTCTCCTTTGGTTTTGGAGCAATCAGTCTGTCCTTGTGTCCAGGCAGTAACTCACCTGCCTTAAGGGCTTCACTCCTTGGTCCTAACCACCACGATGGCCCAAGCAGGGGCTAACCGTTACACCTTCACACCGTAAGTAACCCCTCTGTGGTATTGTGGAAGAGTGCAGGGTTGGACCCTGCGGTCCAATATTAAAATGATATGAATCTGGTACAGGCGTCAGTGCACCCAAATATTGTGCCTTTGGTGGCAGCAAGTGCCTTCACACCGTAACCCCTTTGTGGTATTGTGGAAGAGTGCAGTGGTGGAGGTTTTGTGAATGCAGAAGAGATCACCGATCTATTCAGTTACGTCAGCATCAGGGGATTGATAGCTGCTGATCCAAGACTGATTCATTTTTATAAATGTCAGCCAGTCTACAGAGTCAGTGGACAGATGCGCTCTTTTGTCTGTGACAAAACCTCCAGCGGCACTGAACGTCCTTTCAGAAAGCATGCTGGATGAAGGGCTACCTAGTAGCTGCATAGCATATTGGCTAAGTTCTGGCCAGTGATCCAATCTCAACATCCAGTAAGCCAGTGGGTCATCTGCTGGAAAGGTATCCAGGTCTGCCCTTGCCCCTAGGTAGTCCTGCACCATACGGTGAAGACGCTGGCAATGGGTGCCTACATTTGACGTCCCTGTGCTTCGTGGATTAAAAAAATTGGAAAAGGCATCAGTCGAGCGGCCCTTTTCACCGCTCTTCCTCTGATCAGCTGCAGCCTCAGAAGCACCTGTGTCATCACTTGGTAACCTACCAGTGCCTGTAAAGGTGTTACACAAGTGTCGCTTTAGAGCGTCCTCAAGTTTTTTCATCCTGTCCTCCCTCTGTGAGGGCAGGATGAGCTCTGCCACTTTACCCTTGTATCGTGGATCAAGAAGGCTTGCCAACCAGTAATGATCCCTCTCCTTGATAGCACGAATCATGGGGTTCTTTACCAGGCTTTGCAGGATAACAAGTTGAAAAAGTTGACCTGAACCTGTCCTTGTGCCATACTCACACAGGTACTCGTTGATGGCCCTCTGCTGCTTGTGCAGATGCTGCAGCATTGCTAATGTCGAGTTCCACCAGGTGGGCATGTCACAGATCAGACGGTTTGTGGGAAGGTGGAATTCTCTTTGAATTTCTGCCAAGTGAACACTTGCTGGGAATGACAGTCTGAAGTGGCTGCAGACTTTTCTGACCTAGCTGAGAAGCTCTGCCAGCCCCGGGTACCTGGTTAGGAAACGCTGTACCACCAGATGTAGGACGTGTGCTAGGCATGGTACATGCGTCAATTTACCCAGGCGTAGGGCGGAGAGCAGGTTGCTGCCATTATCACAGACGACCATTCCCAGCTGAAGCTGGCGTGGTGTTAACCATCTCTGCATCTGCCCCTGCAGAGCTGACAATTTCTGGCCCGGTGTGGCTCCTGTCCCCTAAACAAACCAGCTCAAGCACAGTATGGCATCTTTTTGCTTGAGCCATTGCGTAACCCCTGTCACGCGTCGGTTTAACAGCCACTTCGCCAGAGACAGAGGAGGAGGAGAGAGAGAGGTGGTGGTGGAGCAGACAGACCTCATACAAGCAGCTTTCTGGAGGCGTGGTGGATGAACAAGCTCCAGCACAGAGCCCATCTTGGATCCCTCCCAGCTGCAATCAGTTACCCAGTGTGCCGTGAAGGAAATGTAACGGCCCTGTCCATGCTTGCTGGACCACGTGTCTAAAGTCACGTGCACCTTGCTGCTGACTGCCTTTCCAAATGACTCCATAACATTTTCTTCCACGTGCTGGTATAGTGCTGGAATGGCCTTCCGTGAAAAGAAATGGCATTTTGGAACCTGCCACTGTGGTACAGCACATTCAGCAAATTCACGGAAGGAAGCAGAGTCCAGCAGCTGTAATGCGAGTAATTTTGCTAAGCTGGCATTTAGACGCTGTGCTTGGGGATGGTTGGGACTACATTTTTTCTTATGCTGCAGCAGCTGGGGCAACATAATCTGACTGCATAAATCTTCAGCTGATGGGATGCTGTCACATTGTGAGGAAGGACCTGGTACATCCATTACTGTAGCATCATCCCTGTCAGTGGAGGTTGGAGTCAATGACATGGCAGGACATATAGTGGGGGTAGAGACAGGTGAGGAGGAGGACCTACGCAAAGTGTTGCGCCAACGGGATGAGTGGCAGGTGGTCATGTCGCCTCAAGCATGTGGTACCCAAGCATCCGGTGTCTTTCCCACGCTTGATCCTCATCTGACATAGATTACAAATAGCAATGGTGCAGTCTGCTGCACATTTCTTAAAGAACTCCCAGACAGCAGAGTTCCTGGATGTGTGCTTTGAGACAACAGCGCTCTGTACCTGAGCAGCTCTGACATCTGATGCCTTGGACTGGCTAGTGCTACGGTTGGTCATAGAGGATGTTGTGCCTCGTGATTGTTGTGCCTCCTCCTCACTTGACTCCTCTGTTCGATCAGGCACCCAGGTGGAGTCAGTGACCTTATCATCATTGTCATCAGCCCCTATCTCCTCGTCACCGGAGCCAACTTGGCAGTATGCTGCAGCTGATGGGGAAACATGAGTGCCAATTATTTGTGTGTCATCACTGACACCCCCTTCCTCTAGGTTAATTAAGCTCCCTTCCTCAACCTCAGAGATTGAACCAGAGCACTGTAGTTGCTGCGCATCCTCAAGCAGCATGTCACTGTCATTGTAGTCAAATTCAGCTGACTCCTCCGTGTCAGGACCCCTGTCTGGAGCCCCCCAGCACCCCATGTAAAGCCCGCCATAAAAGGAAGAAAGGCAAACCTGGTGCTGCGTTGTCCTGAATGCAGGGCAGCACTTCCACAAGACGGCGTATCCTATGTCCCACCCTGCTCTCAGACTGCAGGCATAACAGGTGCCTCTAATCTGCACAGAGACTAATCCCTATTTAAGGGTGGAGCACCCAGAAGACAATGCTTCTGCATTATGGTTCCTGAGCCAGCAAGCCAAGCACACTGATCCAGAATCTATCCTGTGCTTCCCATCTGCATCAAGTCTCCCGAGCCATCCAGAGACTTCATCCTAGATCCCTGCATCCTGGTTTCCCGCTGATCAACTGTCTCCTGATTCCTCAGCTATTCAAGAAACCATCCAGCCCTTTTCCTGTCCTGTCTCGTATCCCCAGTAAGTCTCCTCCTGTGTCTTCTTGTATTGTTTACTGCATCCCCTCGTATCCACCAAGATTCCATATTCCAGTTGGTCTCTTTCATCTTTAAGTTCTGCCCTGCATCCTGCATAACCTGGACTTATTATTTATCTGAATCCTACAATAAACCCCTGTTTTCCCTAACCTGGTCTCCGTGTGTCACTGCATCCTGGGTTCGGAATCTTACCTGTCACGCTGGTACCTTACACTCCGTGTGTGATAGTGAGGCTACGGCAGGAGTAGCTGTGAACATGGAGGCTGCATTAGATGTTGAGGTGGACTGTAAACCACTACAAGCCTGGCTGGCAGAGGACTCGGAGGATGAGGATGGCCTGGTTAGCCAATCCACCAAATCCTCTGTATGTTGCTGCTGCTTAAGAAGGCCAGCACCAGTTAGAAAGGACAAGCGTGCCCTTGCAGAGGATGCACGATGACAGAGGCACAGCCTCCCGACACAGAGGCTGTTTGCCCTCTTATCTGTGTCTGGGAGCGTCTGCCTGTCCTTTTTGGTCTTTCAGACATGGTGAGTGATATATAGATTAAATATATACAGAACTCTGATTCAACTCTGTTATAAATATTAAAGATTTCCAGAACTCTGGTATAACTCAGTGAGACACCCTGATAGCTGGCAGCCATTGACAAGACACAGATTACAATTCCCAGAAACCTCCTATAAATCAGTGAGACCCCTCTGATGGGTGGCAGTGAGAACACACAGATTAGAACAATTCCCAGATATCTTGTAGAAATTACTGACCCCCCCCCCAAAATAGTTGCTGGGAGTGAGAACACACAGATTACAACAATTCCCAGATATTTAGTATAAATGACTGCCCCCCCAAAATAGTTGGTGGCAGTGAGAACACACAGATTACAACAATTCTCAGATATTTTGTAGAAATGAGACCCCCAAAATTGTTTGTGGCGGTGAGAACACACAGATTACCACAATTCCCAGATATTTTGTATAAATTACTGACCCCCAAAATAGTTGCTGGCAGTGAGAACACACAGATTAGAACAATTCCCAGATATTTTGTAGAAGTGAGAAGCCCCCCCCCCCCAATAGCTGGTGGCAGACTGGCAGTGAGAACACACGCTAACAGAACAATCTCCTCTCAAAAAACACGTGCTGGGGCTGCAAGGGACGCCTTATATAGTGTGCTGCTGGACTTAGCTCTGTGAGCCCATGATTGGGCAAAATTTGCCCAATCAGGACTCGGCCATGATTGGCATAGTCTAGCACCTGTCTTGCACCTAAACTGTGGTCAGGTGCTAGGCTGTAGTCAATTACAAGCTTCGGGCTAGTGGAAAAAGTGCATTGTGGTCCATTGTGGTGCATTGTGGGCAAACACGTGAAATGTTCGTAGTTCGCGAACATACGAACATGCGATGTTCAAATTGAACTCCGAACCGAACAGCTCATCCCTAGTCAAGATTGAAACGCATGATCTCGAGCAAGAATCCAAGCAACAAGCGAGGACTCATTGAGGCTATAATCAATTCCTGGCATCATTTGATCACAGAAGAGGATGTCAAAAGACTTGTAGAGTCAATGCCTAGAAGATGTCAGTCAGTAGTTAAGGCCAAAGGCTATCCAACACAATATTGAAAAAACACATTGTGACAAACATGAAATTATAATTTTTATGCGATATAAAAGCCAGGATGCATTATGGGACATTTCCAGCCAAAATTGAACTTATTTAAATATTTTTTTGTTGTTAATTCATTCATTTACTATATTAAATTTGACTTGTGCTATGACATTTTTAGAGATTTTTGATGGGTGAGACAGGATAACAAATATACATACACGTTAAACACACAGAACAGTAGGATAGAGGACCCTGCTCGAGAGCTTGCAATGTAAGAGGAGAGGGGTGGCACACTATGTGAGGGTAAACAGAGAGCCTGTAGTAGCGGGGTGCATGTGGGCTGGGTGGGAAGATCGTGTACGAAATGTACAGCGGGGAATCATGGAGTGAGCAGATGGACTTTTTGAAGGACTGGAGAGACGGCGAGAGTCTAATGTTGCAGGGAGGGAGTTCCATAGAAAGGGGACAGCTAGGGAGAAGTCTTGAAGGTGGTAGTTGGGAGTGCGGGTACATGGAGCTGATAGCATCAGATCATTGGCAGAGCGAGGCGGCATGTCTCCCGGTATACCCATAATATTAGATGTAGAGATACACAGAAAGTACTATAATCAGAAACTTGCTTCTTTGTAAGCGAACATCAAAAGGAAGGCCATTTTTGGTTTCCCATTAAGAAGAGGATGGATATATAATGGTCATGTTACCAAATTACCCTGCTGGTTTGTGCAGGAACTTAACTTGAATTCACGGCTGGAGGCTCAGGCATTCAGTGGGCACACAAGTATATTACACCCAGTACCATTATTAAGCATACCTGATCTTCATAAGCACCTGCTGGTGCCCCAATAACAAGTATACATGATGTGGTTTAATTCTGGAGCAATGCAACGGAATTTAATTTATTGCAAATTAAGTTCTTTTTCAAATGGGCCCCAGAACATGCAACTAAAATTTCAACACATCGGACACTACAGCCGATGTGGTAAAATTATTCGAAAAGCTTGCAAGTCCATTTTTTCCTTCAAGGAGCTAGAAACCCCTACAGGGTTATTCAGAGAGAGATGATCTGGCCCTGAAATGACATAGAATAGGGAATTTCTCTGTACGGTGCAATTTCATGGCCATTCGGCCATTCAGAAAGCAAGCAGTTCGTCAAATTTTGGTGAATTACCAGCGAAATCCAGTGCTGTTCGTCGGCAGAGAAATCCACATAGAGAAGCAATGGTTAACCTATTCAGAGAATGCCAAATAGCAGTGAAGTGTCAGAGAAATGTCCTGATGTTCTGTGGTTTCATTCGGCAGGTTTATTCAAGCGAATCCCATAGGTTGTTCCAATGTTAACAATACTCCCGTTTGTATCCAATATCTATTAAACCGTTTATTATTTTAATCTGCAGCAAAAAATCTCATTATTCTTTTCAAGATTTTTTTAGGCATTTTCCAGAATTTTTTCGCCAAAATTTTTGTCCCGATTTTTTTTAAATAGCGTTTTTTATTTTTTTTCTGTAACAGACCTTTTTATTATCATTCATTGACCCTTATATGTTAATTCCAGACATTTTCATCCAGTAGTTTTTTTGCAAACAGCGTTTCAAGTTTGACACTTCAATCTTTTTTTTTTTTTTTTTTACCTCGTTCACCGGCTTTTTCTGGTGGCTGGTCCGGTGCTGTGTTTGGAGGATCGTCGGCTTTTTCCGGACGTATCCAGCGGGTTTGCGGCGGCTTATCGGATCGGATCATTTCTGTGGATTATAAAAAACACAAGAACGCCGCAAAACTGCCAAAATTATCGGATCCAATAATTTCAGTGGGCTCCTGGTGGCTTATCGAATCAGATGTGATCAGCCGCCGGACCTGCCGGAATTATCAGATTCAATAATTTATGCGGTTTTGCGGCAGTTTTTTTTCAAATCGGCGGTTTTGCAGCGGCATTTCCCTGCACTTCGGGGACTCTGTGGTGAATGCTGAATTTGATTCCCCAAAGTGCAGGGAACGAGAGAGCACCGAAATGTCAGTGACATTTCAGTGCTCTCTGAATAACCCCTTATACTGTATGTATGTGTCATGTCCTGCCAGAAAGCTATAACAAAAAATGTGAAAAAAATATGTGACTTTCCATTCAGATTGCAGTCATTTACAGCTTGTATAATTATTTTTTTTACATTCAATCATCCAAACTTTTGTGGTCATATATTCTATGGGGCACTCATGGTAAAAAAAAAAAAACCCCGAAATTGGAACCTGTTACTTTATTTTTCTGAGAAAATGCATGATTTTAACTAACACTGAAAATATATATTTTTTTTACACGTATTTTGGCGCATTGTGTTTTATGAATAAAATTACTATGTATAAAACAATGAACTTGCTCGCAGCAAAAAAAAAAAGGCTGCTGTGCTTTTAATTGCCCGGGCCAGTCCGGCCCTGGGTCCAGCAGGTAGACGCTGGGAAAGATCAGAATTTGAATCCCCCTGAACCACAGCTAAGGAGGACAGTGCAGCAGCTGATGACAAACATCCTTAAGGGCAGAGGTAAGATCTCGGCTTTCAGGCGCTGTCATGGCAGCCAGGGTGAGGAGGGTGGGAGTGAAGCAACTCTGACCAGGCCAGATAACATTCTGATATTATAGCCAGGAAATATCACACAAACATGTTTTAAAAGGAGACACACCTTGAAATAACACACATGAAACATTTATCTATTTTTGCTAAAAATGGGGAAATCTCAGAGCTATGTTAGCAAAAGCGGACAATGCACGATTTAAAACTATGATAGGCAGAAAGCACGTTCTGGCATATTATTATTATTATTATTCTTTATTTATAAAGCGCCAGCATATTCCGCAGCGCTGTACAATAAGCACAGTATAGACAGGGTTACAATACATTGAACAACATTTGACAAACAGTACAGGAGGAGATAAGGGCCCTATTCCCGTAGGAACTCACAATCTAGGAGGGTTGGGGTTGGAAACAGGAGGAGAGGACTGCAAGGTGAGAGTGATTGATGGTTGCGTCAGAGAGTTGGGTGGTAGGCTTCCCTAAATAGGAACGTTTTCAGGCATACAAAAAGCCTCCACATTTCATACATACTTACCATACAAACGCAATGGCAATGTTCCCTTTTTTGTTCATTACTACAGAATTTGCTAGAATTGAGTCAGCACCTCAAAAATGTGCAATGGATGGATGAACAATAAAGTCGTACCAAGTGCAAACACCACAAAGTCTTTATTCATTTAAGGCTAGGGTCAGAGGAACGCATTTTTCGCATCGTCCGTAAAAAAGTGCGTCCGAACGCATGTACGTACTTTTTCACGGAATACGCAATAGCGGTCATACGATGCGCAATTTCGGCCGTGATTTCATACGGATCCAAACCAGGAAACTTTGGGTGTCTGAACGTGATGTTGGCCGGACATTAGCAGCGTCTGACGTCTCCTAATCACACACACACACCGCTATGCGGGCGCAGCGCACTCTGTACGTCAGTACTAGCGGTTCTATGTTCTTGCGAAAATGCGTTCGTTTGCCGCTTGCGTTGCACGGTCGAACTTTCGTGCGATCGTACTTCGTGTGTGGGCCTGCGTTGGACGTCATTTGCTGCTACCATGGCCATAATAAAGTGTGGCTAAACGCACATTCGCACTGCGTTCGTCTGACCCCAGCCTTAGAGTTTGTTTATTTAAGTTACTATGATGCATCCATGACCAAAAAAAGATTGCACGTCAAGTAATAATTAACACACATTGCTTTTGCATATCCTAATAAATGTTTAACCAAGGAACTATTTCACATAATGGGTAGAGTAACGGCTCATAAACACTCACCGATTGAGTCATTGGCTTATTTTGGACCCAAGACGTCAGGTGATGGAGAATGCTTCTGGTGGCATCGATGCAACTACTGATGCACAGTTTGCTTTTATCTGCACCCATTCTGGGTAAGACTGGCAAGATGGGGGCACTGCTTGAAATACATTGTAAAGCTCTAGCTCCAAAAGATTGGACGGGGTAACTCCAAGAGTTTGAGGCAAAACTTAACAGATTCTACTGAGGAGTCCTCCTCCTCCACTGTTCCCATCTCACAAGGTATATTGAAGATGGCAGTGTCCCCAGTAGATTGATACACTCCCTTGCTGACACCATATGATCGTACAGGACCTTCTTTTGATCACTTAGCATTTCCCAGCTCTAGTTGGCCGCAACATGGGACTCAATTTTTTCTGTTGGTTGATGAATCGATGAAAAAATATCAGCTGCTTGCGGCCAATAGATTTTTTGAACTATCGGCTGATTCAGTTGAAAAAACTTGCCCCAAGATGAATCCTGAAAAATATACCTTTTAGAAAAAATATGGGGACCGTAAAAAGCCCAGAAATACAGACAGGGTTATTCAAAGAGCTCCGAATTGCTGGCGAAAGGTAAACGAACGCTGAAATTCAGCGTTCGGTTACCTTTCCTGGCCATTCGGCTATCCAGAGAGCAGGCAGTTCGCCAAATGTTGGCGAATTGCCTGCACATACGTTGCCTGTTCGGTGCCTGTTTGGGGGCAGTGAAATCCCCATAGCTTCGTCTATTCAGAGAACAAAAACCAGCAGTGAAAAGTTGCCGAAATGCCCTGCCATTCAGTTACTTCATTCAACAGGTTTATTCAGGCGAATCCCATAGCCTTCAAAGTTAAAAATATTCCCGTTTTAATTCAATATCTAATAAACCGTTCATTATAATAGTCTGCAGTAAAAAGTCTCGTTATTTATAGATTTTTTAGGATCTTTTCTCTTTTTTTTAAACGTTTTTTCTTTTTTCTGTAACAGCCCTTTTTATTATCATTCATCGGATCTTATATGTAAATTTCAGACATTTTCGCTCAGTAATTAGAAACAATATTAGTGTAGCGCTCCCATCCACAGATGGTATATGCACAATTCTCAATTATCTCACAAATAGTCTTAAGGTATTTTTTTCGGAAATAGTCTTACGGGATATTTTTTTTTTTTTTCGGAAGGATTTTTTTAAAAAAAAAAAAAATTCGGAAGGAAATCCCTTAAGACTATTTGTGAGATAATTGAGAATTGTGCATATACCATCTGTGGGGTATGGGAGGGCTACACTAATATTGTTTCTAATTTCATGTTATACAGTGTCCTTGGGGATATACACTATAGTGTATTAGCGATCCGCCCCACCTGCCATTAACCTTTTGAGCGTCACTGTAACCTCTTTTTTTCTGTGATTTTCACTCAGTAGTCTGTTTGAAAAGTGAAACGCTGTTTGCAAACAATCAAGCGTACTGTTTTTTTTTCACTCCATTCGTCTGCGGTGTCGGCTTTATCCGGCGGCTGCTCTGCGCTCTGATCGGCTCCTGCTTGGGTTTATCCGGCGTCTTCAGTGGGGTTAATCCAGATGTTTTTCGGTGTGCATTCGCCTGGGTTTTGTGGTGAGTGTTCGGCGGCTTTTCGGCGGCTTTTCCCTGCACTACGACGGCCCTGTGGTCCTTGCTGAATACACCGCAGGGTCGCCGAAATGGGATCGCCGAATCAAGCCGAATTGAAGAGAACGAAAAGTCACCGAACGTGCAGTGGCTTTTCGATTCTCTTTGAATAACCCTGACTGTGTAAATATCTGCGCACAGATGCTCTTTTCCTGTTTCCCAGGCTTACTTTAAATCCCAGACTTGTGAGCTTTAATCTCAAATCCTAGACATGCGCGTTTTATTGTAAATCCTGCACATGCACGTATATACTGGATCAGCGGAACCGGTAAAGTATGGACATGCCGGTCGTAAAATATAACAGTGGAATATTTAAGTATGGACTTATGTGTAAAAACTATAACAGAAAAAAATGAATTTGCACACTAATACATTAAACACGGAATGCGTAACCTCTGTGCACACATCTCTGTAGAACTTCACTAAGTAGAGTGACCAAGAGGGTGCCGGCCTCTATGTGTTGAGAGTAGGCACGGGCGCAGAACAGAGCTAGGGTAATACAAGGGTGTGGTCAGACGGTGCAGAGGTCTGGCAGAACAGGATCATAAATGGTTAAAAGAGGCAGAGTCAGGTCACGTCTATGAAAGCCAATCCAAATGGAGGCAAGTAAGTCACAGAACAAAGTTCTCAGTGTACCAAGACAAGAGACTGAGGATGTCGGGGGCGGATTATATAGCGAGAGAAATGCCATCAGGTGAGCGTGATGATTAGTCCACAGACTGCAGGTAGGATGCCAGGAGGAATGGTCTCAGCAGAGTTCACAGAAGAACCCGGGCCTAACAGATAGTCTGACAGATGTAACCACTGGCGTGCGCAGCCTGTTACATTAGGGTGTGTACCCATGGTACATTTATTAGTTGAAAGTATATATTTAGAAGATTTTACACAAAAATGCACATTTTCATTAGAAAAAACAAGCCTGTAAGGAGAAAAACAGTCAGTTTTTAGGTTATTCATCATGAACCAGATAAGGGATGTCTAAAATGTCAATGTAAGAAGTAAAAGAGGACATCTTTACCCAACATTAGGGTGTGCCTGGGCACACCAGGCACACAACCTGTGCACACCTATGGATGTAACGCTCCTCCTGGCTGACTGGAGAGAGAAGCCAACTACAATGCTGGAGACCAAGGTACAATTCCTGGAAGAGTCCCTGAAGGGGAGGCCTCGTCTGGATGTCTGCAGAGCTTGGAGTGAACAGTGACAATCTCCTAAACTGAAAATATGGCCATTTGATGTCAGCAAACCTCCACCATTTTCATGGATCTTCCAGACTGTCTGTAAGATGATCCAAGGGGAAGGAAGACCCCAGCCATCAAAGGAGTGATGGAAATGTAAGTGACCACACCATGGTTAGAATTTTAACAGCATGAGGGCCTCGTCCTCAGCAGCAAACGGGTTAAACAGAAGTGATCTGGGTTTTTCATTCTTATTTATAACCTTTATCTGATTAAATATTTATTTATAACAAATCAACAAAGCATTTTTATCTCCTTAATGATGGGCAGGTGTCACCCGTCGGGTGGGGCTAACGCCTCGCCGCCAGGTGCTGTTGCGAGCCTTTGATTCAGCCCTTCAAGCAGCTGACATGCGTCATTGGCTGCAGGGGGACGGTCTGAGTTCAGGGCACCTCTCTGCAGCCAATGGCTCGGCACACGTCGGCTGCATGGAGGAGGACGAGGCAGCCCATTGAAGTCAGCAGGGAGTACTAGTACGCCTGCGGCTTCAATGCCCTCCCGCCACACGGATGGCATAGAACGAACCGTGGCGTTAAGAGGTTAAAGGACGCTGAAAGTATTAGTATTTTTTAAACGTATAAAGTTATACTATATTTTCAACTATTTGTAAAAATGTTAAAAAAAATCAGTTTTTTCACTATGCATGCTTAATGTAATATTTTGCATATCCTTTGTCTGTACAGATGTACTTACACTATTTTTAGGGGTAAACTAAAACATATTAGCTGGATAAAGGATCATTTTTTAGTACTTGACAGAATCAGATATTACTGGAACTCAAATTTATCTCATTGCTTAATCACTCGAGTAGGTAAAAATCGCACCTGTTTCATGAATATATCACACTGCATGTACAATTTCACTTTTAAATAAATGAATAAAATGTCTGCATTATTTATGACACATTTTATTATTCATGACCGGAGCCAACTATATAATTTATTTGATCCAATTATTTTCAGTTTAATCATTTGCATCTGAAAAGTTTTCATGACCCTCTGCAATACAAAGAGTCGTTCTACGGCATCTAACTGTCCGCGCTCGAATGTGACCCTGCGCAGCTATTGGATAAAAATATATTCATCCCAGGAACATTTTCTGTTTACTAAAAACAACTCCTAATGTTCTGTAGAATAGTTCTAAGGAAGCGAGTGATTGAAGACGTAAAATGAGTAAAACTGGCACGTATTTCATAGAAGTTTGAATGATTCATTTGCATTGATATAAATTGCGGTACCTGAGATCCAGCTATAAATATATCACCATCTGTTAATTATGACGATAATAGGTAAATGAATGTCACAGTCTATTGATTTTAAACTATAATCAGTTATGACTCTATCTAGGGACCAATATAAAATTCAAAATATTTAAGTACTGCGATACCTTCTTAATTAAAATTATGGCGCTATTTAGTAAGTCTGAAAATCTCAAGCACTAACATTGCCAACAGGATCATCTTTAACCCCTTCACTGCTGAGCCCTTTCACCTCTATCAGGGTTATTCAGAGAGCGTGAAAAGCAGGAGGATGACTGGAGAATGAAAAATTCTAGGTCAAAATAGCCAAACCAGAAAAATTCTCCCTTTCATCTCACTTTCCAAATCGGCTATTTTGACCTAGAATTTTTCATTCTCCAGTCATTCTCTGAATAACCCTGTATGTGTTGTTTTTTTGAGAAAATATTTTACCAAGAAGGATACATTGAGATTTCTCTCGTTTTCAAGTATTTCCTGAGTCTGTACCGTTAGTTGTCTTGCCCAAGGACACTTACCGGAGAGGTACTCTTGCCGCGATGCTCTTGCAGTGATGTTATCTCTACTCCACCCAGCCAATACTTCTGTTGAGCTAATTTTTACCGGTTTTGCTCATCAAGTTTAAACACGATAAGAAGTCATGTTTTATTGCAGGACCCAGACAAATGATTTATCCTTTTTCACCGCAGAGTCGGCAGATTCATAATATATCATTATATTATATATATGTCATGACCTGTCAGAATGCGAAAACAAAAAATGTAAAAAAAAAAAATGAATTTCCATTAAAATTTCAATAATCTATAGTGTATAAAATATTTTTTCTGCATTTTATTAACCAAGCTTTTGCGGTTATAAATTCTTTGGGGTAGGCTTGTTAGAAAAAAAAATGGGAACCCGTTACTCTATTTTTTGGAGAAAGAATGCGATTTTAGCTAAAATTTAAAAAGCTACATTTTTCATTAGTGCAACATCATTGTTTACATAATTTAAAAGTGAACAATAGTGCTGCATTAATAATTATAAAAAAATATAAATAATTTGTTTTTATTTATTTATAAAATTTAGAATTTTTTATTTTACACTGAACCTGGTAATTTTTGGTATCTTGGAAAGGCCATGCTCTGGCCTTTCCAATGATTCCAAACAAGACCTTCTAGCTGCCACTGATCCTGTGGACCCCCCTCTACCTTAGGTGGCAACTAGGGCTTAACTCCTTAAATGACATCATTGCGTCCATGCATGATGTCGTCAGGGGGAGGGGAGATCCTGGATACTTGGCTGACATCCAAGATGTCAGCCACCTCCGGGAGAGGACCACGATCCGGCGCCGACTGGCATTGAATTGCCATCCAGCCCCTATGGGGTTAAAAACTGGTACTCCTGGAAAGAACAGACTGTGCCCTTTCCAGCAGGCCTCTCTTTCTTCTGTGGCCATTAGCGATGTGGAGAGGGGTCCAAAGGACCCACCCTCCCCTTTCAGGCACTCTCCTTACTCTGGAGGGGGGATACCTGAAACAGACTTCATCTCACTTGGTGAGATGATGTCAGTACGTTGGCCTAGGGGCCCGGAGGCATGGCTGACAAAGGTGTTTGTCAACCCGCACCGGGAGAACACATCGATCGACCGAAATAACAGCCAATCGCGGCTGTGAAGTCAGATTGTGCTCACCGTGTTGTCCGCACACTAAGCGCGATTGAGACGGCGCACTGAGTGCGTCCTTCCTAGCCAAGTGGTTAATAGGAATACTTTATTATTTATAAAGTGCTGACATACAGTATAGTAGAGTGCTATACAAGATATGTGTACAAGGGGATGAAATATTCGAACAGCAGTCCTAGTTTATCAAAGATGACACAGTGCAAAGGGGACACAATCTTTTTAAAAATATCAGAAATAGAGAACCTGTTACTGCATTTTGTTAAAGAATTAAGTGTTTTTACCAAAATTGGAAAAACAAATATTCCTCTTGTATTTTAACACATTTAGTTTCGTGAATAAAGTTACTATCAGGGTTTTTCAGAGAGCGGTGAAAAGCAGGAGAATGGCTGGAGAATGGAAAATTCTAGCTCAAAATAGCCGATTTGGAAACTGAGATGAATGGGAGAATATTTCTGGTTCAGCTATTTTGACCTAGAATTTTCCATTCTCCAGTCATTCTCCTGGTTTTTACCGCTCTCTGAATAACCCTGTATGTGTACAAAATACTGAACATGAAACTAGCATTATTTTTAGAAAGTACCCCAAATCTTTAAACCAAAAGTGGGTTTAATAAGTATAGTTCGTATTATTTTGTACTTTATATTTCTAATTAAAAATGGTAATTATAAGGCAGGGGGCTTTTTTTTACATACACAAATGTACTTCTTATTCAATATATAACTTTCACAGTTAATAAAAATATTAATATATAGCATAGGTCTATGTGTCTTGAAAAATGAATGTCTCTTGGTGAGCTAGGTAGACTTAGAACCCTTATGCGCATCTTGCAATTCAATTTAAAAGGGCATTTTCCTGCATTTTTTTTTTTTTTACCAAGCATGTCTCCTTTTACAGAGCTCTACACAGGGAGTTAATATATGGCAAATAAAGTATATTTATAGAAACTACTTGCTAGATCACAACTAAGCGGTTACGACAACAGCTGGGACTGTTAGACTTAATGGCTTCAAGCTGATTCCTCAATGGCTCCTGCCGATATTACAACAGTATTACTCCCAGCTCTTCGGTGATGGTGGGTTGGTGACATCATCATCACACCCCCAGAATCCCTTAACTAGGGCAAGTACATAACTAAGCAAGTTTCTGGGACAGAAGGCAGCCATTGGCATAATGCCAATGTCCACATTTTAAATTTGTATTTATTTTATGATAATTATATCCCAAAATAAAAAAAAATTCAAGTAATTTTGTTTCCACTTGGATTACTAAAATAACAACATACATAGAAGAGGTTCAACTCGATTATACTGTTATTATGCAAATCAGTTTACCATTTAAACAAACATAGGCTAAAAAAAGACACACGTCCATCAGGTTCAGCATCTCACACATCACCTACTGCTGTTGATCCAAAAGAAGGCAAAAAACCCAGCCTCAAACGCTCGCCAATATGCAACATACTGGGAAAAATTCCTTCTTGACCCCAGAATGGAGTCAGATTCTCCCTAGATCCAGAAGCTTTTACCCACATATTAAATATTATAACTCTTAATATTATATTTTTGCAGGAAGTCATCCAGTCATTGTTTAAAAGCCTCTACAGTCTCTGACCCAACCACCTCATCAGGCAGAGAATTTCCACAGCTTTATTGTTCTCGCTGCAAAAATTACCCTTCATATGCTTTAGGCTGAATTTCCTTTCATCCAGTCTAAATGGGTGACCGCATGTCCTGTGTATAGTCCTATTAATAAATAAGTTTCGAGGCAATGGTTTGTAATGGCCCCCTTTATCCGTATAACATCATATGCTTTGCATAAGAGTGGTACTCTTCATTTGTAATCATAGCTTTTGAATTTAAGAAACAAGTTCTACTGTTCACAAGTTCTCAAAGAAAAATCGTTGAAAAGTGTCAGTGCTTGGCATTTTTATCATTATTATTATTAACGTCATTTATATAACGCCAACAGGTTCCGCAGCGCTTTGCAATAACCAATGGGAACTGAGACAAAAATAAAACAAACATAAGAACAGGAACAAGAGGTAGAGGGCCTTGCTCGGAAGAGCTTACAATCTAGAGGAGTTTGGGTAGAGGCGTTTTATTGGTCATCAGGATCACTAGTGCTAATGTTACAAAGAATGATGGGGACAAGGAAAGGGCTTCAATTATTTATTTATTTATAAAGGATTTTACCTGGAAGGATACATTGAGATTTCTCTCGTTTTCAAGTATGTCCTGGGTTCAAGAACATTGAGTGGTTACAAGAACAGACTTGATGTGGTGGTAGAAGAGTAGAGGGATAGGTCGGCATTAGGGATGAACTGTTCGGTTCGATCAGTTCGAAGTTCGACTCGAACATTGGCAGTTCTAAAGTTCGCGAACTTCGAACTTTTTGCGTGTTCAGTTCGAGTTCGATTTTTTTTAAAAAAAAAAAGTATAAAAAAATGCTTAAAAAATACTAAAAAATCTAGAAATAAAGAGACTCTTTACTGCAGAATTTTTATAAGCAACGGTTTATTAGATATTGAATTAAAACACTACCTAATGTCTAGGTGCAAAGATTCTCACCTCTAAATGACCTGTGCTCTCAAACGGCGTAAACAACAGGTGTTTAATTAGTGTTT
Organism: Leptobrachium leishanense; assembly: GCA_009667805.1. Taxonomy (NCBI): domain Eukaryota; kingdom Metazoa; phylum Chordata; class Amphibia; order Anura; family Megophryidae; genus Leptobrachium; species Leptobrachium leishanense. The sequence goes on along the minus strand of CM019063.1, from coordinate 497,308,563 downwards.
GGAAATAACATGTGCTTCTAATTAGTCTGGTCTCATGAATTTGATACATATTTGATACATTGCCTGCAGACTGGGTGTGGCCTGCACATGTATGAACAAACACTGTGCTTGTTCTGAATTCTAAGAACAGTTAATTTCTACTATATGATCCTCTGATATGCTGTTTAACCCCTTAAGGACCAGGTCTCTGTAAAGCCAATCATTAATGATTTAGATGTTACGTCATTTGTCATCAAGGGCTTAATAAAATCTTTATCACACTCCTTAGATTTAAACGTAATATTCCATTATTTGTATGTCATGTACCTCTCCCGAAGGCCCTATGTGTGCAAACAATTATTATTGTGTTAGAAATGTCTATCATAAAGCGTACAAGCTGAGTCCCTAGAGTCTCTGACTATCCATTGTCATACTGTATATACCTTGCTTTAATACATATAATACATTCCCTCATCTAACAGGATAGTAGCCAGTCCCTGTGCATTTTAACCCCCTAAGGGTGGCTAGGTGTCATGTGTGGGTCTCTGATGGCGATGTTTCTATACATCCTCCAAATCCGCCACTTCACGGGCAGGTTATGGGAACATTCCTAGGCACGATATTTGAAGGAATTTTTCGTTTTTATTTTTAACCCTTATTTTATGGAAAACTCACTGTTCCTTTAAAAATGTATTTTTTAAAAACTTTTTGTCCTTGTTTCCTGTCCCCCAGGGCACTACCCGGACCACCATACACCTTTTATGGTAAATATCTTGCATATACTGTATGCCCTCTTGGAGGGCACTCTAAAAATCGAACTTTTGAGTCCCATTGACTTGCATTGAGTTCGGTTCGAGTTCGAGTTCGAACTCGAACTTTTGAAATTGTTCGAGTTCGAATGCGAACCGTACACGGGGGTGTTCGGCTCATCCCTAGTCGGCATCAGTAATGTGTTACGCTAATCTGAAGAGATGTGTTTTAAGGGATTTCTAAAAGGCCCAGAGATTAGGGGAGAGTCTGATAGGGTGAGGTATCAAAAAACCTCAAAACATAATAATTTTAGAGGTCTTTGCCCTTTTTGGGGATAAAATGCTCTGTTCTCTACAAGAAATTGTGGAAATCAGTTGGTTTTTTTAAACTTATTTGATAATAAATTGTTTGCGCATGGTGCTTGAGAAATAATTTAACAAGGCTGAAACGATCGTCAGGGTTGCTGCACCTCTTGTGCAGGGATGACGTCGTTGGTATTTCAGTACTTGCCACCCTTTCTGGGTGAGAGTAGGCTGATTTGCATATGGAGCAGTTGTCCATGTAATGGCACAATCGAGCTAAAACCTTTTGAGACCTGAGCGGGCCCCACCGTAGAGCAGGCCACTAGGGCCGTTGCTCGTTCTCAGGACCCTCACAAATCTCTCCCTTTCTCAATATATGTTTGCAGGGTAATACAGACGGACCCCTTGCTCGATGTGCCTAGAGTGGTGTCAGCTATACCCTCCTGGCGAGGCCTAATAAGGCCAAAACGAATGTCGGGGGTTGCTGCACCTCACGAGCAGGGATGACGTTCTTGGTATTTCAGTACTGGCCATCCTTTCGGGGTGATAGCGTCTGATTTACATATTGATCAGTTATCCATGTAATGGCACAATCAAGCTAAAACCTTGTGAGATTTGAGCTGGAGTCCCACCGTAGATCAGGCTATTCGTGCAGTTGCTCATTCTCAGGACCCTCACAAATCTCTCCCTTTCTCACTATAAATTTACACTGTATCCAGATGTGGACCCCTTGCTCGATGTGCCTAGAGTGGTGTCAGCCATACCCTCCCGACGAGGCCTAATAAGGCCAAAACGATCATCAGGGGTTGCTGCACCTCTCATGCAGAGATGATATCTATGGCATTTAGCACTGGCCACCCTTTCTGGGTGATAGCGTCTGATTTGCATATGGAGCAGTTGTCCTTGTAATTACCTGAGCGGGCCCCACCGTAGAGCAGGCCACTGGTGCCATTGCTCGATCTCAGGACCCTCACAAACCTCTCTCTTTCTCTGATAGGATGAGGTATCAAAAACACCCCAAATCATAATAATTTTAGAGTTCTTTGCCCTTTTCGGGGGAGAAAATGCTCTGTTACGTAAAAGAAATTGTGAAAAATCATTTGGGGGTTTTCATACTTATTTGATAATAAATTGTTTGCGCGTGGTGCTTGAGAAATATCAGCTTGACAGACAGATTAGATAAATAAATGTGATCAGTTTATCTGTAAGGTTTTTACAGGTTGAAAAGAAAAGCACAACACAACATAGTTATTCTATTAATTGTTATAGTTCAATAGCGATTTGCATTTAAGTTTCATCTTTTTATTTATAAATGTTCAAGGTTAGAATTTAATCACGCTATTCACGTGATTCACCATTACATTGATCTTTCAATACATGTTTCCAACCGAATAATACTTCAATTATCTTTGTTATAATTAACATCTTTACCATCTGAAATGCTTTTAATGTTTTGAAATGTCAACTTCTTTTGTTACGCTAAAGAGTAACTTTCCAGCTAGTTTTGAGAATGATACCCTTCTGGAAACAATGGGAACTCACACAATGATTCACTTCTTTCAAGGTCAAATTTCACTGCCACTTGAACGTCAGGTTGACAGCCATGGCAGAAATGAGAATTCAAGGGAGGTTGAATTTATGTTAATTTCAAACATATCATACAATGACACCAGATATGCATTAACCACATCATTAACAATAACTTCTTATTGGAAAATATTAGCATATAGATTATTTGATTCCTGAGTCACACAGATAGCACGTAAACATCGGTTAAAATATTTTTTTGAGGCATGATTGATGTTTAGAGATGAATTTAAAATAACGTGATCGAAATAAAAAAAATAATGAAACTTACTCTATTAAAAGATATTTTTTCTTTAATTTTTTTTAATATAGTCATTCAAAAGCTATAAGGTAAATTCTAGGGGGGTATAGTGAGCTTTAAATAATTAAGTCTACTAAAATAATAATTTTGAGAAGTAAAACTATTTTCTGCATACAAGGGGCTTGATTTCAAGCCTAGCGTAAACTCTTCTTTCTTTTTCTTTAAATTCGTTTTTATTGGGAAATAATCACATGAACGTTACTGGTGTAAACCTAACCAGAACTCTGTGAAAAGCACCAAATCCACACAGGGTTATTCAGAAAGAGCCGATCTGGCACCGAAATGTCACAGAACAGGGAATTTCCCCGTACGGGTGCCATTTCGAAGCCATCCGGCTACTCAGAATGCAGGCAGTTCACCAGAGAAGCAATGGTTAATCTATTCAGAGAACATCAAACAGCAGTGAAAAGTTGCCAAGTGCCTTGCTGTTCGATGTTTTCATTCGGCAAGTTTATTCAGGCGAATCCGATAGGCTACAATGTTAAAAATAGTCCTATTTTAATTCAATATCTAATAATGGGCGCATGTGGGCTGTTTGGGAAGATGTAGCAAGAAACTAACAATGGGGGATTAGGGAGTGAGCCAATAGGCTTTTCTAAAGTAATGTGTTTTCAGAGACTTCTTGAAGGACAGGAGAGATGGGGAGAGTCTAAAGTTGCAGGCGAGGGAGTTCCATAGAAAGGGAGCAGCTTAGGAGAAGTACCACTGTACAGAGCACTGGTGAGACCTCACTTGGAGTACTGTGTGCAGTCCTGGAGACCGTATCTCCAGAAGGATATAGACATCTTAGAGAGAGCTCAGAGAAGGGCTACTAAAATGGTGTACGGCTTGAAGGAGAAAAGTTACCAGGAAAGGCTTAATGATCTTAACATGTACAGCTTGGAAAAAAGACGAGACAGAGGAGATATGATAGAAACATTTAAATACGTAAAGGGAATCCACAAGGTAGAGGAAGGGAGTATATTTAAAAGGAAACGAAGTAGCAAAACAAGAGGACATAGTCTTAGATTAGAGGGGCAAAGGTTTAAAAGTAACATCAGAAAGCATTATTTTACTGAGAGGGTGGTGGATACATGGAACAGTCTTCCAGTTGAAGTGGTAGAGGCCAAAACAGTAATTGAATTTAAGCAAGCATGGGATAGGCATAAGGCAATCCTAAATAAAAGATAAATCCAGGTAAAGTATCCATGTAATTGGGCAGACTAGATGGGTCGAAAGGTTCTTATCTGCCGCCATTTTTCTATGTTTCTATGTTTCTAAGTCTTGAAGGGGGGAGTTGGAGGTGCGGGTAAATGCAGTAGCTCTTTTTGTCCATCAGAGGGAGCCCTCTCTCAGTCACATAGAGCGTACCTACAATGACCATATACAGACGGACAACTCTGTACATGCTTTACTGTGTGGGTAATGGAAACTCATTTTCCTCAAAGCCATTGGGTCATGGCAGTGGTTATATGGAAAATCACTTTGTAGTGAAAAGGTTAAATAAAGTAATTTGCTTAAATACTTGTTTTCAGATCATCATTTATGTCCACAACATTAAATTATGTTTTAAGTGTTTGTGTTCTTTCTATTTATGCTCCGCAGCTTGACTTGCAGCAGATGATGACGGACAGCCATAATATGTTCAATATATAAGATTTAATATATTGACAATTATATTTCGTTGCAGTTTAACTTTTTTGACCAATTTCGCATCTCCTGGAACAAATATCTCCACAATCCTGTAAAACCCTGTAATTGTCCTAATCATGTTCAGTGATACTTACACTATAATTTATATAATTGGAATATCTGCCCAATTTGTCTTCTGTATATTAATAATACTCCTGAGCTATAAATTTAACCGCAATTAACTCACATCCTCATCTGTGTAAAGAGTAATGGAATTAATGCCGAGTTGTGTCTAGTGTGGACCTCTAATGCTAAAAGACAGTTTTATAAAACATGCATGGGAAAAACAAGAGTAATATGTTATTAGTTACAATAGCAAAGGACAGGTCAGGCAGCACACCAGGAGAGATAGGATACAATAACCTCAATATTATGTGCAATTTACCTCCTATTTAAAGGTAAATTAGATTTCATATTCCGTACATAATTAGTTGCCTAGATAGAATTTACAGAAACTCACTGTATACAGTAAAAAAAGATAGAAAAGTAAAAGACAACATCTGGAAATTGGCACATTATTTTCTAACTACGGGCTCTATCAGCTGGTGTGAGCTAAAACGACAGCGCTACACAGTAGTCTGTGTACAAGATTCATTAGCGCACACTAGGGAAATGCTAAGACCCGGGTTGAGAGCCGGCACTAATGCATTATATGGGTAAAAATTAAAAGCGTTCCAGTGCAAAAAAGCCTCTGTTTTTTTTTTAACAAAAATCGGAACCCCAAATTTTGCCTGAAAAATCCAGAAAAATACCTAATAAATTCTTAAAAATACAATAAATAAAAAAGCTTTTTGCTACAGATTAAAAAAAATTTAATATTGTTTTACCAAAATGTGTTTTCAAGTAACATGTTTTGGGATCCTACTGTTGTGTGATTGACTAAAAGGGGTTAATTTCTCTCAATATATTACAAAATATTGACGTGGTATGGTTTGCTTACAATTGCAATTATATGTGACACCAAGTGTTTTTAACACCTCCACTACCAAATCGATTTATCTTGATTTTGCATTGTAATGCATTGAAAAAGCACTCATTAGCATAACAAAAGACAATTTTCACACCTTTTAAAAGAAGTGTGCTCCCTGTGGAGAAACCAAATCCTTTGTTTTATGGCTCTCCAAGCACCCTGGTGAGACATAAAATGATCTGCAAAATGCGCACTATTCCTCACTGTAATAAAAGATTACTGCTGCATTACAGCAGCTAGGGATTTGGCAGAATACAGGGGGAGCTCTGGGGTCACTCACTACAATTCAGGGGGTTATAATGACTGAAAATCCATATACAGCACAGATACAAGGTGTTACTGTAATTTGCATATACAGGCATTATGTCACATACAGATATTATTGTTATTATCTATTTGTATGTTTTGGAAGCTGCATTGCTAATAATCACATTATGATCACTACAAATCACCATAAGCAGGAGATCTAACCATTTTTATTATTTATGTTGATCACAGTTACTGTATCTAACACAAAGGCCATTTCTGCCTGTATGATAATAATGCAGACCCAGTTTGAAAATGTGTAAGATAAAGGACACCATCTAGAGCTCAGAATCTTACATTTCAACAACATTTCTGTAAAGGATAAACGAATACATGAAAAATTTAAAATAAGAAAATGAACATTATTTAAATTTTTTAACTATCTTAAAATACCGTATATACTCGGGTATAAGCCGACCCGTGTATAAGCCGACCCCCCTACTTTTTCCCAAAAAACCTGTGAAAACTTATTGACTCGCGTATAAGCCTAAGTGGGATATTGCCCCAGCTCACACATGGATATGCCCCAGCTCACACATGGATTTGCCCCAGCTCACACATGGATTTGCCCCAGCTCATGGATATGCCCCAGCTCATGGATATGCCCCAGCTCATGGATTTGCCCCCAGCTCATGGATACTGCCCCCAGCTCATGGATACTGCCCCAGCTCATGGATTTGCCCCAGCTCATGGATTTGCCCCAGCTCATGGATATGCCCCAGCTCATAGATTTGCCCCAGCTCATGGATATTGCCCCCAGCTCATGGATACTGCCCCAGCTCATGGATATGCCCCAGCTCATGGATTTGCCCCAACTCATGGATATGCCCCAGCTCATGGATATGCCCCAACTCATGGATTTGCCCCAACTCATGGATTTGCCCCAGCTCATGGATATTGCCCCCAGCTCATGGATACTGCCCCCAGCTCATGGATACTGCCCCAGCTCATGGATTTGCCCCAACTCATGGATTTGCCCCAGCTCATAGATATGCCCCAGCTCATGGATATGCCCCAGCTCATGGATTTGCCCCAACTCATGGATTTGCCCCAGCTCATGGATATTTCCCCCAGCTCATGGATACTGCCCCCAGCTCATGGATACTGCCCCCAGCTCATGGATACTGCCCCAGCTCATGGATTTGCCCCAACTCATGGATATGCCCCAGCTCATGGATATGCCCCAGCTCATGGATATTGCCCCCAGCTCATGGATACTGCCCCCAGCTCATGGATACTGCCCCAGCTCATGGATTTGCCCCAACTCATGAATTTGCCCCCAGCTCATGGATATTGCCCCCAGCTCATGGATACTGCCCCCAGCTCATGGATACTGCCCCAGCTCATGGATTTTCCCCAACTCATGGATATGCCCCAGCTCATGGATATGCCCCAGCTCATGGATATGCCCCAGCTCATGGATTTGCCCCAACTCATGGATTTTCCCCAGCTCTCACCTGGATATTGCCCCAGCGGCAGCCAGCTCTCACGTGGATACTTGCCCCTGCTCCGGATCCAGCAGGGGTTGAGGGGGCCCAGATGCCGGGCAGCGGGAGTGCCTGCCCGGTCCTGAATCCGTCCTTATTGAAGGGGATGCGGCTGCGTGCGTGCGCAGGTCACACGGTCCAGCCAGTCAGGTGGTACAGAGACTCAGTACCACCTGATTAGCCGGACCACGTGACCGGCTGCGCCTGCACGCAGCCGCATCCCCTTCAACACGGACGGACTCAGTGTTCAGGACCTTGACTCGGGTATAAGCCGAATCGCGTTTTTTTTACTCAAAATCTGAGTCAAAAAACTCGGCTTATACCCGAGTATATACGGTAACAATTTCTGTGCAAAACTTCTTTTTCACCCTATATTTAAGTGTTAACTTCACATCCTATGTTTCAAATAATGTTATGATAACAATGTTTTCAACCAAAAAGGCTTGGCAGTGAAGGGGTTAACTGAATTCTAACACAATCAGTGAGCCAGCATAGAGATTGACAAAGGAATGAGGTGTGAGTGGTACTGGATGTGAGGTAGATGAGTATAGCAAGGCTAGAGGGGCAATGTGGAAAGAAGGACCGACTGGGTGGAGTAGAGGTAACATCACCACTCTGCATGGAGAGAGCCTGTGGAGACATGGGCTCGATCCCAACGAGCAACCTCTCCAGTAAGTGTCCTTGTGCAAGACACCTAACGGTACATACTCACCACCCAGGACATTCTTGAAAACGAGAGAAATCTCAATGTATCCTTCCTGGTAAAATCCTTTCTAAAAAAAAAAGGATAATCTGGGATTTATTATGGCCAACGAGAAGAAGGCTACAGTAGCTAGGGTGGGAGATAATAAAAGCAGAGATAATTAAAATAAAATGGATGAGAGTTTCAAGCAAATGTTAGAGAATTAACAAGCCTACGTGTTTTCCTTTGCTCCACTTTTGTTTGAATAAAAATAATGAGCTGCAAGATAATATTATTATTATTTTATTCCTTTTTTGCGTTTTATCCTTGCAAGGTGTACATCTAGAATATTAGATGAAAGGCCATTTTTTCTATGAGAAAAATACATATTATATGTGGCGATGCAATGAATAAAAAGTAGAGAGTTCTAGTTGTACAAAGACACATTGAAAATGGTACAAAATGCTCTTATCCTTAGAGTACAAAGTAGCATGTGCCATAAATAGCTTAAATACATACTGAAAGTAGGAAAATGTACAAAATTTTAACGGAAAAAGGTCACCAATTTTCTAGTCATACTTTCCAAAAGTCCCTGATGTGCATGTACTGAAAAAAATATTATTCTAATTATAATATTCTATTAATTTTTCCATTTATTAAAAAATATGTCAACAACCTATTGTATTTTTATCTGAATATATGAAATAAATGGGCAGCGCACAGACATAATATGGTTTATATTTTGTAAGAGTGCCCATCTTCTCTTCGTGGAGTTTAATATAGCTACAATGTGAGCATTTGTTGTGCACTTTACGTGGTTATTATTAATCTTGAGTTATGTGCCTGCTGAAGTCGTACGTAATGTAACTATTGTAAATTTTAAATTGATTCATTTTATGCAGTGCCAGAGAACAGAAGAAATCTTTAAAAATGATCAATTCTAATTTGCTTTCCTTTTAATATTTATTTCAATGAATGGGTACATTTTTTTTCTGGGAACGTCACACTATTTTCAAATAGAACAACACTTATGCTTAAATAGCTTTCTTGTGTATATGTGTTTTTCATACCAATTCCTCGGAGAATATTTCACTAATGTTATCTTACTGAGGAAGCCAGTGAAGTGTACCCGTTCTCATTTAAATTCTCCACAAAAGATATTAATGAACACTATTTAATTAAACGCAGCAAGGCTGCATTATGGGCTATTAACTTTATTGTAATGCTAATCTATTCTTATGTTAAATAAAATATGCTCCTCCTTTGCACATGGTAATTAGATTAAAAGTTAAGTTGTGCCGTATTCACTTGAATCACTTGAATTTCTCAACAACAACAGGGGACAAATGTGACATATTTCACATTATATGCTGAAGAAAATACCATTTATTTATTTTTAAATCGTGTACTTGGCTTGTTTTAGCTCAGCGATAATAAAAATTGCTTCTATTGTGCTATAACAGCAGACTAGGCAGAAAGTCTTAAATCTAAGGTTATATAGTTATGGTAATTTCTATGAAAAAAAAAACATGAATCCATCGAATCGAAGCCGGGAATTTATCACTGGAAGGTAAACGTATACGACATGAGAGTTTAATATTATAGAGATGGTGCTACATGATTGGTTGTGTCATGGGGCACCCGGAGTGAGCCAAGGTGGGCCATTTATACTGGATGTGTAGCCCTTGAGGCATGTTAGCTGCTGGCTGCATAGACACAGACCACAGCACACAGCTACAAGACAAGAGGAATGACAGCACTGGAACAACAGGAGATGGCAGAAGAAAATAACTAAAGGGAACCCTAACTCTGGGATAAAGGTCCTTACAGTGGCCTCTATACTAGGGAAGGGAACCTCACAAGAAATACGCAGAGACAGGAGAACAGGAAGAGTGAGTGTTAAACAGGATACAACAAAACAATATACTCATACCCAGGAGCAACACAGGGAACCCTGAACTGGGATGAGGTCCTTGCAATGGCTTCTATACTATGGGCCATATTACATTCTTCTGGCTAACGTTAGCGCTCACCTGTGTGAGCATTAACGTTAGCCCTGGTGGCCCTAGCGCGGGCCCACCATATTACAATCTAAACGTTACCGGGTTAAAAAACCCGTTAGCGCTTGGTATCTTGCGCTTTTCAGCGTGAGGTTGCTGTACTTTGGGCACCCTATGTTTTACATGGGGAGCGCAAAGAGTTAATTAGCATTAGTATTACAATGTACTAACGCTAATTACCGTCCGGCTGCGGTTAACCAGACAGTTAACCACAGCCAGGACCTTGGTGCTAACAGATTCCACTGCTGCAGAATCCGTCAGCACCAGCAGAACCCAATGCCCCAAATTGATCAAATACTCACCTCTATCTTATCTGCCAACATATTCTGTTTCTATGACTACATGGAGCCCTACACGAGCTTGAATGTGCAGGGGCCATGGATATGGAGACACTATTTATTACCATGCTCACGCTGCTCGCAGCCAGAGGAAACATGGTCGATCACACTGGCCTCTGCACCATGGGATCTCAGGTGAGTATGGGATTTATTGGGGAGTTACATAAAGGTAGTAAGTGATTTTGCAAAAGCAAAATCACTTAACATAAGAGTTTAAAAGTCAATATTCAGTTACTGAACATCATCTCGTTTAGAGGAGGATGAGCTAGGTTGGAAGGAAGTGCAAATTCACATCCCCAATACAAAGCATAGGAAACTTGAATTTACAGTAAACTCATGCAACAACCGAGGAGCAAGTAGAGCTTGCTTCTCAGGTGTGATAGCTTGTGTGGCTTTTAGGCTATTTTTTTTTTCCGAAACGCGTCTCAGCACCTGCACTCGCTTTCTGTATTCATTTTTATCTGTTGTTTTTATTTAATAAGTTATTTATTTATTTTAACCCCCAACTGGCCAATATAAAACAAGGATTAGTTAGATTAAAAACAAAGGAAGGAAGGTATGTAGAAGAGGATAAAAGTCTCGCTGACTGCCTCAATGAATATTTTTGTTCAGTCTTTGCAGAAGAAAAGGAAGGAAAGGGACCTCAGTTAGGAGAGAACACTAAAGAGACATTTACATATCAGTTTACAGAGGAGGAGGTTCTACAGCAGCTGTCTAAAGTAAAGACAAATAAGTCAATGGGGCCTGATGGGATCCACCCTAAATTATTAAAAGAGCTCAGTGATGTAATAGCAAAACCATTAACAGATTTATTTAACCAATTCTTGTTAACGGGAGTCGTCCCAGAAGACTGGAAATTAGCAAATGTTGTGCCCATTTACAAGAAGGGTAGTAGGGAGGAATCGGGGAACTATAGGCCAGTTAGTCTTACGTCAGTAGTGGGGAAATTAATGGAAACCATGTTAAAGGAAAGGATTGTTGAACATCTAAAAACACATACAGGGTTATCCAAAGAGATTCGAAAAGTCACCGCACGTTCGGTGACTTTTCGTTCTCTTCAATTCGGTTCCTTTTGCCGATTGCATTTCGGTGACCCTGCGGTGTATTCAGCAAACAGCACAGTGTCCCCGAATTGCAGGGAAAAGCTGCCGCAAACCTGACGACAACTAACCGAATGCACGCTGAAAACAAGCAAAAACATCTGGATTAACCTTCGAAAAAGCCGAACAGGAGCCGAACATGAGCCGAATCACACAGAGCCGAAGCAGCTGTGACGTAGAGGAGGCAGTGAATAAATTAGAAAAAACATTTGTATGAATCTGGGAAAAAGAAACGCTGTTTGCAAAGGAACTACTGAGCGAAAATGTCTGAAATTTTCACAGGAGGTCCAGGGAATGATAATAAAGAGGGCTGTTACAAAAAAAATAAGTAAACTGAAAAAAAAATCAAAAAAAAAATCGGACTTTTAAAAAAAAAAAAAAAAAATATGAAAAATGCTTAAAGTATCCTAAAAAATCTATAAATAAAGAGACTCTTTGCTGCAGAATTTTATAATGAACGGTTTATTAGATATTGAATTAAAACGGGAATATTTTTAACATTGAAGCCTATGGGATTCTCCTGAATAAATTTGCCGAATTAAACCACTGAATGGCAGGACATTAGGGGAACCTTTCACTGCTGGTTTGTGTTCTCTGAATAGCCGAAGCAGTGCTTCTCTATGGGGATTTCACTGCCCTCGAACAGGCACCGAACAGGCACCGTATGTTCAGGCAATTCGCCAGGATTTGGCGAATTGCCTGCTCTCTGGATAACCGAATGGCCAGGAAAGGTAACCGAACGCTGATTTTCAGCATTCGGTTACCTTTCTCAAGCAATTCGGATCTCTTTGGATAACCCTGATAGATTACAGGATCAGAAACAACATGGGTTTACCTCAGGGAGATCATGCCAAACTAATCTTATTGATTTTTTTGATTGGGTAACAAAAATAATAGACACAGGTGGTGCAGTAGACATTGCTTATTTAGATTTCAGTAAGGCTTTTGATACTGTTCCGCATAGAAGGCTTATCAATAAATTGCAATCTTTGAGCTTGGATTCCAATATTGTTGACTGGATTAGGCAGTGCTGAGTGACAGACAACAGAGGGTTGTGGTAAATGGAGTTTATTCGGCGCAAGGTCTTGTTACCAGTGGGGTACCTCAGGGGTCAGTACTTGGACCCATTCTCTTTAATATTTTTATTAGTGATATTGCAGAAGGTATTAATGGAAAAGTATGTCTTTTTGCTGATGACACAAAGATTTGCAACAGGGTTGACGTTCCTGGAGGGATCAGCCAAATGACAAATGATTTAGGTAAACTAAAAAAATGGTCGGAGTTGTGGCAATTGAGTTTTAATGTGGATAAGTGCAAGATAATGCACCTGGGACGTAAAAACCCAAGGGCTGAATATAGAATATTTGATACAGTCCTAACCTCAACATCTGAGCAAAGGGATTTAGGGGTTATTATTTCAGAGGATCTAAGGGTAAGTAGTCAATGTAATAGAGCAGCAGGAAATGCTAGCAGAATGCTTGGTTGTGTAGGGAGAGGTATTAGCAGTAGGAAAAGGGAAGTGCTCATGCCACTGTACAGAGCACTGGTGAGACCTCACTTGGAGTACTGTGTGCAGTACTGGAGACCGTATCTCCAGAAGGATATAGACATCTTAGAGAGAGTTCAGAGAAGGGCTACTAAAATGGTGTACGGCTTGAAGGAGAAAAGTTACCAGGAAAGGCTTAATGATCTTAACATGTACAGCTTGGAAAAAAGACGAGACAGAGGAGATATGATAGAAACATTTAAATACGTAAAGGGAATCCACAAGGTAGAGGAAGGGAGTATATTTAAAAGGAAACAAAATAGCAAAACAAGAGGACATAGTTTTAGATTAGAGGGGCAAAGGTTTAAAAGTAACATCAGGAAGCATTATTTTACTGAGAGGGTGGTGGATACATGGAACAGTCTTCCAGTAGAAGTGGTAGAGGCCAAAACAGTAATTGAATTTAAGCAAGCATGGGATAGGCATAAGGCTATCCTAAACAAAAGATAAATCCAGGTAAAGTATCCATGTAATTGGGCAGACTAGATGGGCCGAAAGGTTCTTATCTGCCGACATTTTTCTATGTTTCTATGTTTCTATATTGTTATTTGCTATCCCTGTCCTCTATGTACCTCCAGCACATAGAGACTCAACCCCTCATAAGGCAGTGGGTTTTGTACCCACTACAAGAGTGGACTCGTGGTTTTACAGGATAAGTTGATACAGAACATCAAATTGGTGAGTGCGACCACAGTACATATATTTTACCAGAAATCCTGCTACATTTCACTATGGGAGCGCTGTCTCTCTATATCCTGTGCTATATTTCAAGTACCCTGGCCTGCACCAATAAAGAAGGGGAGTTCCACCTTCTATCTGGCCATAGGTGCTTTATCCTAGAGCCGGGACATAGCAGGCTGTAGAAAATAAACACTGACAAGCAAGCGGACCATTCTTCAACATTTTCTCTAAGTACTACTGGACTTTATATTTTTATATTTTTTCCCTCTGTCATACACTGAACTTTGTCAACACATCTTTTCGGGGATTTTTTCACTATTTATAGATACATGTGACTTCATCACTGCTTTGTGCTTTATTTCCATTGTTGCATGCGCCACTTACTGATCCTTAATTGGAATATACATGTATGATATAAATGCAATCTAATACATAGTTTTGTATAGTGCACTCAACCATATCGCTTCCTTATCACCTACTCCAGTGGTTCCCAACCGCGGTCCTCGACTACCCCAACAGGTCAGATTTTAAGGATTACCTTTGGGGAAAAGGCAGACTGAATCCTGCAATCACTGAGCAGTAAATGATATCACCCATGCTATGCTTCAGAAATCTGGAAAACCTGGCCTGTTAGGGGTACTTGAGGACCGAGGTTGGGAACCACTGACCTACTTGAAAACTGATATAGCAACTATATTCGCCGTGTTGGAGGCTTTTAGGCTAATTTCTGGGGCAATTTTCACTCACTGATCCCGACATTAATTTATCATCCCAGTTGGAATTGGGCCATTTATAGAGACTCTAACAGGTTGCTTTGAAGATCAAATAGTAGTGGGCCAAGTGTATGTCAAGCTGATTGGCTTAATTCAACCATGTGATTCTGACGGCAGAGATTCCTCATGTGTATGGTAATTAAAAACTAGGTGATGGTGCGGCGCCCAAGAGCGGATTGGTGGTCGATAGACCCACAAGGTATTTTCCCTTCACGAATATACTAGGAGATATCATACATAGTTCAATGATACTTTGTAGCTCCCGATGAAGCCGACATGCTGTACGGCAGTGTGCGGATTCATATGTTGCATTAATTATTCTGCAGAGAGGCCCTGGCAGGCAGTGTGCGGATTCATATGCTGCATTAATAATACTGCAGACAGGCGCTTCCCAGCAGTGTGAGGATTCATATGCTGCATTAATTATAAATTTCACCCAAAAAATGCCTAAAAAAATTCTAAAAGAATAAATAAAGAAACTTTCATTCTATTGGAAGTAATCTACTTAAAAAAAATGAAAAACTAACTGAACTGAATCACTTGAAATGATCTGAATCACCAAAATCATCCGAATCAACTAAATGATCCGAATCACCGAATCAAATCGATCCGAAATTTTCGAATGGTCAATATTTCGTTTTCGGAAATGCTCCCGAAATAGGAAATTGCTAAATTTCGTCTGATCATTTCAATTCGGAACTAAACAAATTGCACATCTCTAGTATATGTGGTAGTCCACATCCAATTTATATGGTGGTGTGATTTTACTACTTCTCTTTGGGGAGTGTCTTACTAACCTTTGGTAACAAAGATTATTCTTATGGTTCCGGCACTCTGGACACTCTATTATGGGTGTTGTAGTGCTCAGTTTGGTATCAAGTTGTAAAGTATACCAACAATTCTCAGTCATGTCCGCACTCACAGGGACACTCCAATCAAGACACACTCACATTCACATGTACACAATCTCATTAAGAAACACTTTATAGCAATTAAGGTAAATAATAAGGTAAATCATATATCATTGGCGCTAAGCCACATAACACACACTCAAACACACTCAGGGTATTTGGAGTACCAGTAAAACTGAAATGCTGAACTCACTTTTTGAAACTTTAACTGCCGATCTAACCATGGCAGCACAGACTAATTGGTCGGCCTCACCCCACATCAGTAACATCACGAAGGAAAACCATGAAATTAGAATAAATATGGTATCCCACTCACTAAAAGTGCGAAATTTAGTTGACCCAAAACAAGAGTAGTATGTAGGCTGTTTTCACGGGTCTTTTTTACAAATGAGGGACCTAGGTTATCTCAGCTGTCCAATTACTTACAAGGGAGGTTTTGTTATACAAAATTGCAACAGACAGACATATAAATACAATAAATGTGCCAATTAATTTTGATACTTTAACGTATGTCTAGCAGCCTTTGTTATCCCTTTAAAAGGTACTGATTCTAAAGAAGAAATTAAACAAAAAAGGTACATTACAGTTAAAAATAGTGATATTTTTTTCAAGCCACTATTAATACAATATATTTCATCTTGGTGTAATTGGAATTACAGTAATGGATTATAATAATGAATTTATAGGGGAATAATTATTGTTTTAAACTCTTTAAAAAAATTCTCAATATTATAGATTAACATTTAAATATATATATGGAAAATTCAAAATCTTAGGAAATTTAAAAGGGGTTTACAACTTAATTATCTTTTCATTATTTTTTAAGCTTTCTTGATTAACTTCTGCTTTTGTCTCGTGTAGGCACCTCTTCTACCCACAAAGGGATGGTGGTAATATACCAATAAAATTGTTTGAAAATATACACAATAGTTATTTATATGTGCAGTTTGTGGTTTTTTTCGGCTGTAATAGTCAGAGTTTTTCTTTTAACAATAAAGACAATAAAGGATTGTGCTTTGAACTTGATCAGGATAGGTGACTGCCACTCACAACAATTTGCCTGTACATAGAGGTTGATGGGGGTCTCTTTCCTAGGTCCTTTGCAATTAGGGTGTTTGTGTTGAAGATTTTCACTCTAGTTTGCAGAAGGCAAAACTAAACTTTGGTCATGATGTGGGAGTGCTTATTTACTCGCGTCTTTCTTTCAGTTCTAGGTGAGGCCTTGAGTACAATCTTCAGGCCTTCAAGAAATCCCTCAAAGTCCATCTCTTCAGATTAGCGTTCCACATCACTGATGCAACTCATCTCTCTGCTCACCTACTCTCACATGATTGAAGCTGCTTCTATGGCCCCATCATTCCCAAACCACTGGTGTCACGTAACACCTTCACTCCAGAAGGTCACGTGACTCAGTGAAGTGGACGCAGGGTTAAAAATCACTATCTGTCTGCACTAGACCCACAATAAGGACTACATTGCACACAATCCCTCACACCCACTTCCTGAAATTATAAATGCCACCACCAAAGGTCAACAATATATATATATATATATATATATATATATATATATATATCCAAGATGCCTAATATCTGAACCAGAGCTGACCTGAGACCCTGATTGATTACGCACCCCAGAACAGAAAACCAGTTCAGAGGACTGACTTTACCTCAACTCACTTTTAGTAGATCGTCCCGAGCTCAAGCTATATATTCCTGTCTCTTTCCAGGTTAACGAGGTTCGTATATCAGTCAAAGGCAGAACTTAATAAATTTTATATTTATTATGATGACAAATTTATGATCAGAGGCATATACAGGAAAAAGATATTACAATTAATAGTTACATCCACAAGCAGAGAAATAAAAAGGAGATAAACAGTAGATTCTAGTTACTTATGTTGCAAGCTAAGAGATCATCTGCCAGGGAGGCTCTGGTAGGAGATGGCAAATATTTTTTCAATTTCGATTGACCTCCAAAAAAATAAACGATGAGCATGGCTTTGATCCCAGAATTTATACATTTCCTATGCTCCTCCAATGTCATGTCCATAGATGGTACAGCTCACCCACTCGACTTCCCAGAATCCCCCTTCCTGTCAATTCGTGGGCGTGCTTAGTTCACTTCTTATTTAATTTTTATGATACCCTTGAATTATATTATCAAAAGATAGTTTCTAGCTACAAAGGACATTCACTTCTTTGATATACATGATCAATTACAGGGCGCTGCCACTCAGTCTGGGAGAACACTCTTTGGTGTTCTCATTGGCTTGCGTTTTACAATTCCCAAGGTGCGAGTTGTTGGCTCACATACTGTGTAGAAACACAGGATCTTCCATTAGACCAAATGGCAATTTCCCCTATCATGCAGATCAAAGAAAATCTATTCACCTATCTTTGGCCAACAGGAAGATTTCCCTTTAGCATTTCAAAAAAGTGTTAATTTGGCCCCCCATGCTCTGACAGGAAGGTCTATACCTAGTAATTCACAATAGCCTTTGATATCCACATCTTCCCTGGCTTCACAAGGGGACTTAATTGCTGGCGAAGAGACAAAAGGCCATTCACATTTTAATTAATTCCTGAACACACATCATGTCAGGCCGCATTTATAGCGGCGCTGTACCGCAATTACCTAAAGAAATATTACCAATTATTAATGTCATGCAAAATATTACCAAATATTTTGACGAATAAATATTATAATCGTCACAGCTGGCACTAATGATCCTGACATCCAGTAAAACTCCCCTCGTCTTCCTCAACCCCAATCCCTCTAGACTGTAAGCTCCTATTGAGCAGGGCCCTCTACACCTCTTGTTTCCATCATATGTTCGTTTATCTGTATCTCGCTCCCTTTGGTTATTGAAAAGTGCTGTGGAAACTGTTGGCCCTATATAAATAATGACAATAATAATAATCTTACACCATGTGAAACTACCTAATTTGTTGCTTTTATAACTCATACAACTCGTATTATTCAATTTAGCAAAAAAAAGAGAAGAAATTACATTTTGTGCGTCGAGGAATGTACACAATGTTTCCATCAGATACTATCCTAGGAGGAAACAAATGTCTTAACACTTCAGCAATAGACACATAATGTAGCAGCACCTGGAGTCTCTGCAGAACCATCGCTGGCTTCACACACAAAGTGCCAGCAACGTTTCAGACTTTTGGCATTCGCAAGCTTTGCACTGAGTATGTGAAGCTTCCAATAAAAAGCCAGTTCTACAGAGTCCTTGGTTGCTGGTTTGATTTTTGTCTATTGCAGTTCAGTTTGGGATTTGGCAAAGCCCAGGTAATAATTCCTCCAGGGATTGGATCTTACCCTTACTGCGTGAGTGCTCTTCAGAAAATTATTGGTTGATTTCTATGACACATCAGCAAGGCACGGCTCAACTGATCTTGGCTCTAAGTTGTAAACTTAGCTACTCCATAGACTTTAATGGCTCTGGGAAGTTTGCAATTTTGGTTAAGTTTACACCAGTGTTTGAACTGACCCTGTGCCATATCATACTCCTCTTGCCTTTCACCAGTCACATATACAGTAGTTACTGGCCCAGTATGTGAACAACCACAATTTAAGACAGATTTTTTGACATGTCACAAAATAGTGTCCCAACTCACTAGGATATTTTAGCACAACCTATGATGCCATTAATTTCACTTCGATAATCTCACTGGCCAATTTAGGAAGGGCCTTTTTGTGGTTCTTGATAACTGGAAGTCTATTATGCTATTTGAGATTCTATTTCATTTACTCCCAATCTGACTTGTTTAGAACTTCCTTGACTTTTACCCAGCGGCGTAGCGTGGGTTGCCAACGCCCGGGGTAAGGCAAGAATTGTGCACCCCCCAACCTGTGGACACGGTAACACACCCTAATTCCCTTCCACCGGTAGAGTATTACCCCACAAGCACATGTAATGTATATTATCAAAATACTGATATAATAAAAAAAATTAAAATACATGCCCCTCCACGCTACACCACTGCTACCAGTCATCCTGTCCCAGTATAACCTAGCATAGTTCCACACTCACCTTATTCCCAGTCACTCTCTCCCAGTACCCCCAGTCACTCTCTCCAAGTAAGCCCAGTCACTCTCTCCCTCAAGTACCCCAGTGACTTTCTCTCTCCTAGTACCCCCAGACACTCTCTCTCCAAGTACCCCCAGTCTCTCTCCCAGTACACCCAGTGACTCTCTCTCATTAGAATGAGCAATCAACGGAGCGCCAGTTGCAATTGGTATATATGATTAAACACTATACATGTCCATCAGTGTTTCTTCTGAATTCTCCCAGAATCCACTGTTTACAGTGTGTAAACGTCTCTACAAAAGAGAAAAAAACACAAATAGCGCAATATGTAGATTCAGTTGTGTAGAAGGAATAGGAAACAGTTATCCAACTCACATATTTCTGAGCCTGACCTAGGCTCTAGGATGAATTGCGTTTATGGGTCTTCAGTTGTGTTCAGGTGCCCATAGACCTCCGGTATACTTGTTATCTTCAATCGATTTTCCCCTGCATTGAATAACAAATTATACCGAAGAACTCCCCTAGTGCAACACCGTTAAAGTGTAATGGAAGTGGATATGTATAAATGTCCCACTCACATGTTAATGAGCCGCACTTGGCTCCAAGATGGCGCATAAGAATTGTAAGGCAATTCCGAAAACCTTCTTTAGAAATATGTACCAGGAAGCAGCAGTAATATAAAATAAATTTAATAATTTAATAATTAAAATAATATTATCAGAACGCGTTTCGCTCCTCAGAGCTTCTTCAGCTGGTATCACTAGTCTTGTGTCTGCTGCTCCCTTATATAATGTTTAAAATGTCCCAACAAATCATTCATGAATTAATTAACATCAGGCTAAAATCATTAAAACAATTGAAACCACATGTAAAACCAATAATTACTCCGCCATCTCAACGCATGCGCATCAACACTGTTTTCTACTGTGGTACGCTATTTCCTAACATAATATGCGTAAATATTAACCATAGTACTCCGCTGTCTCAACGCATGCGCATCACCGCTGTTATTTACTGTGAGACGCTATTTCCTACCGTGATATGCGAAATTATTAACCATATTATTTTAAAGGGTCTGCATTCAGTCCGCGATCTTGGCGTACAAACCTCCCATACTGCGCATATGCGCCTGCACAGCCCCTAACTCACTGCGTGCCTCATTCAATCCGCCATCTTGGAGTCCAGAATTCCCATTAAGGCGCATATGCGCCTGCGCACCACAGTACATGCGCATCATATATTGCGCATCGAGATTAAGTTCGAACATAAATGCAACAATATTTTAGGATTATCTACATTCAGTCAGCCATTAGTGCGCTGATTTAACCCTTTCACTGCTGAGGACGTGTGGGGAACGTCCTCATTGACTCCTAAGGAAAGATAGGGGTGGAGATATGGGGTTAATTTGAACCCCGATATCTCCAGACTGTTGGCAGCTAGCAGGGTCATGTTTGGTATCATTAGAAAGGCCAGAGCATGACCTTTCCAATGATACATGACCATGTTTAAAGTAAAGAAAATAAATAAATAATAATAATAAAAAAGAAAAAAGTGTTTTTTTAAGACGTGGAATGGCTCAACAGTGAAGGGGTTAACAGTTTGGTCTCATCTTTATACTTCTTCTGAGACTCTTTGTATTAAACCTGGACACCCAAAGGACAAGTAATACTACGCTATCCCCTTTTATTCCTGGTCGACGTTCGGTGTGTAAGGAATGGATTAGCAAAACTCCATACTTGAGTCATCGGTGAATTTACTTTTTCAGAAAGTTTCCTTTCCCTTTCCTAAACCCTTGAAATAAAAAAAATCAATTAAATTATAAATTACAACAGCCAAAAACAAGGAAAAGAATGACATTTAGGATTATTAAAATGAAAAGGTAATCTCTAAATTTAAGAGCGCTGTGAAGTGGATAAAGAAACTAATGCTTGATATATTAGTTTTATATTTTATTTTCAGATCAATTAGTTTGTTTGAAAGTTAATCTTGTGTTACTCACCATGTCTATTTATGGAATGTGCTTGAATAGCTGTTGAATAACAATTTCTGTATTTTCGTTTCCATAATCCCAACAGTTATTGCGGTACTACAGACATTTAAGGAACCGGAGTAAGTTGATGTTAACTTAATAAAGAATGTCAACTTTAGGAGTTCTTTGATTTTATTTCTTTCAATACATTGCACATAGTAACAAAATATTTCGATCTTCAATTTTTTTTGCCATTTTTAAATTGTAAGCAGTCACCGATCTTAAATTTATATATTTAAATACTACATAGCAGCAGAATTCCTTTTTTTTTTTCATGACGTTTATCATTTTCCTGTCCATCATATGGAGATTTTGTAAGCCTGGATATTAGTCGAAATGTAAGAATGGAAAACAGGTATACTGGTAACCAGTGTAATAAATAGGGATCCGCATAGGTCAAGTCCATGTAACAATCACCATAACCAACAAGCAACGGACATATATTAAAAAAGACTATGCCCTACATTCATAAGCATCCAAATCGCAGTGATGATAGAGCTGCAAGTTGCAAGTAAATCACTGCTTAAAAAGCCTGCAAGTCACAGTGAACTGCGAGTGCGCTGCTGTACAGCATCTTCCTCGCCGTAATGAGTATAGGAATACACACTCACTGGCGGGTGTGAGTTGATATATGCGCCATTCAACCTGGGTTTGGGCTCCAAACCCATTGCTTTTTGTAACCCTAACTCTACCTCCAACCCTAATCAATGTCCAATAATAATTAGGGCTCCAAACCTAATTCTTCATCCTTAAACTTATCATTAAACCTTGATTTGGGATCCAAACCCAATGCTTTCTCTAAGTCTAACTCCAACCATATTACTTTGTATTTCTGTAACGATTGGTAACAATTCAATGTTCTTGAACCCAGGACATATATGAAAACGAGAGAAATCTCAATGTATCCTTCCTGGTAAAATACTTTGCAAATAAATGAATAACTTAGTCTCCAGTACTGATTTGGGCTCCAAACCTAATTCTAATGTTTTCCGTCAGTAATGGGCTACTGCAGAACTAACAATGTTTATTTCTGTACATATGTCATTGTCTTTATAAATGTGCTCCATAGATATAGGCACTTCATTAATTGAGCTTTAATTACTAATTATGTGCTCCTTCAGGATGATTTCACATCATCTCACACTCAACATGTCAAAGATCAAACCTCTGCTGAGTCCCCCTTGCAATCATCTCAGATAGACCTGTCAATTATGATTGATGGCTTCATTATCCTATATGCCTCCCATGTGCACTGTCTTGAAGCGATAATTGACTCTGCTCTCTCCTTAAAGCCAAACATTTGACATCTTACCTATTCTCTGTCACTTCCAGCTATTTAACACATCTGAACACTAAACATTTCTTACACAAGACAAAATATAAAATCCTAGCCCATTCACTAATTACTGTGTATCCTGACTTAATGATTTGACTCTCTTCTTATTGGACGTCCACTTAACTGACTGTATTATGATGCGGATCCATCCTCTTGTCATATGCAGCTAACACCTGTTTTGCCTAACAGTCTTTGTGTAAATTTTAGGTCTTCTGACATTAATTTTGCAGCCAGTTGCTGCTGCCATAGATAATTTAGATAACTTATAATAACTCCTGTGACATTTCCACAACATGCGGTGCCAAGCTTCACTCCAATGCAGTAACTGTCATGAATATTGAGGCAGCAGAATAAAGCAACACCCTTTACCTGCTTAATCTCACTGGGGCAAACCCTAGAATGAACGTTTTTCATCATGAGCCCAATCATGTCATTTACGGTTATCTTTTTGGTATTGATCCGGCTTCTCCTGATCTCTGTACCCCTCACTTTGGATTTGCTTTTTGATTTTACCTACCTCTGTTTAGTCTTGACCAAGCCTGGCTACTCTTTTACATGTCATTCTGTACACTTTGACTTTGGCTCATATTTTGGTATTACGTTGCCTTAGTTTTGGTCATAACTTTTATTTATTTTTTGGAAAGGATTTTACCAGGAAGGATACATTGAGATTTCTCTCATTTTCAAGTACGCGCTGGGTGGCGAGTATGTACCGTTGGTTGTCGTGTCCAAGGACACTTACTGGAGAGGTGCTCTTGCCAAGATCGAACCTGTGTTTCCACAGTCTCCATAGTTATAGAGCAGCGTTGTTACCTCTACTCCACCCACCTGGTATGTTAACCTAGGGATTCTGAAGACCAACATATCCTCATTGGAATTTTTCGGGTTCAGGTTCTACATGTGTCAGGCTCAGCGCTGCTGGAGTACCAGTCTGGGTGGTATGAGCCCAGTATGCAGAGGATTCACCGGGGCAGACTGACAAGAAGGACCAGGACGTTTTGGAAAACACTGGGACTGTACCTTGGGGAGGCAAACAGGACACAAGGGGTAACTCCAGGCAAGGTACAGTGGTGTGTTTCAATAGAGTGGTCGAGACAGTCCTTTGGTCATAGGCTGGTAGAAGGCGGTTAAACGTTGATCACGCAGGGGGTCTGGTACACGGGTATTCTGTATCTATTTCAGGGAGCTTCAGGAGGCACTTTGTTTCACACAAGCCAAACAGGATTAATGCAGAAGCATTGCTGAAGGGGTGGAACTGGATTTTATGCAAGGCAGGGGTGTGGTGTGTGTCAGGTGAGTTAACTGTGTGTGTGCCTGGTAGAAATACTGAACGCTAGGGCAGCACTTTTCATGGAGCTGCCTGAGCAGTGATTGTGCGCACAGCAGCATAGATCTTTTCCACAGCAAGGTTGATAGCGACATGGGCAGGACAGCATGGCACAGGAGCGGCGTGGGCATGACAACATGTTGGTGTATAGTCAGTTCTTAACAGCACAACAGTCAAATTATTGCCACCAAAAGCTCTGTACTGCATTATTTTCCAAGAACTCATAATGCATATCTGTCTGCTTATTAATTTATCTATCCTCAGGCATAGTCTTCATAAAATAATCCTTTAAATATTCCATTTATGGTTAAGCATAAGACATATAAGAGTATTAGTAGTTATGCTCCTAACTCCCTGCAGCTTGTATGCATGTGTTTTCACACCGTATCGCATCATATGTTTTACTGAATCAAGGCTGTTCGTAGCATATTATTCATCTCAATAACCCAGCTGACATAATGAGATATAATTATCTTTTCAATTGTTCATTCTAAATGTTAATTGTCTTTTAAATTACAGAGCAATTTAGAAAACTATGAGAAATATAATTGCTCATTTTCGTCAAGCATACTTTGTGAATAATGATCTCTTTTAAAATAAACCCATTATCTGCTGCCATCATGGTGTTTTGGGTATTATATTTTGAAATGGACATGATCATCCATAATACAGCAGATTATCATATTTATTCATAACAGTTTTAGACAATTACAGAAAAGCATTTGCCAATAGAGTAAGACAGAATTCAGAATGGAACACTATACTTAACTTTTCCTCTTACTTTTACTGTTACATTTTTATTAAACTCACTCATTATCGGGCTATAGATCAGATTATGCAATGCTGTATTGAAAGCAGTAATTGATATGTTATAAACCCTTTAAGAGTCAGTGTGGTGACAATCGTTGCAAATTAATTAGTTGCTCTCATCCATGGCACACCAGTTTGCCTTATTTGGCTTTTTGAGAGTTTCTCCCTTCTGATAACTCATTTTTATTTCCAATAATTTAAGAACACATATTTATATTCTTAGGGCTGGTGTGAGCTAAAAAGCCAACGCTACATGAAAAATGTAGCACGAGTCGCTAAAAGGTAGCGCCTGACAACCCACCAACACATAATCTTGTCCACGGTAGTCTGTGTGCAAGATAGCGCGCGCTAGGGAAACGCTAACAGTGTTATTCAAAGAGAATCCAAAAGTCACCGCACGTTCGTTGACTTTTCGTTCCCCGCACTTTGGCGTGATTCGGTGATCTTAGTTTGCTGACCCTGTGGAGTATTCAGCAAGCACCGCAGGGCCTCCGTAGTGCAGGGAAAACCTGCCGCAAACGCACCGAACACTCACCGCAAAACCCGCCGAACACTTACCGAAAAACCCGCCAAACACGCACCGTAACCCGCAGAAACAGCTGGATTAACCATGCCGAACACACTGGGGAAACCTGACTAGCCGCCGATCACACCGCAGAGCAGCCGCCGGAAAAACCCGAAACGCAGGTGAAAAAACCCCCCAAAAAACAGTATACTTGAAGATTTGAAAATGTAAACGCTATTTGCAAAAAAACTACTGAACGAAAAGGTCTCAAATTTACAAATAAGATCCTATGAATGATAATAAAAAGGGCTGTTACAGAAAAAAGAAAAATTGATGTAAAAAAAACGAAATGAAGTTTGCTAAAAAAAATGCCTAAAAAAGCCTAAAAAATCTATAAATAAAGAGACTTTTTACTGCAGAATATAATAATAAACAGTTTATTAGATATTGAATTAAAGCGGGAATATTTTTAACATTGAAGTCTATGGGATTCTCCTGAATAAATCTGTCGAATGAAACCACCGAACAGCAGGGCAATTCGGCAACTTTTCCCAGCTGTTTTGTGTTCTCTGAATAGATGAAGCATTGCTTCTCTATGGGGGATTACAATGCCGCCGAACAGGCAACGAACAGGCACCGTATGTGCAGGCAATTCGCCAACATTTGGCGAACTGCCTGCTCTCAGAATAGCCGAATGGCCAGGAAAGGTAACCGTACTCTGATCGGCTCTCTTTGAATAACCCTGTAAGACCCAGGCTGGGAACCAGCTCTAATGCTTCGGGAAATGTGAAAAGATGCATTTTATGGTTAAAATAAAAAGTGGTCCAGTGCAAAAAAGTCTAGTTTTTTTAAAAAAAATAAAAAAACGGAACTTCAAATTTCACCTGAAAAATCCAGAAAAATACCTAACAAATTCTAAAAATTCAATAAATAAAAAAGGCTTTTCGCTGCGGATTAAAAAAATAAACGGTTGAATAAAATGATAATATTTTTTACATTGAATCCTATGGGCTTCGCACACGGCAGGTTTTCAGATACAATGCATCTTCTCACGTTTCCCCGAAGCACGCTGGTTTAACCTTACAATGCATCTTCTAAACCAGGCTTCAAAATTTCCACTCGCCTACTAGTGTTTTGCGAGTGGAAATTACATGAGGGCGAGTGCGAATGCAGATGCGGGCAGGATGGGGGTTAGGTGGGGCAACTAGTGGCGAGTAATTCTTAAGGCCTGGCTAGTAACTTGGGACTTGAAATTTTGAGCCCTGTTCTAAACTACCTACAGCGAGCCGAGAGAACACCTGTGCTGCATTACTTTCAATTGCCTGTTAATTTTGGGCGAGGACTTTTGATGATTTTTTTCCCTTTTTTGCTCCTTTCTGTCAGTTGACACCAGAGTTGAGCAGTAGATAAATATTTTCGATTAGTGTACGTGCAGAAATTAGCGCCGGGACCAAACGATCTGTTGGTTACTTACAATAGCGCAAGTGATTTCTAAGCTTTCCATGTTAAGTATAGGACGCGGTAAGTACAGTAAGTTCACACTACGAATCGTTAATTACCGCGCTCAAAGTGGTTTTCGCCATTTGTAGCGAGAGGCAAATGATCTGTTGGTTCGGCGCTAGACTGAATTTAACGCGAAAACAGGCTGACACTGGGGTTAGCTCACACCACCTGATAGTGCCCTTGGAATATACAGTAAATAAGAAAATGTATAGATTGTAACGATCAATTTAAGGCTAGCATCAGACGAACGCAGTCATCACGTCCGTGTTGCCTCACAGTTTAACGTCCGTTGTTTCATTGATTTGTGATCAATAGAGACCCACGCATGAAGTACGTGCACACTGAAGTGCGCACGCACCATGCAGGTGGCAACGGACGCCATTTAGGCCTTGACGTAAAAGCTCTACGACGGATGCCCAGAGAGCGCTGCGTCCGCGTAGCGGCCTGTGTGCATGATGACGTGACGTCAGATGCAGCGCCTTTGCGACGTCCATCACGTTGACGCTCAGAAGTTTTTTTGGTCTGGCTGACTGTACCTGTCTTTTAATTTTAATTAATTTTGTTTCTCATATTTCCCTTTTTTTCTACATCTGTCATAAAAAAGGACCGTGTGGTGTTTACAGTATCTTCCGTCAGTACGTACGTCCGTTACGCACGCATGCACGCACGCAGAGTTTTCGTTAAGCGTTTTTTCCCAAAACGCTATTTCAAAGCAGTGATATCAGCAGCGATGAATAGTTTCTCGTTTCACTTTCACTCAAACTGCATGGCCTTAGGTTTATGTATTTGTGAAACCGTACAGTTAAAAAAAAAGGACTTTTTACAAATCGTAGAAATTAAAAAATGGTACTTCTCAAAGGATCCACGGATGTACTGTCAAAATGTTTGGTGCTCACTGAAAATCGAGATTTCCTCGGTGGTAAAATTGCTGACATCTGTTAATTTACATCTTTGTTTTGTGGAATATATGATACAGAAAGGTCTATTGTAGACATTACCCCAAAAAGAGAAGACTCTGACCTGCAAGGATGAACATTAATGAGTCTTACTGTGGATTGTGCCTAGATTTGCATTGTTGTTAATGACGTCCAGATTCTGCTTCATTTGTTCCAAGTCTGAGCAGTGTATGCGTAATGTTTGGGTGATGAAAGGTCACAAAGGAGGGAGTGTGGAATCAATAAATGTAGTTTTAAGGCTCAGCATAGTAATTATTTTCTACAGGAAACAATGACTTCTCTGCACATAGAGTTAAAAGGCAATAAAAAGGTTTGCAATCAAATGTGTAGTATGGACCCAAAGATTTTTTAGTAAAGTAGTTCATGTTGGCACTCATAGTAGTCCATTCCTCATAAATATCGATCCACAAATTTAAGCTGGGAAAGATATATTTATGTTATTTCTGGTGAAAAGGGGAAACTGGTGTAAAAAGAAGTGCAATTTGTTTTGTAGAAAATATCACCTTAAAAACAATGATCAGATATCATGCTTATAGATATCACTACCAGTGATTATTGGAGTTTTCACGACACAGCTTCCAAAAAAATGCTTACAGAATGAAGATGTAATGACCACAGTACCACATTATGGGCCCTATTACAGTCTCTGCGCAATTGCGCTCACGCAGCGCAATTTTTTTTGCGTACGAAAAAAAACGTTATCGCACAAAAATTAACGTGGTATTCCGATCCGAGCACATTTTTTTCTTCCTTCAAGATTTTTCATGCACAAATCCGACGCGCAAAGCCGTTCGCAAATGAACGTTGCATGCAGGAATCGGTGGGCAGACTGTTTTTGTCACGGGATTTGTCACGGGAATCAGCCAACATCAATCACTCATTTCCAATAAAAAAAAAAAAATTAACAACCACCAGCCAAAAAAAGAAAAAATTAACAATGACACAATTTATAAATTTTATTGTTTGGGTATGTGTAGAATGTGTAACTGTACTGTGCTGTATTTTTTTTTGTGCTGGTGTATTTCGTTACGGCCAGGACGATCAAATTTACAGTTACCACCTGCTTTTCAAAGACGTTACGAAAATGCGCACAAACTTTCGTTGCACAAAGTTTGTAATACCATCCGCGTACCAGGGCACAAGAGCATTTGCGCTGTCAATGTTAAGTATAGGATGCGCGCACGGACTTGCGCTCACGCTGGGTTCGCGCAGGGTCAATCGCGGTAGACGATTCCGCGCATCGTTTGCGCGAACGTCTAAATACGACAGTCTTCGCAAATGGTTTTGTCCTCGCGCAAACGCGCATTTGCGTGCGCGCAAAACTGATGCGCGAGGAGTGCAATAGAGCCCTATATCCTTGGGCAAGACACCTAATGGTACATACTTGCCTACCACACAATATTGGCTGTGGAGTCCAGAGGTAACTTCTCTAGGCTACAAAGGTGGAGAAGCAAGTCAAAATCCCGTTCAGCACATCCCTCCAATACAACTGTGGAGCAGCAAGTCTTGACTTTACGTGAAGTGGGTTCAACCTAACCACCAGGTCGCTGCTCTACAATCATGGAAAGCCGGCTCGATCCCATTCAGAAGACGCCACCAGCGAGTGTCCTTGGGCAAGATGCCTAACGATATGGATGCGCCTACCTCACAAAAATACTTGTACATCTCATAGATTGTAAATTCCCTTAGGAGCAGGGTCCCCCTGAATCCGGCCATATTATCCATGTGTGGTATTCTAATGTATCAACACTTTGTACACTGGTCTTGTAAAGCGCTGCGGAATATGTGGCTCTATATAAATAAAGGATAATAATTAAGACAACTAGAAACATATCCATGTACTGCAGTAAATGACCCCAGAGCTCTTGCTCAATTCTGACCTCTCTCTGGTTGTTGTAATCCAACAATAAAGTTTGTTGAGCTTTTTGTTACAGTGATGGTGGAGATTCCTCCTTCTAGCTCCTTAGCAGTAATAGAGGAAGACAGGATTACGGTATAAATAAAAATGTCATCTGTTCTCAGGGAGAACATCAGTCCTCCAACACATTTCATTGTGTTGCAATGAATTTTTTTGGTGTTTATTTAAAACATAATCATGTTTACACTGATTTGTATGTGATTTGGATTAAATTGCTTTCAATATCTCTGTCTCTACAAGCAATAAGGATACTAAGCCAACATAAGCCTTTTGTTGTCCTTTTTGGAAGACTAGGCAATTTCCAACTTTCAGCGTTTTAAGGACAGGCAATAAATCCACCAGTCAAATTCCTTTGGCAGATCACAGGGGGTTCATGTGTCCTGTGCCATGAGGATCTTTCCATGCTTCTAGCTCCAGCCCCCAGGAGTCGCCAAGAATTAGCTTATTTGAATTTACCATTATTGGCGACACTGGAAGAGCTATCGAGGGGTTTAAGGGCACCTGGTATAAGTCCCTGCTCGCTATACTCTTGAGAGCCGGTTGTAGACTCCCCAGAATGTGAGTTAAACATGAATGAAACTCATTTCCACCGGGTGTTGATGTACTGCGCAATTTTTGGTCCTTCTTTCTGTTTTCTCCTGCAGTGCACGTTTACTATCTACATTATAAAGAAGATTATCGCTTGAAGATAAGAATTACTGTTTGTGGACATATAGTGTGTTTATCCCACCTCCTCATGGACATTGGTCTTTTGAGCGCTATGTTGTATTTTTTTCGTCTAGTTGCTATTCAGGTGTTTAGAGAAACCTCCATACACAACATTTTAGCGGGTGGTTTAGACACTCATTTCCGGTGGGCGCTTCACCCCTTTTCTCTCTATTTTGGTATAGTACCAGGGATCCTGCCAGACCTGAGATTTGTTCTGAAGCACACATAATAGAGCTTAACCCCTTCACTACCAATATCGAGATATCTTGGGTTTCAATGAAAAAGTGAATGAATTTTGTTTGCTTCTGTGCTGCAGAAGGTGCCCCCAAAGTTTTAGCCTTGTGGGCATAATTTCCAAAGAGCTAAATCTGTAAAATTGGCAGCTGAAAGATCTGAAGTATCAGGGTCTCAGACGCTGTCAGCAGCCGATGCGGGAGAAATAGAAGAAAATAGATCTTCTGGTAAAACTTCTGTAGCGCTGTGTTAAAGATCTTGCTGTGGCATTACCTATTTTTGGCCACAAGATGGAGACAGTCGCGATTAGAGATACTGGACATTGGAACTACATTTCCCGGCATGCTTTGCAAGGAGACAGGAAGTGGGTGGGGACGGGACACTTACATCCTCCACCTCGTGGAGAACGCACCAGAGCGCGCCAGGGAACAAGAGAAAGCAGACGCACTGAGGAGATCGCGAGAGAACCTAGGCCAAAGCCCGAGGGAGACCTGTTATTCCTGTTTGGGTCACTCAACCTGAGGAGAAGGAGACTTGCCAGAGCCCAGACATTGCTGCAGACCGGCGGAATCGAACGGAGAGCAGGCGGTGAGTTGGACAAGCTGCATGAAGACAGACAACGGATCCGGCCACTAGTATCCCCAGTCAAAATCCGGAGGAGAGACGTCCTGGGTCAGCGGAGCCTAAAGCCTGCGTCGGATGGGTGAGAGGCCTCCAAGGCTGTTTGTGATTAAAGGTCAAGCTGCTGTTTTCTCTTTAAAGTCCACAGGGCCCCAACTGACTAGTCGAAGACTTTCCTTCATGTAAATTCACTGGCCAGTTGAACAGTACCCGGGTACCACATACACACATATACACCTTCTTTACATTCTGGGACTTAACCTGTGCAGGACTCATTCTGTTACGAATCGGAACAAGGGGGTTAAAGATAAAGTTACGTTCCGAACTATATTTTTCTCTTTTCCGCTGCGCGTTTACCGCAATACGAAGGGATTGTATGCTTTGGGTTTCGCTACGTGTCCCCTTTTTCTGAACTATCGGGAAATTGCATTCTTTTATGTTCAGTCGCGAATATTTTATTTTCCGAAATACGAAGCCTCGTGTTTCGTTTCTTTTCCGCTGCGTGTTTTACCGTGATACGATAATACTGTAATAATACTTGTGAATACCGTGCTTCAACATCTGCTCAAGATTTTAGTAAACTATTTAAATGATAAAAACTCACAACTGTGTTGGAGTATATTTATTCCCTAGTGCGGGGAGACTGACCCGTGGTTCATTTTCAGCGGCTCCTCCGGGAGTGAGCGCTACACTTCTGTAATTCAGTTTGGCAATAGATGGTGCCATCTACTGGCCAAACAGGTTATTACAGTAATATATATATATATATATATCACTGTTCAATTTATTAAAATTAAATTAAAACTGATTTTTGGCAATGTTTTTTGGGGAAAATCAATTGGTAGTGATGGGGTTAAAGCTGGTTCACAGTGATATGACATACTTGAAAATGAGAGAAATCTCAATGTATCCTTCCTGGTAAAATACTTTGCAAATAAATAAATAATTATGACAAGATATAGTCTGGTATAGTGTGCAGTTGGACCAATGCCCTCAGTAATTGACAGCTTCCACGTCCTACCAACTGTGGTTACAGTCATTCGAGTTGGCGTATCCTTATGTGCAGGACTGAATATTTATGTCTAGACTACAATCTCCCACTTCATGTCATTCCCACCAGAGTTTAAATTAGTGTTTGTATATATTATGTATGGAGAAATATTAAAGCTACTTAGGCATCCTTACTGTAATTACAATCAAATTGTTTTATCATTGGCCACCTTGTAATAACCAGTACTCTAATTCATTTGTCTAAAAGCAAACTGGTCCAGTAGGTACTTACATGTTTAATACATTAGCATGATAATTGTCACGTTCACACTCGCTAACTGTGGTGTGGATCCCTATCGACAGACCTCTAAGCCCTCCGATCCTTGTGTGGTTGGGTCAGCTAACCTTATCACTCCCAGCCAGGGAAAACAAACACACCAGTAACAATGAGTATAATTTTGAGATCTTGGTAGTAGGTGTTCGTACTGAGCCTCCACTGGGGCTGAAGGGGATAACCTGTCGTCAGATGTGGAATATCCTGTGTTAGGCCTGTACTGGTTGTTTATTTAACACGAGTCAGAAACAACTTGGTCAATATCACAATCCAGGTCAGTAACAGAGAGGGTTTGTATACAAGCAGGGTTGGCAACAGAGGAGGTTCTCATACAGATTGAATCGGTAGCAGAGAGGGTTTGTCTACAAGCAGGGTTGGCAACAGATATGTATCCTGAGTCAGCTTGTGGCAGGATCAGCAGTCATTCTGAGGTTGCTCTGGGGTAAACCATACATACAGGCTGGGTAGGAGATAGAATCGTCAGTAAGCAGTCCGGGTCAGTAACAGAGAGGGTCCTTGTACAATCAGAATCAGTAACAGAGTGACTGAATCAAAGAAATAGAGAATCAGTGAATCGAATACACAAAACACTCAGCGATGCGGGAAAATGACTCCATGTC
This sequence comes from Leptobrachium leishanense, assembly GCA_009667805.1. Classification (NCBI taxonomy): domain Eukaryota; kingdom Metazoa; phylum Chordata; class Amphibia; order Anura; family Megophryidae; genus Leptobrachium; species Leptobrachium leishanense. Next base: position 497,275,183 of record CM019063.1, on the reverse strand, counting down.
AAGGCAATGACTCAGGGCACACTCAATGACTTAAAGGCCGGCGGCTACGCGTCATCATGCCGCGCCCCACCCCCTGATCAGCCGCAAGCATGCCGGGCACCGCCGGAGCTCCTGGCACTCGGCCAGTCAGCGGCGTCATGTGCCCGGGACCCCCCTGAGACCCACCCAGGTGTGACAATAATTTTCTATTACCCCTTGATGACAGGCATTGTCGGGGGTGGCTTAATGCCAGTGAGGCATACAGGTACACCTTGTCAATAGATGCCGTCGCGAGCCACAGATTGCGGCCCACCCAGCAGCCAACACGAGGTGCACATCATTGGCTGCAGGGGGATGGCCTGAGTTCAGGCCGTCCCCTTGCAGCCAATGACTTGCAACACGCACAGGCTGCGGGGAGAGGCCGAGGAGGACCATTGAAGACAGCGGGGTATACCTATAGGCCCTGCATCTTCAACGCCCTTTCCGCCTCAATGACGGCATAGCACGTCCTGGGGCGGCAAGGGGTTTATAATTTGTTTTTATAGTTTTCAATAAACAGTCGAAATTTAGTATTCTCGCATTTGTACTTGCAATTTAAAGTGACTTTCTTTTACCTCTTTGCTGCAGACTACAAGTGGAAGATGTCATTGCATTAGGTGAGGGTGACGTTAGAAAAAATCATCCGTTATACTCACTGTTCTGACAATCTACGGCTTCTCCCACTCTGGAATGGGTGACAGGGTGTCTGGCCAATGTGGGGGAACAACCAGGGGTCAGAGATGTCTTGAAATAAACAATATATAACTGGTTTGGGTCCTGTAATAAAAAATGACTTCACATAGCGTTTATACGTGATGTGAAAAAATGGCCAAAATAAACTCTGCAAACTGGTGAAACTGTCCAGCAGTGAAGCTGTTAACTGGCATTCAATCAATATGTAACAGCGTCAGTTCACAAGTTCCAACAAGTAAAATTTTAATTATTATAAATTATTTCGTCAAAGAAATCACGTATTATGTCTCATCCCAATGCGCCAGGAGAAATCTAGAATTGTATTTCTGCCCACATGCACACCACTCTCACGCTGTCTCTCTAGCTAGAATTTATTGTAATGAAACTACACATTAACTAGCTAATTATGTAACACTTGTATCCTAGGAAATAATCGTCCTAGATATTGGATTTTATTGTCTTAACAGTCTGCATTGTTTTATTTTTTTATTTTTATTTCTCTAATTTCTATTCATGCGTTTACCACTTGGAGCTGTAACAATTACTGATAATGTAAGTTGTAATGTTTCAGTGAGCCTTGGTTGTCAATTCAGAGACAACAATTCATAATTGCATGTTCAGTGTGTGAGTTTTATATGTGTTAGTTAGCCTATGTACAGTTTTATACCTGCTTTCTTTAAAAGTCCTAGTTTTAGGCGCAGTTTATAGCCATCAAATTACTGGCTAAACCATAATTTAGTTTTAAATATAAACACTGTTCTTATGAAAGTTAATAATTGAATATAATAAGCTGAACAAAAGAAGCTGAGCCTTTATATATATTTTTTTAAAGCATTGATGCACATACAGTATTACACAGTACGTGCACAGGCAGTTTTACTGTATAGATTTTCACTTGACTTTTGCAAAAACGATGAATCCATCAGCACTAAAAAAAATTATTAAAACATTTCCAACAGTGGTTGCTTTTCCATAGGGTCAGATGGGGCAGCGCCCAACCAATTTTTTGCAATAAAAATAAAAACTATATAAGGGGTTATTCAGAGAGCAACGAAATGTACTCTTTCATTCACTACACTTCGGGGAATCAAATTCCCCGACTCTGCGGTGAATTCTGCATCACTGCTGGGTCCTCGAAGTGTGGGGAATAGCCGACATAAAACCGTTGATTGAAAAAAAAAATTCTACAAAACCACCAAAATTATTGGATCCAATAACTTCAGCAGGTCTGGCGGTTTATCAAATCCGATTCGATAAGCTGCTGGGAACCTGCCAAAATGATCAGATCCGATCCAATTTGATAAATTATCGGATCCGATCCAATAAGCCACCGCAAACCCGCCGATACGCATCTGGAAAAAGTCGTTGATCCACCAAACACAGCAACGATCAGCCACTGGAAAAAGCAGACACGCCGACGAACAGGGTAAAATAAATAGATTAATAAAACGATTGAAAGTGTCGAATTTGAACCGCTGTTTGCAATAAAACTACTGGAAGAAAACGTCTGGAATTAACATATAAGGTCCTATGAATAACAATAAAGAGGTCTGTTACAGAAAAAAGAGAAAATGCTATTTAACCCCTTAAGGACTGTTGACGTACCCTGTACGTCCTGTCCACGGGTCTCCCTTAGACCCGCGGACGTACAGGGTATGTCAGCGGCGACCTAACCCCCCTTCCCAACCGATACTTACCTCCCTCGCTGGATCCCTCGGCGATCTGGCAGGGAGGAAGCCTGCCCATGTGATTTACATGGGCCAGCGAGGTTGATGACGTTGCCACGCTGCGTGGTGACGTCATTAGCAGGCGCCCCCATTCAAATCAATGGAGGGGAGGGGGGACTCCTTTGGAGCTCTCTATCTCCCCAAACATTGAAGCTAGGGAGATGCTTTTTGCACCGCTGGAAAGGGGAGAGTCTCCCCTTTTCAGCGGTGTATAGCATTAACCATTTCGCCACCGAATCGCGTTTCGGCGCTAATTGGCACCAAAACGCGATTCGAACCTGGAGGGGGCTGACATCTTGGATGTCAGCCAAGCCTCCAGATCCCCCCCACCCACTGACAACCTCACCATATGTGTGAGGATGTCAGTGGGCCAGTTAACCATCTAGCTGCCATGTAGAGATAAGGGGATCCTAAGGAAAAATGTTTTTTTTTTAAAGTTTTTTTGTCTGGGGGGGTTTAATTAAATAGGACCTAGGCTGTCATCTCAAAATAATTAGCACAAAATGGTCAGAATGAGCGCAGCGCACATAGGTGAACTGGCTCAGCAGTGAAGGGGTTAAAAAGCAAAAACATGTAAAAATTGGGTATTTCTGGTCTCGGGACAAAATTTTGAAACTATTTAGCCGGGGTCTTTTTTGGTGGTTGTAGATTTTGGGGATTAAATTACGAAAAAGTGTGTTTTTACCATTTTTTCATCATATTTCATATTTTTTTTATAGTAAATTATTCGATATGATGGAAATAATGGTATTTCTAGAAAGTCCATTTAATGGCGGGAAAAAGGGTGTATAATATGTGTGGGTTGAATAAACGAGTAAGAGGAAAATTTGACCTAAACACTAACAGCGCAGAAACGTAAATACAGCAGCGGTCACTAAAGGACGGATTTGTGTAAAACCGCCCGGTCACTAAGGGGTTAAAAAAAATCTGAATTTTTCTTCGATAAAGTCTTGAAAAATGCCTAAAGAAATCTTTATAAAAATAAAGAGACTTTTTTCTTCTGATTAAGATAAAAACAATTCTTTAAATATTGAATAAAAACGTGAATATTTTTAACATTGAAGCCTACGGGATTCGCCTGATTAAACCTGCCGAAGAAAACCACCGAATATCAGGGCATTTCTCGGAAATTTCACTACTGTCTGGTGTTCTCTGAAAAGGATAACCATTGCTTCTTTATGGGGATTTCTCTGCAGTCGAACAAGCACCATATTTTGCTGACAATTCACCAAAATTTGGCAAACTAGCTGCTTTCTGAATAGCCGAATGGCCAAAAATTGTACCGTATGAGGAAATTCACCGTTTAGTGGCATTTCGGGGCGAGATCGACTCTTTCTTAATAACCCTGATAATTTTATAGAATTTTTTATATGTTGTATGTTACATGTTTGTTATATGTTACATATGTATATGTTATATGGTTTATGTTATATATTTTTAACATGTGCCTGGTTGCTAAAATATGTTATGTCCCTTTAAACAGTGTCATTGTCTCCTCAACTGTTGCTAGGCAAAGTGGAAAAAAAAGGAAAGATAACATGATGATTTGTCTTCGACTTTCATCCAGAAATCTGATATGGGCTCTATGGTAAGTCTTGGCAATTACTGACCACTGCTGTTATCAATCTTCCTTCTGCTGGCTAATTGAGCTCTGAAGGGCATCAAACAAGCCCGACCAAAGCATGCTTCATCTGAGACTTGAATGTAGATTTTATCTGCTACACACAACAGGTGCTTGCCTTAACCACTTAATGACAGTAAATGCACCCAACACTTGCTATGTGCTATATAGTAAACAGGATTTTTTTTTAGTATACTGAGAGTTATTGTAAATAAAATTGGTAAGATCAGCATTCATCTTTTATTCTTAGCATAATAATAAGTTTTTTTCACTTTTAGATTTTTTTATACTGAATAATTACACTTGTAATCATTGAATTTATGGTCATTTTATTTGCCTCATTAATAGGAATATATCTGTATGGATTATTCCCTATATATGGGATCGTCCACATATTTTAGAGGTAGTAATGCCATAAATACATAGTCTTGTTCATGATTAGGAACATTCATGTTTCCAGTCTGGTACCCCACCAACTTGAAATGTCACCAGCCGCCACTTATTTCCAATAACACAACTCACTCGAATTCCTTAATTCTACTATTTATTTCGAATGAACTCCATTGATGAAATTAGTTTTGGAAGAAACAAACCACATATTGAATCTTCTGTCTCTGCTCAGTAACACAAGCCTTCATTTAGCAGTAGCTGGCTTGTCGTCTCTGTACAAAGTTAAAAAAAATACGTACATCAACATAATGCCTTTCTCCTGTAGGATCTCTTACCTCTCCATTCCTCATGCCAGTTATTGCGTTCTATCCCAGCAATATGGCCTGTAGTGCAAGGCTCACAGTACCCACAAGACACATCACTGAAAATAATATTGTTTGATATTGCTAATGATGTTAACCTTTAGAGAATATTTTTTAATAAATGATTAAATACATTCAAAAGGGATTTATTATTTCTCTTAAGGAATGGTGATTTATAGTGCTATACCAAGTTACAGTGTATGAAAAGAAATTAATACCAAACAGATTCAGTGGAGCGCTACACCAGTGCAATCCCCTCACACCAGTAAATGGTTCGTCACTGTGTACTAGGGATGTGCGTTTCGGGTTTCGGAATTCAGGAATTTTCACGAAATTTCCCGATTCATGCATTCGGATTCGGCCGATTTTCCGAAAATTTTCAGATCCAAAAACGGCAGATCCGAACAAATTTCCGAACCGAAACGAAAGCTTTTCGGAATTTTCGAATGGACTAGAAATGTGTAAAAGCGAAAATAATTTTTCGTTCCATTCGTGATTTCGGCTCCATTCCTGAGTTCGGTTCCATTTCAGTAATTTCGGACAACGTATTTTTCGGTTATATCGCTGATTCTGTAATTTTGTATCATTCCCATCTCAATGTATGCTTCCTGGAAAACCAGAGAAATCTCAATGTATCCTTCTTGTAAAACATGAGAAATATCAATGTATCCTTCTCGTAAAACCAGAGAAATCTCAATGTATCCTTCCTGGAAAACCAGAGAAATCTCAATGTATCCTTCTTGTAAAACCAGAGAAATCTCAATGTATCCTTCCTGGAAAACCAGAGAAATCTCAATGTATCCTTCCCGGGAAACCAGAGAAATCTCAATGTATCCTTCTTGTATAACCAGAGAAATCTTAATGTATCCTTCTTGGAAAACCAGAGAAATCTCAATGTATCCTTCCTGGGAAACCAGAGAAATCTAAATGTATCCTGCTTGTAAAACATGATAAATCCAATGTATCCTTCTTGTAAACCCAGAGAAATCTCAATGTATCCTTCTTGTAAACCCAGAGAAATCTCAATGTATCCTTCTTGTAAAACATGACAAATATCAATGTATCCTTCTTGTAAAACCAGAGAAATCTCAATGTATCATTCCTGGAAAACCAGAGAAATCTCAATGTATCCTTCCCGGGAAACCAGAGAAATCTCAATGTATCCTTCCTGGGAAACCAGAGAAATCTCAATGTATCCTTCTTGTAAAACCAGATAAATCTCAATGTATCCTTCCTGGAAAACCAGAGAAATCTCAATGTATCCTTCTCGGGAAACCAGAGAAATCTCAATGTATCCTTCCCAGGAAACCAGAGAAATCTCAATGTATCCTTCTTGTAAAACATGAGAAATCTCAATGGCAGAATTATCATATCGACAGAATTATCGTATCAACAGAAATATCGGATCCGAAAAACCATTAGTTTATGTCAAAACGAATAGACACTTTGAAACGAGGAGAACAGACGTTCCGAAAAACACGAAAATTTCCGAAATCACGAAAAAAAGTCGATACGAAAATGGATATCGGTCGAAACGAAAATTTACAAAATCCAAACAAACCGAACTGAATCGAACCAAAACAAAAATCGGTGCACAAGTCTACTGTGTACCCTTCTGGTGGTTTCCCCAAATGAAACCAATACTAGACCACAACAGTCACAAATGTTCAGAAATTGGTGAAGCGCCCTCCAATTCTTATAGGTATCTCTGTGCCTTTTAACGAGTCTTCTCTTTATCTCCATGTAACATGCAGAGAGAAAAATGTATAAAAACAATTGGTGCAATACGTCCTACTAGATCTTAATGTTTAATTGTTTCTTTGATTTTAAACTTACAAAGAGGAGAGTCTCCCCTTTTAAGCGGTGCTTGACTATAATCCCTGAGGCACCGGGCCGCGATCCGGAAGATCGAGGCTTAGCTCTGGTGAGGGCCGTCATCTTGGATGGAAACTCCACCTCCGGGTCCCCCCTCGTCACCTGAGCATGGCCTTTCCAATGATATCAAACATGACTATGTCCAAAGTAAAAAAATTATAATAAAATAATAAAATAAATAAAAAGAATTTAAAAAAAATAAAAACGTGTTTTTTTGTGTGTTATATTTATTAATGCAGCAATATTGTTCCCATTTCAATTATAATGTGAACAATGATGCTGCACTATGGGGGGGTGTTTGCTAAAAATTACATGAGCCCCCATTTCTAATTTTTTTAACAAGCGCACCCCCTAGAAAATATAACCGCAAAGGCTCGCATGATGAAATGGGAAAAAACCCAAACTTTACACGCTGTAGATGATTGAAAATTCAAATTTTATTGCATTTTTTGTTATAATATTCAGGCAGGACATGACGTATACATATAACAATCATATATTATGAATCTGCTGAGTCTGCCAGAAAAAAGGATATACAATATGTCTGGGTTGTATAATAAAATGTGACTTCAAATCGCGTTTAAACATGATGAGCAACAGTGGTAAAAATGAGCTCAGCACACAGAGGTGAAATGGCTCAGCAGTGAAGGGGTTAAAATGAAGTGTGCGTGGAGAAAATTAGGGCTCTAAATTCTGTTTTTATCAAGTTCTACTTTATCTCTAAAGAACTGGGGTTAAGCAACTAGATAATAAAAAATGACCACCTTTACAAAAGATACTACCACATTACAAGAACTGGAAAGCTAAACAGAAGGTGTTCTTTTAATAAAAGTGTCAGCAAGAGGTTGTTGTGTACCCCATTTCTATAAAAGAAATATCAGCAGACCCTCATCTGATGTGACCAAGTGTATAGTTTCTGATAATATATAAAATATTGTGTTTTTTTTTAATTACATAGGCAGCTTAAACGTTTTGATTGCCTTTTATCAAATAATGCCAGGAAATGTCATTTTATATGGAGGTTGTGCAAGGTGCACATTAGCTCCTAACGTTATCTACAGTGTCCAATCGCATGGGACATTTATTTTCTCAAGACAGCTAGACGTGTCAATACATTAGTATTTTGTATTCCTACATTGGAAAACCCCACAAGATAACAGTAAATACATTTAGCAAAAATTCCCTTATTTTCTTATCACCATTTTTGATTAGAGAGATAGAGCATAAAATAATGCAGAGATATTTTATTAACCCTTTTTTGGTTCTGGAGTTGTGTGTACTTTTTAATAATAAATTGGAAATAGAAATTCCATGTTCGTTTAATTCATTTCTGACTAGCCGAAGTTCATCCAAATTTCAATTCCAAACAGAAACACACAAATCAGTTCCTTCCGATTAGATTTTTTTTATAAATTCTTTTTGTTAGTAAAGCATCAGTTAATACATGACATCAGCAGGACAATACAAAGCAAGGTGTACAATACAGAAAATGGCGAGCTTGAAGCTGAACTTGATGGATGTTTTTTTTTTTCCCCTAAACTATTTTACTATAGGGGCTATTGAAAGAGCACTTTTATTCGACTCACTTCGGTGTGATTCAAGTAAATACAGTATTCACCGCAGGGTCCACGAAGTACGCCGAGGGGACCTGCCGAACGCCGCCAATAAACCCGCCAAATGCAGCCAACGATCCGCCCGAACGTCTCTGAACAGACCACCGAAAGCAGGCACAAACTACCAAATGCAGCCGATGATCCATCGAACTGCCGGGAACAGACCGCCGAACGCCGTTGAAAAATAACCGACCAGGCGCCGAACAGCGGTAAAAAAAAAAAAAAGACAACATTTTTAAAAGGCATTTAAAACAAAACAAATGCATGGAAATAATTTATAAGGTCCTGTGAATAACAATAAAAAGGTCTGTTACAGAATTTCAAAAAAACCTGGCATTTAAAAAAATAAAATCGGAATCAAAAAATGCGCTAAAAATATCCAGAAAAATTACCAAAAATCTTTTTAAAAAAATTTAACAAAAATACTTTTCGCACCAAATGAAAAGGAAAAACGGTTGAATAAAAAGTTAATAAACGCAGGATTTTTTTTTTACATTGAATTCTATGGGATTCGCCTGTCTAAACCTGTGGAATGAAAGCACCGAAAATCTACGTATTTTGACAACTTTTTTGTTGGTATGTATGATGCCTTTTATTTTATTTTGAATCAAAGCAGTAAGAGTAGGGGTAGAGAGACAAATACTGAGGGGAGCAGGAGGAATGGAGGAGAATACGGGGTCGTCTCTGGCCTCTGGGATATACGGTTCATATGGGGTTATCCAATTTTCTTGTCAGTTTGTTACAATTCACTGGAGAATACATCTGTATATACAGTACGTAAATGTAAATACATCTATAAATGTAAACTTGCAACACTTGACTTAAAATTGTCTGGACAAGTTACGCAGAAGGTTTATAAAGATGTGAACAGAAATTCTGCACAAGGAAGTGGAAACAAAACAGGACAGTGAACTACTTAAGCAGGAGTCTGCAGCTGCATGTCAAGATATGGAAGGGAAACCCTAATCCCTTGAACCCGTCATGCTCTGAGGAAGACTGTCTGGAGGGAGAGGCTGATCAACAAGAAATATTGTTAAACATGTTATTTAAGCATCCAAGCAACCCAATACAAACAGAATCTTCATTTTATAAATAAATGACACTAGACAGTGTCTCACTAGACGGGTCAGATACAGGTAAATCCCTTCATTTTCCATATGAATCTCTGAATTAATAATTTTCTGTTACATTATAGCTATTTATTATATATTAAATATTAAATATTAGTGACCCTTTAAAGCTTAGGTGTGTAAGTCTACATTAATAGTAGATCTTGTTTATTTTAGCACATTTTGGCGCTCATTATTCATCCATCTCACTTTTTTCCTCAGTGGGAACATTATCAAGTTCATGGTACCGGCAGCGCTTACAAAAGGAAGTACCTCAATGAATAGGTTTAAAAAAAAAAGTGCAACACAAAATGAAATATTAATGTTTCAGGAAATGTCGAGAAAGGCTGCAGGAAATGATAACACCGCAAAGATGTAAAACAAACATCCAGGAATACTGTAAAGATGTGTCATTTTGACATACCGTGTTGTATTCGATATGTGCTAGGCGTGAAAGCCTCCATAATATTCAGGAAATGTCACCCATTACAACACAAATCCAGGGACTTAAATAATAGAAGCCTATGGAAATATGCAATGATTGGTTGTAGTAAATGGAACAATTGTAAATCTTAATTGCTATATTTCTCGTGCCAGATCGCATTGTTTTGCTTCATTTCTAAGTTTTGGTTCTTAATTGCGTTTATTTTAGATGCATAATCATAAACGAGAGTCCGAGGAAATGGTTTATTTCCACTTCGATGTTTTATTTATTCTACACACACATACGATGCTTATCTAAGCACACGTTCATCAGGCTTTACAGATCTTTAACCTCTTAATGACTACGCGATGATCTATGCTGCCACGCCGTATGAGGCTTTAATGCCTGGCAATGGCATAGAGAGCATCACACAGTCTAGCTGACATTCTGAGCTGCATAAGGTGAACATATATGTAGCAAAAATGGCAAATTGCATGAATCGGAGCCCTGCATCCATGGTGCAAGGCTTTAACCCTGTTATAAACCATCCAAACATGTCCCAACCCCATCCACAGACTGCATGCAACCTATAAACACATGCTACCTGATTCCCAAAGCCCACCCATTTACATTAATGCTGTCCTGCCCCATACCTGTCAATCATTTACTTGTCACAGCAGACAAGACTTCGGTCTGTCCAGTGGCTCCATGAATGATAGGATTGTCATCTTACTGTCATGCAAATGCCACCATATCCTCATTTTTGAAGATTACCAGTGTCACTTGCATGGAGAGGGTTCGAGCATCAGGCAGCAAAAGTGAATGGAAAAAAATAATTACAAACCCAACCTTGCTGCTGGATTTAGGGTGAGTTTGCTGAAATATACCATTTGGTCAATGGGATTTGGTCTTGATCAATCAGTAGAAATGTGACATATTATGCTCTGTTAAAATAAAGAGCTATATTTAGATTTTTTATATATTCAAAATTTTAATTTGAAAATAAGACAGCAGTACAGCAGACAAAGACGAAAAAATAACATGAGTAGATAGCAAGGGTTATCAAAGGGACCAAAAATAAGGGGATGGGGTTAGGACACTCAGAAAGACGTGGGTCTGCAGTACAAGGGAGACAAATATAGTCACAGGGCATGCAGCGGGTGCGCTACTAGGGCAGGCAAAAGAAAACGGAACAAGTGGAGGGTGGGAAAAAGGTGGGGGGCTGCCCAGAAAGAAGCAGCATTCCCGGCTCGCTCCACGGACCCCGCGGTGAACCTGAGGCTGAGGAAGAGGATACATGGCTGGGAGAGATGGGGCAAGAGGAAGCGTCAGAGCCATGGTATCCGCTCCAATGGCTTGCCCAGATCAACCCAACGTCCTGCACACACACCTCAAAAAAAGAGGGAGGGGAGAAAAAAGCCAGACGCCCAAACCGCCACATAAAACCCCCTTCTGTATAAGTAAAATAGAGTCTGCAAAAAAGTGTCCAAAACAAAGGGGGGCAGGTGAAACGGCATAAGTCTTCAGAAAATGTCTCTGTGTATAAGGGAGTAAAACAAGTCAGCAGAAAGGGGTCTTATAGCAATAAGGGGTGGGAGGCAGTCACAGAACGTCTCTGCCAGCTAGATGCCAACCAAGATGGCTGCCAGGAAGTGCAGAGAGCCTGCGGGTGATAATCTCAGGGACTTCCGACAACAAAAATCCTGGACCAGGATATGAGCCGGGGAGGCTGGCCAGGTGGCCTCAATGTGCTGAGAAATCAGCAGGCAGGGGACTGATACATGGGGCTCCCGGAAAACATGTCTGTCCTCCCTGGCACCAAGCTCCACCCCTTGCTATATTTAGATTTTAAACCTGATTTAATGAAGGAAAAAATATTTTTGGACTAATGATTTGTATCCCAGCTTCACCAATATTTGTGATCTGAAAACTTTAATTTTCACAATCCTGTGCTATTTTAATGCATTTATGCACTTGTTTTTATTTATATTGTTTCACCTGTTAATTTTACCTTGTTATAATGTGGCAACGGTTATTTATATTAATGTGTAAGGCAACTCATTAGATTTTAGTATGATTTGAAAGAATATTCCGTTTGCTATCTGTTGAATAGAAAAGTTTGTTGCTTAATAGTACAAAATAAAACATACAATGCGTTGGAAATAATTCAAATTCTGGCTTATACAACTTGTTACAAAATGACTGCGTTGCTAAATAGCTGGGGAGCAGAGATGAGAGAGCAACAACCTTTGGAATTGGATAACTTTTCTTATGTCTTCATTGAGTTTTCAATTACAACCTTGACTAATCAAAGTTCATTAAAATAGACAAGTGTTTAAAATGAATTAATTCATGCTTAAAACAACACTGATTTTTAAAACTGTTTAACCCTTTCACTACCAAGTGGGTTTTAATATTATCGTGACATTTATTTGAAACATGGTATGCATAGTGAACAATTAAATATATATATCAAATATCCCTGCATGAGCCAAGGTGGGCCCATTATTCACATTAGGTAGGGATAGCCGCTTTCTGCATTAAGCGCAGATCAGGAAACAAAGTAACTAGACAACCGAACAGGACAACAGTCAGGGCTAGAGTTAAGGGAGGGAATAGACTTGCACCCAGCAGCACACTAAAGAGAACCCTAAACAAGGATACGGTCCTTAGAATGGCTGTCTATTCTAAAGGAAGGGGATCTCAGTACTGGGTGACACACAGAACCACCAGATAGGACAATAGGGACAATTCCAGAGACGTGGTCATGAACTACCCAGGGATCAGAACACCAGAGAGGGACGTCAGAACAAGCCAGGGTCATACACAGAAGATCAAATAAGACAGAGACACACAGATCTGAAATAAACCGATATAACAGACATGACACTTGGATGTGCGGACTGACAAAGGATACAAGAAACCAGAAATAAACTGAACGCAGGAAAACAAGGCAAAATAAAAGACGTCAATACAAACTCAGAAACAGATACTGCAGGCAAAAGCATCAGGGAGCAAAGTAACACAAATACAGCTCATATGCAGGAGCCTTGGGCAATGGGAGAGGCTGTTCAGAACATACACAACTTGTGATTGCAAGATTCTTCATGATTCTATGATTTTAGACTTTATTGTTCTACCTACCTAACCCAGTATTCCCACACTTGACCTGAAAGGTGGACTGTTACACTATTTATTGTTGCCTCCCCACCTTGATATACTGTTTATTTGTCATCTTAAAGTGTATCCTTTTGATATGTTCTCCCTCTCTGTCCTGTATCTTCTGGAAATGAAAAATGTTCAATAAAAAAAAGGAATAACAAACTTTGTAAGCTTACAAAACAACAAAGACAAGTACCTCTAAGTTCTAGTTCAATTGATCTCTTACGGTAATAAATTATTTGGCAGGCACATGTAGCCATCAACTAAGCCAAATAAGGCGTTATTCAAAGAGAGCCGAATTGGCTCCGGAATGGCGGTGAATTTCACAGTACACAGTACTATTCAAAAAGCAGTCCGTTCGCCAAACTTTAGCGAATTGCAAGCTAAATAAGTTGATCTTCGACGGCAGTGAACTCCCCCATATTGAAGTAATGGTTAATCTATTCAGAGAACACCGAACAGCAAAGAAATGTCAGTGAAGCGACCTGATGTTCGGTGCTTTCATTCAGCAGGTTTAATCAGGCAAATCCCATAGGTTTCAATGTAAAAAAAATTTTTTTATTAAATATCTATTAAACCATTTATTCTTTTAATCTGCAGCAGAAAGTCTCTTTATTTATTTATTTTTTAGGATTTATTTAGGCATTTTTCAGAATTCTTTCAGCAATATTTTTCCCCCTAATTCTTTTTTTTTAAACAGTTTTTTTTTCTGTAACAGACCTTTTTGCTATTATTTATAGGACCTTATATGTAATTTTCAGGCATTTTCTAGTAGTTTTTTGAAAAAAGCTTTTAAAAGTTAGGTTTTTTTTTTATACCTGTTCTTCAGCTTGTCGACTTTTTTCAGTGGCTGGTTGGTGCTCTGTTTGGTGAATCGTCTGTTTTTTTCGTATGCATTCGGCAGTTTTGCGGCAGATCAGCACGTGCATTCTGAGTTTTTTCAGCAACTTATCGGACCAATAGATTGGGTGTCCAATACGATACAGTGATAAATGGCATAAATATTTGTCCATAGGGTATAGGGGATAACCCTCTGAGTAATGAAAAAGAAAAAAGGAGGACAGCAAGGGTAGGAGAAGCTATCGACCAATCCAATGTCTGGAGAAGACTTATCGGACCAATCCAATGTTTTTTCAGCGGTTTTTCCGTTCGATGCGGTGATTTTGAGGTGGTTTTTCAGATGCGTTCAGCAGATTTTCCCTGCACTTTGGGGACCCTACAGTGAATGTTGAATTCACCAAAGGGTCGTGGAATTTGTTTCCCCAAAGTGCAGGGAATGAAAGAGCATCGAAATTCCAATAAAATAGGCTGGAGAGGATCTCCTGACACATCGGGCATTACCTAGTCAACTCGGAGACGGGCTGCAGTTTTACAAGCAGGAACACTATCAGTGTTATTCAAAGAGCACCGGAATAGAATTCCGGTGCTCTTTGAATAACACTGATAGTGTTCCTGCTTGTAAAACTGCAGCCCGTCTCCGAGTTGACTAGGTAATGCCCAATGTGTCAGGAGATCCTCTCCAGCCTATTTTACCATGGTATTCAAAATGCGATTATTTTATATATTTTGCAGATTTTTTATTACGCTTACCGTATTTTTCGCTCCATAAGACGCACTTTTCCCCCCGAAAAAAGTGGGGGGAAAAGTGTGTGCGTCTTATGGAGCGAATAAAGCACGTTGCAGTGTTCACTCCCTGCGAGCATCCGAAGCTATGGAGCTTCGGCGCTCGCCTGGGGGGAACCACGTCACCAGGCGAGTTCTCACGAGATCGCGGCTGGTCACATGGCTCCCCCAGGCGAGTGCCCAAGCTCCATGCCGCCGGATGCTCAGAGGGAGCCGAAAACACGGCGGCGGTGGCGGCGGCAGGAGGTGAGTTGGGACCTGGGGGCAGTATCCATGAGAGTTGCTGGGGCAGTATATCCATGAGAGTTGCTGGGGCAGTATATCCATGAGAGTTGCTGGGGCAGTATATCCATGAGAGCTGCTGGGGCAGTATATCCATGAGAGCTGCTGGGGCCACTGGTGTATTTTGGCCTAGGCCAACTAGGCCCAGGCCTAGGGCGGCACTTTCCAGGGGGCGGCGGCGGCGGCGGTATTTTACCAGGAAGGATACATTGAGATTTCACTAATTTACACTTTCAATTTCACTTTCCAGGGGGCAGCAAAAAACCTCACCACTAAGGCTAGGGTCAGACGAAAGCAGTTTTAACGTGCGTTTAGACGCACGAAATCACGGCCGTGCTAGCAGCAAATGACGTCCAATGCCGGGGAACACACGAAGTACGGCCGCACGAAAGTTCGTCCGCGCAACGCAAGTGGCAAACGAACGCATTTTTTCTAGAACGTCAAACCTCTAGTACGGACGTACAGAGTGCGCTGCGTCCGCTAGAGGCGTGTGTGCGTGATTGGGAGACGTCAGACACTGCTAATGTCCGGCCAACATAACGTCCAGACACAAAAAGTGTTTTATTGATGATCCGTACAAAATCACGGACGAAAAGGCGCATCGTATGACCGCTATCGCGTATTCTGTGAAAAAATGCGTCCATTCGTTTGAACGCACTTTTTCACGGACAACGTGAAAAATGTGTTCGTCTGACCCTAGCCTAAATGGGTTACTCACAGAGCACCGAAATGACGCCAACTTTTTGGTGTTCTGTAGTTCCCTGCACTTAGGAGAATAAAATTTCCCCACCCTGCAGTGAATTCACCATTCACCGCAGGGTCCCCAAAGTGCATGGAGTCGGCCGCTGAATGCTGCCACCGCAAACCCGTGGCCTGCTGTTTTCAAAAGAACTACTGAACGAAAATGTCTGGAATTTACATATAAGATCCTATGATTGATAATAAAAAGTTCTGTTACAGAAAAAAGAAAAACTGCTATTAAAAAAAAGGGGGGGGGAATTTTGCCCAAAAAAATCTGAAAAATGACTAAAAGGTACTAAAAAAAAAATCAATAAGTAAAGACTTTTTACTGCAGATTAAAATAATAAATGATTTATTAAGTATTGCATAAAAACGGGAATATTTTTAACATTGAAACCTATGGGGTTCGCCTGAATAAACCTGCTGATTGAAACCACCGAACATCAGGGCATTTCACTGCCATTTCTCTGAGTCTCAGTACCACATGACTGGCTGAACCACGTGAAACGCACGCGCGCAGCTGCCCGCCCTTTCGTTAACACAGACTTTATTCTGGACTGAACACCCACCAGGAAGGGAATCAAAGCTACAGTGCACCCTCTGGTAGTGTCACCCCACTGCTGACAAGATGGCTCCACAGCATAATTGCTGTGTGCTCATATACACTCGGTTTGCTGGGAGTTTTACTGCAGTGGATTCTGATGCACTCATACACACCGCACATTGCATTGCTGGGAGTTTTATTGCTGTGGATTCTGTGATGCACACTGCATATTACTGTGAGTTTTATTGCTCTGGAGCTCTGGGATACGCTCATACACACTGCACATTACTGTGAGTTTTATTGCTGTGCAGTTCTGTGATATGCTCATACACACTGCACATTTCTGTGGGTTTTATTGCTGTGCAGCTCTGATATGCTCATACACAGTGCCCATTTCTGTGGGTTTTATTGCTGTGCTGCTCTGTGATACGATCATATGCAGTGTACGTTTCTGTGGATTTTATTGTTCAACGAATTAGAGCGGCTGCCTGTGATCCCGTTTACTTGACATGCGTGGCTGTTCTTTGTAAAAATGCTTGAATTTAAACATTTCATAATTTTCTTTATATCAATAGATACATTTGAAATGGTATACAAAATATACAAGTAGGCACTTGGTATCCACTTTTTATATAAAGAGAGGAAATGGCGGAGCTCTAAGAGGAAAAGGTGGAGCTTAAAGAGGAAGGGTGGGGATTAACCAGGAAGAGGTGTGCCCTTGACAGGAAGGGGTGCGTCAAATTTAAATTAGGGGGTGCACGAGTTTAGTCAGGCCTAGGGCAGCACAAAACCTAAATACACCACTGGCTGGGGCATATCCATGAGAGCTGCTGGGGCATATCCATGAGGGCATATCCATTATTACACTATTTGATTCAGAATATTTTTTTTCCTGTTTTCCTCTAAAAACTAGGTGCGTCTTATGGTCAGGTGCGTCTTATGGAGCGAAAAATACGCAAAAAAAAATAATTATTTGCAACATATGAAATTGTCTATGAGGCTGGCCTTCCACTGGATCCGTAGTTGGACGACTGACTTTTTCATCAGACCATGGACGATGTCGCTCATCCGACCAGGTCAGACTAGGGTCATCCACTGCGTGCGATCTGTCGTGCGACCACAGACGATCCAAATCAAAATCAGAGGTGGAGTGCAGAGGTTGCCAAAACCAGAATAAACTGGTTTTACATACAAAAACAAGTTCATTCTGCTTTTGGAACCAGTGCAGTCCTTTTTTTTGTTACTATTATTTTTACTATGCGCTTTGTCTGTAAATCTGTCAAACTATCCCCTAAATCAGGGCATGACGCCAACACTTCAGTGCAGTACTGCGCTCTGATATTCGTTTTCTCTGCCGATGCAGATTGCCGATGTGCAGCGAACTGCACCATATTTTGCCATCATTTTTACAGTACAAACAGCAACAAAATTGCACCGTATGGGGTAATTCAACATTCAGTGCCCTTCGGGAGGCATGTCAGTGCTTAGTAAATAAACCCCTTTGCGCAGCAGCACCACCAGTCCCATGTTACACAGCTAGTCCCACCATGCACAAAAGGTGGTTTAAACGTACATCATGTCTGCACCATTTATTTTCAATGGGAGTTCAAAACCAGCAAAAAAACAATATAAATACGTTTTTTTAACTCCCCTAATGAGTTTGTCAACGTCCATCTTGCCCAGCAATTGTTCTGAACTCCCAGCCTGCAAGGTGTGATCGCCCATCTGCTGTGGTCTTTACCCGTCGCCAGAAGTCGGACGCGTCGGACGTCTGCTGCAATGGACGATGGTTCCATTCACATTCATGTTACAGGATCGGACATACAACGACAGACAATATCGGATGATCGCACCATTGCACGAAAACGGTTCCAGTGGACGGCCAGCCTGAAAGTGCAATGTAGCACACAGGTAACCCCTTCACTACCTGTTGGTGCCCCAATATCGAATATACTCAATTTGGTTTCATTCAGGAGCAATGCAAAGGAATTTGATTTATTTCAAACAAAATAATTTGGAAATGAGCTCTAGGATCTGCCCCAAACATTTTAGCACAGTTTGAACAGCTGGACCTCTGTGCCAAAAGCACAGATACTGAGCTGGTTCAGCATGGAACACATATGCAGTAGCACCGTTTGCCAGCAGATGGCGCCATGTGCCTCTCAAATATGGCTACTACAGCAATAAATACATTACAAGTATTTTCATTTGTTTTTTACTGTATAATTAATGAAAAGTGATTTCCAAAATTAAAAATAACCAGTGGCTTTATAGAAAATCCCTTGATAGGGAAAGGGTTAATCTTCAGATCCCTGCGCATTGTGATGTAAGTATTCATATCTATGCATTATCACTAGAGATTATTTGTAATAAATAAAGTCAAACACATTTGGACATTGCAGAAGCATTACTGGTTGCTTTGTTATTCCAGACGCATCAGTTTTCTAGCAGTGCATTTCAAAAATTTGTGTGTAATGATAGGTATCTAAAGATAAGCAGCTTTAATGTTTAAATCCTAACACTTAATTCTTTTCTGAAGCTTGAACATTTCTCAAAGTTGGAAACTGCTTCAATAAGTAGCTCAGTTAATCATTTGTTTTCATTATTTCTAGAAAAAGAACTTATGTGCAGAGGTTTCATGTTTCTATTCCAACAGTGGCTGTACAAATAGATAAACTATCAGGGTTATTCAAAGAGATTCGAAAAGTCACCGCACGTTCGGTGACTTTTCGTTCTCTTCAATTCGGTTCCTTTGGCCGATCCCATTTCGGTGACCCTGCGGTGTATTCAGCAAACACCACAGGGTCCCCGAATTGCAGGGAAGAGCTACCGAAAACCCGATGAAAACTAACTGCAAAACCCAGCGAATGCACGCTGAAAACCCTCAAAAACATCTGGATTAACCAGCCGAAAACCACGGAAAAACCCGAGCAGGAGCCGAACGCAGCCGCCGGAAAAAGCCGAGACCAGAAGAGGCAGTGAATAAATTAGAAAAACAGTTTGCATGAATGATTGAAAAGTGAAACGCTGTTTGCAAAGAAACTACTGAGCGAAAATGTCTGAAATTTACATATGAGGTCCAGGGAATGATAATAAAGAGGGCTGTTACAGAAAAAATAAGTAAACTTAAAGAAAAATAAAAAAAAAATCGGACTTTTAAAAAAAAAAAATGCTTAAAAGATCCTAAAAAATCTATAAATAAAGAAACTCTTTACTGCAGAATTTTATGATGAACAGTTTATTATATATTGAATTAAACCGGAATATTTTTAACATTGAAGCCTATGGGATTCTCCTGAATAAACTTGCCGAATTAAACCCCCGAATGGCAGGGCATTTCGGGAACCTTTCACTGCTGGTTTGTGTTCTCTGAATAGCCGAAGCAGTGCTTTTTCATGGGGTTTTCACTGCCCTCGAACAGGCACCGAACAGGCACCGTATGTGCAGGCAATTCGCCAGGATTTGGCGAATTGCCTGCTCTCTGGATAGCCGAATGGCCAAGAGAGGTAACTCGCTGATTTTCAGCTTTCGGTTACCTTTCTCAAGCAATTCGGATCTCTTTGAATTACCCTGTTTATCTATAAAATAACTATAGCATAATAAATGTATGTGTGTGAACTGCTGTGAGGTCAATCAATGCAGAGGAATCATTCAATGGTTATCTATGGGACAATTTTGCTGGCGCCGAACTGCACCGCATTTCCCTGTCAATTGGCCTGTTGCGCTAAATCTACTTGATTCAGCCCAACAGGCCAATTGACATCAAAATAGAGTGTAGTTCGGGGCAGTTCGGCAGCAGCAATATTGTCCCATAGATAACCATTGAATGATATATAGATATGCAGATCGCCGAAGTAAAGTGAAATGCACCATATTTGGCTTTCCATCGCCAGTGGTGATGAATCTATCCAAAATGATGCATTTTATTGATTTGTTACATTTCGGATTATGTGGCTGTGTGATTCAAATTTTGGAAGTACGTACGAAATACGAATTGCTGAAATTTTGGACAAAATGCTATTCGTAAAAAAAGAAATGCACATGTCTAGTAATCTCTCTGTGAAGTGTTCAATGGGAATTTATTTATTTATTTATTTATAAAGTATTTTACCAGGAAGGATACATTGAGATTTCTCTCGTTTTCAAGTATGTCCTGGGTTCAAGAACATTTAATTGTTACAGTTGTTACAGAAATACAAAGTAATAAAATGCAAGATATTAAAAAAAAAACACAAAATAGAGATTAACACAGAAAATAAATATGAATAAAATATAGTCACTATGTTACATGTTTACAGGTGCATTCTGTATTGAGGTACAGTATGTTAATAGGGAGGTCTTAAGGGACTTTAGACTGGGGGAAGATTTGATGGCGTCTGGGAGGTTATTCCATAATTGTGATGCTCTGTAGGAAAATGAGGACCGAGACACTTTCTTTTTGTTTTGTGGTATTGCAAGTAAGGTGCAGGTCCTGGATCGGAGGCTATAGGATGAGGGAACTGCTGGGGGAAGCAGCCTATTCAGGTAGGGTGGTAGCTTCCCAGAAAAGCTCTTAAACACCAGGTTGGAAAGGTGAAGAGTGCGTCTGGATTCCAGCGACGGCCAGTTTAGCTCTTTTAACATGTCACAGTGGTGGGTCATGTAGTTCCATTTGAATTACTATATGTAAATGTACCTATACAGCCAGGTGGAAAAAATTGTCTATTCAGAACCTCAATGATATCATATTGTAATACATTTGTAGCATCCTGTATCTGGAATGCTTGGGACCTCAATCACTCCTGATTTTGAGTTCTTCCATATTTGAGAGTCCAAGACCAAGAGAATCTTATGTTTGAGAGGAAGAGGGTCGCAGCTGAATAGCCGCGATCCCCATTCTGTTACTGCCTCCATCATTTATTCATGGCGAGAGCGTTGTGCAGGGTATCTCTGCAGACATGATGCTCTGATTCAGTGAGACTTCGAGCAACGTGTCATACGCTGCAGGAGCCATTCGAAATCCAGAAGTACTAAATTCCAGAAGGCTCTTTTTTTTCGGAGCCTTCCAGATTTTAGAATTCTGCATTTGAGGTATCCAGTCTGTACATCTTTGGCTGGTCTGTTTGATAGCAATAATTAGTGTGGTTTTAAGTAGAACCTGCTTTTGGTTTTATTCATAGATATGGGATTGAATTTAAATCAAAACATATGCTAGCCAGTCAGCTACAGATATTAGACATATGCACTCATTTTGGTTAATTCTTTGATTTGTCTCAATAATGATAAAACTAACCATCACAGTATTTTTTATTATTAGTTAAATCATTCATGCAGTGTGCTGCGTTAAGTGGCGGATGTCCAGCATGTGCTGATGTCCAACATGTCCTATCTTGCTGCCACTTTATAAAACAAAGTCCTTACTAGATGGTATCTCCACCCGCATCAATTGGCTCATTTATACCATGGAGCCTCCTCTCAGTGCTTCCGAGGATGTGGAGAGGAAGGGACGTATTTCCACACGTGGTGGAGTTGCCCGGGGGTAAAGCCTCTCTGGGATGAGATGTTTGCAGACTTGAGTCGATGTCTTGGAGTCCGTCTGGAACCGGATCCATGGACGGCCTTACTTAACCGTCCCTATCAGCGCATATCCCTTCAACGTTGCGCTGACAACCTGATTTCACGGGTGTGTACTGCGACCCGTCTCTGCTTCGCACGCACCTGGAAAGGGCCGCCTCCTGACAGAGCTCAAGCGGGTACCAAGATCTGGTTCATGATTAACATGGAACGCCTGTCGGCGGTTCTCCATGGTCGGATGCCCCACTATGAACGGGTCTGGTCCCCGTGGCTGGAAGTGTTCGCACCCCCAACCGCCCTCGCCCTAGCATTTTCTGGCTGACGGCGAAGTTTGTTCTGTCCATAGATTACGCCCGACTTTTAGAGTTCTAGGGCTGGTCTTCTCTGCCCTCCTTGATTCCAGGAGGGCTGTCTTCTGGTCTGGACATTTTACCTCTCTCCTATTATCTCACCCCTCCCCCCCTTTTTTTTTCTTTCTCCTCTTTCTCTCTCTTCTTTTCTCTCTTACAGTTGTGTTCAAAATTATTCAACCCCCACTGAAATTGAGTGTTTTGGCCAGTTTGACATTGATTTTGATCATTCAGTCATCTTGCTTACAATTACATCAAAGAGGCACGTGTAGGTCAAACAAATATAACATAACATTTATAATGAAATAACCACAAATGTCTTTTCTGTGCTCACATCATTATCAGTTTTATTCAACCCCCAAGTGACATTCAATCTTAGTACTTAGTACAACATCCTTTTACAGTTATAACAGCTTTTAAAAGTGAAGCATAGCTTGACACAAGTGTCTTGCAGCGATCTACGGGTATCTTCGCCCATTCGTCACGGGCAAAAGCCTCCAGTTCAGTCACATTCTTAGGCTTGCGCACTGCAACTGCTTTCTTTAAGTCCCACCAGAGGTTCTCAATCAGATTTAAGTCAGGTGACTGCGATGGCCACTCCAAAATGTTCCAGCCTTTAATCTGCAACCATGCTCTAGTGGACTGCTCTAGTAGACTGGAGGTATGCTTGGGATCATTGTCCTGTTGAAAGGTCCAACGTCTCCCAAGCCTCAGGTTTGTGACGGACTGCATCACATTGTCATCCAATATCTCCTGGTACTGAAGAGAATTCATGGTACCTTGCACACGCTGAAGCTTCCCTGTACCTGCAGAAGCAAAACAGCCCCAAAGTATGATTGACCCCCCCCATGCTTCACAGTAGGCAAGGTGTTCTTTTCTTCATAGGCCTTGTTCTTCCTCCTCCAAACATAGCGTTGATCCATGGGCCCAAACAGTTCTAATTTTGTTTCATCAGTACACAGAACACTTCTGTGGTTTGTCCACATGACTTTTGGCATACTGCAGTCGACTCGTCTTATTCTTTGGAGACAGCAAGGGGGTGCGCCTGCGAGTTCTGGCATGGAGGCCTTCATTACGCAGTGTGCGCCGTATTGTCTGAGCTGAAACTTCAGTACCCACATCTGACAAATCTTTTCTCAGTTCCTCAGCAGTCACACGGGGACTTTTCTCCACTCTACGCTTCAGGTAGCGCACAGCAGTCGAAGTCAGCATCTTCTTTCTGCCACGACCAGGTAGCGTTTCAACAGTGCCCTTTGCCTTGAATTTGCGAATGATGCTTCCTATGGTCTCTCTTGGTATGTTTAACATCTTTGCAATCTTCTTATAGCCATTGCCCTTCCTGTGAAGAGTAATCACCTCTTCTCTTGTCTTCCTGGACCATTCTCTTGACTTCACCATGTTTGTAACCACACCAGTAAATGTCTAGAAGGAGCTGAGTATCACAGTCATTTTAAAGCTGCCTAATTGGTGCTTATTATGCTTTATTGCTGCTCCGTGACATCCACAGGTGTTTTCAATACCTGATTGAAAACACTTGAATGAACCTCTGTTCTTCAGAGTGGTAGTCTTTAAGGGGTTGAATAATTGTGTCAATGAAGAATTCACAAAAGAAACATTTACTACTGTATTACAAAACCATTTGATGTCATTTTAGTTGCATATGGTTCTTTAAAAAGTCCTTGTAGAATTTCACTCTGAATACAATTACAAATGTACACTAAATTCCCTAAAACCCTTTACAGCATTGGGGGTTGAATAATTTTGAACACAACTGTATCTTTACTTCCTCTTATATTTCCTCTAGTTACCTCGGACATGAGGATCTCTCTGAAAAATCTTACATCTACCCGCTCTTCCCGAGCGGAAACACATTTGCCTCCCTGATTGTTGCACTCCTTCCTCCGGATTTCCATTTATTTCACCGTTTTTCATGGTATATTCACGTTTGCTCATTTTGGATGTGTTATGATCACTCTTACTGCAATGTAAGCATCTTTCATGATGTATTCTGCCTCTGCTTATTACCCAATAAAAACCTTTATTGAAAAAAAAAAAGAAATAACTACACGATTGGGGGTCCTAATGACCGTCATGACAACCTAAAGTTTTCAGATTAAACACTCTATTATGTTATAAGTCTAATAAATACAAAGTACAACATAAATATGTAACTCGTCGCAATGTCCATAATGTAAAAGCCGCATTTTACGTTAAAACCCACATTTTACAAGAAGGTCTGCCATTCATATTAAAACATAAAGTAAAATATGCATTTTTACTTTACACATGTAATTCATATCTGTGCACTTGTATTTACACTGGACTTGATTTATTGTTTTTCTTTTTATATGGAGTGTTTCAATGGGGAATGGCAAAATTAAGGGGGTTATTCAGAGAAAGGTGAAGCTCAGGAGAATGACTGGAGAAGTGAAAATTCTAGGTCAAAATAGCCAAACCAGAAAAATTATCCCATTTATCTCACTTTCCAAATTGGCTATTTGATCTAGATTGTTCTCTTCTCCTGCTGTTCTCCTGCTTTTCACCTTTCTCTGAATAACCCTGTAACTCTTTTTTCCCGTTAAATCGTTAAGGCTGTCATTGCACACGTTTTCTAGATATCTCTGCAAGGTTTAATGACTGCCATATCACCATAACACCCTATAAACTTTGTTATTATTATAAGTCTAATAAATATAAAGCACTATAAATACTGTATATATACAGTGCTTTATATTTATTAGACTTATAATAATAACATAGAAACCAATAAATCAAGTCCAAGTGTCAATAAAAGTACATATATGAAATAAATGTTTAAAGTAAACTAAAAATGCATATTTTACTTTTATGTTTTAACCCTTTCGCTGCTGAGCCTTTTCCCACCTCTGTGCTGAGCTCATTTTAACCGTTTCGCTCATCATGTTTAACCACGTTTTGAAGCCTTATTTTAATATATGACCCAGACATATTATATATCGTTCTTTCCGGCAGACTGTGCAGATTCATAATATGTCATTATTATATGTATATGTTATGTCATGTCTGTATATTATAACAAAAAATGCAATAAAATTTGAATTTTCAATAATTTACAATGTGTAAAGTGTTTTTTCTCACATTTTAACATGCGATCGTTTGCGGTTATATTTTCTATGGGGTGCGCTTGTTAAAAAAATTAGAAATGAGGAATCATTACTTTTTTTTGGGGAAAATTACGTGTTTTTTAGCAAACACCCCCCATAGAAAAAATCGTTAGTGCAGCATCATTGTTCACATTATAATTGAAATGGGAACAATATTGTTGCACTAATAAATCTAAAAAAAAAAAAAAAAAATTTTTTTTTTTAATTTTTTTAATTTTTTTACTTTTTTTAATTTTTTTTTATTTTTTTTACATTTTACATGGTCATGTTTGGTATCATTGGAAAGGCCACGCTCTGGCCGTTCCAATAATAGCAATCATTAACCCCTAGCTGTCACGGATCGGGAGATAGGGGGTTCATTGGAACCCCCTATCTCCACTATAGGTGGCAGCAAGGGGTTAATTTCAAAACTGGCGCCATCACGCTCTGCGCGATGACGCCAGTCATTAGGGGGATATCCCGGAAGCTTGGCCGACATCCAAGATGTCGGCCAGCTCCGGGAGGGGACCGCGATACGGCGCATGTTGGCGCCATATCGCGATCCAGCCCCCTAGGGGTTAAAGACAGCCGCCTCACAATTGTGTGCCGCCGTGCAATGGACCACGCCAGATGAGTATGGAGCCAACACGCCTGTACTGGGCATGATGCGTATGACGGAAGACCCGCCACGTCCTCTGGTGTGATGGTAAGACGCACAAACACAATAGATATATATAAACATAAGAAAATCACTATAACAATCCCACAACATGGAGGAGATTCAGACCTTGTCCACTGCTTCTGACGGCCTGAGACGGCTTTGACTACAACAGACTAGCGATCTTTCCTGTTTGAATGGGATGTGTCAGACGAAGTCGGGACGATCTGGCACAATTAACATTATAAAAGATGAAGCGTATAGTTAAACCGCTGTGGCAGGGATATTGTCCCATAGATATTGCCCATTGTTCATCGCTGCGGAATATGCTGGCGCTATATAAATAAAGTATAATAAATATAACAATAATAATAATAATATGCGGCTGTTCCCTCCCCCCACAAATCCATCAATCAAATTGATGGCATAGCAGATCTATTCCATTGCAAAAAGATAGTTAGAGCAGGTGAGTTTTTCTTAAGGCAATTCTGTGCTGTGCAACCACTAAATGACTGTAAATGTGCTTATAAAAGAGCCATATGATTGATGACAGGTTCACATTATGAATATCAATATTTGATCACTGCCCTCATAATGAATAATTTGATTGCACAGAATAAAAACAAAATATACCAAGAAGAATGCATTGGTGTATAGGGTAAAGCATGTGATATAATGCATTCCAAATGGATAAATGTTTGATAAATTCAGAGCTTGTCTTGTTTGGAATCACTAAAATACACCGGCTGCTTTAATATCCATTTTATTTCACTTATTTTATTGTTGTTGATATACGGCTACATTAATTATATTTGGCAAAGCGACGTTTAAAGTGAAATCTAAACTATGTTAAATAATTTTCACAGATTAATTTTCAGGCAATTTGACATTTTTCTACTTTAAATGGGATGTTTAAGCACTAAATTATGCAGTTTTATGATGCAGAAGATAAGCACAGCTATAAAGATGCCTCTGAGACTTCAGAGAGACAGCATTAGAAAGTCATTATTATCGGCACATTTAGCATGCTTAGAGTAGAGTAAAAAAACATTAAGATAATGTAATAGTTAAACACTATTAATATGAAACCTTCCATTTGAAACTTGTCTGTTAAATTTGGTTTCTTTTATAGTTTAGAAATTGTAAAAACAAGCACATTTAAAAATGTAATATAATATTTATAACAAAATACACAAAATGTCTATGTAAACATCACACATTTTTCTAGCTCTCTACCTATATTTATCTATCTCTGTATCTAGCAATATACCATCTATATCTATCTATCTCTGTACCTGTTGTGACATGCAGAACTTTGAACTTGAGGTTCAAGGGCCTAGAGATGCATTTGGGAGGTGCAGGTCTGATGTTCTACATTATTTCCCTGCCCTCTGCTATGTTGAATTCACCCTGTGCCTGTAGGGTGCAGGGTGTTTATGTCATCTGTGTTATGTATGAATAATGTTATTGTCTATCACTATGGTCTATGTGTATCTGTTGCAATCTGCTGATAGGATAACTGGGTGGGTTATCTTGGCCCTTTCCAGCTTCCCTTCTCATGAATGTGTTTACTCTGTGACAGATTTTGATATCAGGCTATTGGATCTGTTACATATGTGTATATCTATCTATCTATCTATATTTATCTCTCTGCATGTATCTATCTCTGTATATATCTATCTCTGTATCTATCTATCTATCTATCTATTTATCTATCTATATCTATCTATCTCTGTATCTCTCTATCTGTCTATGATAGATATGAGAGATAATTCATCTCTCTATCTGTCTATCTATGTATCTATCTATCTCTGTATCTATCTCTGTATCTATCTCTGTATCTATCTATCTATCTCTGTATCTATCTATATCTGTATCTCTCTATCTATCTATCTATCTATATCTCTGTATCTATCCGTAGATCTATCTATATCTATCTATATATCTCTGTATCTATCTATATATCTCTGTATCTATCTATCTATCTATCTATCTATCCCATATCTATCTATCTCTGTATCTCTCTATCTATCTCTCTCTCTGTATCTCTGTATCTCTGTATCTCTGTATCTCTGTATCTCTGTATCTATCTATCTATCTATCTATCTATCTATCTATCTATCTCTGTATCTATCTATCTCTGTATCTATCTATCTATCTCTGTATCTATCTATATCTGTATCTCTCTATCTCTCTATCTATCTATCTATCTATCTATCTATCTATATCTCTGTATCTATCCGTAGATCTATCTATATCTATCTATATATCTCTGTATCTATCTATATATCTCTGTATCTATCTATCTATCTATCTATCTATCTATCTATCTATCCCATATCTATCTATCTCTGTATCTCTCTATCTATCTCTCTCTCTGTATCTCTGTATCTCTGTATCTATCTATCTATCTATCTATCTATCTATCTATCTATCTATCTATCTATCTATCTATCTATCTATCTATCTCTGTATCTATCTATCTCTGTATCTATCTATCTCTGTATCTATCTATCTATCTATCTATCTATCTATCTATCTATCTATCTATCTATCTATCTATCTATCTATCTATCTATCCTTACACATAGAACACAGGAGGGATGAATATAATGTCAAATGTTGCTTTATTTCAAGCTGTAACTTTAGTTTGTATCTTCATTAAAGGATACATATTTTAGTTATGTAATAAAATTTTATCATCACTGATTATACTTTACTAGACCTTAACTTAATGAACAGAAATACGATTGGAATATTTTAAATTTCTGGGTGTTCCGTGTTTGTCTAAATTAGAAATGTGATTGGAAGAAAATGACAATTATCTTTACAATGATAACTGTTGGGGTGTTCTAATGCTTACAGCAGTGGGGATACTGGGGTGCCATTCCCCCCACAGCTTGGTGTTCAGCTGAGGTTGGGAGCTTTCCAAAAAGAAAAAGGTTGGCAAAGGTTTACATGCTTTCATTATATTCCCAAGATAGTAAGGGACGTGTATTTGTTAGTAAGAACTCAGACAAGTTGGGCTTTGTTTTCTGTTTTATTTTGTTATTCTCTGAATGCTGCTCAAATAAACGCTAAACTGACTGTGTGCCACATTTTGCCATAGAGTACCGCGCTATAGCGCCCCCTGTTATAATATATAAACATCAGAAAATAGACGCATCACAAAGTCTTCAACAGAAAAAAATATTTTATTCCATAAAAAAGGATCGATGTTTCAGTCTCCACTGGGACTTTTCTCAAGAACTTAAGAAAAAAAAGATCTTGAAGAGTCCCAATGGGGACTGAAGTGTCAATCCTTTTTATGGAATAAATTATTATTTTTATTGAAGACTTCGTAATACGTCTACTTTCTGATGGATATATGACTGGCAGTTAGACTTGCACTGAAGCAAATACAAATTATATCCGTGAATTCGTGGTTCCTTTTATTTTTATAGAAAATATATATACTTTATTTCATTGATTTATTTTATTTTATAAAATCTAAAAATAAAATGATTAAAATGCACCTATTGGTAACTTTTAAAACATTGTATTGTATGGTACATCATCTCAGGGTTATAGGAGAAAATAAAGATGTAAGCTTACAAGTTAGAAATTATGAGCAATCCCTATAAGGTCAAATCTATAAAAAATAAGGCACTTAAATTATTTTTATGCAAAATGAATCAATTGTGTTAAAATCATTATTAACATAATAATAGGGCTTGACACTTAGTGAACTGATTTATTGAATTTATTACAAATTAATTGCATTGTAGCATTGATTGGCCATATCATAGTGTATGAAGTCCATATTTCACATTTGTATATAATTGATTGCAAATGAAGGAATAATAATGCTTATGGATATTGATTTTTTTATTTATTCTTGAATGTTATGTGTTAACTTTCTGCATATACTGATAAAGCTGAAGTTATTGGTACCCTTTAAAAAAAAAAAAACACAATTTCCTCTGTACAAATAAAAATATACAAAGGTATTCAGTATAATACATTCATTAATTTAAATATAGCTCAACAAAATCTTCACTTTTGGTCTATGACTTCATATATGACTGGTAGCACAGTCTTTCGAAGCAATAGTTGCAACCAAGTACTTTCTGTACACTTTTTAACTCAGATTTTGGCCCACTATTCTTGAGCAAACTACTCCAGTTTTTTCTCAGGTTTAATTGGCACCTATTCCCAACTGCACATTTCAGCTATTCTCACACAGATACTTGATGGAATTCAGATCTGGATTCTTCAGAACAGTCCAATGAGGACAGCCTCTGCCCAATTATTATTTTTCATTCTTGGTGATTTTACTCACGTTTTGTCCATTGCCAGGAGCTGTTCCTCCTCTTCCGGTCAAGGACTCCTGAACCTGAAAGTCATTGAAGCTTTTCCATATTTACCATATAATCTGTTGTCTTTGCCGCCTGACAACCAAAGGAAAGTATCATAAACAATACATACAAGGCAGAAGTGTAGCGCACCAGTGTTATTATTATTTATTATTATTGTCATTGTTTATATAGTTACTGAGCGATTTGAACGTGACCATCAGTATTTTAAACTGTATCCTGACATACAGGAAGCCAATGAAGGGACTGGCAGAGTGGGGAAGTACGCGAGGTGCATCTGTGAGAAAAATAAGCCTGGCACCTGCATTCATTACAGATTGCAAAGGGGCGGTATGGGAGTTGGGGAAGCCAATAGGGAGCAAGTTACAGTAATCAAGTCAGAAATGACAAGCGCATGAATCCGAACCAGCACCAGCACCAAATAAATTCCCATTGTTGAGGAGGACACACTTTAAGCTCCGCTTTGAGCTATCGATGAACAGTCACCATTCAGTTGAGTTATAGATTGGATGTCCCAATTCCTCCATTAAACCATGTATGTTATGGCAATACACAAAGCCACTGTCACTTGGAGTAGGATACCTTCGCTCCTTTTTCAAGCAAGTTTTTCTCATGCAGTCTTGTTGCTAGGAGTTCTGAAGCCTTTTTGGATAGTCCCAAATCTCATGCCAAATCATTCAACTCATGCTGATCAAATCCCTGAGTCATCTTCAATTTCAAAATCTTCATCATTGCTGTCACTTGGTTCTTCACCATATTCCTGTTCTTCAAAAGTGGGTAGTCTAAAGAAAACTGGCACTGGTATTTCAGCTGAAAGAGGCACTGGCTTCATAGCTGATGATTAGTGATGAGCCGAACACCCCCGTGTTTGGTTCGCATTCGAACTCGAACAATTTCAAAAGTTTGAGTTCGAACTCGAACACGAACCAAACTCAATGCAAGTCAATGGGGCTCGAAAGTTCGATTTTTAGAGTGCCCTCCAAGAGGGCATATATGCAAGATACTTGCCATAAAAGGTGTATGGGGGTCCGGGTAGTGCCCTGGGGGACAGGAAACAAGGACAAAAAGTTGTATAATAAACGTTTTTAAAGGACCAGTGAGTTTTCCATGAAATAGAGGTTAAGTATAAAAACAAAAAATTCCTTCAAATATCGTGCCTAGGAGGTCCCCATAACCTGCCCGTGAAGTGGCAGATTTGTAGGATGTATAGAAACTTTAAAAAAACAAAAAATGACATTTCAGATTATGGTAAATGGTTTTCCTTTAATCTATTCATAAACAACTGCTTGGGGCGGCAGCCTGTATGAAAAGAGGAGACGTTTTAGGATACACAGAACAAGTTTAGTGATTTTTTTGGCTAAATTATGGTGAAACTTATGCAGGCTTTGGATGAAAGTAACAATAGGTGCTTTAAAATTGGGCCTTTAGTGTCAGCAACAGTGCCGTCACACCGTAACCCCTCTGTGGTATTGTGGAAGAGTGCAGGGTTGGACCCTGCGGTCAAATATTAAAATGATATGAATCTGGTATAGGCATCAGTGGCAGTGCACCCAAATATTATGCCTTTGGTGGCAGCAAGTGCCTTCACACTGTAACCCCTCTGTGGTATTGTGGAAGAGTGCAGCGGTGGACCCTGCGGTCCAATATTAAAATGATTTGAATCTGGTATAGACGTCAGTGGCAGTGCACCCAAATATTCTGCAAGAGCGCAGTGGTGGAGGTTTTGGTAATGCAGAAGAGATCCCCGATCTATTCAGTTACATCAGCAGCTATAACAAAACCAGGTCAGCAATGTTTAGGCACTTGTACTGCGATACTGTATATGGTGAGAATCGGCGCACACTAGTAGCAACAGGAAGCAAACAGAACAGGCAGGGAATACACAGAGAGAATAGTCAAATGGCAGGCAAAGTCAGCAACAGATCGGGTCCTCAGAGCAAACAGGGTCAGTAACAAGTATACAAACTGATTCGGTAAGCTAGAGATGCGGGAATAAAGGCTGAGACACACTGAGCGTGTAGCAATGCACAGCGTAGCGAAGCAAAGAGAAGCAAACATTTTGCAGGCTTGACTTCACTCCGCTCCGCCTCGCAGCGTGTCTACACTGCATTACATTTGCTTCTCACCGCACTGGACAGGAATCCACTAACTAAATTAAAATGTACACACAAAACCATTTTATTTTCACAAAGCACATGTTATATAGGCAAAAAAAAGTTTCTACTGAATAAAATACATCAAAAATTACTGTTAATTTAATAGGAATAGCATAAAAAATATAAAAAAGGTAACCCCTGATCATATATATTATAGGGACACGGAGCGCTTTGTATAGAGTAGGGATGCATTGATACCACACACAGACATACAGTATACGTATATATCAACATGCAGACCTATATATACGTAGATATATATATACACCCATCCACAGACCTCAGACCATATATACACATACGCACATGGGGGGGGTGGCATGTGGACAATCTCAATTAAATGCACCCCCTCCCATTTGGCTGATCCCTCCAGAAAATTTTTTGAACCCGACAGAGCAGAGAATATATATATTATTCTCTGCTCTATCGGGTTCAACATTTCTTCTGGAGGGATCAGCCAAATGGGGGGGGGGCATTAGTTGCCAAAATGTGTGTGTAATACAAGTCTGGATATATATATTTATAAGAATATAGATATATATCTTATCTATATATATATATCATACCTGCCCTTACTTTCCCCTATAAATTTGCTAAAAATATACACACAAAAAAAACAAACCACTGCCTGAGACCCTGCGCAGCCCACATGCCACCCCCCTCTACCTGGCTGAATGTATCTAATATATATAATTAAATACATTCAGCAAGGTAGAGAAAGAAAAAAAAGCTTTATTTTATGTTCACGGGGACATTTAAAGATGTCCTCGGATTTAATTTTTTTTAGAAATGTGTCGCCTTACCTTAGCCTGGTGGTCAGTGGGGGCTCCCTGGATCCTGGTTGTGGGGGGTCTGCCGTGGCCGCAGGTGCAGTGGCTCCCTCCCTGCGCTGCCTGTCTCTGCCACATGCACCCGGGCGGCTAGCCCGCACAGTCGCAGCTCTGTCATCCGGCGGTCACATGCTCCTCAAGGGGATCCTTGGGAGGCCCTGGCAGGGTGTCCTCTACAGTGCCTGATTAGAGGGCCGTGTCTGCCTGATGTTTTAGTAACAAGAATGTTTTATCCCATAGGCTTCAATGTTAAAAATATTCCCGTTTTAATTCAATATCTAATAAACCGTTGCTTATAATATTCTGCAGTAAAGAGTCTCTTTATTTCTAGATTTTTTTGTATTTTTAAAGCATTTTTTATACTTTTTTCAAAATTATTTTTTTTCAAACTTTTGGCGAACGTCCCAAAAAGTTCGAAGTTCGTGAACTTTCGAACGGCCAATGTTCGAATCGAACTCCGAACCGATCGAACCGAACAGCTCATCCCTACTGATGATAGACTAGGATATGTTATTTTACATTTATTTTTCTTGTTATATCCTGAAAAGTTCACTGTACAAAAGTAACAGTCACTGGAATGATCTGTGGGCTCTCAACAAACCATAGGTATACCAAATGGCAATTTATCACATGTTCCCTTTGTCTGCACCTGTAAACTGTCTACACACTGCTTGCACACCTTCTGAGGGGCCCAAGACTTATCTTGATCACCAAGCTTTACTTTGAAATATGCAACATACAGTCAGGTCCAGAAATATTGGGACATCGACACAATTCTAACATCTTTGGCTCTATACACCACCACAATGGAGTTGGAATGAAACAAACACAATGTGCTTTAACTGCAGACTGTCAGCTTTAATTTGAGGGTATGTACATCCAACTCAGGTGAACAGTGTAGGACTTACAGCAGTTTGCAGATGTGCCTCCCACTTGTTAAGGGACCAAACGTAATGGGACAGAATAAAAATGACAAATCAAACTTTCCCTTCTTAATACTTGGTTGCAAATCCTTTGCAGTCAATCACAGCCTGAAGTCTGGAAGGCATAGACATCACCAGATGCTGGGTTTCATCCCTGGTGATGCTCTGCCAGGCCAGTACTGCAACCGTCTTCAGTTCCTGCTTGTTCTTGGGGCATTTTCACTTCAGTTTTGTCTTCAGCAAGTGAAATGCATGCTCAATGGGATTCAGGTCAGGTGATTGACTTGGCCATTGCATACCATTCCACTTCTGTCCCTTCAAAAACTCTTTGGTTGCTTTTTGCAGTATGCTTTGGGTTATTGTCCATCTGCACTGTGAAGCGCCGTCCAATGAGTCCTGCAGCATTTGGCTGAATGTGAGCAGATAATATTGGCCGAAACACTTCAGAATTCATCCTGCTGCTTTTGTCAGCAGTCACATCATCAATAAATACAAGAGAACCAGTTCCATTGGCAGCCATACATGCCCACGCCATGACACTACCACCACCATGCTTCACTGATGAGGTGGTATGCTTAGGATCATGAGCAGTTCCTTTCCTTCTCCATACTCTTCTCTTCCCATCACTCTGGTACAAGTTGATCTTGGTCTCATCTGTCCATAGGATCTTGTTCCAGAACTGTGAAGGCTTTGTTAGGTGTTGTTTGGCGAACTCTAATCTGGCCTTCCTGTTTTTGAGGCTCACCAATGGTTTACATCTTGTGGTGTACCCTCTGTATTTACTCTGGTGAAGTCTTCTCTTGATTGTTGACTTTGACACACATACACCTACCTCCTGGAGAGTGCTCTTGATCTGGCCAACTGTTGTGAAGGGTGTTTTCTTCACCAGGGAAAGAATTCTTCATTCATCCACCACAGTTGTTTTCCGTGGTCTCCCGGGTCTTTTGGTGTTGCTGAGCTCACCGGTTCGTTCCTTATTTTTGAAAATGTTCCAAACAGTTGTTTTGGCCACGCCTAATGTTCTTGCTATCTCTCTGATGGGTTTGTTTTGTTTCTTCAGCCTAATGATGGCTTGCTTCACTGATAGTGAAGGCTCTTTGGATCTCATCTTGAGAGTTGACAGCAACAGATTCCAAATGCAAAAAGCACACTTGAAATGAACTCTGGGCCTTTTATCTGCACATTGTAATTGGGGTAATGAGGGAATATCACACACCTGGCCATGGAACAGCTGAGAAGCCAATTGTCCCATTACTTTAGGTCCCTCAACAAGTGGGAGGCACATCTGCAAACTGCTGTAAGTCCTACACCGTTCACCTGAGTTGGATGTATATACCCTCAAATTAAAGCTGACAGTCTGCAGTGAAAGCACATTGTGTTTGTTCCATTCCAACTCCATTGTGGTGGTGTATAGAGCCAAAGATGTTAGAATTGTGTTGATGTCCCAATATTTCTGGACCTGACTGTAGGCTTGCCTGACAAATGTGCTGATGTTCACCCTTTGAGGCTAGGGTCAAACGAAAGCATTTTTACACGCGAACGTAAAAAAGTGCGTCCGAACGAATTGACGTATTTTTTCACGGAGTGCGCGAAAACGGTCAGACGATGCGCATCTTTCGTGCGTGATTTTTTCGGATCGTCAATAAAACTCTTTTTGCGTCTGGACGTTATGTAGGCTGGACATTAGCAGTGTCTGACATCTCCTAATCACGCAAACACGCCGCTATGCCGCAGCTGCGCACTCAGTACGTCAGTACTAGCGGTTCAGCGTTCTCAGAAAAATGCGTTCGCTTTCCACTTGCGTTGCACGGCTGGACTTTTGTGCGGCCGTACATCGTATATTGGCCGTCATTGCCCATCATTTGCTGCTAGTGCGGCCGTAATTATGTGCGCCAGAACGCACGTTAAAAGTGCGCTAGTCTGACCCCAGCCTGAATGGGAACAGGGAAACTGCCACAGATATAACAAAAGGAATCAGGGCTGTTTCGGCACTTACGACGAGAAATAGCAGAGGCAGACATGATGTGAAGGAAAGGAAATACGTGTGGAAATAAAAAAAATAATTCTGCTTACTCCTTGTATACAGACTTTTGGAATACGAGCCACTAAATACAGTTGTACACACCATCTCACCACACTGTTTCCCGTGTAACTGAAATGCAGAGACAAGTAACATCCGGTCGCCAGGGTTGCACCCACCCCTCCCCACTCGAGGGAGGTCCACTCTCGGCCAATGGGAGAGCACTCGTGCTCCCATACATCTGGGCTGGAGTAATCACATTCAGATAAGCTCTAGAGAAAAAATCTGGCGTTATAGAAGAAAACTAACCGCTGTTTTGAAAGCAGCATGTCTAATTTAGTCTGAAACAGCTGAAATATCGAACTCAACAGAAAATATGTTCCAAATTGTTCCCCAGTGATGTGTTAGTAAAAGAAAATGATAAATGCAAGAACACTTGCTGTACCATTTGTGAAGACACAGAGAATAGATGTATTATTCCAGAATCCAATGTCTCTTTGTTGGGATCAAGTTATGCCCTAGCTGTGAGAACTCATACTGTATGTAAAGCATTCATTGGAACGTCCTTGCTTCTACACAATACCTAGCTGAATAATGAGAAAATTAAAAGAATATCTCTAAAATACAATAGCAGCATTGGCAGTGAGCTTAAATGAGTGCCGGACTACGGGGAAAAAAAAGTGTTGCATGATGTATGGTATACACAGGTCTTGAATTTTAAATATAAAAATTATATGTACTAATTAACAGAACCAGTCCAATATTTGGAAATATGATCAGATATCAAAGGTTTTGGAAAAGCAAAATTTTAATTAACACCAGTGCGTCTGAGCCGTTATTCTCTGCAGAGCTTGAAGCTCAGTAGGAATAGCGCTCAATCTGTTAATTTTGTATCTGCACCCCCAAACATTTCCTGCTTGAGGTCTTATAGGATTATTCAATAAGAGCCGAACTTGCCATCGAATTGCATTCGGTGAATTTCACCGTACGGTGCAATTTCGTGACACTTCGGCTATTCCAAAAACATTCAGAAAATATTCGCAAAATGCCAGCGAAATATTGCGCAGTTCGCCTCAGAGCGTCGATATTTAACGGCAATGAAATTGTCCCATAGAGAAGTCATGGTTAATCTATTTAAAGAACGCAGAACTGCACGAAAAGCCCAGATTTTCAGTGCTCCCGTGTCACAGCGGCACCCGGCGTGAGCCATGGTAGGGCCCATGTTCAATGTTAAAAGCCCAAAGTTCAAGAGATACCACTCAGACAATACATACTGTATAATGACAGAAGGGGAGAACACCACAAGGCTAGGCAGAGACTCCCACACGGCACAACCACAAGGAACCCTAACACTGACAGGCCGGTCTTTAGAGTAGCCTGATCTGGATCTGAGCTAATAGAAAATAGCACAGGGCCGTGCAGTGTCTCAGGATACAAACAGTATATGCTATGAATCATACAGAAGGGAGTCAGCACGTTATGGGTGAAGAATAATTCATGGTCATAGAACAGCCAGGGATAACAACACCAGAGAGGGATGTCAGAACAAGCCAGGGTCATACACAGAGGATCAGCAGAGAAAATAATAAACCGGGAAACAAAAGCACAGAGAAGGAAAACCACAAAATAAACCACTCAGGAGCTAGGATGGGAAAAAAAGCACAAAAGGAATAACCAAAATAAACAAAGGACACGGTGACAGGTGTAAGAGACAGACAGAGGGAAACAAAGAACCAAAATACACTAGAACAAAATATACAAACAGATCAGAAATTTGCTTGAAATAGGAGCACAGAGCAACAATGAACAGGCAAGACTCAGAGTTACTCAAAATCATGGAGCAATGCATTATGGGAGCAGTGCTCTTAAATAGGGAGTGGAACAGAACCAAGAGAGACAGGTGAGAGGGCTGACTGCAAACAGGAAACCGCTGGGCTGGAACCCAGGAATGGCAACAGGAACCAAGACCCAAGCCAGATCGGCTCAGATACAGGGGACAGGGCTGGAACGTCACATTCAGTTAAATAGGTTTAAACAGGCAAATCCCATAGGTTTCAGTGGGAAAAAAATGACCATTTTTATTATTTTTTTTATTCAACCGTTTATCCTTTTCAGTTGCAACAAAAAATCTTTTTAGTATTTAATTTTTAGAATTTTAGGTATGATCTGGATGTTTTAAGCAATGCTGCTCCCTGGCGTTAAAGCCCGCCTGCTGCAGGACGGCATAGCACATCCGGGGTCGGCAACGGGCTAACTACATTTCCGCCTGGTCAAATAGGCTCTATATGTGTCTATCGGTGTCCATTTGTGGCACCCATCGATCCCAGATGTAGATTGCCGGCTGGCATTCTGAAGATAGAACTTTACCCTCCCAATACTCCATATGTCAGTGACTTTATCTATCCACATATACTGTATGTGTTTTTTATTATTTTTCAGGAAGTCAGTGTGTCCTCAGTCCTTTGATGTATTGTATTAATAAATATTTATATGTGTGTATTACCCAGTGTATACGTTTCTCTCTTTTTTGTATCGTTTGACATTATTTTCACACATGGATTGGACAACACACAGTCCAGTCCTTAACCCCATTGAGAATCTTTGGGATAATGTGCTGTAGAAGACTTTGCGCAGGGCTGCGACTCTCCCATCATCAATACAAGATCCCGGCCACAAATTAATGCATCTCTGGGCAGAAATAAATTGTTATGACGTTGCATGAGCTTATCGAAACGATGTAACGGCGAATTTGTGCTGTAATCAAAGCAAAAGGCGGCCCAACCAAATATTAGAGTACGTGACTTTATTTAGGCCAGGTGTATATATATATATATAAAAAAATATAGGTGGAGGGAGGCACTCGAGGACTTGTTCCATAAAAAGTAAAATTTATTGGACAATCATGTAAAAACCGACGTTTCGGCCCCTAGAGGCCTTTATCAAGGTAAACAGTAACATATAATTACATACATTAAATAGGCAAAGAGCAGATAACTCACCCAATCCCGGCCGTCCCAGTGCCCCGCCGCGCGAAAACACAACCCGCAGTACTGGGACGGGCGGGATTGGGTGAGTTATCTGCTCTTTGCCTATTTAATGTATGTCATTATATGTTACTGTTTACCTTGATAAAGGCCTCTAGGGGCCGAAACGTCGGTTTTTACATGATTGACCAATAAATTTTACTTTTTATGGAACAAGTCCTCGAGTGCCTCCCTCCACCTATATTTTTTTCTATACATCTTGCCCAGGGGAGTTAAGCACCGAGGCTAGTAAGTACCCACTATTCATTGGGGGCCTCCTAGGAGTCGGGGAAACGAGTGCCCGGTTTTTTGATATTTTTTTCCTATATATATATATATGTGTGTGTGCTTTTCTTGTTATGTACATAAAGGCAAAGGCATAGACATGCTATTAAATGAAAGTTGACTCTTGACTGACATTTTATTACTGTCTTTCACAAATAAACAATTAAAAGAAGCATAAACAAACGCTAATCTTTGATTTATGTTATAATGCTTCGTAGGCGACATAGTCGAGATCATTAAAATCCTGTATCAAGCAGGATGGCAATTTATAATCATAGTCACCACATTTAATTAAGTCATGCGCAATAAAAATTACTTATTTATAACAACATGTTTATAGCTGTCAAATTATCATACACCCACTTACTTCATCCTGAATATCATTAAGCCAGAGTTGTCGCATCATGATAATTATCTGTCTCTGTTAACAGTTTGAGCAGAAATGAAACAGCTATCCAACTAAATTAATAATGTTTGCATTGTTATCGAAACCCGTTAGAAGATGACATGATCATTTGTAACAGGTAAAAGCGACACACACAAACAATTTGTATAATGTTGCTCGCTTTCTTTCTACAGCGAGAATAATGAATAATTCGATTAAAAATTAAAACTTTCTAATGGAAAATGCAATCAGGTGTCTTATACGTGAATACTATTCTGTATACTCAACCAGGTCTATTCAAAGAAAGGTGAAACTCAGGAGAATGACTGGAGAAGTGAAAATTCTAGGTCAAAATAGCCAAACCAGAAAAATTCTCCCATTTATCTCACTTTCCAAATCGGCTATTTTTTCTAGATGTTTCTCTTCTGCCAATTCTCCAGATTTTCACCTTTCTCTGAATAGACCTGTATACTTCTTAAACCATATTACAATCTTCGCGCAAGAACCCTCTCGCAAAGCGATATTTTTATGCCAAGCGTTAAACTTTTGCGTGCGCAAATCACCGCTGGAATTACAATCCTCCAATCAATTGCACACGCAAAGAGTACGCGCACAAATGCAGGCGCAGTGCCGTCTCGCGCAAAAATCTTTGCACGCGCAGTTTTTTGCACCCATTCAGCCAATCAAAAGGAAGAAACCCACCTATCAAACACAGCTGAATTGCGCCTGGCAGAGGCATCGGAGATGGGTTCTGCGTCTATGATGCAAAATGAGCACATATGCTAAAGTAATAATACACACACACCTGCCATCATCCATTATATTGTTGCTGCATTCCTTTTTATGGGCTGGTGTATTTGGGTTCGGTCAGGTTATTATTATTATTATTCTTTATTTATAAAGCGCCAGCATATTCCGCAGCGCTGTACAATAAGCACAGTATAGACAGGGTTACAATACATTGAACAACATTTGACAAACAGTACAGGAGGAGATGAGGGCCCTATTCCCGTAGGAACTCACAATCTGGGAGGGTTGGGGTTGGAAACAGGAGGAGAGGACTGTAAGGTGAGAGTGATTGATGGTTGCGTCAGTGAGTTGGGTGGTAGGCTTCCCTAAATAGGAACGTTTTCAGGCATACAAAAAGCCTCCATATTTCATACATACTTACCATACAAACGCAATGGCAATGTTCCCTTTTTTGTTCATTACTACAGAATTTGCTAGAATTGAGTCAGCACCTCAAAAATGTGCAATGGATGGATGAACAATAAAGTCGTACCAAGTGCAAACACCACAAAGTCTTTATTCATTTAAGGCTAGGG
Source organism: Leptobrachium leishanense (assembly GCA_009667805.1). Taxonomy (NCBI): domain Eukaryota; kingdom Metazoa; phylum Chordata; class Amphibia; order Anura; family Megophryidae; genus Leptobrachium; species Leptobrachium leishanense. Next base: position 497,234,014 of record CM019063.1, on the reverse strand, counting down.
TCAGAGGAACGCATTTTTCGCATCGTCCGTAAAAAAGTGCGTCTGAACGCATGTACGTACTTTTTCACGGAATACGCGATAGCGGTCATACGATGCGCAATTTCGGCCGTGATTTCATACGGATCCAAACCAGGAAACTTTGGGTGTCTGAACGTGATGTTGGCCGGACATGAGCAGTGTCTGACGTCTCCTAATCACGCACACACGCCGCTATGCGGGCGCAGCGCACTCTGTACGTCAATACTAGCAGTTCTATGTTCTTGCAAAAATGCGTTCGTTTGCCGCTTGCGTTGCGCGGTCGAACTTTCGTGCGATCGTACTTCGTGTGTGGGCCTGCGTTGGACGTCATTTGCTGCTACCATGGCCATAATAAAGTGTGGCTAAACGCACATTCGCACTGCGTTCGTCTGACCCCAGCCTTAGAGTTTGTTTATTTAAGTTACTATGATGCATCCATGACCAAAAAAAGATTGCACGTCAAGTAATAATTGGGGTGGTAGGCTTCCCTAAATAGGAACGTCTTAACCCTTTCGCTGCGGTGGACGCGCTCAGCGCGTCCAACCGCATGTCACTTTGCGTGCGGAGGACGCGCTGAGCGCGTCCAGCCTTTGGGGTCAGTGTTCGGCCGGGTTCCGGCCGATCGCTGGCCCCCCCCGGTGCGGGCTGACATCCTCGATGTCAGCCCAGCATCCGGAACCGCCGCCGGGCTAATTCGGTGTCATCGCGCATGTGCATGAGGAGGTGCCTGAAAGGGAGGGGGGGAGGTCCTTCGGACCCCTCTCTCCCTCCCGATCGGCGGCGTTGCGGGGGTTAACCCAGGCACCATTTGGAAGGGCACAGCCTGCCCTTCCAAATGGTACCTGGCATTAACCCCTGGGGAGCCGGATCACGAATCGGCGCTGAAAAGCGCCGGTTCGTGATCCTTTCCCGGAGCTGGCCGACATCTTGGATGTCGGCCAAGCCTCCGGGAACTCCCCCTGAGGACTGGCGTCATCGTGCATAGCATGATGACGCCAGTCCTGGAGTTAACCCCTAGCTGCCACCAATGGTGGAGATAGGGAGTTCCAATGAACTCCCTATCTCCCGATCCGTGGCAGCTAGGGGTTAAAGTTTGTTATTGTTGGATCGGCCAGAGCATGGCCGTTCCAATGATACCAAACTCGAATGTGAAAAAATTTAATTAAAAATAAAAAAATATTTTAAAAAAAATTATAAAAAAAAATAAACAAGTTTTTTTTCTTTTTTTTGGTTTGTTAATGCAGCAATATTGTTCCCTTTTCAATTATAATGTGAACAATGATGCTGCCCTAACGATTTTTGTATGCAGTGCGTTTGTTAAAAATCGTGTAATTTTCCCCAAAAAAAAATGTAACGAGACCCCATCTCTAATTTTTTTAACAAGCGCACCCCATACAAATATAACCGCAATTGCTCGCATCTTAAAATGTGAAAAAAAAACACTTTACACATTGCAAATTATTGAAAAATCATATTTTATTGCATTTTTTGTTATAATATACAGACAGGTCATGACGTATACATATAATAATGACATATTATGAATCTGCTGAGTCTGATGGAAAGAACGATATATAATATGTCTGGGTCATATACTATAATAAGCCTTCAAAACGCGTTTAAACATGATGAGCAAAACCGGTAAAAATGACCTCAGCACAGGGGCGGGAAAAGCCTCAGCAGCGAAAGGGTTAAGGGAGCGTTTGAAGGAAGAGAAGTTAGGGGAAAGTCTGACAGTACGAGGGAGAGCGTTCCAGAGAGTGGGGGCTGCGCGTGTGAAGTCCTGCAGTCTATCATGGGAAGAGGTGATGCGGGGAGAAGCTAGGCGCAGGTCACTGTTTGACCTTAGGGAGCGGGCTGGGGTGTATTTGGTGATTAGTGAGGACAGGTAGTGGGGCGCTGAGTTAGTGAGGGTTTTGTAGGTAAGGATAAGGATTTTGAACTTAATTCTGCAGTGGATGGGGAGCAAGTGAAGGGACTCGCAGAGGGGAGCGGCAGAGACAGAGCGGCGGGTGAGGTGAATTAGCCTGGCGGAGGCGTTCAGGATGGATTGTAGGGGGGAGAGGCGGGACAGAGGGAGGCCAGATAAGAGATTATTGCAATAGTCAAGTCGGGAGATTACCAGGGCGTGTATGAGTTGTTTTGTGGTGACAGCGGTAAGAAATGGCCGAATTCTGGAAATATTACGCAGTTGGTATCGGCAGGAGGAGGAAAGATACTTGATGTGGGGGATGAAGGAAAGAGCAGAGTCAAGTGTAACTCCAAGACAGCGAACTTGGTTTGATGGGGAGATGGTGATACCCTCCACCGTGATAGAGAAGTCAGGAGGTGGGGAGGCATTGGAGGGAGGAATAAGTAGGAGCTCAGTCGGTTGTTCAGATTTGCCGTTACCACCATCTTTTTGCAGTTGCTAAAATTATGAGCGCAAAGGCTATGCGGTAATTACCGCGAATAGATTGTAATACCATCCTCGTACCAGCGCACATTCGCATTTGCGCTCACAATGTTAAGTATAGGACGCGCGCAGTACAGTAAGCTCGTGCAGGGTTCGCGCAGGTTCACCCGCGGTAGACTATTGCGCGTGGTTGTTGCGCTGACTATGTAATACGGGATTCGGCGCAAATGATTTTACCCCTCACGTTAATGTTTTTTTGCACCAGCGCAAAGGTTTGCGTGAAGATTGTAGTATGGCCCCTTGTCGGGTAAGGGCTATCAGAGATAAAATGGCATCGGCATCCACTTTGTTTTATGAACAGATAGAAGATACATCACCAAAGTATTTACAGTGTTTACTCAATTAGATTTGCACCAGTATATACCCTAAGTGCCTTATATAATCAATATATACTGTATACTACATATATCTAGAGTAGGAGATGTTAGGTTAGAACTTTAAAAACTGTTTAATAGATATTTTCTGTTTCTGTGTTATACCGAAAAAGAGTGAATTTAAAAGGGAATTGTTTTTTCTTTTCTCTGAGCTACTCCAAGGCCGTAACCCAAGGCCGTATGTTAGCTGTTATCTAAGTTCTGTATTAGGGAGTACGGTATCCAGTTAAAACGATGAGAAAGTAAATTGTTTTGGATTAAATTAGATAACATTGTGTCACATGAGCCACAAAATTTGTTATACCACACTGCCCTCAAGCGACGAGAAATAACCTGTAAAATTGAAATATGTTTATTTTAATTTTAGAAACCAATCCTGTGATTGGCCAGTGATGGAAAAAGTGGGTGTAGACTTGAAAAGATATACCGCGCAAGCGAGAGAGTTGGGGACACACTGGAGGGGATTCACACACTGGACACTTCTGCGGACCTTTGAGGGGTCACGCACTGGGTCGTGCAAGTGGGATGACACCTACTCTCTAACAAAGGAGACCCTCATGCTCAGCATTCTCAATTTTTTTTTATTTTTTGAGAAAGTATTTTAGCAGGAAGGATACATTGAGATTTCTCTCATTTTCAAGTATGTCCTGGGTGGCGAGTATGTACCGTTAGGTGTCTTGCCCAAGGACACTTACTGGAGAGGTGCTCACTGGGATCGAGCCCATGACTCCACAGGCTCTCTCCACGCAGAGCAGTGATGTTACCTCTACTCCACCCAGCCGGTAGTAAGTCTTAATTGACTATGGCCCCTATTACATTCCTCGCGCATTTGGTTTTGCGTGCGCAAATGTGCATTTGCGCGAGGGGCAAAACCCTTTGCGCTGAACGTCGTATTACAACGTTCGCCCAAACGATGCGCATTATCGTTTAACGCGGATGGACCTGCGCAAGCGTGATGAACTGTGCGCGTCCTATACTTAACATTGTGAGCGCAAATTCATTTGTGCGCTGGTATGTGAATGGTATTACAATCGATGCGCATCTTTTTACGAACGATGTTTGTGCGCATAATTTTAACGTCTTTGAAAAGCTGGTGGTAACTGCAAATCGGAACATTCTTGCCGAAACGAAAAACACCATCACGAAACAAAAATTACAGCACTGTATAGTTTCACATTCTACACATACCCAAACAATAAAATTGTGAATTAGTGCGTGTTTTTTTTATTGCTGCAGCATGTATACTCAGATTTACTTTGACAGGTGCAAAAACGTAAGTGAGTCAATTAAGGTAAATTTATGCCAATTAAGGTTCTTCATTCTGATTGGCTGAATCCCGCGAAAAAAACAGTCCGCACACTGATTTACGTGCGCTACGTTACTGTGCACGTATTACACTTCGTTTTGCGCGTCGTTTTTACAAACTTTATTTTCGGACGGATGAGAAAATGCGTGCGGATCGTAGTACCACTGTTAATTTTTGCGCGATAACGCCGGACGATGCGCAAAAAAATTTGCGCTGCGCGAACGAAATTGCGTGAAGAATGTAATAGGGGCCTAATACTCTCACTGGATCACTAATTCACTCTGGTATTCATGGATACGCAGAGATACACTACACTATCCATACTTGAACAGCGACAGATCTCCATAGAGAGATCACGCTGTTCAAGACCGCTATTCTTTGGAATCAATCAGAGGTAAGTATAAGGAGGAGTGATTGATTTTAGCTGAGAAAGTTGACAAAAAGTTTATCTGTCTTTAGCCAAACTCGTATTCCATAAATTATTGAATATGATTATTATAGATGGAGAATAAGGTATCAGAGATTGCTTTCTGCAACGTGATTACTGTATACCGAGGCTCTCTATTCTAATATCAGATATATCTGTATCATAATTAAATTTGCGAGTGGCTGTGGATAATAAATTCTACTGTCTTTGTTATGATTTCTTTGGCGTAACTTTCTAGCGGAATAGGTATTCTGGAAGTGGAGAGGCAAATGGAGGCATCTCGCTGAGATTAACGTCTCTCCAACCAAAAAGCCCTGACATTCTATGAATATATTATACTATTATATTTGCTAAGACTCATGAAAACTATCACAAGGGATTCATGAGGGACCCTATTCTAACTTAGGCCTTATTTAATTTCCGTGAATAAGCGTTTTCAATTGATTACAATCCACCCAAAAAAGTCAAATGATTTATCTACAAAATTTGCCCTAGACTTTAATGGTGGCATATATAGCTGAATCATGAAATTTTTCTAACGGATCGTATCATTTGAAATTGCTTATCCAAAGGAGTTAAATTGCGGCCCTTGACAGTAACAGAGAGCAGCTATGGGGAGATATCGTAGATAATGTTTATCATCTCGTTTCTAATTCTATTGCGTTTCTAATTCTATTGCATCCGAGCCGCTGGTATCATCTCCTGGGGTCTATAGGAGAATGAACAATTATGACCAAATAGCCAATTTGGAAAGTCAGATAAATGGGAGAATTTTTCTGGTTTGACTATTTTGACCTAGAATTTTCAATTCTCCAGTCATTCTCAAGGTTTTCACCTCTTTCTGAATAGCCCTGTAAGCGTGCCAGTGTTCAAGCTCGTGTATGCAGGGTCGAGCAGGAGCCACAGAAGGAAACTGGGAATTATATGTTCCCAGCGATCCACTGGAAGCGGCCAGAGAAAGTAGCCGGACTGCACCACCCTCTCTACTTTGGGATTAGAAGTTACATATATAGTTACATAGTTACATAGGCTGAAAAAAGACATGCGGCCATCGGGTTCAGCCTTTCACACATCACCTACTGCTGTTGATCCAAAAGAAGGCAAAAAACCCAGTCTGAAGCGCTCACCAATATGCAATACATTCCTTCTTGACCCCAGAATGGCATCAGATTTCTTCTTGGATCAAGAAGCTTTTACCCACATATTAAATATTATAACCCTTAATATTCTGTGTCTGTAGGAAGTCATCCAGTCGTTGTTTAAAAGTCTGTACAGTCTCTGACCCAACCACCTCAACAGGCAGAGAATTCCACAGCTTTATTGTTCTCACCATAAAATAACCCTTCCTATGCTTTAGGGGAAAGTAATTTTGGCCTTTTTTTATTGTTGAAATCTAAAATCTTTAAGACTCCGGGAACCGGAATTATTCAGTGCCTGAGCCAGATTTTAGTAATTGCAGATTAACGGTCCTCCGAATGGGTGCTGCTGCTCAAGAGCCCTGAGCGCTGTCCTGAGCTGAGGAAGACCGTGGCACATGGAGGGAGCCTCTGGGCAGCCCTGATGTGTAACATGCTGCTCAGACACACACTGTTTCTGAGCATCATGTCCGTTAACTAACCCCACATGTTTACATGCTGTTGCCTGCAGCAGGGAGTGGAGCGCAGATCTCGCGCTGTGATCTTCTTCCTCTAAAACAATGGATTCTCACCGATTTGGGAATCTGGAATAAACTAAAATTCGGAATGATTGGTGTCTCAAACATTCGGGATAAGGGGTGCTCCACCTCTGTATTTAAATTGAAATGTTAAGTGATTTCACTTTTTCAAAATTCACTTAACATCAGGATCTCCAAGTATAGGAGCAGTTTTTGTACAGCTGCCTCCAATGCCTCAAGCAAAACTTGCAGCTAGGTTGGAATAGTGATTCAAGCCATTAAGCTAAAGGCTGGAGTATAAGCTTAGTGTTTCAGTTAGAATTGGTCCTGTAATATAAATATAAAGCAAGGGAAGACACACGTGCTTAGAGGGGTGAAGTAAACACACACACGTATAAGAAATAAATCGATACACTAACAGGGTTTTTCAAAGAGCACTGAAATTCCATGGGAATTTCGGTGCTCTTTTGTTCCCCGCACTTCGGGGAGTCAAATTTGATGACCCTACAGTGAATTCAGCATTCACTGCAGGGTCCCTGAAGTGCACGGAAGAAAAGAAAAGAGAATATTTACATTATTTTAATTTTCTGCTCAAAATTCCGTGTTACTCTATATTTAATTGTTGCATCCTGTGTTTCAAATAAATGTCACGATAAAACATTTTTCAACAAGATGTGCTTGATAATCAATGGGCTAAGAGCCACTGTTTTATGAAATTGATAGCTACATCACATTAACGAAAGCGCCTACATTTCAGTTACATAAGTGTAATTAGGGTACAACGTCTTGTCTCCGAATTGTTACTCTTTTATCTTTGCAAACTGTAAGTTGTTTGTCCAGCTATTATAGCGCACACCACAAGAGATTTATAATTCTACAAGAGACATATGTTATGAGATTTAACGGCCTCTCAGAGATGATTTTCTTATCTATTTGGATAATCACAACCTTAATGAAATGTTTTGCTTAAGCTAAGTTCATTTAATTGATGAACATTCACTTAGCAGTTTTATTCTTTCTCTCCTTACTTAATGGCAATATAAAGCCAATTAAGAGCCAACCGTTGCATTACTGTCACACATTATATTAGCCTTAATAGAAGACTGATGGCAACACAGCAGTGAAAACAATGTTATTCAAGACACATGTTAGTTGAACTGTTTTTCATATATTGCAGCATTTTCTAGAGAAATAAAACAGTTTGCATAGGATATGTTTCTCATTCCCAAAATACGTTTGCAAGATGTACTGAAGAATAATAGAAGCTTTTATTGTTATTTATGGTATTTTAAGAGATGTGTTTTATATTGAACAGCATAACCACCCAGGAATGTCTGCTATATTTTAGTAAACAGTTACTAGAACAGTTACTAGTTTGCAAATGGATGCAAGTTAGGCAAGAACGTAAAACCGCTAGAACGGACGTGCAGAGTGCGCCACGTCCACATAGCTTTGTGTGTGAGTGATGGAACGTAGTCGGACGGACTGCATTTTTGGCGTCCAGCATTTTTGACGGAAAAAATTATTTTTCATATTAATTTTATTTCCCATCTACAGTACATCAGTCCAAAAAAACGTCAGTCACAAAAACGTCCTTGTGGCCACTAACTTGTCGTCAGTAAGAAAGTATGTCCATTGTGCACAGACGCATAGTCCACACAGAATGCGTTCGTCTGACCCTAGTCTTAAAGGATCAGTTGCACCAAAACCTAAAAGGCCACATGTGGATATAAATCTAGGAATGACTGTAATATAACAAGGTAAATGTAACCATAACTAACATGGAATGTAGTGAAGGGGTGGAGCTGTATGAATATGCATTAATCAAAGAAAACAGAAATTGTGAAACAGAAGATTTACCTTGAAATAAGATATGCATTATTTTTTAATGCTGTGATATAATACAAGGTGATTCATATAGATCCAGACCCAAAGTTTATATTATAAATTGTAAAAGAATGTAAAAATAATTGTGACGTTTCAGGAAACTTACCGCCTCTTATGATGATCACATCCCAACAAAGCATGTGCTGGAAGTGGCCTCTAGGTGGTAGCACTCCTACGGAACAAAATGACTTACTCTGGAAGAGGAAAGGTTTACTTCCAGGTAGATGGCATAACATGCCACACATAATATGAGTCTGTGCGAATTTTTAGTCACCACGGTTTTCTGCTCTTATCAGCCAAGACTTCTATTTGTGGGCTATCTGAAGGAGCGTGTCACGAAACCCCTTGATCCCTTACCCGCAGGCCCTGCCTACCTACACTGTCATTCTTTAGAAAAGCCGGAAAGCTAAACACAGGACAGACACACAGACTAAACAAAGTTAGAACAAGCCAAAGTTAGGAACCAGAGCAGATAATCATACAAAGCCAGGGGTTAGTAGCAGAATGAGTAGTCAGACAGAGCCAGGAGTCAGGACAGGAATGGATAGTCAGACCAAGCAAGTAGTCAGAACCAGAACAGATAGTCAGACAGAGCCAGGAGTCGGTACACCGGAAAAACAAGGAGAGCAAGCTTTAATACTAAAGAGTAGTCAGGAAACAAAGCCAGAGTCCAAACAAGGTATACCAGTAATAATAGAACAGGAAACACATAGATGAGGTTAAACCACGACAGGGCAATGAGACTTACCCAAAGCTTGGTTTTTAAATCCGGTAGGTGTCTCTTCATCACGCTGGGCCCCGCCCATGCTACTGACCCGCAGCAGCAATCGCCGGCCATATCACTCGGCGGCTGGTCAGTGAGCAGCGAGGATGGTGCTGCTGGCTGCCAGAGATCCATGGGAGCCGTGACAGAGTGAGTCTATTGCAGCAAGACCCGCACGACTGACACCTAAGTGGGTAACATTAAGAATGAGATCCCAAACATTGATGATGCAATTTTGAGACGTGTTAGCAACAACAAGTAGTGCTGCATTGACATTTGCCTAACAGAAAACGGCAGTCACTACCAGCACTTATTGTGATGGGATGTGCTCCACATAAGAGGAGGTACGTTTCCTGAAGCTCTTATTAATTTCCATTTATTTGTTTATTATCTATAACAACCATTTTGGATTAGGGTCTGTATGAATCACCCTGTATTACAGGAGAAAAATACAGTTTAGATATGATATAAGTGTTTAGTAAGTGAAGGCAGTGATTTTGAGGTTCGGCCTTCGAGAATAAATTAATAGTAGACTCCAGGAATTTAATAAACTATTGTTACAGAAGTTGTTGGAATACACCCAATAAATGTGAAACTCTGGGGAATTGACATGAAAAAAAGCACGCAATTCTCAATCCTTATTCAAGGTCACACTTTGAAACACTTTCGATATTGATTGTATTATTGTTCCTTCACCAAGCATTCCTGAGATCTGATGCTCATTATCTAATCAAATGAATCTCATAGATAAAAAGAACATCCACACAAAATAGCACAGTTAAATTCTCAGGTATTTCTCATACTGACAGTTCGTATACACACAAATTCATCAAACTTCATCAGATTTATTTAGTATATCAGGTTGCTAGCTCTTACCAGATTTGTTTTCCTGGAACATAATACTTCTTTGTGCAGAGAGAGGAGGATGCTGTAACATATAGATAATGAAGTAGGGTAATAAACTATCCAATTAAATCAATTCATTTGGAATCCTATTTTAGTTAAGTAATTGATGTCCTACCTGCAATATACAATGAAACGTAATTTTCATAAAATTCCCCTCAGCATGTAAAATATATGGCAGGCAATGGTATGGCATGAAGGGACACTAATAATTTCACATATCAAGTCTATAGGAAAATGCATATTTCCCATTTGCATAGACATAATAAAGCACTCAAAATTAAACCCATAACACCCTAGCATACAAATGAGATTGACTACTCAATTGGAAGTGACTGCAGGTCCCTTTTAATATGATCACATTATACCATTTTGTCAGGATATGTAATGTCATGGCTCTCTGATTGATGTGGTTTCTGGGTGGAGTTTCAGTTTTGTACCCCTGTATTAAGAAAAATAAAGAGTTTTTAAAAAAATCTGTATTGTATGGGTTGCCTGGACAGCAGCATAACTCAGAGTTTATGTTTTCAAACGATGGGGAGCTATATCCCATGATGTGAGTCTCAGTCCTTTTGACAGTTTATCCACCCACTCTACTAATTTGTAAATCAGTAAATACACCACATATAAAATTAAAATCTTTAAAATAGTACTATTTCACATTCTGTATTATGCAAAAAGATTGTGATATATGCAACAAATTTTTTTTGCTTTCAAGGTGTTTAACTGATAAAAAAAATGTGCTTTTATGTAATGGTAAATACTTGTAAATAGTGAGTTCAGACTCATTTTACCTTCTGGACCAAAAACGTTTAAAAGTGTTTATAACTACAGCTGCATAAAAAATATGTAGAATAGATTTTGAACAGGAGCCACTTCCTGACACTAACAGGGTTATTCAGAGAAAGGTGAAACTCAGGAGAATTGACAGAAGAGAACAATCTAGACCAAATAGCCGATTTGGAAAGTGAGACAAATGGGAGAATTTTTCTGGTTTGGCTATTTTGATCTAGAATTTTCACTTCTCCAGTCATTCTCCTAAGTTTCACCTTTGTTTGAATAGACCTGTATATAATTTTAGATAGATATATTATATTAATATCAGGAGTTTTTCTCTATCAACAGTTTCACTTTTTAATCTGTAGCATAATATGTTTTAAAATCTTTGCATAAGCTATGCATTTTCAAAAAGAAAAGATAATATCATGGAAGAGCCAAGTGGAGCATAATTTTGATCAAACAAATACTTACCCTATTCAAAGGACACAAACTTTCAGTTTCCTCAGTATGTTTAAAGAACATATAATTAGATAGATGACATGTCTGCTTCAATACTAACTTCCTTTTATGTTTCCTTTTATTGTTGTTCTATCGAAGACAGATATGTTATTTTGAAAGCAGCTTCTGCCAGACTAGTACTGTATGAAATGATTGATTGATGTTTACTTTGTTCTTTTAATTTTTGTTCTAAGATCCAGAAATGTAAACGTATGATGTAATACCATCAACAAAAACACATTTAAATGTTACAATAAACATCTGAATGCTTACCTATGGTCCACTCAGACGTGGATTATATTAACAAAACTGGTAGCTTAAAATCATTAGTTTCATTTTTAACCACAACAAATGTCTAGGACAATAGACAGGCAGCCTTGGATTGTAGGAAACGCATCCCTCCTATGTACTAGTCATAGCCATCTCTCTCTGGTGAATAGCCAGTACCAGTAGCCTGTACCACTTCTTTAAATGACTGGCCAGCTTTGAAAATAAGATCTCTGCTATCTTTCATGCTACTTTATGAGATGAGAAAACATAAAAATAAAAGTTCCAAGTCCTTAAAAGAATCTGTGATAGTACTATTTTGCATGTAAAAGTATACCAACGTTGCTAATAATGATGGTGCAAAGCTTATTTTCCAAAAAAACTACTGGTTCTTCACAGAGTTTTTTGGAAAATCGCGTGGTAGTGAAGGAGGTAAAACTTAGCTTGTTTCAGGTTTTTTGGGAGGGAATTTGGTGTGAGTTGGGGCTTAGGTAGCATAACAAACAGGAATAATGTTTGTGTTTTATACGGGCACAACTTTTTTTTGTTCTGGATGATCCATGTGTTGCGGATGAATCATCCAAAACAAAAAAAAAGTTTTGCCCGTAGAAAACAAATATTTTTCCTGTTTGTTATGCTACCTAAGCCCCAACTCACACCAAATTCCCTCCCAAAAAACCTGAAACAAGCTAAGCTTCAACTCCTTCACTACCACGCGATTTTCCAAAAAACTGTGTGAAGAACCAGTAATTTTTTGGAAAATAAATTTGAATTAATTATACATTAGAGATTTTTAGAAATATTCCCACTGAATTTCTTTCTTTAACCCCTTCACTGCAGAAGACGTGTGGGGAACATCGTAGGAGTCACCCGATGTATGCGTCGGACATTCCCCACACATCTTCCACTACTCGGGAGCTCTTCTGCATACTCACCTCTCTCCTCCATGGTCCCGTGGCTTTCTGACTTCCTTGAAGTCAGATAGTGCTTTTGAGACCCCTCCCGGCGTAATGACGTCATTGCATTTTCTGGAATTGTTTGGTTAATCTTTAGGGTTCTTAACTAATTTTAAATGTATAACGAGGTCTGTTTTTTTCTTTCCTAAACGCATACAGCTGGATTATCTTCTTTCAGTCTGTATATGCATTTAGCAAAGAAAAAAACAGACCTCATTATACATTTAAAATTAGTTAGGAACCCAAAGATTAACCAAAAAATTCCTGAAAAATGCCAAACTAATCCTAAAAAATAAATTTAAAAATGTCTGTTGAAAATAATAAATGGTTTTACAAATATTTAATAAACAGTTAAAAACATGTAAAAACATTTGTTTTAACATTGAAAATGGTGGAAAAAATCCTAATTTCTTTAAAATAAGAAAAAATGCCAAAATAATCCTAAAAAATAATTCAAAAATTTCAGTTTTTTTAGTTTTAAATCATTCTCTTCCTTCAAACGCTCCCTGAAAACATTGCTATTTAGGGAAGCCTACCACCCAACTCACTGACGCAACCATCAATCACTCTCACCTTACAGTCCTCTCCTCCTGTTTCCAACCCCAACCCTCCTAGATTGTGAGTTCCTACGGGAATAGGGCCCTCATCTCCTCCTGTACTGTTTGTCAAATGTTGTTCAATGTATTGTAACCCTGTCTGTACTGTGCTTATTGTACAGCGCTGCGGAATATGCTGGCGCTTTATAAATTAATAATAATAATAATAATAATAATTTAATTTGTACTTTTTTTTTTCGTTTCAGATAATTTGGTTCAGTTGCTTTTCGTTTAAAATCATTTCGTTCTGTTTTTTTTTTCTCCTTTCAGACAATTCGGTTCCATTTTTTTGCGTTTTAAATCATTTTTTTCTTTTTTTTTGCTTTCATACCATTTGTTTTTTTTCATTTTAGATCATTTTGTTCTCTTTATTTTCATTTTAGATCATTGGTTCTGTCTTTTTTTGTTTCTGAAATTTAATTAGTTTTTGATCGTTTTGTTCCGTTTTTTTCAGCAATTCATATCATTTTGTGTCTCGCTTTATTTTTTTGTTTAGGTCCCATAACGAAATAATTTAATTTGTGTTGAAACTTTGATTCGAATCAAAAATGAAGGAAAATCGAAAATGAAGGATTTTTGTACGAAATTCAATTCGGAATGAAACGAAACGCACATCCCTACTTCAAATCGCGTTTAAACATTATGAGCAAAACCGGTAAAAATTAGCTCAGCTGACAGGGGTGAAATGGCCCAGCAGTGAAGGGGTTAATATCCTATTTGGCAGATAGATGATGCCATCTGCTGGCCAAAAGTAGTGACTGCAGTTTAGAACTCCACGTAGGATTAGTGGTGCAAACGTTCATTAGAGACATTCCCCAGCTGATTTTAAAAAGTGTTAACACCTCAGACATCACACCCATGGTGTTAAAACTTTGGGGCACCTTCTGGAACCCAATTACAAACAAAATTAATTTGAATAAACAAATTTAATTTGCAATGATGCAGCATTACTCTAGATTGTATTAACACAATTGTGGGCTGCTGTGTCTGCTACTGCTGTTTGTGTATACACGATCATGGTAGTGAAGGGGTTAAGATTCCAAAATATTTGTAATTGCAAAGAATAGACAAGATTGGGTAAGAAATAAGGTAAGTGGATATTGCGGAATGGAGAATCGGTCTAGCAAACATTTGGGGCTCTATCAGCCCCACTCACTAAAACCGGGATGCAAAGAGGAAAAATTAACTTCCCCGTTGTGTCCCAGTTTCTCCAGCAGATCGCGGGGCAGGCGCTGAGTCCGGCAGCCTTCCCCTTAGCGATTGCTATGCGTGCGGATGCTGGGGCAGTGCTACAGAAGGGGCATGCTGCAGGTCACATGATTGGCAGGATCTCACCTCTCACGAGATCCTGCAGGTCGGCGGAGTAATCACAGAGAGAGACAGGGGACATTCTTCCACCAGTCTTCCTCTGCTCCCGGCAGCCAGAAGCAGCGGATCGAGCCTCCATTCTCGCTGCAGTAAGAGAGGTGAGTATGTTATTTTTGGGGGGTTTTGAGCTGCAGGTAATGGATTCTGCAGCAGTGCAATCCATTACCTACACCTCTGAGCTGGTGGGAACCTTTTCGTTAGCGCCAGCTTTTATTAACTAGCGTTAGTACCAAGTGAACCGAATGCTAGTTAATCTGTACTTTCACTTTGCGCTCTCCATGTTAGGAATAGGGAGTGCAAAGTACAGTAAACTCGTGTTACGAATCGCAAATCAATGAGCGCTAACGTTTTTTTAACCCGTTAGTGATTCAAAGGCGATGTGGGCGCAGCGCTATGACCTCAAGCTAACGCTGACTGACGCTAGTGTTAGCTTGAAGGGGTGATAGAGCCCTTGATGTTTAGACACTCAGCCAGTGAAATTTGTAAAAATTGAGACAAGTTGGAATTCCCGTGAAGGTTACGTTGAAGGAAATGAGTGATAATTGGGTGATAACACTGTATGAATGAAAAAGTTGAAAATCTTTCTAGTACTGGAAAACATAGATATGTACACTGTACTTTTTATACAATATTTGCATGTGTTGTTAATACAATTTAGGATTTCAAGGCTTAGAATCCATGAATGTGGAAATGCAAAAGTCCCCTTTTTTGCATTAACAGCTTTCAGTTTCCTCGACGTTTGTCACAAAACAGGCATGGCTTATTAAATTTATTTTGCTGCTTAAATTTAGATTATTTTTCTACAGACCTTGAATTTCTCAAGGCTATATATTGTTTTACATAAATACAGAAAAAATGGCGTCGCGCCCATACTCACCGGAGCGGCAGCAACTGCCAGGAGTAACAGCCCAGTCAATGTATAAAACATAACAAGGAAAAAGAGTGTCATCTGCGCTCGTTTCTATGTGTTCCATGTACAACAAAAATTAGGTTTTTGTTTGTTTCAATGGCCATTGCAACGTAAGCCCACTCGCCACTTCAAGGCACCTCTTTAGAGTGGGTACCTAACAATTGTAACCAAAAGGCCGCTCTACTGAACAAAACAAACAAAACAAACAAAAACCTCATTTTTGTTGTACATGGAACACATAGAAACGAGCGCAGATGACACTCTTTTTCCTTGTTATGTTTTATACATTGACTGGGCTGTTACTCCTGGCAGTTGGTGCCGCTCCGGTGAGTATGGGCGCGACGCCATTTTTTCTGTATTTATGTATATCATGCTTGTAACACCAGTCCATCGTTCTGCAGCTGTTCCTCTTTCCATGTTTTTGTTTTTGATCCCAAATGGGAAGTGTTTGGTGCGTGTATAAATAAAACCCACCATCTTTGCCTCTCCTTGGCGGAAAAGCAGCTGGAGGGGCTTGGAGCTGCTCAGTAGAGCGGCCTTTTGGTTACAATTGTTAGGTACCCACTCTAAAGAGGTGCCTTGAAGTGGCGAGTGGGCTTACGTTGCAATGGCCATTGAAACAAACAAAAACCTCATTTTTGTTGTACATGGAACACATAGAAACGAGTGCAGATGACACTCTTTTTCCTTGTTATATATTGTTTTGTTTTAAAAGAAAACATCTTTACTGCTCGTGTAAGATGCTCTTCTCCTCATCTGAGTTAAATTGTGTTATATATAAAAACCTATTGTTTTTGTACAATCTAGCCCCTTTAGTACATACAGGGTTATTCAGAGAATGGTGAAAAACAGGAAAAATGTCAGGAGAAGAGAACAATCTAGACCAAATAGCCGATTTGGAAAGTGAGATAAATGGGCGCATTTTTCTGGTTTGGCTATTTTGACCTAGAATTTTCACTTCTCCAGTCATTCTCCGGAGTTTCACCTTTCTTTCTTTGAATAGACCTGAAAGTCTTTTTCCATTTCTGTAAATAATGTTAGTTATAAAACAATCCATCCCCTCTCTTTATTTGTATCTTTGGTGAAATGGTATAAAGAACGATGAACGCACTGGAAGAGAAGTGACCCTTGTTACTGCTGAAAGTAAAAGAAATGCTTGAGAGCAGGTGTGTCAAAATAAAACTCAATCAAGTTAAAAATATACAGTTTTTACTATTAACAATTAATCAAATACAATGCCATACATATTAGATGTGTGCATTTGTTTGCTGATGAATTGCGATTCATACAAGATCTTGGTCGATTCATCAGTTTAATCCGGAACGTGGATCAACTGAAGGACGCCCTGAGGAAAAAAAAGAAAAACGACACTCACAGGAACGAATGCAAAGTGTTTTGGTTTGCATCTGTACAGTTTGTGGGTGCGTTACATTAAATTGAAATGCTTGAGAAAAATCCTGATAGGGGACAGAAATGTGCTTTTTTCAATATAACCTACCCCTTTTCTGCATACCCTGCCTTTCTTTGCTATGTGTTGACACAGTTGGCCAGCTGCCTGTGGACCCTGGCGCACTTGAATGTGGTGAATTATTGACGTGTATTCCTCCTTGTTGCTTTTGGTAATAGTTTGAAATATGAGCCTACCTTCTTGGCAGCCCTGTTTTGCATATGTCCCCATCAACTTGAGCAGATGCATATGGAAATATCAGCTAATACTCCTGAGTTTGCAGGCATCTCTGTGCCAAGATGGCTGAGCCAAGACTGAAATGTTCCTCACGGTTCTCAACCCCCAATATTACCCCCCGTTCCTTAAACTCCTCAAAACTAACCTAAATCAAAATTAACGTCCCAATCTGTAAATGTCCATGCATTTTTTTAATGTTCTGTTCTTAGATTTGCTGAAATGATAAAGCATTTACAATTTGCTAAAATGATGGTCAAATCCTAGCAAACTTTTAAATCGTGTTAACTGATTGAGCATCACAGGCAATGCAATCACATTTATCATAGAACATGGCAAAGATTGTCTTCTAGTCTTCTAACTAGACATACAGTCAGGTCCAGAAATATTGGGACATCGACACAATTCTAACATCTTTGGCTCTATACACCACCACAATGGAGTTGGAATGAAACAAACACAATGTGCTTTAACTGCAGACTGTCAACTTTAATTTGAGGGTATGTACATCCAACTCAGGTGAACGGTGTAGGACTTACAGCAGTTTGCAGATGTGCCTCCCACTTGTTAAGGGACCAAAGGTAATGGGACAGAATAATAATCATAAATCAAACTTTCCCTTCTTAATACTTGGTTGCAAATCCTTTGCAGTCAATCACAGCCTGAAGTCTGGAACGCATAGACATCACCAGACACTGGGTTTCATCCCTGGTGATGCTCTGCCAGGCCTCTACTGCAACTGTCTTCAGTTCCTGCTTGTTCTTGGGGCATTTTCCCTTCAGTTTTGTCTTCAGCAAGTGAAATGCATGCTCAATGGGATTCAGGTCAGGTGATTGACTTGGCCATTGCATAACATTCCACTTCTGTCCCTTCAAAAACTCTTTGGTTGCTTTTGCAGTATGCTTTGGGTCATTGTCCATCTGCACTGTGAAGCGCCGTCCAATGAGTTCTGCAGCATTTGGCTGAATGTGAGCAGATAATATTTCCCAAAACACTTCAGAATTCATCCTGCTGCTTTTGTCAGCAGTTACATCATCAATAAATACAAGAGAACCAATTCCATTGGCAGCCATACGTGCCCACGCCATGACACTACCACCACCATGCTTCACTGATGAGGTGGTATGCTTAGGATCATGAGCAGTTTCTTTCCTTCTCCATACTCTTCTCTTCCCATCACTCTGGTACAAGTTGATCTTGGTCTCATCTGTCCATAGGATCTTGTTCCAGAACTGTGAAGGCTTTGTTAGGTGTTGTTTGGCAAACTCTAATCTACCCTTCCTGTTTTTAAGGCTCACCAATGGTTTACATCTTGTGGTGAACCCTCTGTATTCACTCTGGTGAAGTCTTCTCTTGATTGTTGACTTTTACACACATACACCTACCTCCTGGAGAGTGTTCTTGATCTGGCCAACTGTTGTGAAGGGTGTTTTCTTCACCAGGGAAAGAATTCTTCGGTCATCCCCCACAGTTGTTTTCCGTGGTCTCCCAGGTCTTTTGGTGTTGCTGAAATCACAGGTGCGTTCCTTCTTTTTGAGAATGTTCCAAACAGTTGTTTTGGCCACGCCTAATGTTCTTGCTATCTCTCTGATGGGTTTGTTTTGTTTCTTCAGCCTAATGATGGCTTGCTTCACTGATAGTGAAGGCTCTTTGGATCTCATCTTGAGAGTTGACAGCAACAGATTCCAAATGCAAATAGCACACTTGAAATGAACTCTGGGCCTTTTATCTGCACATTGTAATTGGGGTAATGAGGGAATATCACACACCTGGCCATGGAACAGCTGAGAAGCCAATTGTCCCATTACTTTTGGTCCCTCAACAAGTGGGAGGCACATCTGCAAACTGCTGTAAATCCTACACCGTTCACCTGAGTTGGATGTATATACCCTCAAATTAAAGCTGACAGTCTACAGTTAAAGCACATTGTGTTTGTTTCATTCCAACTCCATTGTGGTGGTGTATAGAGCCAAAGATGTTAGAATTGTGTCGATGTCACAATATTTCTGGACCTTACTGTATGTGTTCCATTTTCCATGAATTCATTAGAATTTTGGGTGATTCTTTAATTCAGCAGAAGGACAACGCATTGAAAAGATACCTTGACAAATGAACCAACAAATTAATCACCCACTCTGATTTAATCCCTCAACCACAGGTGGGTGGGTGTAGAGGGGTAAAAGTCCTCTCTATCTTTGCGGGATATGGGGTATTTGAGTAATTTTTGGCAGCATATCCACTCTCCAAATTAACTTATCCCTACTACCAATAGGTAAAATGTTAATTAAATAACTAATTAGTAGCATGGGCACAGGCTCACTTACCAGCAACAAACTGATTTTAGAAAAACATGTTGTCCGACATCTACACGGACCTGAGAATTCAGAAACTAATGTTTCGCCCTAGCACTTGACTACTCTCTAACATCACAAAAGTGGTTACACCAAAATTTCGATATCAGAAACACAATATAACAACATAGAATTTTAGGGCAGTATTACAAAGTTGGTGCTAACTTAACCAGAACTTTTGTAAACTCAACAACTCCATAGACTGGGTGTGGGCAACTACGGCTCTCCAGATGTTTTGAAACTACATTTCCCGTGATGCTCGGCTGCTCATTAGGTTTGCACAGCCTCAAGGGAAATATAGTTCCAAAACATTTGGAGGGCCAGTATTGCCGACCCCTGGTTTATAGGAATATTTACTATTACAATAGGTCATTTTGCTGCCCTGCCCTGGGATACTGTAATTAATAGAAATCATGGTGTAATTTGTTTCTGACAGATATTTATAAAATGTTCATCAGAAACAAATTGGGCCAAATTACATACTTGGTGCTAACGTTAGCGCTCACCTGCATGAGCGGTAACGTTAGCCCAAGTAGTTTCCGCATATTACAATTCAAACGCTGATGGGTTAAGTAACCTGTTAGCGTTTGGTATCTTGCGCTTTTCAGCGCGAGGATACTGTACTTTGCGCTCCCTATACTTAACATGGGGAGCGCAAAGTGTTAATCAGCGTTAGTATTACAAAGTCCTAACGCTGATTAACATCCGGCTGCGGTTAACAAAAAGTTAACCACAGCCAGGACTTGGTGCTAACGGATTCCGCTTCTGCAGAATCTGTTAACACCAGCCAAAAAACAAAAAAAATGAATTGTATACTCACCTCCTGTCCCACGGCGAGGACTGCGGTTCTGTTTGCCTCCTCCGTCCTGACGGGAGCAGGGAGAGACTGGGGAGAAAGTCCCCCCAGTCTCCTCCTGCGTATCACTATGCAGACCGGCCGGATCTCGCAAGGCGAGATCTGGCTGGTCATGTGACCGCCGGCGTCTGCTTCAATTGAGTTCTATGGACTCCATTGAGAGGATGCGCGCGGCTGCGCCTAGCGCTGCCGCGCACATCCCGGGGCTTAGCGCCCGCAAACAATGCAGGCAGCTTTTTTAGCTCCTGCATTGTAATCTAGCGCTAAAATGCGGGCGCTAGGGGGAAAACTGCGGGCATCCTCATTGACTCCTAAGGAAAGATGGGGTGGAGATAGGGAGTTCAAAGGAACCCCCTATCTCCCGACTGTTGGCAGCTAGCAGGGTCATGTTTGGTATCATTAGAAAGGCCAGAGCATGGCCTTTACACATGGTCATGTTTGATATCATTGGAAAGTAAAGAGAAAAAAAATAAAATAATAATAATAAAAAAAAGAATGTGTTTTTTTTTAAGATGTGAAATGGCTGAGCAGTGAAGGGGTTAAAAGGTCTTTGCAAAAAACTACTGCAGGAAGATGCCTGGAAATAATATATAAGGTCCTATGACTATTAATAAAAAGTTCTGTTACAGAAAAAAAACGCCATTTAAAAAAAAATCCGCAAAACAATATAAAGAGATTTTTTGCTGCAGATGAAAATATTAAACGGTTTAATACATATTTAATAAAAACAGGATTTTTTTAAACATTGAAACCTATTGGATTCGCCTGATTAAACCTGTTGAATGAAAGCACCGAAAATCAGGGCATTTCACTGACATTTCGGTGCTGTTCGGTGTCTCTGAATAGAGTAACCATTACTTCTCTATGGGGATTTCACTGCCATCGAAGATCACCATATTTCACTGGCAATTCGCCAAAATTTGACGAATGGCCTGCTTTCTGAATAGCCAAGTGGCCAGGAGACTGCACCGTATGGGGAAAATCACTGTTCGGTGCAATTTCGGGACCAGATCGGCTCTCTCTGAATAACCCTGTATACCACTTCTAGTACTTAAAGTGGATAATTATTCACACAATAAATATGCAAGTGTAATTTCCCCAAACATACACATTTAAGATTTCTTTAGAAAATGTATTCGACTCTCTGACTATATCCTGTTATTAGTAATTTTAATAAAGCCGCCAAGGAGGAAAATAATTTAACAGCATTTTTACAGTAGAAAAAAAAAATCCGACATGCTTTTTCTTTGGAGAATGTTAATGTTCTTTGTCGCTTCAAGAAAATGTGTGGTAATATTTGACATACGTCGAAATTACTCCCACCGTGTATGTGTTATTAAGCATCATCTTTGAAATAATAAGTTACACTAGAAAAATGTCAAGAAGGTCAATGGAACAGCAATCACATTGGCAGTAATTGTTGAGAACTGTATGCATTAGCTCTTTTCAACATCCGTCGCACAATGATGTTTTCAAGGTTATATTTTATACATTGTGAATTCGCTGCAGCGATGCTTAATACAAAAAAGTAGCAGACTGTGGTTTGGTACAAAGAGAAGAGCACAAATAGAATGAAAAGTCTACATGCGAGACATCCATTTAACAAATGGGCTTGAAATGGCGTTATTATCCTTGCAGCATGGCAGAAAGCAAAAAGCCCATGTTAGATGATTTCTTTGTAGCTCTTTGTAGCTCAAGTTTACAAACTGCAGAGGATGGAAGCTAAAATGTTTGCTGAATCCCTTACAAGGTAAAGAGAATGTTCATATTGATCTGAACATTTAAATACGGTTATATATACAATTATAGACACGTGTGCATTTGTTGTAGCAATAGATGTTGATGTTAATGTTGCGTTATTTATTTATACCAAGTGATTATCGGGTCT
This sequence comes from Leptobrachium leishanense, assembly GCA_009667805.1. NCBI lineage: Eukaryota > Metazoa > Chordata > Amphibia > Anura > Megophryidae > Leptobrachium > Leptobrachium leishanense. The sequence continues at coordinate 497,212,076 of CM019063.1, read as the reverse complement.
TTCTCTATAGCCCATTGCATTGTGGGATTTAGTATGTGTCAGGGCTTGTGCGTCTGAGTTGTTTTTAAAATATATCATAACAAGACCTTGTAGTCAGACCATGCAGAGTGATAAGAGTCTCCAACGAAGAGGACCCAAGAACCGTCTCATAGAATAGGAGAGGCAAATGCACAAGAAATAACCATGTAAATAACACTTCATCAGTGTTTACACATTGAGATGCCAGTAGATACATCTTACAAATCTAACTAAAGGGTAAATAATAATAGACAATAAACAAATGTTTAACAAACGAATGCAGAAAATCACTGTTGCAATCATGATAAACATCACGACACAGATCAGAAAAATCAAAGGACAGTAGGGGAAGTTTTCATCAATGATGCTTCCGCTACTGTTCTTCCATTTTTCCCTGTCGGGATCACCAAAGTTTATTACAAGAATGACTATTTTTGACTGTGTGTGCAATAATGCTAAGCGATGGTGTTTGGAATATAACCATATACATATTATTGTCTTGTACACAGCATTATTTATTCCATTACCTGGGTATAATCAGGTACATATGCATGTAAAACATTAATTCCTCCAGCTCTCCCAGTAAAGTAGCAATTTTGATGATTCACATGTTTTACTATATTTATTTATTATAACTTTCATTTTTGTTATACATACAGTACTGTTATGCCACCAGCTTTGAGACCCATTGAGTCCTCTGGTTTCAACTCCAGCTCAGGTTTTTGGTTTAGCCTGGTAATTCCATTCCTGGAACTCAATACTTCAGCACTAGTTTTCCCTGCTTACTTGCACTCTTTGTCCTGAGCAATTAAAGCAGGGGTGGGGAATCTTTTTTCTGCCAGGGTCCATTTGGTGAGTCATAACATCATTCGAGTTCCATAAAAAATTAACAATTTAGGCCACGGTCATACGAGCGCACTTCAGAGCAGAAGTTCCTTCCACTCTGACACCCATGTGCCCCCCAAAAAAAACATCAAACATGAGCAGCAGTGCTCATGTTAAAAAAAATCCTTTATTTTTAGCATGTTATTCTTATTGTTAAGAGCCTGCAGACCTCTCCCTCCTGAGCTAAACGCACGTGCTTAACTTACCAGGACAGTGCCTGCTCAAACGCCTTCTTCTGCTGTGCACTGTTATGCGACTCGCAGGGACTGAGCTGCTGGGTATAGCACATGCGTTTAGATCAGGGAGCAGAAGTCCGCAGACTCTTATTTAAATAAGAATAACTCAATAAAAGGCAGGAAATGAGAGATATGTTTGTTTTAAGACGAGGAATGGATTTACGGAATATTTTAGAAAAAAAACCCAGTAGAATGTCTCATTGTGTCACTGTGTTGTGCAGATGTCCTGACACTGGCATTAACATATTGAAAGACTAAAGAAAATTAAAGGGACTTTACCCACCAATATAAACACTGCTTCCACCCAGCCTTAGGTTATGTTGCACAGTGCTCCCCACCGTCTTTCACACCGTGTCTGTCATGTAACCAGCAGACAGGGCTGTGCGGCCGTTACTCAGATTACTTTGATCCCCCCTACTCCAGCTGAAAATTTGCTAATTATAGGACCAAGGTGAATTGCGTCATCGCTTTCACGCTCCAATGCACCAGCACAGGTTCTTGGGTTGCACGGCTGCCCTTTTTCTTGCACACTCTCTGTTTTATTTTGCTGTCTTTCTCTCTTTACCTTTTCTTGCTGTGCCTCTCTCTGTGCTTTTCTTGTACCTGTCTCTGCTGTCTCTTTTTCTCCCTGTGTGCATTGATTTCTGTGCTTCCCTGTATCTGCAGAAGCTGGGAGTGAAAGAGTTACAGATTGTAATGGCGCTCAGCTCCGGCCCTCCCCTCAGCTCACAGTGCAGGAGGGAGGAGGAGCAACTCAGTCACACATGCTCAGTGCAATTTTTTTCTATACCTAGGTATATACACTGATTGGTTAGCTCCAAGTGCCTCCTGAGGTGGGTGTGGACAACGTCAAGAAAGAAAAGCAGGTAAATATGAAAAAAAAATCTATATTTACTTGCTTTATATAGTACAGAAGGGGTGGTGTCGCGCCTATTCCCCGATGGGGCGGCTGCAACCACCAAATGCATCCAGCCCAGCAACATATAACAAGAAAAAAAAAAAAAAAAAACAACATGGAATTTTTTTTTTTTAATGTACCTCCAGCCAGGTCATCTCTGCAGCATGATTCCACTCTGTGTCTTTGTTTTTCATCCCAAGGCAGATTTTGTTTCTGGGGGAGCTTAAATAAAAGCCCACCAGTCTACCTCATGACTGACAAGCAGCATGAGCAAGTTATGGTTGGCTACACAGCAGCCTGTGGCTTAATTTTTTGGATAAGATTCACCCTCACTAGAGGTGCCTTGACGTGGCGGTGAGCTTACACTCTTAATGGCCATTAATAGAAACCAAAGCCTCTAATTGCGTTTTGTTTCACACGGTATAATGGGAATAACTGCAGATGACATTTTTTTTTTTTTTTACTTGCTTTATATGCCTGCTGATTGACACTACGGGCTGATTCAAAAGGCATAGCATGTTTTTGAAATCACACTGACAAAGCATGCATGCCACTTTAAGCACGGACTGATGACAATGAAAGGCTACACCTCCCATGCTTCAACATTGTTGCGCAATTGCTCTGTCAGACTAGTCCAGTTTGTTTCTGCTACTGAGATGTGTGTTTATACACCCTGTGTCCAGCCTTGCCTTCAAAGTTCCTCGAATCTTCAGCATTCAAGTTCCCAGTTACCACTATTTGAACAATCCTCGGTGTATTCCTATCGGTGTCTGGTCAGCCCTATTTGTGTCCTGGCCCTTATCCTCAGTTTTTTGGTTGTCTTCATCCTGTTTTCCTCCTCCACCCTTCCCTCCGCTTGTGTGTGTTATCGCATACTGGACTCATAACCTACTTAGCTGGTACGCACCCAGTACTAACCCTTACACATACATATAACACACCTATTTTCAGCGCATCTATTGCTCTAAAATTCAAGATGCAATCAAAGATGTCTTAGGACAGATGTTCTACAAGACAACAGAAGACAGGTCAAAATCAAAACAAAATGATACTGTACAGAAAAAAATCCTGCCTGAGCCCCGCGATAAAAAAACAGATGGTACAACAAATGCTTGTGCCGGCTATTGAATACGAGATGTAGTGTATGCAGCTGCCCCGCAAACACACCTCCAGAAACTTACTACTTTGTATAACTCATTCTGACGCTTTGTGCTACAATGTAACTACATGACCCACCATTGTGACATGTTAAAAGAGCTAAACTGGCCATCGCTGGAATCTAGACGCACCCTTCTCCTTTCCAACCTGGTGTTTAAGAGCTTTTCTGGGAAGCTACCACCCTACCTGAATAGACTGCTTCCCTCAGCAGTTCCCTCATCCTATAACCTCTGATCCAGGACCACCACCTTACTTGCAATACCACAATACAAAAAGAAAGTGGCTCGATCCTCATTTTCCTACAGAGCACCGCAATTAGGAGATGTATTGTACGCACCTTCAGAAACTCACCACATTGTATAACTCATTCTGGGCCAAATTACATTCTTCACGCAAAAAACGCACGCGCAATGCGTGAATTTGTGCACCAAGCGTTAAACGGTAATGCGCATAAATCACCGCTGGAATTACAATCCTTGCGCATTTTTTCATCCGTCGTGCATTAACATGCATAAAACGGACGCGCACAAATGCTCGCGCAGTAACGTTGCACGCAGAAATCAGTGTGCGGACTGTTTTCTTCACATGATTCAGCCAATCAGAATTAAGAACCACAATTATCTCACGTTAAGTTTTTGTGCCTGTCAAAGTCAATCTGAGCATATATGCTACAGCAATAATAAATGCACACACAACTTCTCCATTTTATTGGTTTAGTATGTGTAGAATATGTAACTATACTTTGCTGAATTTTTTTTTTTGGCTGGTGTATTTGGGTTCGGTCAGGTTGTTCAGATTTGCCATTAACACCAGCTTTTAGGAGTTGCTAAAATTATGCGCGCAAAGGCTGTGCGTTAATTCCTGCACATAGATTGTAATATCATCCGCATACCAGCGTTCATTCGCCTTTGCGCTCACAATGTTAGGTATAGGACGCGCGCAGTACAGTACGCTCGCACAGGGTTCATGCAGGTTCACCCGCGGTCGATGATTCCGCGCGTTTGTTGCGCTGACAATGTAATACGACGTTCAGCGCAATGGGTTTTACCCCTCACGTTATTGTTTTTTGCACCGGCACAAACGTTTGTGTGAAGATTGTAATTTGGCCCTCTGCCACTTTGTGCTACAATGTAACTACATGACCCACCATTAGGTGACATGCTAAAAGAACTAAACTGGCCGTCACTGGATTCTAGACGCACCTTTCACCTTTCCAACCTGGTGTTTAAAGCTAATGTCAGACGAGCGCCTTCTGAGCGCACTGTGCGTCCATGCACAACGGATGGACGTACTGATGGAAGATACTGCAGACACCCCACGATCCGTTTTTATTGACGGACGTAGAAAAAAAAGGGAACTATGGGAAACAAAATTAATATGAAAAATGATAAAAATTTGAAAAGGATAGGAAAAGCCATTGTGTGCTTCAAGGTGCTGGGCATCGCAAATGCGCTGCGTCTGACATCTCCTCATCACACACACAGAACGCTATGTGGACGTTGTGCACTCCGAGCGTCTGTTCTAGTGGTTTGACGTTCTGGCCTAACTTGCGTCCGTTTGCCACATACGTTGTGCGTGCGCTGTTTGGTGCGGACGCACTTAGTGTGTGGGTCTCTATTGCTCGTGATTCTATGCTACGACGGACGTTAAACTGTGCGGCAATACGGACGTGATCACTGCGTTCGTCTGACACGGGCCTAAAAGGTTTTCTGGGAAACTACCACCCTACCTGAATAGACTGCTTCCCCCAGCAGTTCCCTCATCCTATAACCTCCAATCCAGGACCGGCACCTTACTTGCAATACCACAAAGTCCACAATACAAAAAGAAAGTGTCTCGATCCTCATTTTCCTACAGAGCACCGCAAATATGGAATAACCTCCCAGACGCAAATCAAATCTTCCCCCAGTTTAAAGTCACTAAAGAGCTCCCTATTAACATACCTCAATAAGGAATGCACCTGTAAACATGTGACATAATGACTATTTCCTACATATTTATTTTCTGTGTTAATCTGTATATTTGTGTTTTGTTTTTAATATCTTGCATTTATTACTTTGTATTTCTGTAACGACTGTAAAAATTTGAATGTTCTTGAATCCAGAACATACTTGAAATTGAGAGAAATTTCACAGGGTTATTCAGAGAGAGGTGAAAACCAGGAGAATTGCCAGGAGAATGAACAATCTAGACCAAATAGCCGATTTGGAAAGTGAGATAAATGGGAAACTTTTTCTGGTTTTGCTATTTTGATTTGGAATTTTCAATTCCCCAGTCATTCTCCTGGTCCTCACATCTCTCTGAATAACCCTGATGATGTATCCTTCCTGGTAAAATACTTTGTAAATAGATAAATAAATAAAAGGAATATTTACTCCAAAAATGTAGTTCAATGTTAAACACCAGTTATTACAGAGGAGAATGGAAAGCTGGAAAAAGCAAATGTCTGTAGACAATTATAATGGAGAATTGAATGCTTTGTCAAGGCACAAGGCTAGAGGTCTTAGTTTTAAATACATTAGAGAAATAGCTTTTTGAAGGGGAAATGACAGCATTACACAATTATATCTCCAAAGTCTCCTTTTTATGGCTGCCGTTTAACTATCAAAGCTGTTGTTGCTGAAATATATCAAGTTTAGGTATTATTTATTGTAGTTAATTTGTTATTATTGAGAGCCAGTGATTTAACACACTGTGCTATTTTACCAGTGATTTTAACCCTTTCCCACTACAGGGCGAGCCATGCTGTCCCTGCGGTGGATGGGCTTAGAAGGTCTGGGGCGTACTAGTACACCCCTTTGACTTCTATGTGCCGCCACAGCCCCTCCCCACAGCTGGAGCGTGCCATGCGCCGTTGGCTGCTGCTAGACGGCCTGAACTCAGGTCATCCCCTTCAGCCAATGCCGCTTGTCACTCATGAGCTGAGTGGGTGAGCTGAAGCAGACGCCCGCCACGACACCCGGGGTGCCGACGTTAACCCCTCCTAGCGGCCGCCACCCATCTGTCCTTAAGGGGTTAATGATTCTGTCTGGGAAATTTCACTGGTTCTAAGTGGAATTGTTTTCATTAAGAAAAAATTCGGAACTGCCAATTTTGGCCAAACCAAACATCCTGAAAATCCTGGACTTCTGAAATTAAGATGCAAACATTTTACTGATGCCAGTAAAGATGAACAATTGACGCAAGGGTTAGTGTTAGGGTTGCTACTTCTATTTGTTTTAGGAGTAGAGTTTGGGTTACCATACCTGCTTGTTTTAATATTAGGGCTCATTTTGGGGTTAGGGTTAGTATTAAGATTAGGATTATTTTACTATATATGGTTCTATTAGGCTTAGGGTTACTAATTGTGCTGGTTTTAGGGATAGGGAAAGGGTTACTTTTAGGGTTAGATTTAACATTAAAGTTAGGGCTACTACTTCTTGTTTAATTGTTGCTTGTTCTCAGGACCCTCACAAACACCCCCTTTTTTCACTGTAAGTGTAAAGGAAAGGGTCATCCAGACGTGGCCCCCTTGCTTGATGTGCCTAGAGGGTTGTCAGCTATACCCTCCTGAAGAGGCCCAATAAGGCCGAAATGATCATCGGGGTTGCTGCACCTCTCGCGCAGGGATGACGTCCTTGGCAATCAGTACTGGCCACCCTTTCTGGGTGAGAGCAGGCTGATTTGCATATGGAGAATTCATCCCTATAATGGCACAATCAAGCTAAAACCTTTTTTGTGAGACCTGAGCGGGCACCCACCGTAGAGCAGGCCATTAGTACTGTTGCTCGTTCTCAGGACCCTCACAAACACCCCCTTTTTTCATTGTTTTTTATTCTGGTTACTATTTCTGCTTGTTTTAGGGTTAAGGTTAATATTAGGGTTAGTATAAGGTTTAGTAGTACTATTTCTGCTTGTTTTAGGAGTAGGGTTAGGTATTTTCTATTGCACAATGAGTGCAATTAGTTTAAGTCATCTAAACTAAAACATATCCATCCAAATATGTGGACTGATTCAGTTACATTTAAACCAGGCGAGGGTGATTTGTCGATTCAGATGCATCCAAAATTCCAAGTTGCCGAATTTCAGCAAAATTTCAATTTGAACTGAACCAAAAAGCACATTTCTTTTTTTAAACATATTTTATTAGATGCATAAAATTTTCAGAATACATCTACATGGAAATATTATAGCTCCATATTTGAAAATCAACTTAATATCCATCCACAAGAAAAACAGCTTAAGCATCTTAATTTTACCTATACTTTACAAAAGAAAAAGAAGAAAGAAATAGAAGAAGAGGCGGGAGAGGAAAAAAAAAGGGGGGGGGCCCGGCCCGGACCCATGTAATATCTCAGAAAAAATAAATAAAATAAAGAGAAAAGAAAACCCGTTACAATCCTGCATCCAGCCACGGTCCCCAGGTCTTATTATAAGAGGGCATAGAATTATGAACCAAAGCCGTAAGTTCATCCATGACCTGTGTATCTTTAAATTTTACGAATACTTTTGCTAGCTTTGGTAAACAAGGTTGTCTCCAAACCTCTGCTACTGCCCGTCTTGCAGCCAATGTAATTTTAGCTATTAGTTTATTCTCATGGAAAGTAAAACCTGGGGCTGGTCTGGACAGCAGAAAAACCCACGGGTCTAGTGTGACAGAATTAGAAAAAACCGTCTGCAATAAATCCCTTATTTTCATCCAAAAAGATACGATGACTGGACATGACCACCACATATGATAGTAAGACCCTCGCATATTACATAACCTCCAGCATACATCCAACATATTCTGATTCATATTAGCCAGCTGAGCTGGAGTAGTATACCATCGCATTACTGTCTTAATAGATTGTTCTTGTAGGGAGGCACATATAGATACCGAATTTGACAGTTCCCAAATGTCCCACCAGTCTTCTGAATCCAGCGATTCACCTAAATCCACTTCCCATGACCGTACATAAGATAGCTCCTTCCAGTCTAGTCTAGAAGTCAGGTCCCTAAATATATAGGAGAACAATCCTCGTTGATATTTACCATTCTTGCATAAACGTTCAAAAAAGGTTTGTTTAGCCGTAGCAGCACTAAGAACATGGGGGCATATAGCATACGATTTTAATTGCAGGAAATGAAAAAATGAAAACTCTTTCCCCCCTATTCTTGTAATAATTTCTTCCATAGAAAGTAATATCCCTTTGGGGTAAAGATGGTACAACCTGCACACACCAGCATCCTGTATGCACCGAAAGGGACCAGCATTAAGTCCGGGAATAAAATCCCTGTTACCAAAATTCAGAGTTAATGAAGAGGGAAAATTAGTTAGTTCACATTTTAATGTTAGCTTATTCCAAATACGAACAGAATTGATAATGGCTGGACAATCCGTCTGTAACTTAGAACGATATTTCTGACAAATCCAAATCCATTGATCAAGAACACTAGGCTTCATAAGGCCAGCCTCCAAATCTACCCATCTACAAGTACCTTTTGGTAAATGCTGTACCATTATTTGAGCGAGTTGGGCAGCATAATAATAAGATAGTAATGAAGGCAAGCCCAGTCCGCCCAATGCTCTTGGCCGATAGAGCGTGTGTCTTGCCACCCGATGACGTTTCCCAGCCCATATAAACTGATCAATAGCACGATGTAATATAACAAAATCCTTAATGATCAGAGGGATGGGTAATGTTTGAAAAAAATATAATAATCGAGGTAACACATTCATTTTAATACAATTAATTCTGCCCAACCATGATATAGAGTACTTACTCCATGTCTCTAGTTCCCCTTTAATAGTCGTTATCAGACGTGGGTAATTAGCATCATATAGTTTTGTAGGACACGATGGTATACGAATTCCTAAATATGTAATTTCTGAATCAACTATCCGTATTAAAGAGGAGGAAGTGATGTCGAGGAGAATGGACGGGGAAAGCGCTACCGGTATGGCCTCAGATTTATCCAAATTAATTTTATACCCTGAAATCTCTGAAAAATCGTTCAGCCTTTCCAATAACCTAATCAGAGAATATTTAGGGTCTGTCAATGTGATAAGTATATCATCCGCATAGGCTGACAATTTAAACTGAGAATCTCCCTCCCAGAACCCTTTTATCTCCGGATCCTCCCTAATTGTCTGTAAGAGGGGTTCCAGTAAAAGAATAAATAGAGCCGGAGGTAAAGGGCAACCCTGACGAGTGCCATTCCATACCCGGAAAGGAATCCTATCTGTTCCCGGGATCAATATTTGAGCTCCAGGAGATTCATAAAGGGCTGATATAAGTCGTAAAAAAGAGGGGGGGACCCACATGCGTCAATAAATTAAATAAATATGGCCATTCTGCCCTATCAAAGGCCTCCAGTGACAAAAACAATGAGGGTATTCTATGCTTTTTAGCCAGCCAAATCAGATCTACAGCCCTACGCGTGTTATCGTATGCTTGACGTCCCTGAATAAATCCCACCTGGTCAGGTGATATTATTGTGGTAAGGAAAGGTTCCAGACGACAGGCAAGAATTTTTGCCAAAATTTTTACATCTGTGTTAATAAGAGAAATTGGTCTATAGTTAGCTATAGCCTCAGGGTCCTTCCCTGTTTTAGGGAGAAGTATTATCGATGCTAACAAAGACTCTTTATGAAAAGGTTCCCCCTCTCTTGCTTCATTAAATAATCGGCACAAGTAAGGTGATAATTTAGACAAAAAAGTTTTATAATAAAGGCCCGTAAAACCATCCGGACCTGGAGCTTTTCGGGGCTGCATTGTACCAAAAGCACATTTCTAAATAAAATATTCTATCAATCTGGTAATTGTAAATAAACAGTAGCAAAGAATATAGATCAGGATCCTCTTATTTATCAGTTATTCAATAAGATTAACCCCTTAAGGGCCGCTGACGTACCCTGTACGTCCTGTCCACAGGTCTCCCTTAGACCCGCGGATGTACAGGGTACGTCAGCGGCGCCTAATCCCCCTCCCGCCCGATACTCACCTCCCTCGCTGGATCCCACGGCGATCTGGCAGGGAGGAAGCCTGCCCATGTGATTTACATGGGCAGGCGAGGCTGATGACGTCGCCACGCTGCGTGGTGACGTCATCAGCAGGCGTCCCCATGCAAAGCAATGGAGGGGGGGCTCCTTCGGAGCCCTCTATCTCCCCAACCATTGCAGCTAGGGAGATGCTTTTTACACCGCTGAAAAGGGGAGAGTCTCCCCTTTTCAGCGGTGTATAGCATTAATTGGCGCCAAAACGGGATTCGAACCTGCAGTGGGGCTGACATCTTGGATGTCAGCCAAGCCTCCAGGTCCCCCCCACCCACTGACAACCTCACCATATGTGTGAGGATGTCAGTGGGCCAGTTAACCATCTAGCTGTCATGTAGAGATAAGGGGATCCTAAGGATGGTCATATTTGACATCATTTGAAAGGCCTGATTATGGCCTTTCAAATGATACCAAACATGACCAGGTTTGGTTTAAAAAAAAATAATAATAATAATAATTAAAGAAAAAAATAATAAAAAAATTAAATAAACTAAAAAAATGGGTTTTTTTAAAAAGTTTTTTTTGTCTGGGGGGGGTTTAATTAAATAGGACCTAGGCTGTCATCTAAAAATAATTAGCACAAAATGGTCAGAATGAGCGCAGCGCACATAGGTGAACTGTCTCAGCAGTGAAGGGGTTAAAAAGCAAACGCATGTAAAAATTGGGTATTTCTACAGGGTTATCCAAAGAGATTCGAAAAGTCACCGCACGTTCGGTGACTTTTCGTTCTCTTCAATTCGGTTCCTTTTGCCGATTGCATTTCGGTGACCCTGCGGTGTATTCAGCAAGCACCACAGGGTCCCCGAATTGCAGGGAAAAGCTGCCGCAAACCTGACGAAAACTAACCGAATGCACGCTGAAAACAAGCAAAAACATCTGGATTAACCTTCGAGGAAGCCGAACAGGAGCCGAACAGGAGCCGAACGGGAGCCGAATCACACAGAGCCCAAGCAGCTGTGACGTAGAGGAGGCAGTGAATAAATTAGAAAAACCATTTGTATGAATCTGGGAAAAAGAAACGCTGTTTGCAAAGAAACTACTGAGCGAAAATGTCTGAAATTTTCACAGGAGGTCCAGGGAATGATAATAAAGAGGGCTGTTACAAAAAAAATTAGCAAACTGAAAAAAAATAAAAAAAAAAATCGGACTTTTAATTTTTTTTTAAAAAATTCAGAAAAATGCTTAAAGTATCCTAAAAAATCTATAAATAAAGAGACTTTTTGCTGCAGAATTTTATAATGAACGGTTTATTAGATATTGAATTAAAACAGGAATATTTTTAACATTGAAGCCTATGGGATTCTCCTGAATAAATTTGCCGAATTAAACCACCGAATGGCAGGACATTAGGGGAACCTTTCACTGCTGGTTTGTGTTCTCTGAATAGCCGAAGCAGTGCTTTTTCATGGGGATTTCACTGCCCTCGAACAGGGACCGAACAGTCACCGTATGTGCAGGCAATTCGACAGGATTTGGCGAATTGCCTGCTCTCTGGATAGCCGAATGGCCAGGAAAGGTAACCGAATGCTGATTTTCAGCGTTCGGTTACCTTTCTCAAGCAATTCGAATCTCTTTGGATAACCCTGCTAGTCTCGGGACAAAATTTTGAACCTATTTAGCCGGGGTCTTTTTGGGTGGTTGTAGATTTTGGGGATTAAATTACGAAAAAGTGTGTTTTTACAATTTTTTCCTCATATTTCATATTTTTTTTGTAGTAAATTATTCGATATGATGGAAATAATGGTATTTCTAGAAAGTCCATTTAATGGCGGGAAAAAGGGTGTATAATATGTGTGGGTTGAATAAACGAGTAAGAGGAAAATTTGACCTAAACTCTAACAGCGCAGAAATGTAAAAACAGCAGCGGTCACTAGACATGTGCACAGCACAAAATTTCGTTTTGAACTAATGGATTAGTACTAAAATGCAATTTATTTAGTTGCTAAAGAAATTCGTTTTCAGTTCTTTAGTATGAAAACTAATTTCATTCATCCGAAAACCAGTGGATACAATTACTATTGTAGTGGCTCCTCAGAGGGCTGAGATTGCTGCTTGTTACAGTATCTCTCACTCTCAGCACAATGAGGCCATATTACATAGTTGGTGCCAACTTAACCAGAGCTGTTGTAAACTTCCCAGAGCCATTATAGCCTATGTAGGTTTTCAGTTTACAACAGCTCTGGTTAAGTTAGCACCAAGTATGTAATACTGCCCCGTGTCAGGCAAAGCTGTTACAGTAACTGACTGCTGCTCATCACAGCGCTCAGAGTTTCAGTAAAACGAGTAAATAATATTTTTATATATAAGAGGCTAGAACAAAATTATTTCCTTGTTTTACTGAAACTCTTAGCGCTGTTACAGTCAGTTACTGTAACAGCTGAGCCTGATACATTCACGGTTATTCAGAGACCGTGAAAAGCAGGAGAATGACTGGAGAATGAAAAATTCTAGGTCAAAATAGCCGATTTGGAAAGTGAGATGAAAGGGAGAATTTTTCTGGTTTGGCTATTTTGACCTAGAATTTTTCATTCTCCAGTCATTCTCCTGCTTTTCACGCTCTCTGAATAACCCTGATTGCACTGAGAGATAATTTAACAAGCAGCCGATCTCAGCGCTCACAGTCACTGGATTTAAAGGGCTAAAAAAAAAAAAAGGCTCCTCTCTGTATAATGTTTAGAACATCCTCCTGCATTAATTAATACCCCTCTCTGTATAATTTATAGAACATCCTCCTGAATTAATTAATGTCCCTCTCTGTATAGAACATCCTCCTCAATTTATACCTTTCTCTGTATAATGTATATAACATCCTCCTGCATTAATACCCCTCTCTGTATAATGTATAGAACATCCTCCTGCATTAATTAATGCCCCTCTCTGTATAGAACATCCTACTGCATTGGCATGTGGAGGGTGCAGAACTTTGATGTTGCGATGTTGCGCTCTTCATTGCTGGTCTCCTTCACTCATCAATGTAATATCACAAAAAGGACTGAAACTAAAATGTAGTGCATTTTATTTTAATTTCTTTCGTTTTTTGTACTGAGCAGTTTCGTTTCTCTTGAGTCATACGAAAACGAAATTATCCTAAAATTCGGACTAAATCGTTTTAGTACTAAAACGAATGCACATGTCGTCACTAAAAGACGGATTTGTGTAAAACCGCCCGGTCACTAAGGGGTTAAGGGAAGAAAGAACCTATATATATATATATATATTTATTATTTTTTTACATGAAGCACATTGTTGTCCTATATATTTGTATATACAAAACAGATGCTCTTTCTACCTATGAGTTTAATTTGTTTAGTATTAAGTATTCATATGAAGGGTTTCACTCTTTTATGATGAAATCTTGTGCCTCTAAGGTTGGAAATATTGACATCCCTATTATGCTTATTAAATGAAAATAAATCAAAGTAACCACTCAGTGTGTCTTGCTTGTTTGCAATGTAAAATCATATATAATGTACATTAACATAAGTACCGTCTTCATATAATGAAAGAACCCAGACTTATTCCCAGTGACATGCAGGGAACATCATGCTTATCATTTTGATAATTATAAGCCCAACGATGATGACTGCACCATCAGCTGCCTGATGTGCTTTATAGAAATACAAAACAGCAAACAGGAGGAAGAATTAAGAGATATGTTGAGAAGCTGGAATGTTTTCAGGTCCTTTAAGGTGTCAATAAAACCCCACAAGAATCAATGGTTATCATTGGCTGAGATTCACTAATGCTTCCTTCTAGATCTAGAATCAGGAGCTAAGAGCTTGAAAAACACAAAATCTACAGAGATTCATTCCAGCGACCGATATTCTAAAAAAAAGATCCCACAACTCATATATTACAACCAGAATCAATTAAGACCGTCTCCGATCAATGGAAATGTCTTCCCTTGTATGCGTAGAGATAACGAGTTTAGCTTATTCATTGTCGTTAGAACGCATATTCTTGTTACATATTAACCACGCAGACGAATTGCCTGGGTGAAGTAATTCCTGTCCCCAAATTTAAACAGTCCTGCGAAATATCGAAATTTCATATCTGAAAAGGTCTGACACGATGGATCCTGTATTCCAGAGGGTTGGCCTTCCCAGCCCTGATCACTGATGAGTAAGGAGTTTGGTCATGTATTAGTAAGTTCTTGGACCTGCTCTTTAACCCTATTGAGCATTGTGCCTCCACTACCCCCCTCCCGTGCCCATTACATGGCTGTACCAGTATGGTTACTATGCTCTACATCTTTGGGGGCCCCCTCACCTCCCCGTCCCGTCTGCCCTGGTTTGTTTTTTCTTCCCTTACCCACATAATACCTGTTGAGTACCGAGCACAGTAAATTTAGGTTTACACTGATGACAAAGATGAGTTTTCAGGGCTCTCGTTGATATGTAATTTTATATTCATGTTTTTTTACAGGGTTATTCAAAGAGAATCGAAAAGTCACTGAACGTTTGGTGACTTTTCGTTCGCTTCAATTCGGCGCGATTTGACGATCCTATTTTGGTAACCCTTCTATGTATTCAGCAAGCACCACAGGGTCCCCGAAGTGCAAGGAAAGCCTGCCGCAAACCCGACGAACACTCAATGCCAACCCGCTGAACACTCACCGCAAAAACTGCCAAACACTCACTAAAACCTGCAAAACAACTGTATTAACCCCGCTGAATACCCCAGAGAAACCCAAGCAGTCGCCGATCACAGCGCAGAGCAGCCACCGTGAAAAGCTGACACCGCAGACAAATGGAGTGAAAAAAAAACAGTACGCTTGAATGTTTGAAAAGTGAAACACTGTTTGCAAAGAAACTACAGAACGAAAATGTCTGAAATTTACATATAAGATCCAATGAATGATAATAAATATGGGCTGTTACAGAAAAAACGATTAAAAAAAAAAGCGGGAAAAAAATTTCCACAAAAAAAAGCGAAAAATGGCTAAAAGATCCTAAAAAATTCTATAAATAGACTTTTTACTGCAGAATATTATACTGAACGGTTTATTAGATATTGAATTAAAACGGGAATATTTTTAACATTGAAGCCTATGGGATTCGCCTGAATAAATCTACCGCATGAAATCACCGAACAGCAGGGCAATTCGGCAACTTTTCACTGCTGGTTTTTGATCTCTAAATAGACGAAGCATTGCTTCTCTATGGGGGTTTCACTGCCCTCAAACAGGCACCGAACAGGCGCCGTATGTTCAGGCAATTCACCAGGATTTGGCGAACTGCCTGCTCTCTGAATAGCCGAATGGCCAGGAAAGGTAACCATATGCTGAATTTCACGGTTTGGTTACCTCTTGGCCACAATTCGGATCTCTTTGAATAACCCAGATTGTCTCGCCCAGCATGCTTGCGGATGACGTTAAATTTTACCATGTTATCACCTATTCTTTCATACCTCAAACTCAATAAAATTTATATTTACAAAAAAAAAGTTAGTGGTCATGATGTGTAGAGTGCTCCTAGAACTTGAATTTAGTTGGCTGAAAATTGTGCGGTCATTTGCTCATAGGGAAATTATTAACAAATCTAGTGGCCTCTGTCACCTGTTCATTAGAACCTGTATTCCAAAGTGTCACCAAACACCCAAAAACAGATGTTTGCAACGTGTTTTGTTTGATGTACAAAGGACTAAAAGATTTAATCCACAAAATCTGACTGATTCTGTTTTTTTTTTTCTAGAATCCCATAGGATACATTCAAAACATATTTTTTATTTATTATTATTATTCTTTATTTATAAAGCGCCAGCATATTCCGCAGCGCTGTACAATAAGCACAGTATAGACAGGGTTACAATACATTGAACAACATTTGACAAACAGTACAGGAGGAGATGAGGGCCCTATTCCCATAGGAACTCACAATCTGATTTTTTATTTATTTGAATTTTATTTAATTGGAATTGTGTAAATCTAAACATGCTCCCAAGGATAGGGAAGATGAGAAAATGTGGTAGATGGTGAGCACTGAGCTCTTAACCCCTCCCTGCCCATTATTAACTAGGAGCATGGTTTGGTGGAGCAATTGAGAACATTAACCCTATGAATTAAGTAAAGAGGGACCCATGGCAACCTTTGCTCTAACGTACCTGAAACACAGAGACCCCCCAAACACGAAAGGAGATATGATATGACTGCTGGCAGAACTCTCAAGCTGAATATATTTGAGAGCCAATGGTTTTGCAGCCTGACACCCTGCTGTATGCAGAGGAGCAAGTTGGAAGGCACATCAATATTGTTGAGCTGCTGACGTATGCTGGATCCGGAGAAAGACAGTTCAGCAGTTTTGGTATGTTTCCTGCATGACCTGAAGAGGTGTTTAATGTCACTTGCAAAAGTTGAGGATGAAACTCAAGAACCATTCCTTAACATGTTACCTTCTATGCTCTGGAGTTCCTGTTCTGATTTGGGATCTATACCCCTTCCAGAGGCTTGTTTGTAGGAAACTGATGCAAACCTGAATATGTTATGGATGAGCCTGGAAATGACCAACAGTATCCCAAAGTCTATGACCATTTAGAAGCAATCTGTTCCACTACTGTTCCTATCAAACTCACAGGTTCCAACACGTGGTTCCAACATGGACCCTGGCTAAAAGAATAAACTCATTACTTACGCAGTATTTCCTTTCATTTGGAGTACAGACGTGTTACATACACACAAACAATGATTTCCAGTGATTTGCTTTGCCGGTCTACCCAACCCCATTTTTGTTTTCCCTTTCTCCCTAAACATGTCTTTTCTACCCCTTTCCTACATTCTCACTTTCCCATTTATTGTATATTGCATCATTTACTATGTAAAACCTTGATAATAGTTAACAATAAAGGAATTGGTTATCTATATTATCTCTATATTATCCCATCAAAGGAAATCTCTTATGAAGGGTTTTACGTTGCTTTTTGTTCCCAATTAAAGCGTGACATACGTAGAACAAATGTTAATACATATTCAGCTAATAATGATTTTACGCCTGATTAACAGCAATGAAATGTGAAGAAAACGGAGTATAAAATGTATTTCCATGGTTCAACACTCCTGACTAAATTATTTCTTTAAAGTTATAAATAGTATAACATGCAACATTTATTTTCAATCATTAGTTAATTGGATATTCTGGTGGTGCTATGCCGGCAGTAAACGTAAAAAAACAATTCAATTTCAGGCAGAAATGTTAGGTTTTTGTAGTGAAATGTCAGTGATTTCAGGCTTGTTTGTTTATTTTTTATATAGACTTTCATATTGATAAGGCATTTGCTAAAAAATAATGAAAGTCACATACACAGTGAAAAACTATGTGCTCTGTAATATTCAATATAAATTCAACCCGATTTCTAGAAGAAACTTTAATATACTTTGTTTTTTCTGGTATTTTTCTGAAAAAAAGGAATAAACAAACAAAAATCTAGGTGAGTTGAAAAAAAATCTTCAAATTGTCTACTGGAGATAAGTTAAATGCAACGCTTACTATTGTAGACACTGGCTTTGATGAGGACTGGATATGACTGGGAAAATGTGACTTATTAATTATGTAATATTATTAATTATGGTAAGTGTACTAATCTTCAAAGACTCAAAACGTCACAATAAAATATATAAAAATTTTAATTTGAGGCATGATTGGATGCTCATGAAATGTGCAGCCATGGTGCTGAGCTCACCCTCCAGCTATTCTTAAAGACACAGATATGTATTGTGACAATGTGATTAGGGGCAGGGTGGTAAACCATCATTTTGCTAGCAGGTGGATGGAGAAAGCTCTTTCCCCCTATAGTTTTAATAATTAGATTATGCCTGATTAGGACTACCCTGCTCATTTAAGAGCTGTGGCTCCCTCTAAAAGAGGCAATCTTTGTGCTGGGTGCAGCAGAGGAGGAAAAGCCCTGAAGTTAAAAAGGAAAGAACATTACGTTTTGTTTTTGCGTTATTGGTAAGCGGCTTAGCTGCCCAAAATTATAGTTAGGAATACAAAATGTTTAGTTAGACTCCGCATGAGGAGTAGACTTCTCTTTATATTTGTAATATTTTTGTTGAATGAGTACTCTGCATGTGCTGTGGCTGCCCAAATAAAGAAAATACTGAAGCACTGACTAGTGTGTCCAGTGGCTATTCCACACGTGGCGTCAGAAATGGTATACGTGTCTACCTGTGTTGCTGCTGTGCATACAGTAAGAGGCACAGAACCCATTGAAAATACATGAACCAAACCCTTGGGCTTTTTTATTCTTAATGAAACAAGGCATGGGTGCCCTCTTTCTCCTTTGTGTGTTTTATCATTAAAGTTCCTTTTTATTAACCCAATAGGACCACTGACATACATAGAAGCGAGCCTGGCGGTTTTATGGGCCCCAGCCGTCTTATCACTGTGCACAATGACATCCTTTTCAGTCGCCCCCAGCACCTGTAGGGGGAATCTGAAAGGGGAGGTCGTTCATTTGGTCCCCTCCGCAATGGCTGAGCATAGAAAAAAATGAGAGGCACCGCTGGAGAGGGCAGAGTCGGTGCCTCTCTTTAACACCTTAGGTGCCAGGTTCGCGTCTATTCGCCAATCGGCGCAGGATCGAGGTCCGCTCCCGGAAGTGGCTGACATCTTGGATGTTAACCAAGCCTCCAGGGTCTCCCCCCACCCACTGATGTCGTCGCCATATGTGCGATGAAGGAGTTGGCCAGTTAACCCCCTAGCTGCCAAGTGGAGCTAGTGGTGTCCTTTGGACACCCATATCTCCTGATTCGTGGCAGCTAGAGGGTTATGTTTAGTATCATTGGAAAGGCCTAATCATGTAAAAATAAAATAAATAAATAAAAAGTGTTTTTTTTTTAATTGTCTGAGGGTATAATAACACAGGACTTCAAATGACATTTATACATGATGAGCATAAAACGGTCAAAATGAGCTCAGAACACAGAGGTGAAATGGCTCAGAAGCGAAGGGGTTAAAAAGCAAAAACATGTAAATATTGGGTATTTCTGATTTCAGGACAAAATTTTGAAACTATTTAGATCTTTTTTGGCAGTTTTAGATTTTGGGGATTAATGTTAGAAAAAATTATAAGATAAATAAGATAAAAATAAATATGATAATTTTTTTAGCATATTTCATATTTTTTTTTATAGTAAATTACGATTAGATATGATGGAAATAATGGTATCTATGAGAAAGTTAATTTAGTGGCGAGAAAAACTGTATATAATATGTGTGTGTTCCATAAATGAGTAGAAAATTTTACCTAAACACAGCGCAGAAATGAAATAACAGCAGTGGGTACTTTCGGACAGACAATGGTAATACCGTCTGGTCACTATGGGGTTAATATACGTGAGAGAAACAATATTCAGGACATTAAGACTACTAAATTGGAATATATGCTGAGTATATTCTGTTAGTACTTTTGAGTCCTATCAGGTACTTGGAGGCTTTGAAGTCTATTCTTCATTTATGTTTAGCCCTGTCAGGATATAATATTAATAATATGGATAAATCGGATGTCTTGACCTTTTTTTATCAGGAGGACCTTAAGGCTTATTTATTATAACATTCTATTTTCTTATAGCTAAAACGTCTGTAGTTTATTTAGGGATTACCTTTACGCCTGATTTTAAGAACTTGGAATTCTAAATGTATTTCCTGGCGGGGATGTACACATTGTATTAAAATGAACACATTACCAAGGATTTTGTATTTACAGTATTTCAGGTGCTTCCATTTCCACTTAATCTGAGACCTGCAACATTTTCAAAAGCATGTAGACTCTTTTGTGTGGAATAGTCAAGGTCATCATATTACGTGATCTATAATGTATTGTCCTTGGAGGAAAGGCTGTATACGTTTGCCAAATTTGTTATTGTCAAGCAGCACCGTTTGATAAGGCTTTGACCTTGCATGCTCCTGTGAGTGAAAGGCACCGGGGGGGGGGGGTTGAATCTGAAACTATGCAAATTGATTTTCCACAGTTTTGGTTATGGCTAGGTCCAGTTCGATGCCTTTGAGATCAGAGTGTCCTTATTTATTGAACACAATATCTATTTGGGATAAATTGCAGATAAATCCAGACTTCTAGGAAATCCATATCCCCTTTGGCCATTTTTAAGGAACTGTGATTTTATTACCAGGTATAACTGCTCAGCCACTCGGTTCCTCGGACGACGGTGGGCTGCAGCGGATCTATAATATGTTTGTCATGGATCAGTCTATGGGGTTGCAGCAAGGTCAAGCCCAATATGCGGTGAGTAAGGCAGAGGAGACAAAGATTTGTGGTATAAATGAAAAAGGTTTAATAAAGAAGACACAGGAGGAATGAAACAAATGCAATATGGGATAAGGTAAGTATAAGAGGTGGCTGGCGAGACAGGAAATAGGATAGATGCTGGATATACTAAACACAGGATAGAGATAAAGGGGCAAAGCAGAAAGAAGAGCTGATTAATAAATACAGAAGTAAGGGAGGAAACAAATGGAGACAATGGGTACTATGGATACCGGATACACCAGACATGATAGGGGCTGAATAAGAGGTAGGTGGACGGGACAGGAATAGGGCTGAATAATAAACAGGGCTATAAGACAGATAGGTCCCAGGACATACTTGAAAACGAGAGAAATCTCAATGTATGATAAAATATGGTAAAATCCTTTATAAATAAATAAATAAATAAATATTTTTCGCTCCATAAGACGCACTTTTTCCCCTGAAAAAAGTGGGGGGAAAAGTGTGTGCGTCTTATGGAGCGAATACTGCACGTTGCAGTGTTTGGCTCCCTGCGAGCTTCCGAAGCTATGGAGCTTTGGCGCTCGCCTGGGGGAACCACATCACCAGCCGAGTTCTCTCGAGATCGCGGCTGGTCACGTGGCTCCCCAGGCGAGCGCCCAAGCTCCATGCCGCCGGACGCTCAGAGGGAGCCGAACACGTGGCGGCGGCAGGAGGTGAGCAGGGGCCTGGGGGCAATATCCATGAGAGCTGCTGGGGTAGTATATCCATGAGAGGAGCTGGTGCAATATCCATGAGAGGAGCTGGGGCAGTATATCCATGAGAGGAGCTGGGGCATTATCCATGAGAGGAGCTGGTGCAATATCCATGAGAGGAGCTGGGGCAGTATATCCATGAGAGGAGCTGGGGCAGTATATCCATGAGAGGAGCTGGGGCAGTATATCCATGAGAGGAGCTGGGGCAGTATATCCATGAGAGGAGCTGGGGCATTATATCCATGAGAGGAGCTGGGGCAGTATATCCATGAGAGGAGCTGGGGCATTATCCATGAGAGGAGCTGGGGCATATCCATGAGAGGAGCTGGGGCATTATCCATGAGAGCTGCTGGAGCATATCCATTATTACACTATTTGATTCAGAATATTTTTTTTCCTGTTTTCCTCCTCTAAAAACTAGATGCGTCTTATGGAGCGAAAAATACGTTGCAGACCCCATTCAGAAGGCCACAAACAGATGTAAATACCTGTAAAAACAGGAAAGAAAGAGGAGACAGACAAGATGAATGCTCTCTCCACAGAATCCTCATGGTTATGTGAGGTAAAGCAGGAACACATCATTGCCACACCCATAATCTCCCACAATCCTTCAGGATCATGAGTCCCCTGTTTCTGAAGCAGAGAGCTGCATTCTTATAGTAACTAATTACTAGCACCAAATAAATCACATAGCAGAGTTAAGCATACATCTTACAATGTCACCATTAAACATGAAAATTACATACTTTAACAATTGTGCAAATACATCCTATGTGTCACATCCTCCCTGACAAAATAAAAATGGGCTCCAGCTACAAAAAATTATATATACTCAGTCGCAATATTATTCTTTTCAAACACCATTTTCTTAACTAAATATACTGTCCCTGTGGGAATGCATGGTATCATATTGTATGAGTCGTGAAATGGGTGATATGAGAGTGGTGTCATATAATATGGTGTAGCCAACACAGGTAAGTGAGGAAAGGCATATGCTGCTACACTGTGGAAAAAGGAAAAATGGCTATACTCCGTGGCGCTAGATATACACTTTTAAGGATTCACTATATTCCCACACTGTGGTGCTCCCGTCACTAGAACAAATTGCAAAATATGAAGTAAAGAAATGGGGACAGCGCTTCAACTTAAAAGGATGCAGTGTATAAGTGAAGTGGTAAATATGGAATAATGCTCACAAGCAATGGTAGGTCCCTTGATGATTAGGCGTGGACTAAATCAATCAAAGTCTTCAAAATAGGAGGACCTCAAAAAAAATACAGATAATGGTACAGTATTGCACAGAATATACTGCTATAGTAAGGTTGTAATATTCACTACTCACACTTTACGAGAGCTGCTAGCTCTCATATGTAGACCTCACAGGTGTTCAGGGCCAACCTGTTCGCCTTATACTCCCGCACTCAGACCTCCAAAAATGCACAGTAACATGGATTGCATATAATCCAACAGGATTGTAAAGGGTAAGCAAAATATCCACTTACCAAATAGAATTGAATCTCCAGCAGAAATATTCCAGGGTAGCCGCGTGTGTAAACCTCAGTATAAGAACAAAGGTAACATAAAGGCCAGATATGCTGGAAAAACAAAACAAAACAAAATATAAAATACATAAGCAAACAGCCAAACGTGTTTCTCGCCTCAGGGGCGCTTCATCAGTGGCCTGTTCTGATTAAATGGGCTGTGAAATTCCCCCCCCTCCTTCTTGTCCCAGTGCAATGTCTGTTCGGCTTCGTTTCCTCTCGAGGCTGGCCAGCGGGTTGATTAAAATAGATATCCTGTGTTAACTTAGAAATACCCGCGAAATCTATGTGACGCCTGATGTAGAAATGTATCTGCTCTGATTGGCTGTTATATCACATTCCTATGTTGGGTGGTTAGGAACCTCTTTTCTATAGCAAACGTTCCTATTGGATGTTGAAATAATAAACGTCTCTGTCGATCGACGAGATAGTCAGACGTGAAACGGCCATATCTCGGTGTGGTTGGTTTTATTGTCTTCTCTGATCAGACCGCAGCGTAGCGCAGCGTTTTACTTTATCATTTTTGATATATGAGCAAGAAATGACAGACTATTTGGGATTCCATATATGGTAATTATAAAAGGAAAATTGTTTTGTTTGTTTAAAGTTATTATTTAACAGCTCTTCCATGATGACCCTTTTCACTCTCACGTCACCGTCTCCAGCCAGCCAGGACACTCTTCTCACAAATGGCCTTTCTGGATCACAACCGTTGTGTTCATACTCTGTTGGTCACGAGATCCTAATTTTGCAGACCGGCACCAAAAAATCAATCATGCGCGCCGATCCACGGACGAGCCCCCAAAAATTTGTTTCAGACCCCATTCAGAAAGCCAGCAAACAGATGTAAATACCTGTAAAAACAGGAGACAGACAAGATGGATGCTCTCTCCTCAGAATCCTCATGGTTATGTGAGGTATAGCAGGAACACATCATTGCCACACCAATAATCCTTCACGATCATAAGACCCTGTGTTACACAATAAGAGTCCCCTGTTTCTGCAGCAGAGAGCTGCATTCTTATAGTAACTAATCACTAGCACCAAATAAACCACATAGCAGAGTTAAGCACACATCTTTCAATGTCACCATTAAACATGAAAATTACATACTTTAACAATTGTGCACATACATCCTATGTGTCACATATATACACTAAACAGTAGGCGTAATCCAGTAATATGGTAGAGTTCAGTAACAGGTAATCCAGCAGACCGTAAATGTAGCCAGGCAATATGGCAGAGTTCGGCAACAGGTAATCCAGCAGACAGTACGCATAGTCAGGTAATCAGGAAACAGAATGTAGTCTTCTTGCAAGCAGTCTGGTGAACAGAACACTTTATAACAGCAATGCAAAAGCAAAGCACTATGGGTGCTCCACACTTTAGTAGGGAAGTATTGGGCCCTTAGTTGTGAGCACTAGGGATGAGCGTTCGGTTCGGATCTGTTCGAAGTTAGATTCAAACATTGCCCGTTCGGCTGTTCGTTGAACTCCGAACATTTCCGTGTGTTTGCTTCATGTTCGCCCACAATCAGGGACAGTGTGTTTCAGTGAGTTGTAGGAGATTTCTGGGAATTTCAATTTGTCTTGGCACTGCTAGGCTATCAGGGACAGTGTGTATCAGTGAGTTGTAGGAGATTTCTGGGAATTTGAATCTGTGTTGGCACTGCCAGACTATCAGGGACAGTGTGTATCAGTGAGTTCTACCAGAGTTCAGCAACTTAGAATTTGTCTTGGCACAGCCTGTTATGAGTGTGTATCGGTGAGTTATACCACAGTTCAGCAAATTAGAATCTGTCTTGGCACAGCCTGTTATCAGTGTGTATCAGTGAGTTATACCACAGTTCAGCAAATTTGAATCTGTCTTGGCACAGCCTGTTATCAGTGTGTATCAGTGAGTTATACCACAGTTCAGCAAATTAGAATCTGTCTTGGCACAGCCTGTTATCAGTGTGTATCAGTGAGTTATACCACAGTTCAGCAAATTTGAATCTGTCTTGGCACAGCCTGTAATCAGTGTGTATCAGTGAGTTATACCACAGTTCAGCAAATTAGAATCTTGTAAAATATTTGGGTGCACTGCCACTGACGCCTGTACCAGATTCATATCATTTTAATATTTGACTGCAGGGTCCAACCCTGCACTCTTCCACAATACCACAGAGGGGTTACGGTGTGAAGGCACTTGCTGCCACCAAAGGCAAAATATTTGGGTGCACTGGCGCCTATACCAGATTCATTTCATTTTAATATTTGACCGCAGGGTCCAACCCTGCACTCTTCCACAATACCACAGAGGGGTTACGGTGTGATGGCACTGTTGCCGACACTATAGGCCCAATTTTAAAGCACCGATTGATATTTTCATCCAAAGCCTGCATAAGTTTCACCATAATTTAGCCAAACAAAATCACTAAACTTGTTCTGCGTGTCCTAAAATGTCTCCTCTTTTCATACAGGCTGCCGCCCCAAGCAGTTGTTTATGAATAGATTAAAGGAAAACCATTTACCGTAATTTGAAATGTCATTTTTTTGTATTTAAATGTTTCTATACATCCTACAAATCCGCCTCTTCACAGGCAGGTTATGGGGACCTCCTAGGCATGATAATTGAAGGAATTTTTCCTTTTTTATTCTTAACCTTTATTTCATGGAAAACTCACTGTTCCTTTAAAAATGTTTTGTTTTTAAAACTTTTTGTCCTTGTTTCCTGTCCCCCAGGGCACTACCCGGACCCCCATACACCTTTTATGGCAAATATCTAGCATATATGCCCTCTTGGAGGGCACTCTAAAAATCAAACGTTCGGGTCCCATTGACTTACGTTGAGTTCGGATCATGTTCGAGTTCGAACTTTTGAAATTGTTCGAGTTCGAAGTCGAACCGAACATGGGGGTGTTCGACTCATCCCTAGTGACCACCTGTATCTCCTGCAGTGCTACAAGAAGACCAGGGCTGAGCATGAATGGTGTTTCTAGGGTTCCAAGGGTAGAGCAGCACCGAACATGCCTTTCCTAGGGTGCCTGTGGCTAGGAATGTGTCAATGCTTGACACGGCAGAGATATTGACTTTCAACACTTCTCAGAGATACACCATCTATAAATTCCATATTGGTTCCGCTATATTGATATCTGCAGTTCTGTTTTACAGCTATGTATTCCCACAACTGCTAAATCACAGCCTACATCATATGAGCTTCGCTGCCTCACAGAAAAACACGAGATGGGACTGATATCTCAATTGTATATTAGCCTTTCGGCATACTCTGTGGATGGTAATTTTCCATATACGAGGGCTTGGGAGTCAGATTTACTGCTTTCCTTTTCTCTTGCAGGAGGAGGAACTAGACTACCCCTTTTTTTTGCTTTCTCTCTTTTTTTTTTTTTTTCATTTTTCTTACAATTAGGCATGGTTAAAGTGCATTGCTGCCTGGTCTATTTGCTAACGTTGAAAATTCTTTAATGTAATAAATGTGCTTAACAAAAGTAAAAAAGGAGCTAATACCAATGGTATATTCACAAGCATTACCATCCCACGTGCAAAAACTTGTATTACCCTCTGGTGCCACCCACATACCAAATAGTATTCACTGATGCCTGAAAAGTGGTAAAATCAGTCTCCACATATCATCACCAACAAAAAACTTGTCAAAACATCATGACATTGATTGGACTTTCTTCCCTGCAATGAACCGATGCAGCAGCTATTTCACTAACATCTCCATCCCATTTCATAAGGCCTTATGGAACAATCTCTAAAGTGGTTATTACATGTGCTGAAAACTTCACTGCTGCAACGTTGTGTAAAACTGGCAGACAATATCTGCAACAACATAAAGGCTTTAGGGCATCACACACACACAACACAATACTCGAGATACAGGGTAGGGATGTGCGTTTCGGGTTTCGGAATTTCAGAATTTTCACGAAATTTCCCGATTCGTGCATTCGAATTCGGCTGTTTTTCCGAAAATTTTCAGATCCGAAAACGGCAGATGCGAAAAAACTTTCAAGCCGAAACGAAAACTTTTCGGAATTTTCGAATGGAGTAGAAATGTGTAAAATCGAAATTTATTTTCGTTCAATTCGTGATTTCGGCTCCATTCCTGATTTCGGTTCAATTTCAGTAATTTCGGACATCGTATTTATATTGCTGATTCTGTAATTAAATTTTGTATCATTCCCACATCAATGTATCCTTCCTGGAAAACCAGAGAAATCTCAATGTATCCTTCTTGTAAAACATGAGAAATCTCAATGTATCCTTCTTGTAAAACATGAGAAATCTCAATGGTAGAATTATCGTATCGGCAGAATTATCGTATCGTATAATTATCGTATCCGAAAAACCATTCGTTTACGTCAAAACGAATAGACACTTTGAAGCGAGGAGAACAGACGTTCCGAAAAACACTAAAATTTCCGAAATCACGTTAAAAAAGTCGATACGAAAAACGAAACGAAACGAAACGGAAATTGGTCGAAACGAGTCGAAACGAAAATTTACAAGATCCGAACCAAAAAAAAACGGTGCACAAGCCTAATACAGGGTGGCAACTGAATGAGCTAAAACAGGGAGCCTTTTAATCTGCCTGTGGTGGTATCCTTTGAATACATCCCACACAAAACAATGATTTGAGAAAGTGATTGACACATAAAGGGTTATTCAGAGAAAGGTGAAACTCTGGAGAACTTTTGGAGAAGTGAAAACTCTAGGTCAAAAGAGCCAAACCAGAAAAATTCTCCCTTTTATCTCACTTTCCAAATCAGCTGTTTTGACCTAGAATTTTCACTTCTCCAAAAGTTCTCCAGAGTTCCACCTTTCTATGAATAACCCTGAATAGTGGCAACTGGCAATGTCCATAGAATGTCCATAGAATGGATTGTGAGTGGAGAGTAAGTGAGGAAAAGATACGGTGGGCAGTTTATAACACCGAAGATCACACAATGGATGCACCCAGTGACACATGTAGCATAAAATATTTTCTTAACTAAACATACAAGAGAAAAATACAGCACATGTAAGGTACCAGCATAAATTTTTGGTGGTAGTGGTCCTTTAAAGACAAGCATTGAAATGCTGTTCATAAATCAGCTTAACTAAAATTTGACACATATTATAAGGAGACACACACCATTAATTCTGATTAATAATTACAGAATTATAGATTATTTTGGAATCATTACCTTCATGATTGACCACACTTGCATCATAATACTTTGATAGTTTGCAGCTCTTCTGGTAATTATTTAATCATGAATGATGCATTCCCTTTTTTATTTGTTATGTAACATTCTTTTGAAAACATTGTTTTTTTGTCATTCAGGCATAAAATAATCACTCAAAGACTTAGTTACATAATTACTGTTTCTGCCTGAGTAGCTATCCCGAGCAGAGATTTCATGGACTGACCATGGATTACTACCAGTACCTCAAGACAGACACTGTTTACCACTTCTTTCTATTTTGGGAGCATTAAATGTCTTATTCGCCATATTGAATGTCTCTGTATCTGCTTTGTGACAATAGACTGAGGGTCCTATCCCAAGGCAAGCACAAACAATAGAGTGAGGCTTGGTAATTAACGTGGTGCCTCATGTAATTGTGACTGCTCCAGCTACTATTCCCAGTTGATGAGTTACAGTTACAGGTACAGCGCCAACAGATTCCATAGCGCTTTACAATGGGGTAAGCACAAACGCGAGGCATAATAAATAAAGTTACATTAGGTGCAGTCGACCCTGCCCATAGGAGAATTGTCCTGCTAAGGCTAGGGTCAGATGAGCGCATTCTGTGCGGACTGTGTGTCCGAGCACAATGGACGTACTTTCTGACTGACGACAAGGTAGTGGCCACACAGTCTGTTTTTGTGACTGATGGTTTTTTTGACTGATGTAGAAGGGAAAATAAATTAATATGAAAAACATTATGTCCGTCAAAATGCTGGACGTCAAAAATGCAGTCCGTCTGACTTTGTTCCATCACACACACACAAAGCTACACGGACGTTGCGGACGCAGTGCACGCTGTGCATCCGTTCTAGCGGATTTACGTTCTTGCCTAACCTGCGTTTGTTTGCCGCGTCCGTTATGTGTCCGCAGTTCTGTGCGGACGTACTTTGTGTGTGGGGCTCCATTGGTCCTAATTATATGCTATAACGGACGTACAAATGTGCGGCAACACGGACATGATCAGTGCGCTCATCTGACCCGAGCCTTGAATAGCATTTGAAACAGGTACTCAGCCAGGCATCCTGTGAGCTTACAATCTAAGGGACAGAGGTATGTGAAACAAGAGAGAGCAGGGGGTGGAGCTGATAGTCAGAAACAAGATTTTGTGGGAAAGGTTAAAACCTTTGGCTAATTAGGGTGATTGGTAAAGTGGAAGCAGCTGGAAAGGAAGCTACACATTTTAGACCAGGACTGGGTGGGAGGGTGGATGGGGAGGACGGGTAGGACAGCAGAGTCCAAATGCAGGCTCTGTGGCTGATGGTGTTGGTAGATGTAGATGGATGTATAGGTTCAGAGTCCAAATGCAGGCTCTGTGGCTAATAGTGTTGGTAGATGGATGCTGTGTGAAGAAAGAGGTTGTGTTACATCCTCATCCCCTGCTGTGCTGCCTGGGGGGGTCTGGGCAAGGTTCTGTGCCAAGAGCTGGTCGAGTGCCAGCACTAGGTAATGGCTGAGCAGCGTCCAAGGGGATGGGCCAGGTGTGGTCACGAGGAGCCGCCGGGTTAAAAACAGGGTGCGAGGAGTTGCCTCATCGCCCTGACGTGGAGTTCTGTTCCCGCATCGCTAAGCTGATTCTTATTGTTGATTTCTGTTGCCAACCCATTTCTGGGTACGATCCTTGCTCCTGAGTTTTGACCCGGCTTGTATTTGACCATTCTGTTGCTGCTCAATTTGCGATCGCCAGTGTTGTGCTTTGGTGGTTTAACCCCATGTTTGCCACTGGGGTTTTCACTCGTTACGGGGGTTTTGTCCCTTCTAGTTTTGGGGTATCATCTGTGGCCTCATTAGATTACTATACCCAACCCAGGGCTCATGTTTCCTTGCCACAAACTTATGTGAAAACCGCGATCGAAAAATACTGTTTATATTCAGCCTATGTTCCTTGTGCTCAAACCACCAAGTATACTCGTTACTGTACCAGCGATAGACCCCTATGTGTGTAAGTCACCTCTGAATATCGTAAGGTACCGTTGACCTGCTCTAGCTTATCAAAAAACTTTATATCTGCACATTTCCTGACTGCCCTGAAGTCCGTACAATTCACTTACTGTTTGAAGTATCTTTGTGTTTCTGAACGTGCTCTAAGTTGTCTATCGGTCTTGAAACCTTTAGTTAGTGCTTAGTAGCAACTCAGTTGTTCTCTCATCCTCCCTGAGTTTAGAGTATAAGTTTGTGTATACCAAGCAGTGTGTAAACGTCAAGCAGATATTTCAGTCCTTAAAGATCTCAACCTCGTTACTCCTGTGTGAGCGCTACTGCACCCATTACAGGTTGCAGGAATAAAGAGTGTGGGCTGCATATGCCAGGTATTTAAGATATGGGAAGGGGGTAGGTAGGGGCTGGAGAGGCAATATGATGCCAAGGGTTTAACAAAGCAGAGCAAAAATTAACAAGAAAACAATCAGAGCCATGAGCAATATGCATTACCACATGGTTGTATTTTGTTCTTGTCCTATGGCGTGACAGGCACAAAAAGGGTTACTAGAATTAAAACAGCAATGATATTCAAGTGCTTATTATTCTGGACGCTACACGTAGTTCAAACAGTTGGAAAACATAACATCACCCAAATCTTGTTGAAAAGTGTTTTTTAGAAGGCAAGATCATTTTAAATCAGTGCTTTTCAACTTTTTCATCTTGCAGTACACTGATAAGGAACAAGAATATTATCTAGGCCTAGCAGCAGGTATTCACTACCACGATTGAGTTAACTCAATCTTTAAAAGCTCCCCCAGGAGCCCAAGGACAAATTAACATAGTTACATATAGTTACATAGTTACATAGGCTGAAAAAAGACATGCGTCCATCGGGTTCAGCCTCTCCCACATAACCTACTGCTGTTGATCCAAAAGAAGGCAAAAAACCCAGTCTGAAATGCTTGCCAATATGCAACATACTGGGAAAAAATTCCTTCTTGACCCCAGAATGGCAGTCAGATTTCTCCTTGGATCAAGAAGCTTTTACCCACATATTAAATATTATAACCCTTAATATTCTGTGTCTGCAGGAAGTCATCCAGTCGTTTTTTAAAAGTCTGTACAGACTCTGACCCAACCACCTCAACAGGCAGAGAATTCCACAGCTTTATTGTTCTCACCGTAAAATAACCCTTCCTATGCTTTTAGCTAAATTTTCTTTCTTCCAGTCTAAATGGATGACCCCTTGTCCTATGTATAGTCCTGTTAATGAATAGGTTATCAGACAATGTTTGATAATGGCCCATATATATTTATATAAGGTTATCAGATCCCCTCTAAGGCGCCGTTTCTCTAAACTAAACAGGTTTAAGCTTGTTAGTCTTGCCTCATAACTTAACCCTTCCATTCCCCTTATTAATTTAGTTGCCCGTCTCTGCACTTTTTCTAGCGCTATAATATCTTTTTTTAAGACCGGTGCCCAAAATTGCACAGCATATTCAAGGTGCGGCCTGACCATTGATTTATACAGAGGCAAAATTATGTTTTCATCCCATGAGTGAACTCCCCTTTTAATGCATGCCAATACTTTGCTGGCCTTGGCGGCTGCTGTTTGACATTGCACATTGTTACTTAGTTTGTAGTCTATGATTATTCCCAAATCCTTCTCCTGCTTGGATTTCCCTAACTCCATACCATTTAGGGTATAAATTACTCGTGTGTTCTTCACTCCAAAGTGCATAATTTTGCATTTATCTAGATTATAATTCATCTGCCATTTAAGTGCCCAGTCCCCCAATCTATCTAAATCCCTCTGCAGCGAAGTAACATCCTGCTCACATTGTATTACTTTTCTTAGTTTTGTGTCAACTGCAAACACTGACACATGACTTTCAATGTCTATCTCAAGGTCATTTATAAATAAATTGAATAGTATTGGTCCTATAACAGACCCCTGAGGGACACCGCTTACCACTGGTGCCCATCTTGAAAATGTACCATTTATGACCACTCTCTGTACCCTATCTTTTAGCCAGTTTTCTATCCAAGAACAAGTATTTTCATCTAGACCAATTTTTCTTAATTTAAATAGTAACCTTTTGTGTGGAACTGTGTCGAAAGCTTTGGCAAAATCTAAGTAAATCACATCCACTGCGACCCCCTGATCTGTACTTTTACTTACTTACTCATAGAACGTAATTAGGTTAGTCTGACATGATCTGTGTTTCATGAAACCATGCTGATTTTTGCCAATAACATTATACCTCCCAATATATTCCTGAATATTATCCCTTAGTAACCCCTCAAATACTTTCCCAGCCACAGATGTTAAGCTCACAGGTCTATAATTCCCAGGCACAAATTTTAAACCTTTCTTAAATATAGGGACCACGTCAGCTTTTCTCCAATCCTCTGGTACTATTCCTGAAAAAAAAGAATCTTGAAAGATTAAGAACAGAGGTTTACATATTTCAACACATAGCTCTCTCAGTACTCGCTGGTGAATTCCATCTGGCCCTTGGGCTTTATTCACATTCACATTGTTTAATTTCTGCAAAACCTTGTCCTGAGTCAACCAGTCACTTTGTATTAGTAAGTTTTTATTAATGAATTGCATGTCTCCTTTTATAGGTTTCCCTTTGATAAATACTGAAGAAAAATAATCATTTAAAATTTCTGCCTTATCCTGATCTTCAGTTAACAATAACCCTGACTCAGATTTTAGTGAACCTACATTTTCACTCTTGGGTTTTTTAGAATTTATGTACCTAAAGAATCTTTTAGGGTTGGTCTTGCTCTCTTGGCTATTTCTTTTTCATTTTCTAGTTTAGCCCATCTAATTGCATTTTTACATGCTTTATTGGCTGCCCTATATGCTTTATAGGATGCCTCAGATTTATCAGATTTAAAAGCTTTAAATGCCTTCTTTTTATTTTTCATTTCCTTAGTTACCTTCCTACTAAGCCACATTGGTTTCAGTCTGTTTCTTTTATATTTATTAACCAGTGGAATATATTGTGACGTGTACTTTTCTAGTGTTAGTTTAAAGATATTCCACTTATCCTCAGTGTTTTTCCCGTGACAGAGTTTCTGCCAGTCAATGACATTGAGAGCTTCCTTTATTTTAATAAAGTTGGCCTTTTTAAAATTATATGTTTTAGCATGTCCCTTATGAATGTGTTTTTTTGAGTTTATTTCAAAAGTCACCATATTATGGTCACTGTTTCCCAACTGTTCCTTTACATTAATATTTGAGAAAAGATCCACATTATTTGTTATAACCAGGTCCAGACAGTTATCCTCTCTAGTTGGTGTTTCTACCAGTTGTGACATGAAGGTATCATTTAAAATGTTCAGAAACCGGATTCCCTTTGCTGAATTACTAGTCCCACTATCCCAATTAATGTCCGGGTAATTAAAATCTCCAATAATTAAAGTGCTACCATGATCTGTAGCCTTCCTAATTTGCTCTAACAGTTGTTCTTCCTCATCATTATCTATATTAGGTGGTTTATAGCATATTAGGTGGTTTCAGCGCTGCGGAATATGCTGGCGCTTTATAAATAAAGAATAATAATAATAATAATAATATGCCAACCAATAGTTGACTTCCCTGTTTATTCCCTAACGAAATATTTACCCATAAGGATTCCACATTTCCCTCATCGCTTTCCAGTTGTGTAATATTAGGCTTTAAATCCTGATTTACATATAAACACACTCCACCCCCTTTCTTATGTTTCCTATCCTTTCTAAACAATGTATAACCGTTTAAGTTTACAGTCCAGTCGTGCGTTTCGTCCCACCACGTTTCTGTTATTCCTATTATGTTGCATTGCTTAGTGTATGCTATTACCTCTAGTTCCCCCATCTTGTTATTGAGGCTCCTTGCATTAGCAAGCATACATTTAATGTTGTCTCTACCCACACATGCTGAATGCGACTTTACATTACATGCCTCCACTGTTCTGACATTACCCATCCCCCCGGCTCCACCCCCCTTAGTCTGAGCTGAAACCCTTCCGCTATCTGCTCTGTCTCCATTTTGTAAGATACTGTAAGAACATGATATGGTCTTATCCTGGAGCAATGCAAAGGAATCTAGTTTCTTGCAAACAACATTCCCAGCTGAGACCATTCGCTGTAATGCTCAATCATAAAGTGAGCAAGTTTGCACAATTGCACTGCACAATTTGCGGTTCCTACACTATACATGTTGCATAGGAGCACAAATTGCATTGGAACGCTTCAGAGTTAAGGGAGTCCCTGAAATTGAAGAGGATCTGCATGTGAGAAAAGAGAAAAAGGTAAATTCACCAAATAAAAAATAAAATAAAAAAAATAATTAGGCAGAGGCTGTCAGCAGAGCCCCAACTGGCAAAGAGGTGATAATGTCCACTGTCCTATGGGTATATGAATATTTTTTTTTAAAATGTGCAATATTCAGTTTTGTCCACCCCACCAAATTAAAATATTTCTCTAAATGTTTTGCACCTTGTGGTATAAATCAGGCCCAGGAGAGGTAAAGACACTATAAAAGTTATTTTTCGCTGACCATAAGACGCACCTAGTTTTTAGAAGAGGAAAACAGGAAAAAAAATATTCTGAATCAAATAGTGTAATAATGGATATGCCCCAGCTCCTCTCATGGATATACTGCCCCAGCTCCTCTCATGGATATACTGCCCCAGCAACTCTCATGGATATACTGCCCCAGCTCCTCTCATGGAAATACTGCTCCAGCTCCTCTCATGGATATACTGGCCCAGCTCCTCTCATGGATATACTGCCCCAGCTCCTCTCATGGATATACTGCCCCAGCTCCTCTCATGGAAATACTGCCCCAGCTCCTCTCATGGATATACTGGCCCAGCTCCTCTCATGGATATACTGCCCCAGCTCCTCTCATGGATATACTGCCCCAGCTCCTCTCATGGATATACTGCCCCAGCTCCTCTCATGGAAATACTGCCCCAGCTCCTCTCATGGATATACTGCCCAGCTCCTCTCATGGATATACTGCACCAGCAACTCTCATGGAAATACTGCCCAGCTCCTCTCATGGATATACTGCCCCAGCTCCTCTCATAGATATACTGCCCCAGCTCCTCTCATGGAAATACTGCCCCAGCTCCTCTCATGGATATACTGCCCCAGCAACTCTCATGGATATACTCCCCCAGCTCCTCTCATGGATATACTGCCCCAGCTCCTCTCATAGATATACTGCCACAGCTCCTCTCATGGATATACTGCCCCAGCTCCTCTCATGATTATACTGCCCCAGCTCCTCTCATGGATATACTGCCCCAGCTCCTCTCATGGATATACTGCCCCAGCAACTCTCATGGATATACTGCCACAGCAACTCTCATGGATATACTGCCCCAGCTCCTCTCATGGATATACTGCCCCAGCAACTCTCATGGATATACTGCCACAGCAACTCTCATGGATATACTGCCCCAGCTCCTCTCATGGATATACTGCCCCAGCTCCTCTCATGGATATACTGCCCCAGCAACTCTCATGGATATACTGCCCCAGCTCCGCTCATGGAAATACTGCCCCAGCTCCTCTCATGGATATACTGCCCCAGCTCCTCTCATGGATATACTGCCCCAGCTCCTCTCATGGAAATACTGCCCCAGCTCCTCTCATGGATATACTGCCCCAGCTCCTCTCATGGATATACTGCCCCAGCAACTCTCATGGAAATACTGCCCCAGCTTCTCTCATGGATATACTGCCCCAGCTCCTCTCATGGAAATACTGCCCCAGCTCCTCTCATGGATATACTGCCCCAGCAACTCTCATGGATATACTCCCCCAGCTCCTCTCATGGATATACTGCCCCAGCTCCTCTCATAGATATACTGCCACAGCTCCTCTCATGGATATACTGCCCCAGCTCCTCTCATGGTTATACTGGCCCAGCTCCTCTCATGGATATATTGCCCCAGCTCCTCTCATGGATATACTGCCCCAGCTCCTCTCATGGAAATACTGCCCCAGCTCCTCTCATGGATATACTCCCCCAGCTCCTCTCATGGATATACTGCCCCAGCTCCTCTCATAGATATACTGCCACAGCTCCTCTCATGGATATACTGCCCCAGCTCCTCTCATGGTTATACTGCCCCAGCTCCTCTCATGGATATACTGCCCCAGCTCCTCTCATGGATATACTGCCCCAGCAACTCTCATGGATATACTGCCACAGCAACTCTCATGGATATACTGCCCCAGCTCCTCTCATGGATATACTGCCCCAGCAACTCTCATGGATATACTTCCCCAGCTCCTCTCATGGATATACTGCCCCAGCTCCTCTCATGGATATACTGCCCCAGCTCCTCTCATGGATATACTGCCCCAGCAACTCTCATGGATATACTGCCCCAGCAACTCTCATGGATACTGTCCCCAGGCCCCAACTCACCTCCTGCTGCCGCCACGTGTTCGGCTCCCTCTGAGCGTCCGGCGGCATGGAGCTTGGGCACTCGCCTGGGGGAGCCATGTGACCAGCCGCGATCTCGCGAGAACTCGGCTGGTGACGTGGTTCCCCCAGGCGAGCGCCGAAGCTCCATAGCCTCGGACGCAATCAGGGAGCGAACACTGCAACGTGCAGTATTCACTCCATAAGACGCACACACTTTTCCCCCCCACTTTTTTCAGGGGAAAAAGTGCGTCTTATGGAGCGAAAAATACGGTATGTAGGATAGCAAGACGCCAGTGGATTTGGGTATAATCTGGGGAATTTTTACATGAAGGATGGTCTTTATAATTCTCCAAACTTTTTTTCCATCCTCAGCACATGGGACACTCCTTCTTGTGCCCTTGAAATAAGGTGGCGTCTTAGAAATCCAAGTTGAAGTTCAAACTCAAATAGATATGTGCATTTCGTATCTTAAAAAAATCGTTTTCGTCCAAGATTTGTATTTTTGTTATTTTTATGTTTCCGAAAAACTTAATATCAGCCGCCCGATATTACGAATTGGCCGAAATTGATTCGAAAATGATTCGAAACAATATCAAACAATTCGAAAATGATCTGATCGATATCAAACGGAATGCGAATGATCCGAAACAAGAAAAATTTAACAAAAATGACCCAAAACGAAACAAAATGTTCCAAAACTAAGGAAAAACGGACTGAAAGACACAAAATGAAAAAAAATTTAACAAAATGATTTCGATGTAGTAAAAACAGGGATTTTTTTAACATTGCAACTTAAAGGATTCACCTATAGATTTTAATGCTAAAAAAATCCCTGTTTTTATTAAATATTTCTTAAACCATTTATTTTTTTCACTTGTAGCAATAAGCCATTTTGTTTATTTTTTGTCCTTTTTCAAGATTTTTTGGGTGAAATTTTAGGTTTCCTGACTTTTTTTAAAGAAACGAGGCATTTTCCCCATAGGTTTCAATGTAAAAAAATATTTGCATTTTTATTAAATATTTCTTAAACCATTTTTTTTTCACTTTTCACTTCACATCAGGCATTACTTTTCCTTGTGGGAACCTCGGGGGAAGATGAAGATGGTAGAGTTCTTTTAAAGTTTTTCAATGCTTTGCCATTGAATTTTTTTTTAAATTCTTCCTTGAATTAAGGGGAATCTTGAAATATAAGCACAAGACCAGCGAGTCAAAAA
This sequence comes from Leptobrachium leishanense, assembly GCA_009667805.1. Classification (NCBI taxonomy): domain Eukaryota; kingdom Metazoa; phylum Chordata; class Amphibia; order Anura; family Megophryidae; genus Leptobrachium; species Leptobrachium leishanense. The sequence goes on along the minus strand of CM019063.1, from coordinate 497,174,543 downwards.
ATACACGGAATGTGATTATATATTCCAGATAGACATATTCATCTTGCAGTCCAAGTACCCAGTTCTAGATAAGTCATCTAATTAAACAAAAACGTTATAAACATTTTCCTTCACAGTTTGTTAAAGGGACAGCATTTTAATCCTTCATATTTTGCGGTTTGACTTTTTTTGTGTCTTCCTACGTTTTTTCCTGTCATTACGTTTGTTACCGCTGGTGTGCTATGCCTTTAAATTGTGTTTCTTCTTATTTCCTCAAAACTTACACTGGATTTTCTCTCAAATATCACTCAGAGAGAATATATGATTGAATTATACTGTGTTGATTTATAACCGTCTAACATTAAAGACGTACGTATATGGCAACTCCTCACAAATGAAACGTTTTTGGATCTTTTGCAGGATCGGAGAATCGTGGCGTGTGTTGACAAGGAAGCCCATTATTCTCTAATGATGTTTGGACGGTGAACCAAAAGTAGAATAATAATAGAACGATGGTTGCAAGCTGTGAAACTGAAAATACTTCATAAGGAGCTTTTTGTATCCAGCAAAGTAAAATAACCACGAGCGACATAATTTGCGTCATTCCTCGCTCTCTGGACGGAGGTCTATTTTGGTCTGAAGTTTTGAGTAGATTATATTAAAAAGACTTTACTAGGATACCACTATGTGTTACCTGGTTAGCCTTTATATTGACTCTTTACAACGGCAAAGAAAGCAAAGATCAATGTACTTCCTTGTTTTTCTTGTAGAATATCCCCTGTTGTGCATTTAAAATTCAACATTAAAAAAAAGCACTGCATTGCTGGCTTACAGTAATACTAATAGCTAATGATGCAAGGTATACATTTACAGACTAATCCACAAACAACACATGGATTATTTTTAACTATCTATCTGGATGATAAGAGGAAGGATTCACTTAGAACGAACAAATTGTGGTACAATGACAGCAGGCTTGCAAAATATATGTAAAATAGCAAAACTGTTTAATAGACAATGTAAAACCACCTCAATTCAATTAAAATCTTATTATTTTATCTATACAAAATGAAATCCGCAGTAAGTGATGTAACGCTGTGTAATGTACAATGTAAAAACCACCACAATTCAATTAAAATCTTAGGGCCCTATTACATTCTTCGCGCATTTGTTTTGCGCGCGCGCAAACGATGCGCGTAATCATCTACCGCGATTGACCCTGCGCGAACGAATTTGACTGCGCGCATCCTATACTTAACATTGTCAGCACAAATGCGTTCGTGCGCTGGTATGCGGATGGTATTACAATTAGACATGTGCATTCGTTTTAGTACTAAAACGATTTAGTCTGAATTTTGGGATAATTTAGTTTTAGTATGATTCAACAGATACGAAACTGCTCAGTACAAAAAACGAAAGAGACTAAAATAAAATGCACTACATTTTAGTTTCAGTCCTTTTTGTGATATTACATTGATGAGTGAAGGAGACCAGTAAAGAAGCGCAACATCGCAAAGCTACAGAAAAGGTTTGTATGCGTAATCCTTTCTGACCCTACCCGAAAATCTGACAGTGATAGAGCTCCAGAATACTCACTTGCAGCACAGACAGCCAGCACAGGAGAGGAAACCTTTACTTAACCCTTGCATGTCTATGAGGCAGACAAGATGATAAAAGCAGCTGGAGAAGGAAAACGTTCAAATAAATCACACTGAAAGCTAATGACAGAGGAGGGCTGGATAGTAAAAACCCCCTCTATTACAAGCAGCGCTGGGAGAAGAGAGGGACTTTATAAAACTTGTGTTATCTCCCGCTCTGCATAATAGGGGCTTAGATCTGATACATTTTATATTATCCAGGAACACTATCCCCCTTTCCTCCTCTATAATACACGTTTTATATAAAGTCCCTCTCATCTCCCAGTGCTGCTTGTTATAAGGGGTTTTTACGTCTGATACATTTAGTATCCAGCTCTCACAGTTACTCTGTCATTATGAGCCTTCAGTGTGATTTATTTGCATGTTTTCCTTAGATTTAAAGTGCTTTATTTTATTATAAAAATCAATTTGCACCAGACATCTCTTCTCTGAGCTTTCAGACCGATTTACGTTAATATTTTCCCTCTCCCCTGCTTTTATATTCCTGTGTCTTCCCCACAGAGATACAAAGTTTAAGTAAACGTTCCCTCTCCTGTGCTGGATAAGCATTGCATTCCGAAGTTCTGCACCCTCCACATGCCAATGCAGTAGGATGTTCTGTACAGAGAGGGGCATTAATTAATGCAGGTGGATGTTGTATACATTATACAGAGAGGGGTATTAATTAATGCAACAGGATGTTCTATACATTATACAGAGAGGAGCCTTTTTTTTAAGCCCTTTAAATCCAGTGGCTGTGAGCGCTGAGATCGGCTGCTTGTTATATTATCTCTCAGTACAATCTAACAGGCTCAGCTGTTACAGTAACTGACAGTAACAGCGCTCAGAGTTTCAGTAAAACAAGGAAATAATATTGTTCTAACCTCTTATATATAAAAATATTATTTACTAGTTTTACTGAAACTCTGAGCGCTGTGATGAGAAGCAGTCAGTTACTGTAACAGCTTTGCCTGACACATTGTGCTGAGAGTGAGTGATACTGTAACAAGCAGCGATCTCAGCTCTCTGAGGAGCCACTACAATAGTAATTGTATCCACTGGTTTTCGGATGAATGAAATTAGTTTTCATACTAAAGAACTGAAAACGAATTTCTTTAGCAACTAAATAAATTGCATTTTAGGACTAATCCATTAGTTGAAAACGAAATTTTGTGCTGTGCACATGTCTAATTACAATCTTGGCGCAACGAAAGTTTGCGCGCATTTTCGTAACGTCTTTGAAAAGCAGGTGGTAACTGTAAATGTGATCGTTCTGGGCGAAACGAAATACACCAGCACGAAAAAAAAATACAGCACAGTACAGTTACACATTCTACACATACCCAAACATTAAAATTTATAAATTGTATCATTGTTAATTTTTAGGATTTTTTGGCTGGTGGTTGTTAATTCTTTTTTTTTAGTTTGTAAATATTTTATTGGAAATGGGTGATTGATGTTGGCTGAATCCCGTCACAAATCCCGTGACAAAACAGTCTGCCCACCGATTCCTGCACGCAACGTTCATTTGCGAACGGCTTTGTGCGTCGGATTTTCACACGAAAAATCTTGAAGGAAGAAAAAATGCGCTCGGATCGTACTACCACGTTAATTTTTGTGTGATCACGTTTTTTTGTGCGCAAAAAAATTGCGCTGAGCGAGCGCAATTGTGCAGAGAATGTAATAGAGCCCTTATTATTTTATCTATACACAGTGAAATACGCAGTAAGTGACATAACGCTGTGTAATGTACAATGTAAAACCACCACAATTCAATTAAAATCTTTTTATTCCCCAGTTTACACCCAAATACACCCATGTCTTACTATCTTACAACTATTATTATAGTAGTATCAGTATTATCATGATTTATATGGCCCCAACAAATCCTGCAGCACTTTGCAATAAACAATGAGGACTGAGAGAATATTACAAACAAACATAGGAACCAGAAACAATAGGTGTAGCGGGCCTGTTCAGAAGAGTTTACAGTCTAGAGAAAGTTGGGGGTAGAGGAAGACAAGAGGAGTTTTCTAGGTCTCAAGATCACTAGCACTACTGTTACAGAAACAGTGAGGACAAGGAAATACCTCACTCATGATACAGGTATAGGCGAGAAGAGGGACAGGTTGGCATCAGTAATGTAATATGCAAATCTGAAGATATGGGTTTTAAGGGATTTCTTAAAGGCCTAAAGATTAGGGGAGAGTCTGATAGGATGAGATTGTTCATTTCACATGATCGGAGATGCCCTTGAAAAGTCTTGGAGGTGAGAATTGGCGATGTAGAGTGGGACCATAACTTTACAGTTGCTTCACTCAACACCCAACCCTCTTCAGGACCAGATTTTCATTCCCAGAAATATGAAGCCACACCTGATCCCCCAGAATGGAAAAAAAAATTGAGAAAAGTATTTTTTTGGCTGGGGATTTTGGGGGATAGGCGGGGACTAGTAGCCAGTTAGAGGAAGGGATTCTCTGATTGGCAAAATTGATTAAACATGACAAAAGTACTCCAGCCAATTAGAGAAGCTCCATCTATGAAGCTTTGTCATTGGCTGAAAAGGTTTCTAACAAGGAACGCTATTGGATAGCATTCCTTATTAAACATCCCTGAGCCTGTCTGGCTCATTCAACAAGACCCTGGTAGTTCTTTGTAGAGATACAGAAGATTTTGGAGCATCAGAGAGCAATGCACTCTGTTCTCTGGCCTGTACATTGGTGTTGGGTTGCTGCTGCTTTCTCTTATTCTGCCAGCTGAGATCAGTGAAAAAAAACTACAGTGGTGGGATTAAGAGAAAATGAAACCTGCAAATGGTGTGGTACTGATTTCCAATTCCTTGAAAAATCTTCAGTTTGGTGGTGCTTATTCTCTTTTAAATAATTACATAGCTATTTTCCTTCTCTTTGGTTGTGTCTTCCAAAGGGACCACCCCCTATTCCGATCTAGCTCCCGTCTTAGTGCATCAGAATAATAGGGAGGTGCAGACAGGTCCCGGTAGCGGCATTGTGTACCTTTGCTGGTATCGGCTCTTGGAGTCCATAGGACTTCATAGAGCCCAGTATGCACAGCTGTAACTCTGTGTGAGCCTGCACTAGTGGGATAATGCAGGTGCCATGGAGACATACTACACTGGGAACAAGTTATTCCCAGTTTCGTGCTGCTCACATCAAGCGTAAGCAGCATATAGCGCTGCCCTCTCCCCCGTGGGATCAGAGGTAAGTTTGTGTTGTTGGGGGTTCTTATTTTACAGTGTTTAATTATTTTGCAATAGTAAAATTACATAACATCAGGTTTTGGGAGTTCTTTGAGAAATACTGACTCAGAGGAGAAGAATGAGCTACCAAGGAATAGCATGTCCTGCTCCACCTAGCTGCAAATTAACAGCTCATGTACAGTACAAAAGGGGTTATTCAGAGAGCAACGAAATCTCAACGACATTTCGGTACTTTCTCGTTCCCCGCAGTTCCCTGCAGTGTATTCAGCATTCACCGCAGGGTCCCCGGAGTGCAGGGAAAACCCGCCGCAAACCTGTCGAACACCCACTGAACACTAACTGAAAAACCGCAGAAACCGCTGCATAAACCACGCCGGAAAAAGCAGACAAGCCACCGATCACAACACAGTCCAGCCGCCCTGAAAACCCGGCAAGCTGACGAAAGGGGTAAAAAAAAACAGTACGCTTCAAAGTTTCAAAATTTAAACGCTGATGGCATAAGAACTACTGAACGAAAATGCCTGGAATTTACATATAAAATACTATGAATGATAATAAAAAGGGCTGTTACAGGAAAAAAAAAACATAAAAAATATTTTCATGAAAAATGCCTAAAGGATCCTAAAAAAATCTATAAATAAAGAGACTTTTTGTTGCTGATTAAAATAGTAAACGGTTTATTATATATTGTATTAAAACGGGAATATTTTTAACATTGAAGCCTATGGGAATCGCCTGAATAAACCTGCCGCTTGAAAACACCGAACAGCAGGGCACTTTGGCAACATTTCTCTGTAGATTAACCACTGCTTCGCTATGGGGAATTTCTCTGCCTTCGAACAGGCACCGTACTTGCAGGCAGATCACCAAAATTTGGCGAACTGCCTGCTCTCTGAATAGCTGAATGGCTCCGAAATGGCACCGTACACTGAATTTCAGCATCTGGTTACATTTCAGTGACATTTTGGACCTCTCTGTAGGAGCAGTTAATTTACATTAAGGAGCCACAATGACAGACCCGTAAGCTATGCTTGTGACAAAGTTGGAATAGCAACGCCAGCCATTTGGATATTGTCTGGAGCTGATCTGCATTGGAACTCCAGACGATATCTTAATGGCAAGAGTGGAATAGGGCCTGTACACGGGTTTCACCAGCTTTCATGAAGAAGTCAGTCAGGGTTATTCAAAGAGAATCGAAAAGTCATCGCACGTTCGGTGACTTTTCGTTCTCTTCAATTCGGTGCAATTAGGAGATCTCATTTCGGCGACCCTGTGGTGTATTCAGCACGCACCACTGGGCCGCCGTAATGCAGGGAAAAGCTGCCGCAAACCCGACAAACATTCACCGAAAACGAGGGCGAACACACACCGAAGCCCACAAAAACATCTGGATTAACCCCACCAAACACGCCGGAGAAACCCGAGCAGGAGCCGATCACAGCGCAGAGCAGACGCCGGAAAAAGCCGACACCGCAGACGAATGGAGTGAAAAGAAGACAAACAGTACACTTGAATGTTTGAAAAGTGAAACACTGTTTGCAAAGAAACTATAGAACGAAAATGTCTGAAATTTACACATAAGATCCAATGAATGATAATAAAAAGGGGCGTTACAGAAAAAAGAAAAAACTATTTAAAAAAAACGGGAAAAAAATTTATGCAAAAAAATCCCGAAAAATTACTAATAGATCTTAAAAAATCTATACGCAAGGAGACTTTTTACTGCAGAATATAATAATAAATGCTTTATTAGATATTGGATTAAAACGGGAATATTTACTACTGTGTGGTCCGATTTGGTGCCTTTCACCCTACTCCCTTACCCCATTGATCACCAACTTTGATTGTGAATGTTTCTTTTTGTTCTATATGTGTTTTTCGATATTGTATTGACTATACCTGTCTTGATATCCTGTATTGTCCATTTCTATTTTCTGAATAAAAATTTTGAATTTAAAAAAAAAAAACGGGAATATTTTTAACATTGAAGTCTATGGGATTCTCCTGAATAAACCTGTCGAATGAAACCACTGAATGGCAGGGCATTTCGGCAATTTTTCACTGCTGGTTTTTGTTCTCTGAATAGCTGAAGCATTGCTTCTCTAAGGGGGTTTCACTGCCCGAACAGCCACCGTATGTGCAGGCAATTCGCCGACATTTGGCGAACTGCCTGCTCTCTGAATAGCCGAATGGCCAGGAAATGTAACCGTAGGCTGAATTTCAGTGTTCGCTTACCTTTCAGCCCCAATTTGGATCTCTTTGAATAACCCTGAGTATGTTCACAGAAATATTAAATTGTCATGCAATATAATGCAAACACAGACTTAAAACCACTGGAGTATATAAATCACTCATAATATCCCATACACCATCACGATGGTTAATACAGCTCATAATAATATAATAAAGAGTTGAAGAATACATTTTATGAAGCTGAAAAGCCGACCTCAATAAATCAAAGACATCCTTGGAGTGTGGTTTTATAATTACTATAACCTCTGTCTTGGTAAAATAAAATATTTTATCTATACAAAAGAGAAATCGTCAGTAAGTGACATAACGCTGTAATGTCCATTTGACACATTAAAACCAATTTAATTGCTAATTAAACGCCTTGCTAGGTCGATGCCAAGAGTACCAGGTTGTCTGGAATCACCCTGTATCAATCCTTGCTGCTTGTGAAGGTTACACATGAAAGCAGTGAAGCAGGTCAGAATTTTATATTTGGATATAATAGCAACATATATTATTATGCGCAATATCTTCAATGTATACCGGTTTCAATTACTGTTAATGCAGAGATTATGGAGAATCATGTTCTTTTCTTTTTGATTGCAGCACAATTTCCATGTTCTTACCTGACAGCTCAACTAAAACAGGTCAAAATAACTCGTAGGGATGTAAAAAAAAAACCTGGCTATCGCAAGGAATAAGCAATAGTCCAAAGGATCATTAAAAGTCCCAAGAAGTACTTACTTTTTCCTTATTATACTTGTAGGCTAGGGTCAGACGAACGCATTTTTCACGTTGTCCGTGAAAAAGTGCGTTCGAACGAATGGACGTATTTTTTCACGGAATACGCGATAGCGGTCATACGATGCGCATTTTCGTCCGTGATTTTGTACGGATCCTCAATAAAACCCTTTTTGCGTCTGGACGTTATGTTGGCCGGACGTGTGCAGCGTCTGACGTCTCCCAATCACGCAAACACGCCGCTATGCGGCCGCAGCGCACTCTGTACGTCAGTAGTAGCGGTTTGACGTTCTCGAAAAAATGTGTTCGTTTGCCACTTGCGTTGCACGGACGAACTTTCGTGTGGGCGTTCGTCGTATGTTCCCCGGCATTGGACGTCATTTGCTGCTAGCACGGCCGTGATTTCGTGCGGCTAAACGCACGTTAAAACTGCGTTCGTCTGACCCCAGCCGTAGATACTCGAGTATGCCGCTAGATTTTGGTGACAAAAACTTACCTTAAAATTGGAGGGGTCGCGTTATATTTGAGACATCTGCATCGCGTGTAAAAAAAATAAATAAAAAATTTAAAAACAGAAGAAAACTTGACTTGCTCTAGATCCCAAGTCTCCTTGACTATCGGCGGATGACGCAGTGGATGAGCCTGCCTGCTGGAGCCGGCGGTCAGAAAATGACACCTCCCAGCGTGCTGGCTATTGGTGAATTATTCAAGGTGTTGATCATCTCGCTCCGCCGGCAAGTAAGAAGACGGGTGGCCGACGGCTTCATACTTAGTAACAACTACAATCAATCTAGAACAGAGCACCCTGGCCTGAGGGGGAGCCTGACTGTGATAAGAACACCTGGAAGGATTTTAATGGTTTTTCCATTACAGTATAATTTTATAATTTTGCTCCTCGCGTTATATTCGAGTCTTGAGTATTCTCTTATTTCCTTAATAAATCTCTATCCATCGTGTTATATTCGGGTCGCGCTATACTCGAGTACCTACGGTATTATACAACAGACTTTGCAGCTCCAGAATCAATGGTTAGGATACAGTAATATAGACAATGGTACAAATACATTTATACATTGAAAAGGTTTATACAGTAGGAATGCTGGACTCTTTAGCTATGTGCACTTATAATCTTTATGGGAAAGGGGTTTATAGTAGAAGAAAGGAGGAGAGGTGCTAAGCCAGTGTTGCTTTTCACAGAAATCAGTTTATTCTGAAGTTATCCAGGTATTTGGGTGTTACAATGGTGTATTATAGGTTTCTCTGAACTGTTGGTTTTTCAAGCGATTATGAAGGCATAGTCCAATGGATCAAAGGATGGAATTCCATAAAATGGGGCAGTCTTGGAAAATTACGGCCCCTATTACATTGTTCGCGCAAATTCGTCCGAAAGTTCGCGCGAAAGTTAACGGTGGTATTACGATCCGAACGCATTTTCTCATCCGTCCAAAAGTAGCGTTCATAAAAACGACGAGCAAAACGAAGAGTAATACGCGCGCAGTAACGTAGCGCACGTAAATCAGTGTGCGGACAGTTTTTTTTACGGTATTCAGCCAATCAGAATTAAGAACCTTAATTGACATCAATTTACCTTAATTGACTCACTTAAGTTTTTGCGCCTGTCAAAGTAAATCTGAGTATACATGCTGCAGCAATAAAAAAAACACGCTCAAATTCACAATTTTATTGTTTGGGTATGTGTAGAATGTGTAACTATACTGTGCTGTATTTTTTTTTTCGTGCTGGTGTTTTTCGTTTCGGCCAGAACGTTCTGATTTGCAGTTACCACCAGTTTCTCAAAGACGTTAAAATTATGCGCGCAAACGTCGTTCGTAAAAAGATGCGCATCAATTGTAATACCATCCGCGTACCAGCGCACGAACGAATTTGTGCTCACAATGTTAAGTATAGGACGCGCACAGATCATCACGCTCGCACAGGTCCATCCGCGTTAAACGATAACGCTCATTGTGTGCGCGAACGTTGTAATACGACTTTCAGCGCAAAGGGTTTTGCCCCTCGCGCAAATGCACATTTGCTCGCGCAAAAACAAATACGCGAGGAATGTAATAGGGGCCTTATGTATCTGGACTGGTATGAGAAAAGATAACAGAACATCAAACAACAGTGTTGGTTGGTGAAACTTCAAGATGGGCTTAAATTTGCCTCTGTAATCCATTTTACTCTAGACCAGCACATGCTGTGTTACAAAACCTGGATATAAATAGTTAGAGCATAAGAATTATCTAAATCAGCAGGATAAAAAGTGTTTTATACACCAGAATATTATAATAAATATTAATGTAATAAACATGTGCGTACTATTTAGTACTACCGTCTAATTCAATCCTCTTGATGAACCTATATTGAGGAATAATCTGGTTAGTTCCTGCTCATCCAGCATACTATTTATCCCTGGAAGTCTTACTTCTGTTTACTTATTTATTTATTATTAAAGTATTTTGCCAGGAAGGATACGTTGAGATTTCCCTCGTTTTCAAGTATGTCCTCGGTTCAAGAACATTGAATTGTTACAGTAGGTACAGAAATACAAAGTAATAAAAATGCAATATATTGCATTGTTGATTTGAGTCTAAACTCTTCCAAGCATTGAAATACAATTAGTTTTTCCAGTGATAAAAATCGTATGTCCTCCTGTATTTGTGTATCATATCCCATAGCTCGTGATCAATTAATGTTCTCAGATGTATACCTTTTCATTTCACGTGGTTCCTATCACTTCGACTCTTCTGTTCCCTGTTTAATCTTCAAATATAACAAGTATTGCTGTTCACCCATGCAGGAAGATGCTATCCATGTCCATCCTCACATGTTTAACTCGTTCCCTTCAGCTACTGAACAAGAGGTCCTTAAACTACTACTACCCTCTCATCCCACTACCTGCCCCCTCGACCCTGTTCCCTCACATCTTGCCAAAACACTTTCTGTTTCTCTTGTACCATCCTTGACCCACACCTTTAATCTGTCTTTAACCTCTGGGGTCTTTCCTGCTCCCCTCAAACATGCCACAGTAGTCCCAATCCTAAAAAAAACATATCTGGATCCGACTGCTCCCTCCAACTACCGCCCCGTTTCCCTGCTCCCTTTTGCCTCCAAACTCCTCAAAAAGCTTGTGTATGCCCGTCTGATTGACTACCTTGACACCTACTCTCTCCTTGACCCTTTGCAATCTGGCTTTCGCTCACTGCACTCAACAGAAACTGCTCTTGCGAAACTGACCAATGACCTTGCAACTGCTAAATCCAATGGGTGCTACTCACTGCTGATCCTTCTTGCCCTCTCTGCTGCCTTTGATACAGTTGACCACTCAATCCTCCTTCAAACTCTTAGTGATATAGGCCTTCAAGGTTCTGTTCTTTCATGGTTCGCTTCCTACCTGTCCCAATGATCGTTTAGTGTCTCCTTTGCTGGAAGTACCTCCTCTCGGCAGCCTGTCTCTGTTGGGGTGCCCCAAGGTTCAGTACTGGGCCCTCTACTTTTTTCAGTCTACACTGCCTCTCTAGGGAAACTGATCAGCTCCTTTGGATTCCAGTACCACCTATACGCTGATGACACTCAAATTTACTTCTCCTCCCCTGATCTCTTCCAGGGCTCCTGGATCGAGTCACTGACTGTCTCTCTGCTGTCTCAAATTGGATGGCTTTCCGCTTCCTTAAACTCAATCTTGCCAAAACTGAAATTCTCGTCATTCCTCCCTCCAAGAAGAACCCAATACCACCTATCTCTCTACGAGTAAATGGAACACCCATTAGCCCAACACCCCAAGCTCGCTGCCTTGGCGTCACTTTTGACTCTGACCTAACATTCTCTTCCCACATCCAGACAGTGACCAAATCCTGTTATTTTCAACTCATTGCCCGCATCCGCCCCTTCCTGACGCAAGATACCACAAAAGTGCTGGTTCATGCTCTTGTCATTTCACGACTTGACTACTGCAACTCGCTCCTTATTGGCCTCCCCAACTCCCGTATCGCACCTTTGCAATCTGTAATGAATGCAGGGGCCAGGCATATTTTTCTCACCAGACACACCTCGCGTACCTCCACCCTCTGCCGATCCCTCCATTGGCTTCCTGTACATTTCAGGATACAGTTTAAAATACTGACGCTCGCGTTCAAATCACTCAATAACTCAACCCCTCCCTATATGTCTTCATTACTCAGAAAGCACGTCCCATCTAGACAACTCCGATCTGCAGGTGATCTCCACCTGTCATCAGTCTACACGCGCACAGCCAACTCTCGCCTCCAAGACTTCTCAAGGGCAGCACCAGTCTTGTGGAATGATTTGCCTCGCCCTATCAAATTCTCCCCTGACCTTCAGACCTTCAAGAAATCCCTCAAAACCCATCTCTTCAGATTAGAGTACCGCATCACTGATGCAACTCATCCCTCTGCTCCCCTACTCACACTTGATTGAAACCGCTTCTATGGCCCCACCATTCCCAAACCACTGGCACTAATGATCCTGCCATCTAGTACAATTCCTCTTGTCTTCCTCAACCCCAATCCCTCTAGACTGTAAGCTCCTATGAGCAGGGCCCTCTACACCTCCTGTTTCCATCCTATGTCCGTTTATATGTATTTCGTTCCCTTTGGATATTGTAAAGCGCTGCGGAAACTGTTGCGCTATATAAATGATGACAATAATAATAATAATTAAAAAGGTGGCAACTGGGATTTACATCTAAAGTAGAAGAATCTAAAGGAAACTGTTTATTTATCTTCTTTTCTTTCTGTACAAAAATTGTAGATAATGAACATTCCTCTGTTTTGAGGCAGCACACTTCACTTGTCCCTGTGCAAAGTAAATGAGTGACAGCACAAACCCATTCTGCGAGCTAACTGAGCATGCCCGAACAGTCTCAGATGGGCCGGTTCTAATAAAAGCTTCCAGATCTTGATATGTTCAGTTGCTCTGAAAAGCTTCTACAGGCACCAATCAGTCTGAGAGGAGCAGGCATTACAGGATTGTAATTCTTTAAACAAACCAGCTACACTGTTGGGTTTTAACACAGTTATCACATCCATTTGTAAGTTTGTTGTCAATGAAAAATCTAAATTGACAGTCTTTATCAGGGCCAATGAATTTTTACCTTTATGATTTTAATTTGCTATTTTAATTGGGGGGGGGGGGTGTTGTCCCATCTGATCCTATGAACAAGTCCTCACTGGTGAACGATATTAGTAGGCCAATAATCAGAAAAGTAAGAGGAACACAAAGGAGCAAAAGGAAAGCAATACAGCTTTCAATTCATCTATAGCAGTATAAATCCTGTTTATGTTGAGTCATATTGGTTTTGTATTACTTGCGTGCATTAATCATTTAAATTCCCATTGTACAATTGCGGTAAGATTTAGATGTTAAAATCCCAGCCTGATCTAAATGACCTGCGGTTTTGAGATCCCAGGCAGATAATGGGAAATGTTGTTTGCATTTTAATATGATGTATTGTGTAACCAACTGTGCAAATGATTTAACAAACTTTGTACTAATAAATACGAGGATAAATCATTCCGGAAATTAATCCGAAAATCAAAGTGATGCATAAATTGTACTCAAAACTTTTTGCCACTTTTAGTTTTCTGCTGATGCTGCTGTACAGTATAGGTATGGAGTTATGCAGTGGCTAAGCGTAGAATAAACAAATAAGGGAATTCATGTTTATTTGTTACCAAGAAATCTTTTTCAATTACTTCTAAGCAATGGGGTGTAGCTTCACATTTGCAAACTCAACTGAAGCTGTTTTTTATTCTGCAATCAACAAACATGGAACCCATCAGGCCCACTTCTTTGTGAAGTCCTACGCATTGTGAAAGAATCCTCGATATTCTTGGTTTTGGAATGTCTAACTCTTCCACAAGCTTTTTGACAATGGTTTGAGGTTGCTGATCTAGAAATAACTTTAACTTGGCCACTGTGGTCTCATTCGTGGATATGCAAGTGTGAACCTCTCTTGGCTCATTACAGACATCAAAATGTCCAGACTTGAATCTGCTAAACCACTTGTGGACTCTCTGGAGACTCGGGGCTTCATCACTAAGATGGCTTTTGAGGTCTTTAAACACTGTTTCACAGAGAAACCACAATGCATTTGGTAGAGCATGTTGGTCCATCTTTTTTTCTCTTAGAATTTCAGTTGCACATGTCAACCTTAGCCACTTGTTAAGCCACCTTGCGTCTCCATGGTCATCTATGGGATTATCAGTTTTTCTCAGATGTATAAGAAAGATTAGGCTTTTTTGAAAAAAAGAATTGATTTGGCATCATTATTTCATTGATTTTAACCCTACTTTTGGACTACCCTCATACTGGCTGCAAGGCCTCTCTGTGTGCGGTGGCATTTTTGGCAACATGGTTAATGCAATATGGTAGTTAAAAAGAAACTCCATGGTAATACGGCACAAGGTATGCGTGGAATAGTCACATATACTGTAGATATATAAGGTTGTGGACAGATAATTGCATGCATCGGGAAATGAGACACAAGGCACCATCCACAAATTAATAAAACACGGGTCTAGAGGTCTCCTTAAATTGCTTAGAAATCATGGTGATAAGGATTTAAATGGAAAACATGTCAACTTTATCGAAGACGAATACACTTTTTAAAGTTTAATGTTGAAGTATTAATGTTTTTTTCTGAGCTGAACCAAGTATGCTTTTCTAAATTGTGGGACTTCTAATTCCGAGCTCACTACGCGAGGCTATATTTCATATGTTTTTCAAATTAAAAAGCCGTTGAGAGCAGCCATGTCACATCTTAGCAGACTGATTTCATCTCCAGCAATCACTCATATTGAATGCAACATTATTGCAATGCTAAAGGCACAAGAAATATTGCAGATTGTAAATGAATCTGTCAATAAGGAAAGTTAAGTATGATTAATCAAAAACAAAGTGCGTGTGAAAAGCCCAACAATGAGAACAGCCCTATAAATTTCATAGTATTAGGAATTGGAAAGTTTGTGTGTAAAATTTACACTTGGTCGCAAACGTAAAAATTATGATATGATACCTAGCATTATTGCACTTAGATTTCATGTGCAAACCATTATTAAATAGTAATATCTGAATGTGTCTTTACACTAAAAGTACTGTTCGGAGGATTTGTACCCTTCGAAACCCTATAATCGAAGCATTACTAAAGCAGAGCTGTGCTTTCTCCGTTCTGTTCTTCCAGACAGAGAAGCTTGCATGCATTTGTAAACTTTAATATCTGCTCTGTGGTCCAGTGCCGCAACCTTTCCCCGGGGAACATTTAAATATAACCCACCAAAGTGGATCCACCATAGACATCTCAGACATAGGTATAGCCCTCTCTTTCTTTATACAATGGCTGTGCAATGAATTCAATTAAATGAAAAGAGGGGGGTGAAATGAAAAGAGGGTAGAATGAAATGCAATGAAAAGAAAGGAGGGAGGAATGCAATGAAATGAAAAGAGGGGGGATGCAATGAAAAAAGTGGGGTGAAATTAACATGAGAAGAGTTGGTGAAATGGAAAGAGTGGGAAATGAAAAGGAAGAGGGTGATATGGACATGATAAAGTGAGGTGGGGAGCTGGACATGATAAAGGGAGGTGGGGAGCTGGACATGATAAAGGGAGGGTTACATGAAAAAGGAGAGACTCACTGCATTTATGGTTAGAGGTCTATTGTTGTATATCCTGTGTACGCTCAGACTCATAGGGCTCTATTACATTCCTCATGCATCGGTTTTGCGCGCACACAAATGCGCATTTGCGCGAGGACAAAACCATTTGCGCAGAACGTCGTATTACGACGATCGTGCAAACGATGCGTGTTAACGTCCAACACAAGTGACCCTGCACGAACCCAGCACGAGCGCAAGTTCGTGCGCGCATCCCATACTTAACATTGCGAGCGCCAATGTGTTAGTGCGCGGGTATGCGGATGGTATTACAATCTTCACGCAATGAAAGTTTGCGCGCATTTTCATAACGTCTTTGAAAAGCAGGTGGTAACTGTAAATGTGATCGCTCTGGGCTAAACGAAATACACCAGCACTAAAAAAAAAATACAGCACAGTACAGTTACACATTCTACACATACCCAAACAATAAAATTAATTAATTGTGTCATTGTAAATTTTTTCTTTTTTTGGCTGGTGGTTGTTAATTCTTTTTTTTCATTTTTTTTCAGTTTGTAAATATTTTATTGGAAATGGGTGATTGATGTTGGCTGATTCCCGTGACAAATCCCGTGACAAAACAGTCTGCTCACCAATTCCTGCACGCAACGTTCAATTGTGAACGGCTTTGCGTGTCGGATTTGCACACGAAAAATCTTGAAGGAAGAAAGAATGCTCTCTGATCGTAATACCACGTTAATTTTCGCGCGATAATGATCAAAATGAGCAAAAAAATTCGCGCCGCGCGAGTGCAATTGCGCAGAGAATGTAATAGGGCCCATAGCCTTTACCATTAGAGGTCTATTGCTATGGATCCTGTGTACGTTCAGACTCATAGCCTTTTACCATTAGAAGTCTATTGCTGTGGATCCTGTGTACAGTATGCTCAGACTCATAGCCTTTACCATTAGAGGTCTATTGCTGTGGATCCTGTGTATGCTCAGACTCATTGCCTTTACCATTAGGGGTCTATTGCTGTGGATTCTGTGTACGTTCATACTCATTGCCTCAACCGTGAGAATTCTATTGCTGTGGTGCTCTGATATGCTCATACACACTGCACATTACTGTGAAGCTCTGTGATATGCTCATACACACCACACATTACTGTGGGTTTTATTGTTGTGGAGCTCTGTGACACCCTCATAAACACTACAACACTGCACATTATACATCACAGAGCTCCACAGTAATGTGCAGTGTTTATGAGGGTGTCGCAAAGCTCCACAACAATAAAATTCACAGTAATCACAGAGCTCCACAGAAATGTGTAGTGTTGTATGGGTGTCACAGAGCTCCACAGTAATGTGCAGTGTTTACTGTGCAGCTCTCTGACACCCGCATAAACACTGCAAATACTGTGGAGTTCTGTGACACCTCCATAATGTGCAGTGTTTACTGTGGAGCTCTGTGACACCCTCCTAAACACTGCACATTACTGTGGAGTTCTGTGACACCCTCAAAAACTGCACTTTACTGTGGAACTCTGTGACACTCCTATAATGTGCAGTGTTGTATGGGTGTCATAGAGCTCCACAGTAAGGTACAGTGTTTATGAGGGTGTGACAGAGCTCCACAGTAATGTGCGGTGTACATGAGGGTGCCACAGAGCACCACAGTAATGTGTGCAGTGTATGAGCATATCATGGAGCTCCACAGCAATAAAATTCACAGTTATGTGCGCTGTGAAGAGAGAAAAAAAAGTGGGCTGCTCAGTCCAAAATGCCCGGGCCTATATTTTGTCCCAGTCCGGGCTTGTTTAGGACTCACCAATAATCATTTTGATCTTGTCCTTAGCTCACACTGAAATTCTATATATTGACTATAAGACTAAAGCCAGGCTGATTTGTAGTGAAACAGTTTGATGAGTATCATAAAGATTATCTATTAATTTTTAATTAAGAGGCAAGATTGAGCTGAAACTTTAGAAATAAAGCTTTTCAATGTGTGGACAAACTGGAAACTCAGTCCCCCCCCCCACTAAAACAGTTGAGGAAGCACGTTCCACCCAATTCCTGCTTGACCCCTTCTTTTGCCCATCCGTCAGACTTGGAAGCCCTCTATTTCTTCTTTATTCCCCAGTCTTACAAAGCAGGGGTTAGGAACTCTCCCTTTTAACCTCTAACCAACTATCCTGCCCACATTATAGTGAGACGTAGTGGTTGGGAGAGGGTGAGTTATTCATTTCTTCACAATCCATTTTAAGGTTTAATTCTATGTAAGCTTTGTTGCACTAGTCTTACAACACAAGCATCACATTTCAGTCCATGGAAGAAAGCCATGGGCAGGGATCGAATAGGTTTTACCAAGTTAAACAGGCACTCCCAACTAAAACAATGATATAATAAAACGTTAACCGTTCGCTGACATTCTTGGCACTTTTCCTATATAATTCTCTTGAAAATGTCACCGCTACAAAATAAGGGTCTTTTCTGTGTGTGAAGCAGCTACAGATTCTCGCAGTAACGAGATACTTACACGAAATTCAATTATAAGCTATTGATTTAATCTTATCAGCAGCAATTTCTAAAGTTCATGCAAGAAATAGTTGAAGCAAAATCATATAAAAGTTCTAACAGTGTCTCATAAATAAAATCATAAAGGGAAAATCTCCAAACAGGTAAGATTAGAAGAAGTTGGGAAAGTGAAGGAGCTCAAATTATTTTTTAAAATAAAATTGCAGAGGTACTGTAATTCCTTAACCCTTTCACTAGCTTAGACATTTTGGTGAGAAAATATAACCATAACAATTATTTGAAACATAAGATGTGTAGTTAAAGCATAAATATAAGGGGTTATTCAAAGAGAGCTGAATTGGCTTCAAATGGGGAATTTCCCCGTATGGAGCGATTTCGTGGCCATTCGGCTATTCGAAAAGCAGGCAGTTTGCCAAATATTGGCGAATTGACAGCGAAATATGGTGCTGTTCGACGGCAGTGAAATCCCCATAGAGAAGCAATGGTTAACCTATTCACAAAACAACGAATAGCAGAGAAATGTCAGTGAAATGCCCTGCTGTTCGGTGGTTTCATTCGGCAGGTTTAATCAAGCAAATCCCATAGGTTTCAATGTTAAAAATATTCCCATTTTTACTAAGTATTTATTAAACCATTTATTCTTTTAATTTTTCAGCAAACAGTCTCTGTATTTATTTATTTTTTAGGATTTTTTTAGGCTGTTTTTGTGATTTTTTCTTCAATTCTTTTTTCCGTTTTTTTTAATAGCTTTTTTTTCTGTAACAGATCTTTTTATTATTATTCATAACATATTATATATTAATTTCAAAGGAACAAAACATAAATTCCTGGCGCACCTTGTATATTAGAACATTGTTTTAGAATACAATATGTATGATACAATTGTAAGTGAACCGTGGGTAAAAAATATTGAGTATGTTTTTTTTTTTTGTGTTTTTTTTGTGTTTTTTTATTTCCTCTTAACACTGAAAACATTCAAAAAATTCAAACAAATTCAAAAAAATAGAGAAATCAGAATACTTATATTAGTAATGATGGTATCTTTATCTTACTCCTTTCCTCCTTGGCAAATCCTCTGGAGTTAGCTTTTTTTTCCCCAATGGTGACTCGTTTATTCATTAGCTCATTCGATGGTATATGGAGGTGCTATATAAATTTCAGGGAGGGGAAGGAGCAAACCTTATATAGACAGGTGCTAAAGTAATAAATATGCAGCAGGACGATATGCTACTATATTCAAAAATTTATTGCTATAAATTCATATAAAAATAGACCATATGGTATGCATAATTAAAAAAGTTATATAAAAAGTAATCGTAAAAGGGGATCACTTAAAACGCGTTTTCGCCTACCGGGTTCGTCAGTAAGTGTCCTCAGATAGTCTCTGGTGAAAAATATCAGTGAAAAATCTATATATAATATATTAATTTCAGGCATTTTCATGCAGTAATTTTTTTGCAAACAGATTTTAAAAGTAGGTGTTTTTTTTTTAACCCGTTCATCGACTTGTCGGCTTTCTCCGGCAGCTGGTCTGACTCTGTTTTCAGATGCGTTTGTCAGTTTTGCGGCGGATCCTCAAATGCGTTTGGTGGAATTTCGGTCATCTCTGAATAACCCTGATAGTGTAAAATGGCATTTTTGCATGAAGATTGTTATTCTGAGACAATTGAAAGAAGAAAATAATGTAAATTTGCTCATTTTTAAATTTTTCATGTATTTGTTTAATCAGGTAGAAATATTACTAGGATGAAATGTTCTAATATGTAGTTGGTGTCCCAGATCTTGTACAATTTCAATCGAGATCTGCATTATCAGCATACAGGCAGAAATAGCCTTTGTGTCAAATACAGTAAATCTGATAAAGATACGGATTCGAAATTGTGAGTAGGGCCCTCATCTCCTCCTGTACTGTTTGTCAAATGTTGTTTAATGTATTGTAACCCTGTCTATACTGTGCTTATTGTACAGCGCTGCGGAATATGCTGGCGCTTTATAACTAAAGAATAATAATAATAATAAAATACAGTGCAAGAATTTTCAGTCATTATAACTCCCATAACCCCTTCACTGCAAAGCGATTTTCCAAAAAAACATTGTCAGGAACCAGTGTTTTTTGGAAAAATAATTTTTAACCCTTTCGCTGCTGAGCCTTTTCCCACCTCTGTGCTGAGGTAATTTTTACCGGTTTCGCTCATCATGTTTAACCGCGTTTTGAAGCCTTATTTTAATATATGACCCAGACATATTATATATCGTTCTTTCCGGCAGACTGTGCAGATTCATAATATGTCATTATTAAATGTATAAGTTATGTCATGTCTGTATATTATAACAAAATATGCAATAAAATTTGAATTTTCAATAATTTACAATGTGTAAAGTGGTTTTTTTCACATTTTAAAATGCGATCGTTTGCGGTTATATTTTCTATGGGGTGCGCTTGTTAAAAGAATTAGAAATGAGGAATCGTTACTTTTTTTGGGGGGAAATTACGTGTTTTTTAGCAAACGCCCCCATAGAAAAAATCGTTAGTGCAGCATCATTGTTCACATTATAATTGAAATGGGAACAATATTGTTGCACTAATAAATCTAAAACAAAACCCAAAAAACATTTTTTTATTTTTTTTTATTATTTTTTTAATTTTTTTAATTTTATTTTTATTTTTATTTATTTTTTTACGGTTTACATGGTCATGTTTGGTATCATTGGAACGGCCACGCTCTGGCCGTTCCAATGATAGTAAACATTAACCCCTAGCTGTCACGGATCGGAAGATAGGGGGTTCATTGGAACCCCTATCTTCACTATAGGTGGCAGCAAGGTGTTAATTTGAAAACTGGTGCCATCGCGCTCTGCGCGATGACGCCAGTCATTAGGGGGATATCCCGGAAGCTTGACTGACATCCAAGATGTCGGCCAGCTCCGGGAGGGGACCGCGATACGGCGCATGTTGGCGCCATATCGCGATCCAGCCCCCTAGGGGTTAAAGACAGCCGCCGCTTAGAAGGGCAGGCTGTGCCCTTCCAGGCGGTGCCTGCCTTTAACCGCTGGCATGCACGGATGGGGAGGGGGAGAGGTCCGAAGGACCTCCCCCCCCTCCCATTCAGGCACCTTCCCTGCAATGGCGGGGAGTGCCTGAAATAGACGTCATCGCGCATGCGCGATGACGCCTATCGTGCCCGCCGGGGTCCCGGAGGTTGGGCTGACATCGATGATGTCAGCCCACACCGGGGGGCCGAGCGATCAGCCGGAATACCGGCTGATCGCGGGCTGCAAAGGGAGGACGCTCTCAGCGCGTCCTCCGCAGCCAAGTAGCAATGCGGTTGGACGCGCTGAACGCGTCCACCGCATTGAAGTGGTTAATTAATTGTATAGTAAGAAATATTTGGGCATATTCCCATTGTATTTTTAACTGTAATAAGCCTATTTGGCAAGCAGATGGTGCCATCTACTGCCAAATTGAGTTACAGCTGCAGCTCAATTTTTTCCTCCCTGTATCGCTTACTGAATGTACGATGTCGGGGCATTCTTCAGCTGATTTTACACAGTTTTAGCTATTTGGGCATTATGCCCACAGGGTTAAAACTTTGGGGGCACTTTCTGCAGCCCAAAAGCAAACAAAATTAGCTTGCAGCAAACAAATTTCATTTGCTATTGGGCTGCAGATCTGCAGATCAAGATATCTCGATATTGGGGCACCGGATGGTGCCATTGAAGCCTGAGATATCTCAATCTCGGTAGTGAAGGGGTTAATTTTCTTATCCCTGCACTACAGTGAGTGACCCCAGAGCTCTCCCTGTATTCTGTCCCTGGCTGTGGTAATGCAGCAGTAAGGTTTGTTGAACATGTTGTTACAGGAGGGTGGGTGCTGCTCCTTGTAGTTTCTTTACAGTAATAAAATGTGACATCTAACAGAGAATTTTGTTTCTGGACCGGAGAGATTATTAGTCTTGCAGTAAAAGGTATGCAAATGGGCTTTCGTATGCAAATTTTGGTTTTTCATTTTATTTGTAGAAATCATGCACAGTATACACATTATGGCAGTGAAAGAGTTACTTATACATTTGTTGTTTCCGTAAAGTAACATGACACATGGAATAATGCATTTTATAAGTTATGCAGAGTGCGTTTTCTGTGTCATATAAGATGCAAAATGTATGTTTTTATGGGCAGATTTACACTTTATAAAATGCTAACAGGCATATCTAAGAAAATCGATGGCTTTCCCCAGAATGCTAGAATGTAAACATGTGGGGGTATGAACATAAAAATCGCCACAAGGACAGGCACTTCAAATTGAGGATATTTATTTAGGAGAAGCCATTCTCTTACATAAATATCCAGCATTTGCAGTGACTGTTGCTGTCTTGCTATTTTTGGAGTACATGCTGGCTTGGTCACCTTGGGGATGGAACACTCATATCACTTCTATGGATTCCTGGATGGGTTGTGAGTCATGGACGGAGTGCACCTCTATTATTTTCGTACTATGGTGGAGATGAGCATAAAGTCCATGTTCTGTAATTACAGCTGTATGGGTAAATCCATATTGCAATGCAATAATATAAAATAATATCAATTCTGTACCAGGACGCTCTCTTTCTCCGTCTCCATTTAGTTGCTGCTGTGCCTAGTATGTTTTGTACTTATTAGACAATCCCTCCAGGCTGACAGGGAAGCTGGTGGGAAAAGAACAGTGGAAGGGAAAGTATGGTACGTCAGCTTTAGGAAGCAAATTTTGTTTTGCATGACAAATCAATACATCTGCAGCAAGGGATTATCAGCCTAAAGTAACCTTAGTGAAGTTTACTTAACTAAGACAGCTGCGTATTCTGTTTTACGCACATGCCATCTGCTCCTAACTCATGGATGGATGAAAGAGGGAAAGAAAGAGAGAGAGAGAAAGAGAGAAAGAGCGCCCACAGCCTGGAAATCGAATCAGGGTAGCATAGACAGACCTACAAGCCCAGGGAGAGTAGACTGTGCCAGCATTGTGACCAGGAGGCCCTGGAAGATGAGGTCCACTTCCTCCTACAGTGCCCCAAGTACTCAGCACTGAGAGAAACTCACTTCCAGAGACTCTCTGCTCTCACCCCAGACTTCACCTCTATAGAAGAGACGAGGAAACTCCATATCATACTGGGAGAAGAGGAGCCGGCGGTGAAAATATCTGCCCAATATGTCACAGAATGTCACAGACTGAGAGGAACATGAGAGATCCCAGACTTATAAATCCCCAACACGGACTCGCCCCCATCCGACCTCACATTATCCCTTACCCCTGATAATGTCCATGGACTTGCCCATTCCCCCCATATATGTCCCACTTCCCCCCCTCCACCCCATATAACCTCCCCATATGCTTTGGCAATGCTAAAATGTATTTGGTCCTGCCGATAAAGCTTATTTGAATTTAATTGAATTGAAAGAGAGAGAAAGAGAAAGAGAGAGAAAAAGAGAGAGCGCGAGAAAGAGAGAGGGAAACAGAGAGAAAGGGAGAGAGAAAAGGAGAGAATGAGAAAGAGAGAGAGATAGAAAGGGAGAGAAAAAGAGAGAGAGAGAAAGAGAGAGGGAAACAGAGAGAAAGGGAGAGAGAAAAGGAGAGAATGAGAAAGAGAGAGAGATAGAAAGGGAGAGAAAAAGAGAGAGAGAGAAAGAGAGAGGGAAACAGAGAGAAAGGGAGAGAGAAAAGGAGAGAATGAGAAAGAGAGAGAGATAGAAAGGGAGAGAGAAAGAGAGAGAGAGAAAGAGAGAGGGAAACAGAGAGAAAGGGAGAGAGAAAAGGAGAGAATGAGAAAGAGAGAGAGATAGAAAGGGAGAGAGAAAGAGAGAGAAAAAGTGAGTGGGAAAGAGAGAGAGAGAAGAGAGAGAGAAATAGAGAGAGAGAAGGAGAAAGAGAGAATCAGAAGTCAAATATATGAGAAAGAGTGTGAGAGGAAAAAAGAAAGAATGAAAGAAAGAAAAAAGAGAATAAGAAAGAAAGAAAGAAAGAAAAGGAGAATGAGAAAGAAAGAAAGCAAAATAAGAGAAAGAAAGAAAGAAAACGTGAAGTCAAATAAAGTGAAATAAAGAGAATGTGAAGTCAAATAAAAGAGAAAGAAAGAGAATGTGAAGTCAAATAAAAGAGAAAGAAATAGATTGTGGAGTCAAATAAAAGAGAAAGAAAGAGAATGTGAAGTCAAATAAAAGAGAAAGAAAGAGAATGTGAAGTCAAATAAAAGAGAAAGAAATAGATTGTGAAGTCAAATAAAAGAGAAAGAAAGAGAATGTGAAGTCAAATAAAAGAGAAAGAAAGAGAATGTGAAGTCAAATAAAAGAGAAAGAAAAAGTCAAATAAAAATAGGAGGACAGAGTGAAAGAGAAAGTGAGAAAGAGAGAAAAAGAACTAAAGAAAGAAATTGAGAAAGAAAATGAATTAGAATTGCACGTTCAATATGGAGATTGCAATATAATGGAGATGTCATGTCTAACTTTACTCCATTTTTGTACATTATTTCTGTTCTCCTAAAAAAGTGAAACTTATGAAAAAAAACGACATGACCTTTGATGATTTAGTAATTTTGCAGCAAAGAACAAAATTGTGTAAAAGTACCTTCCTTGTAATTGTTCCAAGCATTACAATCAGTTCTAGACATTTCTCTGTGGTTTATGATTTGAGTCAATTAAAATGACAAAAACAGAATGTAAATGTGCATCAGTAACTGATTACAATTCAAGCAACATCACGACGGCTTTGTCAAGGACAGCATATTACTTTAATCTATGTTATATCGAGTTTCTAATGGCGATCGGAAACTTTTATTCGTATGATTTATTTTCAGGTTTCCTCTTTGTATTTTCAGCGCACAGAGAGGGGGTTTTAGGATGTATTTCTCTGGTAGATGAAATTCTTCATGACATGCAAGGAATGCGGGCTGAAAGGTGTGCCTGGGAATTAAAACTCATTCAAGGTTATGCATCATAAAGATCCTGTAAACATCTCAAAAGTGGAATCGAAAAACTTTTATGCGCTTTAATATATTGGTCATCAAAACAGATCTTCCCTCTGGGCAATCAATATTTTTAGGTCGCAACCCAGACTTTTCATAAAAGGTGTATATATTTTCAAACAAACACACATGGCAAGAACAATACAGTAGGGGTTATGAGTTATCGATTTTGAGTTAAATGTCATTTTTCAAAGCCATTATTGACTGGAAATGTCAGCAATCAGGAAAGCCGTTTCTGTATGTAGTCAGTTTTTAGGTTCGCATTGTTATGGAAAGAGAGTCTTTTATTGATTTACTTCTAGTGAAGTGGATGAAGGTATGCAATAGTCTATAACGCGTTTCTTCATGGGATTTGTTTAACTACACAATGTGAAAAGGAAAAATCAATGCTGAAATTGCAAGTGTATATAGTAACCTTTGAAATGTTATGTTCTTGTTTAAGTTTATTTTTTTAAATGGTTGTATATAAGTTAACCTTGAAGTCAGATGATAGTGGGATATCTGACTTTCTGGGAGAAAAAAACAATGGAACAATCTCTCTGGTATAAATACATATATATATATATATACACACACAGCTTTTAGGTCTCCATATACATTGAATTTCTTAATTTATTTTGGTTTTGCTATATATTTTTACCAAGCTGAGTTTATTTACAGTTTGTAAATATAAATATATATCACGTATAGATCCCTTTAATTATGGGCACCCAAACACACATATACAGTATATATATAATATATATATATATATATAGGGTTATTCAAAGAGCTCCGAATTGGGGCCGAAAGGTAACCGAACGCTGAAATTCAGCGTACGGTTACCTGTCCTGGCCATGCGGCTTTCCAGAGAGCAGGCAGTTCGCCAAATATTGGCGAATTGCCTGCACATATG
This sequence comes from Leptobrachium leishanense, assembly GCA_009667805.1. NCBI lineage: Eukaryota > Metazoa > Chordata > Amphibia > Anura > Megophryidae > Leptobrachium > Leptobrachium leishanense. Next base: position 497,148,703 of record CM019063.1, on the reverse strand, counting down.
GTGCCTGTTCGAAGGCAGTGAAATCCCCATAGAGAAGCAATGCTTCGGCTATTCAGAGAACACAAAACAGCTGAGAATGGTTGTCGAATTGCCCTGCTGTTCGGTGGTTTCATTCGACAGGTTTATTCAGGAGAATCCCAATGTTAAAAATATTCCCGTTTTAATTCAATATCTAATAAACTGTTCATTATAATATTCTGCAGTAAAAAGTCTCGTTATTTTTAGATTTTTTTAGGATCTTCTAGGCATTTTTCGGTTTTTTTTGCGAAAATTTTTTTTTCCTTTTTTTTAAAAAAATGGTTTTTTGTTATTTCTGTAACAGCCCTTTTTATTATCATTCATTGGATCTTATATGTAAATTTCTGACATTTTCCTTCTGTTGTTTCTTTGCAAACAGCGTTTCACTTTTCAAACATTCAAGCGTACTGGTTTTTTTTTCACTTTTTTTACGGCGGCTGCTCTGCGCTCTGATCCGGGGCTGCTCGGGTTTCTCCGGCGTGTTCTGCGGGGTTAACCCAAATCTTTTTGCGGGTTTCGGTGTGCGTTCGCCGGGTTTTGCGGTGAGTGTTCGTCGGGTTTGCGGCAGCTTTCCCTTGCAGTACGATGGCCCTGTGGTGCTTGCTGAATACACCGCAGGGTCGCCGAAATGGGATCGCCAAATCGCACTGAATTGAAGAGAACGAAAAAAGTCACGAACGTGCGGTGATTTTTCGATTCTCTTTAAATTACCCCCTGATAGTATTAATTTTTTTTTTTTTTAGTAAATGCCAGGTTATGCAACCAGACACAATCACTCCTGTACAGCTGTGTCGGGCTCATTTACCCTCATCAGCAGGAGATAGAATGTAATATTTCAGTGGTTTTAACTTACAGTGTTTAATGTTTCAAAGGCAAATGATATAATGTCATACTTTCAACATTTCAGTCCAAAGACGTTTTTCAAGACTTTTATCATTCCATTGATACATTGCATGGTTGCGAGTTTTTCATCAAAAAAAATTCTCTAGAACTGGTGTTTTCTTGTAAAGTCATTACTTAATTATACAATAAGAAATATTTGGGAATATTCCCAATGTATTCCTTACTGTAATAACCAATCTGGCAGGCAGATGTCACCCTCTACTGGCCAAAAGGAGTTACAACATTCTGAGCTCCGTACATGATCAGCTTGGGAGATGCCATATATATTGCCAGCTGGTTTTAAAATGTGTTAGCACCTTGGGCATCATGTCGAGGTTTGAGCCTCTAGTGATGCAAAGTCCATGACAACCAAAGTATCCATTCATGTGTAATGCGTGGAGACATATTAATTTGGTGCTTAGCTGCGCACTAATTAATCATCTACTGGACTGAAACATGATTATTTTTAAATCTTTCAAAACAATTGCCAAAGCACAACGTTTTTACCGTTTCATTGGAATGCGCCCTGTACATGCATATTGTTTCCTGACACCTTCTGTTTGTGTAAGATGATCTTAATACTCCTCTCGTTACCTCCTCAGCACTGAACAAAGAGAAAGTAAATCCCAACCTCTGTTTCACCAAGATAAAGAAACGAGGGGCTGTAGACTGCTCTGGAAAAAAATATGATTAACTCCTTGTAGGCAGAAAAGAAATAGTTTAAGTTGCTAAAAGTATTCTTTTAGCAGAATGGATTTAAAAATAAAATAATAAATATTTCTTTCTTTTAAGGGCTTAAAAAAATATAAAAGCTAGATTGCAGCTTTAAAGGGCCACTACCACCAAAAATGAAATGTCCTTATTGTGTTTATTTTATGTTGCTGATATCTTACATGTGTTTTGTTTTTTCTTGTATGTTTAGTTAAGAAAATACACTATATTGCCAAAAGTATTCGCTCACCCATCCAAATAATCAGAATCAGTTGCTCCAATCACTTCCATAGCCACAGGTATATAAAATCAAGCACCTAGGCATGCAGACTGTTTTTACAAACATTTGTGAAAGAATGTGTCGCTCTCAGGAGCTCAGTGAATTCCAGCGTGGAACTGTGATAGGATGCCACCTGTGCAACAAATCCAGTCGTGAAATATCCTCGCTCCTAAATATTCCACAGTCAACTGTCAGTTGTATTATAAGAACGTGGAAGTGTTTGGGAACGACAGCAACTCAGCCACGAAGTGGTAGGCCACGTAAACTGATGGAGCAGGGTCAGCGGATGCTGAGGCGCATAGTGCGAAGAGGTCGCCAACTTTCTGCAGAGTTAATCGCTACAGACCTCCAAACTTCATGTGACCTTCAGATTAGCTCAAGAACAGTGCGCAGAGAGCTTCATGGAATGGGTTTCCATGGCCAAGCAGCTGCATCCAAGCCATACATCACCAAGAGCTCTAGAGCAGTGGAGACGCGTTCTCTGGAGTGACGAATCGCACTTCTCCATCTGGCAATCTGATGGACGAGTCTGGGTTTGGCGGTTGCCAGGAGAACGGTACTTGTCTGACTGCATTGTGCCAAGTGTAAAGTTTGGTGGAGGGGGGATTATGGTGTGGGGTTGTTTTTCAGGAGCTGGGCTTGGCCCCTTAGTTCCAGTGAAAGGAACTCTGAATGCTTCAGCATACCAAGACATTTTGGACAATTCCATGTTCCCAACTTTGTGGGAGAGTTTGGAGCTGGCCCCTTCCTCTTCCAACATGACTGTGCATCAGAGCACAAAGCAAGGTCCATAAAGACATGGATGACAGAGTCTGGTGTGGATGAACTTGACTAGCCTGCACAGAGTCCTGACCTCAACCCGATAGAACACCTTTGGAATGAATTAGAGCGAGACTGAGAGCCAGGCCTTCTCGTCCAACATCAGTGTGTGACCTCACAAATGCGTTTCTGGAAGAATGGTCAAAAATAAACACATTAAACACATTCCTAAACCTTGTGGCCAGCCTTCCCAGAAGAGTTGAAGCTGTTATAGCTGCAAAGGGTGGACCGACGACAAATTGAACCCTATGGATTAGGAATGGGATGTCACTTAAATTCATATGCGAGTCAAGGCAGGTGAGCGAATACTTTTGGCAATATAGTGTATGTTACTCTAAATATGTCACTGGGTGCATCAATTTGGTGATCTTATGTGTTGTAAACTGCCCCCACAGTATATTTACATCACTTGCTCTTCACTGTGTGGCATTGAGTATAGAATGTAGTCTATGGGTCGATCCCTGACTCCCATCATTGTATTGTGTTGCTTTGATTATAGAATGGAGCGAATGAGTCAGTCAGCCAATTTACAGCATTGTATTGTGTGGAATATAGTTAAAGGACAGCACCAGGGGGTAGATTACAAGTCTTTTAAACTCCCTGTTTTATCTCATTCAGCTGCCAGCTCTTATCTCGAGTAGCATACAGAAAACAATAGCCTAATCTAAACATTCCCTTCTCCACCCCATTGACTGTTAAATACTGTAGAAGATAAACCACACCAGTAAAAGCAAAACTTTGCACAGATTTTGGTAAATATTGCATTAAGGGAAAAATCCACAAAATGAAAACAGGTGAAGTCATTTATTAAACTATGCCACTAGGATCTACACCCCCCTTTTTGATAAAAGAAAGTACCTTTACTTTTCTTTTTTAAATGGAATTACTTCAAAGAGAGGAAAACAAACTGCAGTGTGTGTTTTATAAGGGGGTATACATATTGTGTTTCCAAATGTGGTTTTGTTTGTGATACACAAGTAATCTAGAAAAAGGACCTCACATGAGGTTGTTGGCTGGAACTAGATCACATAATTAAAAATAAATCTTTATTGTTAAGAAATAGACACTCAAAACATATAAACATATATTAGGTAAAACCTTTCGAAAGTATGAAAATAAAGTGGACAGTAAAATATGTTTAAAATGTAGCTACAGTGGCAAGAAAAAGTATGTGAACCCTTTGGGATTAGGTGGAGTTTTGCATGAATTGGTCATAAAATGTGCTCTGATCTTCATCTAAGTCACAACAATTAGAAAAACACAGTCTGCTTAAAATAATACAACACAAACATTATATGTTTTCATGTGTTTATTGAACATAACATGTAAACATTCACAGTGCAGGGTGGAAAAAGTATGTGGACCCCTAGCCTAATGACTTCTCCAAGAGCAATTGGAGCAAGGAGTGAGCCAACCTTGAGTCCAATCAGTGTGATATTATTGGATGTGTTTCTGAAAGCTGTCCTGCCCTTTAAAAACACACACCAGTTTTGGGTTTACTGGTTTCAAGAAGCACTGCCTGATGTGAACCATGACACGCAGAAAAGAGCTTGCAGAAGACCTACGATCAAGAATTGTTGACTTGCATGAAGCTGGAAAGGATTACAAAAGTATCTCCAAAAGCCTTGATGTTCATGTGTCCACGGTAAGACAGACTGTCTACAAATGGAGAAAGTTCAGCACTGTTGCTACTCTCCCTAGGCGTGGTCGTCCTGTAAATATGACTGCAAGAGCACAGCGCAGAATGCTTAAGGAGGTAAAGAAGAATCCTAGAGTGTCAGCTAAAGACTTACAGAATTCTCTGGCACATGCTAACATTTTTGTTAACACATCTACAATAAGGAAAACATTAAACAAGAATGGAGTACATGAGAGGACACCACGGAGGAAGCCATTGCTGTCCAAAAAGAATATTGCAGCATTTTTGAAGTTTGCAAAAGAGCACCTGGATGTTCCACAGCACTACTGGCAAAATATTCTGTGGACAGATGAAACCAAAATTGAGTTGTTTGGAAAAAACACACAACACTATGTGTGGAGAAAAAAGGTACAGCACACCAACATCAAAACCTAATCCCCACTGTAAAACATGGTGGAGGGAGCATCATGGTTTGGGGCTGCTTTGCTGCCTCAGGGTCTGGACGGATTGTTGTCATTGATGGATAAATGAATTCCAGAGTTTATCAAGACATTTTGCAGGAAAACGTAAGACCATCTGTCTGCCAACTGAAGCTCCGCAGAGGATGGGTGATGCAACAGGACAATGACCCAAAGTATACAAGTAATTCAACAAAAGAACGGCTTCAACAAAACAAAATAGGCCTTCTGGAGTGGCCCAGTCAGAGTCCTGACCTCAACCCGATTGAAATGCTGTGGCATGACCTTAAGAGAGCGATTCACACCAGACATCCCAAGAATATCACTACACTGAAACAGTTTTGTGAAGAGGAGTGGTCCAAAATTACTCCAGATCGTTGTGCAGGTCTGATCTGCAACTACAGGAAACGTTTGGTTGAGGTTATTGCTGCCAAAGGAGGGTCAACCAGTTATTAAGTCCAAAGGTTCACATACTTTTTCCACCCTGCACTGTGAATGTTTACATGTTCTAAAAACATATAAAGTTTGTGTTGTATTATTTTAAGCAGACCGTGTTTTTCAAATTGTTGTGTCTTAGATGAAGATCAGAGCACATTTTATGACCAATTCATGCAAAACTCCACGTAATCCCAAAGGGTTCACATACTTTTTCTTGCCACTGTACTTTCACTTTAAACGTCTTTTACTGTCCTCTTTATTTTCATACTTTCGAAAGGTTTTACCTAATATATGTTTATATGTTTTGAGTGTCTGTTTCTTACAATAAAGATTTATTTTTAATTATATGATCTGGTTCTGGCCAAAAACCTCATGTGAGGTCCTTTTTTTAAACAACGTTGCGTTAATTCCCCATTTGTTATCGGACTCTATTCAAATAGAAGCTCGTTTTGGAAGGTTTTCAACTGAGATGGTTTCCTTATTTTTCTACACAAGTAATCTAGTTACAGTTTATGTAAATTGTAGTGTCCCTTTAATTTACACGTAACAAACACGTATTTGCACTCTACACATACATTGCTTAGTAGGCAAAGCTTTCACACCCCACCCATGCACAGTGCTTAAACAACAAAATGCACTTTCCGCCCATATCTATGCTTAATAGGCAAAATATCCACCTGTGTAAAAAGCATGCAGGACAAACCGACATCTGTGTTGAAATGCTTAGTAAGCAACATGCCCAGCTATGTAAACAGCATGAAGGACAAACTCACATCAATGTTGAAATGTACATGAACCTTCACTCCACCCTTATTTAATCACAGTCCATCTGTGGGTCTTCGCACAGACTCATACACTATCTGCAAACCACATTGCATGAATATTAAACTTTATATCGAAGCTATGCACCATATGCTATGCGTCACAATACAATAAATTGATGCGTAATGCTAACAACTGTATCATCAGATTATTAAGCCGGAGATCAATCTTCCATCTTGCTATCTTGGGGGTGGAACGGCTCCAATAAAGCGTCAAAATCATGCACATAAATTAAGGCCTAAATAACGAAAGCCTAACACAAAAGTCAATCTACCCCATTTGGCAGGTCCCTACCAATGTAAACCTAATGCCAGCTCTAGAGATTAACTCACTTATCAGGTACATCCATCCACACGGAACTCTTTACAGAAGCTTCCCTTACAATAGGGGTAGGGACCTGTGGAATGGGGTACATTGATATTTGGGGGCAGGCTTACGCAATATGTGATCACATTTTGTAACTGAATCCCAATCTCTTCGAAAAAAGTTAGGTGTTTGTAGCCTCTGTACGATGTTGTGCCCATTGGCTTCAGTAGTACTGTTACATGATTTGCATATTCTGGCTTGGTGCAGCACTTTGCTTATTTGTGTTGTAATGGGGGCTCAACCATGTCCAGCTTGTGCACCCCACCCTGTCAAATGGTTTACCAGTTCTCTATTTGCAGTTCCTACAAACCGTAGTTTCTGCAGAGAGCTGTGTGAAGGAGTAATGTCCTTGTTTAGGCAGGGACCTGTCTTATGGGGTACATCGACATTAGTGTCAGACTTACTCATTATGTGATCACATCTTGTAACTGAACCCCAACCTTAAACCAAAGTTAGGTGTTTTTAACCTCTTTAGATATATGGTTGGGTTAAGAGCACTGTATTAAGTATGTCTTTTTATATATATATATATACCTAAATAACCAGAGTATAGTAGTACGTAGTGATACCTTTTTTATTAGACTGTTACATTTAAAAGACGCGCTTACAAGAGTGTAACTCTCTTCTTCAGGTTTGGAAGCTATACTGAGCAAAATCATAGAATTGAACAATGAAGAGCCAAGCAGAAGGGGGGATAGGATGGGTGGCATAAATAAACACCAGGATCAGGCTCACTGAGTCTTGGCTCTGCGGGTGGGTCCAAAGTGGAGTTAACAGCTGGAGTTAGAAACTGCAAGGCTGCCATGCTAACTCTGGTAATCTCACTGGTGCACAATGCTCTCTCTTTCTCTTTTACTCTGATTTCTTCCTAAAATGGAACACATACCCCTGTAGCATCAACCCCTCCACCATCTACATCTCTCCCTCCTTTCTCTCTTCCCACATGATGGCCTTTCATGAGCTTCTTTGTTACCTCAGAAACTGGTCTCCCTGTAATTCTCTAGCTTACAATCATCCCCGCTCACACGAATCCCATTCCCACCTTTTCTTTCTCACTCTCCTGCTGTTACTTTATGCAGGTGACTTCTCTCCTAAACCCGGACTCACAACAAATCCACTACTTCCCTCTCATTCTATCTCCTACACAAGTAAAAAAACTCCCCACAATCCCAGCAACCTCATTCCTATAAGCCTCATTCCTTTCTCCTGCTCCCTCTGGAACGCCCTGACGCTGTCACTAACCACTATAAAGTTGCTCTTATCTCTGCTTTAGATATGCTTGCTCCTCCTCATTAGGGATGAGCTGTTCAGGTTCGGACGGTTCGGGGTTCGACCCGAACTTAGCCTGTTCGAGCAGATCGCGAACCCCGAATATTTCCAGGTGTTCGCCGCATGTTCGACCACAATGGACCACAATGCATTTTCCCACTGCCTGAAGCTCGTAATTGGCTACAGCCTTGCACCTGACCACAGGTCTGGTGCAAGACTGGTTGACCACTATGCCAATCACCGCTCAGAGTCCTGATTGGGCAAATTTTGCCCAATCATGGGCTCACAGAGCTAAGGCTAGGGTCAGACGAACGCATTTTTCACGTGCGTTTAGCCACACGAAATCACGGCCGTGCTAGCAGCAAATGACGTCCAATGCCGGGGAACATACGACGAACGGCCGCACGAATGTTCGTCCGTGCAACGCAAGTGGCCAAAGAACACATTTTTTCGAGAACGTCAAACCGCTACTACTGACGTACAGAGTGCGCTGCGGCCGCATAGCGGTGTGTGTGTGTGATTAGGAGACGTCAGACGCTGCACACGTCCGGCCAATATAACGTCCAGAAAAGTGTTTTATTGATTATCCGTACAAAATCACGGACGAAAAGGCGCATCGTATGACAGCTATCGCGTATTCCGGGAAAAAATACGTACGTTCGTTCGAACGCTCTTTTTCACGGACAACGTGAAAAATGCAGAAACAGTGGTACGTATCTGGTGGCGCGATGGTGGTCGCTGAATGGTAGGTGGTGGTTCAGCTGAAGAAGCCAGCACGTCTGGCGAAACGCGTTCTGGTCTCCTGGCTGAGCCAGTATTTTATTTATGCTTTAATAAATAATTTTAATTTTTAAATTCTGATTGTCCCCCTGGTATTCTGGATTTGAAGAGGTGTTTGGGCTCCACCTTACGTAAGCCCTGAGGCGTACACACCAAGAGCTTGGTCTATAAGCTCCTACGAATGTGAGTTTAATAGTTACATTATATCTATGCCATTCTAATTCTAGAAGATTTGCACAAGGAAGTGGTTGTTTTTTTGCTTTCTCTCCATGTCCATTCATATGAGCCGTACTCCATCCAGTATAAGGCGTGGGTCACCTTAAGGAACGGAGAAGAAAAAAACACCCAAAAGCCTCGACCCACTTAGAGCCAGTGTTCGGGCTCTTTGATCTGTGAGTGGAATATCACACATTGGCACATATATTCTTGTGTTATTACCATCTGCACTATATATTGTATTATTCTTTTCCATATGCTCCATACGAACTAAGGGAACCACCACCTACCATTCAGCGACCACCATCGCGCCACCAGATACGTACCACTGTTTCTGTATTTTCACTGGTTTGGGGGAAACCACTAAACTCTGGTTTTGCTTTGGTTTGTTGGTGGCAGCACTAGTTGTTGGCGCCTGTCCATTTTTTGTGAACGTGAAAAATGCGTTCGTCTGACCCTAGCCTTAGTCCCGCAGCACACTATATAAGGTTTCCACGCAGCGCTTCTGCACGCATTTCAGAGGAGATTTCAAAGGAGATAGTTGTGTGTGTTGTTACTGCCGGTCTGCCACGCTACTGGGGGGGTCTGGGGGGTCTCATTTCGACCAAATATCAGGGAATTTAGGTGATGTGTGTCTTGTCACTGTGCCAGCAATTTTTTTGGGGGTTTACAACTTAATTTAAAACATTTGTGTATTGAGGTGATTTTCTGGGTCTTGTCACACTGTGCCAGCAATCTTTTTGGGTCTCATTTATACCTAATATCAGGGAATTTAGGTGATGTGTGTCTTGTCACTGTGCCAGCAAGTTTTTTTGGGGTTTACAACTTTATATAAAACATTTGTGAATTGAGGAGATTTTCTGGGTCTTGTCACTGTGCCAGCAAATCTTTTTGGGGCTCACTAATTTCTTTAAAACACTTGTGAATTAAGGTGATCTGTGTCTCGTCATACAAACAGTACCACGCTGTATTTTGGGGCTCACTAATTTCTTTAAAACACTTGTGAATTAAGGTGATCTGTGTCTCATCATACATACAGTACCGCTGTATTTTGGGGCTCACTAATTTCTTTAAAACACGTGTGAATTAAGGTGATCTGTGTCTCGTCATACAAACAGTACACGCTGTATTTTGGGGCTCACTAATTTCTTTAAAACACTTGGGAATTAAGGTGATCTTCTGTGTCTCGTCACACAGCCAGCAATTTGTTCTGGGGCTCACTAATTTCTTTAAAACAATTGGGAATTAGGTGATCTGTGTCTCGTCATACAAACAGTACCACGCTGTATTTTGGGGCTCACTAATTTCTTTAAAACACTTGGGAATTAAGGTGATCTGTGTCTCGTCATACAAACAGTACCACGCTGTATTTTGGGGCTCACTAATTTCTTTAAAAACTTGGGAATTAAGGTGATCTGTGTCTCGTCATACAAACAGTACCACGCTGTATTTTGGGGCTCACTAATTTCTTTAAAACACTTGGGAATTAAGGTGATCTGTGTCTCGTCATACAAAAAGTACCACGCTGTATTTTGGGGCTCACTAATTTCTTTAAAACACTTGGGAATTAAGGTGATCTGTGTCTCGTCATACAAACAGTACCACGCTGTATTTTGGGGCTCACTAATTTCTTTAAAACAATTGGGAATTAAGGTGATCTGTGTCTCGTCATACAAACAGTACCACGCTGTATTTTGGGGCTCACTAATTTCTTTAAAACACTTGGGAATTAAGGTGATCTGTGTCTCGTCATACAAACAGTACCCGCTGTATTTTGGGGCTCACTAATTTCTTTAAAACACTTGGAATTAAGGTGATCTGTGTCTCGTCATACAAACAGTACCACGCTGTATTTTGGGGCTCACTAATTTCTTTAAAACACTTGGGAATTAAGGTGATCTGTGTCTCGTCATACAAAAAGTACCACGCTGTATTTTGGGGCTCACTAATTTCTTTAAAACACTTGGGAATTAAGGTGATCTGTGTCTCGTCATACAAACAGTCCACGCTGTATTTTGGGGCTCACTAATTTCTTTAAAACACTTGGGATTAAGGTGATCTGTGTCTCGTCATACAAACAGTACCACGCTGTATTTTGGGGCTCACTAATTTCTTTAAAACACTTGGGAATTAAGGTGATCTGTGTCTGTCATACAAAAAGTACCACGCTGTATTTTGGGGCTCACTAATTTCTTTAAAGCACTTGGAATTAAGGTGTCTGTGTCTCGTCATACTACAGTCCAGCTGTATTTTGGCTCACTAATTTATTTAAAACATTTGTGAATTAAGGTGATCTGTCTCTTGTCACTGGCTGCCAGCTATCAGTGTGTCTCACTGAGTTATACCAGAGTTATTTAAATCTTTATACCAGAGTTGAATCAGAGTTCTGTATATATTAATCTATATATCACTCACCATGTCTGAAAGAACAAAAAGGACAGGCAGACGCTCCCAGCCACAGATAAGAGGGCAAGCAGCCCCTGTGTCAGGAGGCTGTGTCTCTGGTCGTGGTGGACGTGGTGCATCTCTGCAGGGGCACGCTTGTCCTTTCTAACTGGTGCTTGCCGTCTTAAGCAGCAGCAACATACAGAGGACTTGGTGGTTGGCTAACCAGGCCAACCTCATCCTCCGAGTCCTCTGCCAGCCAGGCTTCTAGTGCTTTACAGTCCACCTCAGCTGCCAAAGCATCTAATGCAGCCTCCATGTCCACAGCTACTCCTGCCGTAGCCTCGCTATCACACATGGAGGAGTCAGCTGAATTGTTTGACTACAATGAGAGTGACATGCTGCTTGAGGATGCGCAGCAAGTACAGTACTCTGATTCAATCTCTGAGGTTGAGCAAGGGAGTATAATCAACCTAGAGGAAGGGGGTGCCAGTGATGACACACAAATAACTGGCACTCATGTTGCCCCAGCAGCTGCAGCATACTGCCAAGTTGGCTCCAGTGACGAGGAGATAGGGGGTGAAGATGACATTGATGATGATGAGGTCACTGACTCCACCTGGGTGCCAGATCGAACTGAGGAATCAAGTGAGGAGGAGGGGGAGGAGGAGGCACAGCAAACACGAGGTACAACATCCTCTGTGACCAACCGTAGCACTAGCCAGTCCAAGGCATCACATGTCAGAACTGCTCCGGTGCAGAGAGCTGTTGTCTCAAAGAACACATGCTGGAACTCTGCTGTCTCAGAGTTCTTTAAGAAATGTGCAGCAGACCCCACCGTTGCTATTTGTAATCTATGTCAGAGGAGGCTGAAGCGTGGTATAAACACCGGACACTTGGGTACCACGTGCTTGAGGCGACATATGAACAAGTGCCACACATCCCGTTGGGGCAAAACTTTGCGTAGATCCTCCTCCTCCTCATCTGTCTCTACCCACACTGTATGTCCTGCCATGCAATTGCCTACAACCTCCACCAACAGGGATGATGCTACAGTAATGGATGTACCAGCAGGTCCTTCCTCACAATGTGACATCATCCCAGTAGCTGAAGATTTACGCAGTCAGATTACGTTGCCACAGCTGCTGCAGCGAAAGAAAAAATATAGTTCCAACCATTCCCTAGCACAGCGTCTAAATGCCAGCTTAGCAAAATTACTCGCATTGCAGCTGCTGCCTTTCCAGCTGGTGGACTCTGCTCCCTTCCGTGAATTTGCTGAATGCGCTGTACCACAGTGGCAGGTTCCAAAACACCATTACTTTTCACGCAAGGCCATTCAAGCACTATACCAGCACGTGGAAGACAATGTTATCCAGTCATTGGGAAAGGCAGTCAGCAGCAAGGTGCATGTGACTTTAGACACGTGGTCCAGCAAACATGGACAGGGTCATTACATTTCCTTCACGGCACACTGGGTAACTCTGATTGCAGCTGGGAGGGATCCAAGATGGGGCTCTGTGCTGGAGCTTGTTCATCCACCACGCCTCCAGAAAGCTGCTTCTATGAGGTCTGTCTGCTCCACCACCACCACCTCTTCCTCCTCCTCCTCCTCCTTCTCTGTCTCTGGCAAAGTGGCAGTTAAACCCACGCCTGACAGGGTCTACGCAATGGCTCAAGCAAAAAGATGCCATACTGTGCTTGAGCTGGTTTGTTTAGGGGACAGGAGCCACACCGGGTAAGAAATTTTGTCAGCTCTGCAGGGGCAGGTGCAGAGATGGTTAACACCACGCCAGCTTGAGCTGGGAATCATTGTCTGCGATAATGGCAGCAACCTTCTCTCCGCCCTACGCAAGGGTAAATTGACGCATGTACCATGCCTAGCACACATCCTAAATCTGGTGGTACAGCGTTTCCTTACCAAGTACCCAGGGCTGCCAGAGCTTCTCATCCAGGCCAGAAAAGTCTGCAGCCACTTCAGACGGTCATTCAAATTCAAAGAGAATTCCACCTTCCCACAAACCGTCTGATCTTGACATGCCCACCAGGTGGAATTCGACATTAGAAATGCTGCAGCGTCTGCACAAGCAGAAGAGGGCCATCAACGAGTACCTGTGTGAGTATGGCACAAGGACAGGTTCAGGTCAACTTGTTTTTTTTCCCCCCCGCAGTGGCTGATGATCAAGGATGCATGCACTGTACTGTCACCATTTGAGGAGGCAACGAGGATGGTGAGCAGGGACAGTGCATGCATCAGTGACACAATTCCTTTAGTGTTCCTGCTGGAGCACACTCTGCGGGGAATTATAAATGTGGCTCTAGAGGCAGAGCAGCGGGAGGAAGAGGAGGCCTTCCCTAGCTCTCAAGGCCCCAGTCTTTCCGCAGACAGCATTCCAGCGGGTCCTACTCAGATCAGACAGGAGGAGGATGAGGAGGAGGAGGACTATTTAAGTAGTGGGGGCATTGAAGGTGGGGATTCCTCAAGGCAGGGTTTTGTGTGCCCAGAAACAGAAGGGCTTGTGCGTGGCTGTGAGGAGGAAGTGCACGATACGGTCATCCTCATTGACCAGGAAGACTCGGCAGCTAATGCCACCTCCAACCTACGCTGCATGGGCTCCCTAATGATGCAAAGCCTGCTAAAAGGACCCCAGGATTCGTGCTATCAAGGAGAGGGATCATTACTGGTTGGCAACCCTTCTTGATCCACGATACAAGGGGAAAGTTGCAGAGCTCATCCTGCCCGCACAGAGAGAGCACAGGATGACAAAACTTGAGGACGCTCTAAAGCGAAACTTGTGTAACACCTTTCCAGGCACTGTTAGATTACCAAGGGCTGACACACGTGCTTCTGAGGCTGCAGTTGATCAGAGGAAAAGCGGTGAAGGCCAGGGCCGCTTGACTGATGCATTTTTTTTTTTTTTTAGTCCTCGACGCCCAGGGACGTCAAATGTAGGCACCCATTGCCAGCGTCTTCACCATATGGTGCAGGACTACCTAGGGGCAAGGGCAGACCTGGATACCTTTCCAGCAGATGATCCACTGGCTTACTGGGTGTTGAGATTGAATCACTGGCCAGAACTCAGCCAATATGCTATGCAGCTACTAGGTTGCCCTTCATCTAGCGTGCTTTCCGAAAGGACGTTCAGTGCCGCTGGAGGTTTTGTCACAGACAAAAGAGTGCGTCTGTCCACCGACTCTGTAGACCGGCTGACATTTATAAAAATGAATCAGTCCTGGATCAGCAGCTATCAATCCCCTGATGCTGAAGTAATGGAATAGATAGGGGATGTCCTCTTCTGCATTCACAAAACTTCCAGCACTGAACTCTTCCACAATACCACAAAAGGGTTACGGTGTGAAGGCACTTGCTGCCATGAAAGGCACAATATCTGGCTGCACTGACGCCCATTAAAAAAAAAAACTGTTCAATATAGGACCACATGGTCCACCCCTGCACTCTTCCACAATACCACAGAGGGGTTACTGTATGATGATACTTGATGGCCTGGCATTAAAGGCACAATATCTGGGTGCACTGACGCCCATTACCACCAGATCAAAAACCTTTCAATATAGGATCACATGGTCCACCCCTGCACTCTTCCACAATACCACAGAGGGGTTACTGTATGATGATACTTGATGGCCTGGTTAAAGCACAATATCTGGGTGCACTGGCGCCCATTACCACAGATCAAAAACTTTTCAATATAGGACCACATGGTCCACCCCTGCACTCTTCCACAATACCACAGAGGGGTTACTGTATGATGATACTTGATGGCCTGGCATTAAAGGCACAATATCTGGGTGCACTGACGCCCATTACCACCAGATCAAAAACTTTTCAATATAGGACCACATGGTCCACCCCGTCACTCTTCCACAATACCACAGAGGGGTTACTGTATGATGATACTTGATGGCCTGGCATTAAAGGCACAATATCTGGGTGCACTGACGCCCATTCCCAGATTCATATCTTTTTAATATAGGACCGCATGGTCCACCCCTGCACTCTTCCACAATACCACAGAGGGGTTACTGTATGATAGTACTTGCATGCCTGGCACTAAAGGCACAATATCTGGGTGCACTGCCATTGACGCCTGTATCAGATTCATATCCTCAGAGGGGTTACGGTGTGACGGCACTGTTGCCGACGCTAAAAGCCCAATTTTAAAGCACCTATTGTTACTTTCATCCAAAGCCTGCATAAGTTTCACAATAATTTAGCCAAACAAAACCATTAATCTTTTTCTGCGCGTCCTAAAATGTCTTTTCATACAGGCTGCCGCCCCAAGCAGTTGTTTATGGATAGATTAAAGGAAAAGCATTTACCGTCATATGAAACGTCATTTTTTTGTTTTTAAGTGTTTCTATACATCCTAGAAATCCGCCACTTCACGGGCAGGTTATGGGGACCTCCTAGGCACGATATTTGAAGGAATTTTTCGTTTTTATTTTTAACCCTTATTTCATGGAAAACTCACTGTCCCTTTAAAAATGTTTTTTTAAAAACTTTTTGTCCTTGTTTCCTGTCCCCCAGGGCACTACCCGGACCCCCATACACCTTTTATGGCAAATATGTAGCATATATGCCCTCTTGGAGGGCACTCTTAAAAAACAAATTTTCAGCCCCATTGACTTGCATGGAGGTTCGGGTTCGGTCCCGAACAAATGGGAAGTTCGGGTTCGGGCTCATCCCTACTCCTCATCTCTGTAAAGCCCCATATCACCAACTTCAGCCCTGGCACACACTATAAACACGCTACCTGCAAAGATGCTCATGCACTGCAGAGCACGCCTGGAGGAAATCTGGAGGCCCTGGACGAGGAGCTGTTGGCTGCGGAGGTGCTGCTCTGGAGGACCCATCCGAAGCACGAGGTGAGAACAGTACTTCCGAGCCCCAGTTACTCCCGGCTGCGTCATTGGTGGTGGGGATGCCGCTGCTGCGCAGTCCTGAAGCGCAGGCAGCCACAGATCGCCGGTTCAAGTGACAATGCCCGGAACGTGGGTGGAGCCTCTGAAGCCTGATCAGCACCAGGAGGTGAAGGAGGAATGCCCCCTTAGTGTCGACCAGGCAGTGGATGCAACTTGGGACTCTCACCCATCTCCTATGGCAGAGCTTCCTGCGGCTCTCATCCGAGATGTCGGCGACAGAGGCCATTCTGGTTCGAACGCTGCTGGAGAAGCGAGCCTTACACTGTGTTGAGGGGCCTGCCCTGCGACGCTCTGCCTGCAGTGGCAGAGATCCCATTTCAGGATGGTGACTGACGTGACCCCCTTTATTTTATTTTACTTTATCTCTGTTTTTGAATTTTCTCGCCTTACTGTAGTTTTTCAAATCTTTCATTGAGACTCCCCCCCCCCCCGCTGTGCCTTTTTCCCCGTTTTTGAGCAGACTTTTGGGGCTATATATATTTTTTTGTTCTTTGTTTTGTATGACAAATTTGAGGACTTTTGCTGTTTTCTGCTGCTGAGTTTACCTTTCCTAACTGACTTTTCTTTTTTTGCCGTTCTCCCTTTTTTTGTTTTTATTGTTTTTCTTCAGATGTGCCTTTGCTGATATCTATTTTAGACTTTATAGTAATGTCTGATTTGCTTTCAAATTATAGTAAACTTTTCTTCAGAATTTCCGGAGTCACCCTCAGAACTTTATGCTTTGCACAGGCAATTGAAAGGATTTATTTACGCAGCCATTTTGTAATAATATATACACTATATTGCCAAAAGTATTCGCTCGCCCATCCAAATAATCAGAATCAGGTGTTCCAATCACTTCCATGGCCACAGGTATATAAAATCAAGCACCTAGGCATGCAGACTGTTTTTACAAACATTTGTGAAAGAATGGGTCGCTCTCAGGAGCTCAGTGAATTCCAGCGTGGAACTGTGATAGGATGCCACCTGTGCAACAAGTCCAGTCGTGAAATTTCCTCGCTCCTAAATATTCCACAGTCAACTGTCAGCTGTATTATAAGAACGTGGAGGTGTTTGGGAACGACAGCAACTCAGCCACGAAGTGGTAGGCCACGTAAACTGACGGCGCGTGGTCAGCGGATGCTGAGGCGCATAGTGTGAAGAGGTCACCAACTTTCTGCAGAGTCAATCGCTACAGACCTCCAAACATCATGTGGCCTTCAGATTAGCTCAAGAACAGTGCGCAGAGAGATTCAAGCCATATATCACCAAGTGCAATGCAAAGCGTTGGATGCAGTGGTGTAAAGCACGCCGCCACTGGACTCTAGAGCAGTGGAGACGCGTTCTCTGGAGTGACGAATCGCTCTTCTCCATCTGGCAATCTGATGGATGAGTCTGGGTTTGGCGGTTGCCAGGAGAACGGTATTTGTCTGACTGCATTGTGCCAAGTGTAAAGTTTGGTGGAAGGGGGATTATGGTCTGGGGTTGTTTTTCAGGAGCTGGGCTTGGCCCCTTAGTTCCAATGAAAGGAACTCTGAATGCTTCAGCATACCAAGACATTTTGTACAATTCCATGCTCCCAACTTTCTGGGAACAGTTTGGAGCTGGCCCCTTCCTCTTCCAACATGACTGTGCACAAAGAAAGGTCCATAAAGACATGGATGACAGTCTGGTGTGGATGAACTTGACTGGCCTGCACAGAGACCTGACCTCAACCCGATAGAACACCCTTTGGGATGAATTAGAGCGAGCCTGAGAGCCAGGCCTTCTCGTCCAACATCAGTGTGTGACCTCACAAATGTGCTTCTGGAAGAATGGTCAAAAATTCCCATAAACACACTCCTAAACCTTGTGGACAGCTTTCCCAGAAGAGTTGAAGCTGTTATAGCTGTAAAGGGTGGACCGACGTCATATTGAACCCTATGGATTAGGAATGGGATGTCACTTAAGTTCATATGCGAGTCAAGGCAGGTGAGCGAATACTTTTGGCAATATAGTGTATGTGTAATAGGATAGATGAGGCATGGTACATTGCGTGCTCAAACACATTTCACATCGGTATTCTTACTCTTCTTAAAATTGTAGCAATGATGTTTTCTTCCAGGGTCGTAATTTCATAACGACTATAATTAATTAATCTTTTCAATAAAACAGCTCACATTGAATTAAAAGCTTGAAATCCAGCCTTGAAGAGAGAGAGAAGAGCGTGTCTTTGTTTGGATACAAAGACATTGATAGAAAGTACATACTGCGAATTGTCTATCTTAAATCAAGCATGGATTGATCCAACTTAAAACACAAAACATATATATTCCATAAAGTTATTTAGAACATTAGAATATTTAAAAGTATCTCATAAAAATAGTATAACTGGCAGAAAGGTATTCTATACTCAAGGATACATACAGATCACCAAAAAGATATCAAGAAACAATTGATTTCATCAGCACAGCTTAAACAAATAAATCGTTCAATGACAGAATATAGATTATTCATAAAGCGCCAACATATTACGTAGCACTGTACAGGACAATAACAAACATAAAATTACCAAATAAGTTTGACACATGAAGAACAGTTGGGAGGACCCCGCTGAAGAGCTTACAATCTAAGAGGAGCAGGGTGACACACAGAAGTGTTGGTAAATAGTTGAGTATGTGAAATAGTGGGGTGCATGTGGACTGTGTGGGAGATAGAAAGGTACAATGAGGGATCATGGAGGGAGCTGATAGGGTCCTATGAGCAGAGCCCTCTACACGTCTTGTTTCCATCCTATGTCCGTTTATATGTATTTTGTTCCCTTTGGTTATTGTAAAGCGCTGCAGAAACTTTTGGCGCTATATAAATGATGACGATAATAATAATAGGCCTCTCTGAATTAATGTGTTTTTAGAGACTTCTTGAAAGAATGTATGTTTATTTTAGTGCTGAATTCCTTGATATTTTGCTTTTGTTTTTAGAAAGTGGAAAAAAATGCACTTTATTTTCTATATTAAATATCATTGCAGCATTGGCATTGTAAATCACAATGAAAGACGGTCTCTCTTAACATGATGGTCATTTGTTACATCACTAAATCTTAGTCGGATACAATAGTCACCATGCTGACTCGTAGGCAAGATACTTTTCAGTTCCACATTTTCTTATGGAACCTATGGAATGTATTGTTAAGGTATTCAATTGCCAATGCTATTCAGCCGTAAAAGAAAGGGAAATTCTTTACCTTGGAATATTTCTATATTTTACGTTGACGTTGACAAAGGAAGATGTGATTTTTTTAAACATCAGAAATAGTTTCAAAAATGAAGTTAAAAAAAACAGCTTTACTTGAATTATAAAAAAATATACACTATATATATATATATGCAAAGTATGTTTTATACAAGAGAAAGGTAATTGGTGACAGGAAAAGTTTTGTAAACGTTTTAAACAATCTTTTCTAGGAGTATGGAAGTTAATAATGTTGTCTTACATTGATTAGCTTGTAGTGATATAAAGGTTAATTAAGGGTTAATTCTTTGAGACTGCAGATATAAGACATGTGCAATTTAGTTGAATTAATCTGAACATGATCAAGACCAAGGGTTAAAGGGGATGTTATAAAAATATACTATCAGCTCTATTCACTGAAGATGAAACTCAGGAGAATGACTGGAGAAGTGAAAATTCGAGGTCAAATTAACCAAGCCAGAACAAGTCTCCCATTTATCTCACTTTCCATATCGGCTATTTGGTCTTCATTGTTCTCTTCTACAGCCAATTCTCCTGAGTTTCACCTTTACAGAATTATTCAGAGACAGCTGATCTGGCCCGACAATGGCACGAACAGTATATTTTTGGGGCCATTCGGCTATTCAGAGAGCAGACAGTTCGCCAAATTTTGGTGAACTGCCAGCCAGTACGGTGCCTGTTTGAAGGCAGTGAAATCCCCCATAGAGAAGCAATGGTTAATATATTCAGAGAACACCGAACAGCAGTGAAAGGTTGCCGAAATTCCCTGTTGTTTCGGTGGTCTCAATCGACAGATTTATTCAGGTGAACCCATAGGCTTCAATGTTAAAAATATTCCAGTTTTTATTCAATATCTAATAAACCGTTTATTATTTTAATCTGCAGCAAAACATCTCTTTATTTTTCTTGAGGATCTTTTAGGCATTTTTCAGGACTTTTTCCTTTTTTTTTAATTAGCGGTTTTACTTTTTTCTTTAACAGACCTTTTTATCATCATTTATACGATCTTATATGTTAGTTCCAGAAATTTTCGTTCAGTAGTTTTTTTGGAAACAGCGTTTCAATTCTGACACTTTCAATCGTATTTTTTTTTTTTTACCCGTCCAGCGGCTTGTTGGCTTTTTTCTGCGGCTGGACGGCACTGTGCCCAGTGGCGCGTTGGCTGCATTTGGCAGCCCTCTAGTGGGTTTGTGGTGGATGTCCAGTGGATTTGGTGGCAGTAGGCGACGAGTTTGTGGTGGCGGCCGGCGGGTTGGCAGCGGCATACGGCGCCGATTCGCTGCACTTCGGGGAACCTGCAGTGAATGGTGAATGGCGGGAACGACAGAGCACCGAAATGTCGGCGACATTTCAGTGCTCTTTGAATAACCCTATAGTTCACTCGCTAGTTTGATGTGCAATTAATAAAAAAAATACATTAACCTTACACCACTTTACCAACTGGAAAAAAAATAAATATACTGAAAATGTATGATAGAATACAAACACAACCCGAATTTACCTTTGATTAATGAGGCATTGTACAATAATTGCTATGTAAAAAAACAACTGTGTAAGGAGATAACCAGATGAAAGTATTGTTTGGTAAAATGTAATTAACTCTAGTCTTCTTTTTTATGTGATGGGCGATTACCTTTCTATTGTCATTGAAATAATAACTGTGAATGGGCTCTCCTGTAATACATTTCAAGGAAAGTAAAAAAAAAAAAAAAAGTCACCTATTGCCAAGAGAACAATAGGGCATGCTTCCAGTAATTTGGAACACGCTGCTCCTTTATGATACCCTGGAGGCTCATTTCACATCCTCTCAGAAATAGACTAAAGGGAAATGCCTCCTGGATAGACCTGTGATTTATGAGTTTCTTCAGCTGCTTAAAAAGAAACAATATAATATATTTAGTCTGCCTTTTCATTATTAAGAAGAGGGAATTTTGTTTCCTCTCAAATCACATTATGTTTATTGGTGTTTGGTATATTGGGCAATAAGAAACCAAATATTGACTATAACAATCAACAAATAGCATGGGATGCCCTATCAGATATTTATTATGTCGACATACAGCTACTGTATATACTGTATGATAGAAACTGCATTCATGCTTTACAAATTTCTCTATTACCGATTATGTCATGGCAGCATCACCTTAATGGTAGCTTCTCCAGTCACAGTAGATAGGATAGGAAAAAAAAAAATTACTTTATTATAAATCGATGTGTTCACCCCATGCCAGGCAAGCAGTTACCAAGCTACTCAACCCCATAATACAAGGTGAAAACTATAGGCACATAGGAGTGCAGCAAACGTAATGTCTTTATAAAAGTCCTGTCAAGGACTGAAACGTTGACATTGATGGAATAAATATCTACTATAAAATTCAGAAGCCAGCCTCCTGAGTGTACTTTTTCTCTGCTATCTATTTAAGGCTAGGGTCAAACGAAAGCATTTTTACACGCGAATGTAAAAAAGTGCGTCCGAACGAATTGACGTATTTTTTCACGGATTTCGCGAAAACGGTCATACGATGCGCATTTTTCGTGCGTGATTTCTTTCGGATCGTCAATAAAACTCTTTTTGCATCTGGACGTTATGTAGGCTGGACATTAGCAGTGTCTGACATCTCCTAATCACGTAAACACGCCGCTATGCCGCAGCTGCGCACTCTGTACGTCCGTACTAGCGGTTCGGCGTTCTCGAAAAAATGCGTTCGTTTTCCACTTACGTTGCGCGGCCGGACTTTCGTGCGACCGTACTTTGTATATTGACCGTCATTGCCCGTCATTTGCTGCTAGTGCGGCCGTGATTAAGTGCGCCAGAACGCACGTTAAAAGTGCGCTGGTCTGACCCCAGCCTTAACCGGCAGCACCGGAGCAAGCATCGTGTGACACAGGTAACGGTGGGAGTCCTTGCTTTATATATATATATATAAATACACAAAACACCAGGAAAGAGCACTCCATATCAATGACCACCTTCTTCCACCATTTTCTGCAAAAAAAAAAAAAACACATTTCAAAAGTACGAAAAACCTGACTGAGGTAAAAAATGATGGTGATTCAGTTCACAAAGTATGATCATAGTTTGCGTAAGCCTGTCACAGTTGCCAATGTACCCCATCGCTGACAGGTCCTATATAACTTGACCGAGTCCGCACTTACAGGATCAACTCACCCTGGAGCTCCCCGGCAGGCACTGGCCTTTATAGGCTGTTAACAAAGAATGCTTTCACAAATGGAAGTGTTACACATTTATGTTCATAAATGAACAAAATTCAGTGAATGAACAAAAGAGAAATCTAAATCAAATCAATATGTGGTGTGAGCACCCTTTGCCTTCAAAACAGCAGCAATTCTTCTAGGTACCCTTGCACACAGTTTTTGAAGGAATTCGGCTGGTAGGTTGTTCCAAACATCTTGGAGAACTAACCACAGATCTTCTGTGGATGTAGGCTTTCTCACATCCTTCTGTCTCTTGTAATCCCAGACACACTCGATGATGTTGAGATCAGGGCTCTGTGGGGGCCATGCCATCACTTCCAGCACTTCTTGTTCTTCTTTACGCTGAAGATAGTTCTTAATAACTTTGTATGTTTGGGGTCATTGTCCTGCTGCAGAATAAATTTGGGGCCAATCATACGCCTCCCTGATTTTATTGCATGATCAATAAGTATCTGCCTGTATTTCTCAGCATTGAGAACACCATTAATCCTGACCAAATCTCCAACTCCGTTTGCAGAAATGCAGCCCCAAACGTTCACCTCCACCATGCTTCATTGTTGCCTGCAGACACTCATTGTTGTACCGCTCTCCAGCCCTTCGACGAACAAACTGCCTTCTGCTACAGCCAAATATTTCAAATTTTGACTCATCAGTTCAGAGCACCTGCTGCCATTTTTGTGCACCCCAGTTCCTATGTTTTTGTGCATACTTTAGTCGCTTGGCCTTGTTCCCACGTCGGAGGAATGGCTTTTTGGCTGCAACTCTTCCATGAAGACCACTTCTGGACAGACTTCTCTAGACAGTAGATGGGTGTACCTGGGTCCCACTGGTTTCTGCCAGTTCTGAGCTGACCTTGTTAATGCAGTATATCTACCTTGTGTCTTGTTGCTGTGCTCAATCTTGCCATGACATGAAACTGTCTTTCACAACCTCACCTTGGTAGCAGAGTCTGGCTGTTCCTCACCCAGTTTTAAGCCTCCTACACAGCTGTTTCTGTTTCAGTTCATGACTGGGTTTCAACCTACGTGTGACATTGATGATCATTAGCACCTGTTTGGTATAATTGGTTGATCATACACCTGACTATAATCCTACAAAATCCCTGACTTTGTGCAAGTGAGCCGATGAGAATTGATGCTGGTTTGACGGCAAAAGGTAGCAACACCAAATATTGATTTGATTTAGATTTTTCTTTTGTTTGCTCACTTTGCATGTTGCAAATTGACAAAAATAAACAATTATTATTTATATTTCTGAAAGCATTCTTTGTTTACAGCATTTTTTCACACCTGCCTAAAACTTGTGCATATAACTGTATATATAAAAAAAAGTACTTTTATTTTTCAGGCCGTGGCATTGTCCGCTTTTCAAATATATTGCGAAAAATGCCAATGCCATTACTCAACTTCTCATTTACCACACCAGGAACAAGTACAGTATTTTACTCTTAGTTATTACTCTCATGAATTTCAATGTACCTAAATATAAGAGAATAGTTTAGTTTTAAAATTTTGGGTAAAATTTCTTATTTTCTTAGAGAAGTTCACTAGGGCAGTAACAGGTTTTTCACTTCTAATTTTACTCTATATAATCAAGAAGTTTTGAATAATAAAATGTTGAAAAATTTAATTTACATTACTGAAATTCGTCTACAGTGTTCTTTTTTGTTAAAGCATTGTGACTTGATAAACATTGAATCTGCAGAATCCACTGAACAAAACAGTATATAATTTGTCTGAGTTCTACAAAAAAAAACATGAATTCAAACAGCATTTAAACATAATGATCAAAAAAATGGTGATAATTAAATCGGCACATGGGGGTGAAACAGCTCATCAGTGAAGGAGTTGAAAGGAAGATTTTTTTGCAATTATATGCTAAATATATCTGATTAATAAAAAGTATCAAATTCATTTTTTTATATAAGCACATTATATTATACTGTAATAATAGGCTAATTTGATTGCATATTATGCTGTAAGAATGGGGTAATTCCTTTAAATAGAACTAAAAATAATACATTGTTTTTTTCCAGGAATTATGATGAGTTACCCCAAATAGATGTAATGCCAAACTAAGTATTGCTATTCTAGGAACACATTGTAAAACAATTACAGCGATGTGCAGTAGACTTTCCTGTGGCAAAAAAATAGACCTTTTCAACCTGAATGGAGCGCTTTAGTGCCTATGAAATGTAGGAAACCATAATATCATATGGGAATAAAGTCCAGGAAAGACACAATGTATCCCTTGCTTTAAAATATTCTCCAATGAATTAACTCACATTTTCATTTAATATAATAAATATCAATACGTCTTTAAGAAAGCATTAATCTAGTATGACATAGTTAACAAAATGATTTATCAATCAATACATCACCTTAAAAAAATTAATAATATTAAGTATTTCTTTGAATATGAAATAGTAATAAAATAGCAGAGTATTGTGAAATGCATTTGTAATAATTTCTTGCAGGGTTATTCAGAGAGAGCTGATCTGGCCCTGAAATGGCACCAAACAGTGAATTTTCCTGTACGGTGCAATTTCGTAGACTATCAAAAAGCAAGCAGTTCGCCAAACAAGCAAAATACGGTGCCTGTTCGACAGCAGTGAAATCCTCATAAAGAAGCAATGGTTAATCTATTCAAAGACACCGAACAGCAGTGAAATGTCAGAGAAATGTCTTGTTGTTTGGTGGTTTCATTTGACAGGTTTAGGCTAGGGTCAGACGAACGCATTTTTATGTTGTCTGTGAAAAAGTGCGTTCGAACGAATGGACGCATTTTTTCACAGAATACGTGATAGTGGTCATACTATGCGCATTTTCGTCCGTGATTTTGTACGGATCATCAATAAAACTCTTTTTGTGTCTGGACGTTATGTTGGCCGGACATTAGCAGCGTCTGACGTCTCCTAATCACACACACACGCCGCTAGCAGACGCAGCGCACTCTGTACGTCAGTACCTGCGGTTTCACGTTCTCGAAAAAATGCGTTCATTTTCCACTTGCGTTGCGCAGCCGGACTTTTGTGCGACCGTACTTCGTATATTGGCCGTCATTGCCTGGCATCTGCTGCTACTACGGCCGTGATTAAGTGCGCCAGAACGCGCGTTCGCACTGCCTCAGTCTGACCCTAGCCTTAATCAGACAAATCCCATAGGCTTCAATGTTAAAAGTATTCCTGTTTTTATTCAACATCTATTAAACAGTTTATTCTTTTTTTTTTATCTGTAGCAAAAAGTCTCTTTATTTTTATTTAAGATTTTTTAAAAAATTTTCAGGATTTTTTCGGAAAAAAAAAATTCAGATTTTTTTTTTAACCACTTGGATGCTGAGGACGTGCTCAGCGCGTCCTCAGCATTCCCGCTGGTATGCGGAGGACGCGCTGAGCGCGTCCTCCCATTGGGGTCAGCGTTCGGCCGGGTTCCGGCCGATCGCTGACCCCCCGGTGCGGGCTGACATCCTGGATGTCAGCCGCGCATCCGGGACCACAGCCGCCCGAATTAGGTGCAGCGCGATGACACCTAATTCAGGCGCCCCCCCCGCATGTGCGGAGGAGGCGCCTGAAAGGGAGGGGGGGGGTCCGATTCGCGATCCTTTCCCAGAGCTGGCCGACATCTTGGATGTCGGCCAAGCCTCCGGGAACTCGTAGCACGATGACGCCAGTCCTGGACTTAACCCTTAACTGCCACCAACGGTGGAGATGGGAGTTCCAATGAACTCCCTATCTCCCGATCCGTGGCAGTTAGGGGTTAAATGTTGGTATGGTTGGATCGGCCAGAGCATGGCCGTTCCAACGATACCAAACATGAAAGTGAAAAATTTTGTAAAAAAAAAAAAAAATAAAAAAAATGAAAAATAGTAAAGAAAAATAAAAAAAAAAAATTATAAAAAAAAAAAATAAACACTTTTTTTTTTTTTTTGGTTTGTTAATGCAGCAATATTGTTCCCATTTCAATTATAATGTGACCAATGATGCTGCACTAACGATTTTTGTATGCGGTGCGTTTGTTAAAAATCGCGTAATTTTCCCCAAAAAAAAGGTAACGAGACCCCATCTCTAATTTTTTTAACAAGCGCACCCCATACAAAATATAACCGCAATTGCTCGCATGTTAAAATGTGAAAAAAAACACTTTACACATTGTAAATTATTGAAAATACATATTTTATTGCATTTTTTGTTATAATATACAGACATGACATAACGTATACATATAATAATGACATATTATGAATCTACCGAGTCTGACGGAGAGAACGATATATAATATGTCTGGGTCATATACTAAAATAAGCCTTCAAAACACGTTTAAACATGATGAGCAAAACCGGTAAAAATGACCTCAGCACAGGGGCGGGAAAAGCCTCAGCAGCGAAAGGGTTAAATAGCGGTTTTTTTTGTAACATACATTTTATTATTATTCACAGCACCTTATAAGTTAATTCCAGACATTTTTGTCCAGTAGTTTTTTTCCAAACAGCATTTCTAATTTACCACTTTCAATCAATTTATTTATTTATTTATTTACCCCGTTCGTCAGCTTGAGGCGTACAGCATAATTGCTTGAGAGCTGTGCTTAATTTGAACTCAACTTGAGTCTCAGATGTTGCGCCAGGTTACTTTGCATATGACATGTTAATATGCTCCCAGCAGATGGAGAACTAGCAATTGCAGCCAGCTTATTCTCCATATGAACCTGACGTTATTCAGTTTTGAATAATGTCATTCAGACTCTGGTTTTAATGTATTTGCGCTTCTTCCCTATCACAAAACACACAAATTTAAACCCACCTAAAAATCCTATACTCACCTCAGATCCCTTGGTGGCA
The DNA here is from genome assembly GCA_009667805.1 of Leptobrachium leishanense. Taxonomy (NCBI): domain Eukaryota; kingdom Metazoa; phylum Chordata; class Amphibia; order Anura; family Megophryidae; genus Leptobrachium; species Leptobrachium leishanense. The sequence continues at coordinate 497,121,417 of CM019063.1, read as the reverse complement.
AAAGCGGCTCTATCCGCCGCTTCCTCAAGCCACGGGCAGAAGAACACTGGGAACAAATAGTTCTCAGTGTTCCTCCACCTATCCCTCCACCACTTGGCCAGATCTCACAGCAAGAGCTCACGTGAGATCACTTCTGTCTCTATGGAGTCCTATGGACTCCTAGAGCTGATAACACAGCGGCACATAGCACTGCTGGTTTTATCTCCCTACAGCTCAGTATTATGACTTGAGCTTCTGGCAAAGTAGCACGGTCGTAATACAGATGTTAAAGGCGAACCTCAAATGGAAAATGGCAGATGCAAAGTTTTTCATTTGCATCTTGCCTTCAACGTTTAACAATTTGAGATCAAGCCCCTGATACACTCACCGTGCAGTATGTGATTTGCTTACAGCTTTTTTTTTTTTTTTTTTTAGGGGGACTATAATGAATTTTACTACTCGAGTATACCACTAGATTTTGTTGACAAAAATTTACCTTAAAATTGGAGGGGTAGCGGTATATTCGAGACTTCTGCATTGCGTGTAAAAAAAAATTTGACTTGCTCAGGGATCCCAACTCTCCCGGAAGTTCCTGTAGTCACCCTGAAGTGAATGCTGGCTCCCTGACGCCCACAAACACTTCAGGAATGCCCAGATTCTGGAGAGGTGGGATCTATTACGGCCAGAGGGCACGCTCATTTTAAGCCAATCATTCAAGATGCTGGAGCCGGAGGACAGAAAAAGACACCTCACGGTGAACTGGCTATTGGTGAATGATTCACTGCGTTGGTCACCTCACTCCGCTGGCCATCTTATCGCAAGTAAAGAAGACAGGTGGTCAGTGGCTTCATACTAAGTAACAATTACAATCATTCTAGAGCACAGCACCCTGGCCTGATGGGTAGCCTGACTGTGTTAAGAGAATCTCAAAGGATTTTAATTGTTTATCGTCACAGTATACTTTTATAATTTTGCTCCTCGCATTATATTCGAGTCTTGAGTATTCTCTCATTTCCATAATAAATCTCTATCCATCGCGTTACATTCGAGTCACACTATACTCAAGTATCTATGGTAATCGCTTTGCACTGCGTTGCTTTTGGAATACTGAGTTTAGGATCTATCATGTATTCTTTCAATTCTGACCATTTGAATATTACATTTACTCGACCCATTTCTAAAACTTTTGAGAATTCATTTAAATCTCTTATAACTTATTTACATTTTTAAAGACTATGGATTAAAAATTCTATCATTAATATTGTAAAATTCTTTAGCACATAAAAAAGTTCACTTTTATAACAGACTTGGTGCCCAGTATAAAGATTGTTATTAAATTTTCATGTTTCACTGTTGAGATTGTTCAAAAGAATTGCCTGAGCCCCTGACTTCATTATTATACTCACCTCATTCAGCTGATTAACCTGAGGTTTTAATGTTCAATAAATTTCTCAGATTAAATTAACATATTAAATCACGGAATAATAACAGCTGAAGTATTACAATGGGCTTTAACACTTGTTAAGAAAAATGTTACTGATCAGAAGTGGGTTACAAAGAGATACTGTATTAAGGTTTTTCCATGTTAAGTGGAATAAATATTGTTCTTTTTATACATAATTGATATAACGCAATTTGCACAGCTCTAGATAGCCGATTTGGAAAGTGAGATAACTGGGACAATTCTTTGGTTTGGCTATTTTGACCTAGAATTTTCACTTCTCCAGTCCTTCTCCTGAGTTTCACCTTTCTTTGAATATACCTGTTTATCTTCAAAGCATCTGCAAGTGCCCCGATATCGAGTAAATGCAACTTGGTCTTATCCTGGAGCAAAACAAAGGAATGTTGCTTACTGAAAACAAAATTAATTAGCAAGTGAGCTCCAAAATATACCCCAAAAGTTTTAGCATCTCTGGCATGACACCTGAGACTCTAGAACAGTTTAACCAGCTGGGATTCTGGTTCTAAAACACAGATCCCCAGTTGGTCAGCTTGAATGCCCTAGCTGCAGTAGTGCTTTTTTACCAGCAGATGGGGACATCCATCTGTCAAACAGAGCTACTACAGTAAATAATTTAACAGGAAAGTTCAAATATTTTTACGGTATAATTCATGAAAAGCGATTATCCAAAAAAAAAAAACCACTGGTTTTTGACAGATGTTTTATCGGAAATCATTTGGTAATAATGAAGTTGATATTAAGTAATCCTGCTCACAATTTCAAAATACCTTTCAGATGTCTTTCCCACATTTCGCATGTTATAAATACATGTACAGGTTGTACCATATCCAAAATACTCCAAGAAACTAATTTAGCATCATGGGTAAGGTTGTGAGTCATGTACTCAGCTTGCAGCAGCTCCCACTATTCCGACCTGAGGAGTTAATAGAACGGCTTGATCAGAATAGAGTCATTACCAAGGAGCCACTAAGGGATATTGGTTCATGCTGATTATTTAGTGGCTCCCTGTTACTGACAACATTGTAATAGGGTCTTACTAATTATGTTCATACACACGTTTCATCTATGCAGGTTGATTGTCAGCTCATTGAATGAAAATATGGTAGACTTTGCAGCCCTATCCCTCCTTCCACTTTACTCTAAATCACCACTAATGCCGCACACTTATTTCCTATCCATAATGACTATCTACTAGTTTCTCTCGCCTTCCTACTGACACCATTGTCTTCCTCATCAGCTCTGGTCCGCTTCGTATGTCTCTTTTCTATCCCAATCATTCCATGACTTCCTTCTTTCCCTTGCGTCTCTGCCTCATTGCCTTATTCCCCTCACTTTTTTGTCTCTTCTTATTAAAGTGCACCTGTAGCAGCTAGGCTTCCTTTGCCTGAGATATCCAATCAGAGACTGGTAACGTATTGGCAATAAAAAATAACTGTGATATCTCAACCCCAATGAGATATCACAATATGTACTTACCCAGTGCTAGAGTTAAGTGCCGCCATGTCTCTGCTCTGTCATTAGAGTTGTAAGAAGACCATCGCGCAGCACTATATTTTTGGCCTACAGCAGAGAGGCTGGTGTTCTGACTTGCCAGTGTGCTGACATGCAATCTGATGTATGGAGTGAGTGTAGGACCATCCTGTAGGATGGCTTTTCTACTCACAGCTGTCACTTGCACAAGAATCAACCAGAAAGTGATAGGAAAATTAAAATGGGATGATTCCTTCTCAAATGTCCAAATTCTTCAGTCGAGAAAGATAGCCTACACCGAGGCTGTTTCCCAATACCTCAACCCCTTCTGACTCTAGCCACCCCTTGTATCTCTGGCCATTTCCCTATACTCTCACCCCATCTTGTTTCTCAACCCCATTCAAACACCATCTGTGCATCTGACCCATTTTGTCTCACTCCCTGTAACTTTTGAATATTGTCTTTTTTCAACCTGTTCACTTGACCCTGACCCATTCCCTCTGCGCTCAATGTGTCCCTGGCCTATTCATTACAATCTATTGTATACATGGCCCTTTCTCCACCAAAAAACTGTCCTGACCATCAACCCCCCCTTGAGTACATGGAATATCCACCCTTTGTTTCTGTGATGCCCTGAAGAAAAGTTATGTTTACCACTGGAAGTTAATATGTTGCCTTCATAGTGCAATAAACACAAGCTGCTTGCAAGAAGAACCAGGAGTGCAGGTCCATTTGGATACATGTTGTATGTCCGTGACCAGGGCACCAGGTGTTGGATCCAGTTAACCCTTGAGTGCAGGGATTCTTGAGGTAATTTGGTTGAACTCTGGTACTCCAAATATTCCTTTCAGCATTGGAGCCCAATGGCAAAGAATCATTACCAATTAAATGATTCTACAATCAATACACTTCCAAAATGTACATTATTTATTGAAAGAACCAAGAATACAATATTATTATAGTCATTTCACTCTTAGCAAAGCAAATATTGGGCAATATTCCAAAGTTGGTGCCAAATTAACCAGAGCTTGTTGTAAACTTAACAACTCCATAGAGTATAATGGCTCTGGTTAAGTTAGCACCAATTTTGGAATAGGGCCCATTGTCTTTTATAGGCACGTGTTAATATTGTGAACACAATTAAACAGATGGGAGGTAAATACATTTTAAATTTCATAGTTCTCTAGAAATTTAAACTAGAACAGATGAGTTGTCAGTTAAGAGTTAATGACTTGGAATACACGACCAATAAAGATAGAGGCAGTGGCTGATCCTAAACCTGATCAACTGTAAAATGAATCTTTCAACAGATAATACACCTCAATTATCTTTTGTGAAACAGCACGTTCATATGTGAAAAGTACGTGAAATGATTCTTGATCATGTGTCAGTACAGAGGAAATAACTAAATATAACTGCAATCATGTATATGTTTACGGCTGCAGACTACATGGAAGCACACAGCAGCTCCTATAAATAACACACGAACATAATGTTACATGTTTCAATCACAGAAATCCAATATAATAAGAAATTATTAATGTACGTATGTTTCCAAATTACTAACATCAAATACAACCCATTGGAAGCTCTGCCATAAGGCGCTCAAGAACAGCAATACCAAACAAAAGGTGCTACGTTATCTACTGGCACCGCCGAAACCTGCAAAATTACATTTACAGTTTGTGCTTGGAAGGGCGATATAACACTTTCCTGACCTTCACTCCCACTTATTGCACAATATCACACATGAACATAACATGAACCCATTACACGGCAAGCTTGCACTGTGACACATGTATCATTTCAGTAAACTGAGTTTAGGAAAAGGGAAGTGCTCATGCCACTGTACAGAGCACTGGTGAGACCTCACTTGGAGTACTGTGTGCAGTACTGGAGACCGTATCTCCAGAAGGATATAGACATCTTAGAGAGAGTTCAGAGAAGGGCTACTAAAATGGTGTACGGCTTGAAGGAGAAAAGTTACCAGGAAAGGCTTAATGATCTTAACATGTACAGCTTGGAAAAAAGACGAGACAGAGGAGATATGATAGAAACATTTAAATACGTAAAGGGAATCCACAAGGTAGAGGAAGGGAGTATATTTAAAAGGAAACAAAATAGCAAAACAAGAGGACATAGTCTTAGATTAGAGGGGCAAAGGTTTAAAAGTAACATCAGGAAGCATTATTTTACTGAGAGGGTGGTGGATACATGGAACAGTCTTCCAGTAGAAGTGGTAGAGGCCAAAACAGTAAATGAATTTAAGCAAGCATGGGATAGGCATAAGGCTATCCTAAACAAAAGATAAATCCAGGTAAAGTATCCATGTAATTGGGCAGACTAGATGGGCCGAAAGGTTCTTATCTGTCGACATTTTCTATGTTTCTATGTTTCTATCCTTTACGGATGTCTCTAGAGTTTTGATAATGTACTAATTGTACATAGATGGCAACAGAATAACAATTGTAACATATTTTAATGAAGATGTCGATACTTAATTGCCTAAATGCATGAATTGGAATAGGAGGCCCAAGGGGGATACACATATCACACGTATATGGATTCATCCCATAATGACAGTCATTGAGTCTGCATAGAGTAGGACCTCCTAAAACATGGGGTACATTGAAGAAGTTAGCAGGCTTAGCAACATATGATCATATTGTGTGACCAAACCCCATCATTTTAATCCTAGTCCAGGAAAATAAGATTTATGAGACTATTATGGGGTGGAGTGCTCTGATCCATGTACAGTATGTCTGTTTATTGGTCTCAGAGGGACCCTCATAGATGCTTGTGAGGGATGAGAGATACCTTGCCTGGTGTTGCATATATACCAATCCACTTGGTACAGCACTCACCTAAACAATGGTAGTTGCCTGGTGCAAAAAATCCAAAAGATATCTACAAGTTCGCAATATAGGACACACTCCAGGGCTCACGAGTAAAAACAAAAAATCTTTATTGGCCCATTTACATATAAAATTCGACGTTTCAGCTCCTGCAGAGCCTTTATCAAGGTAAACAAAGTAACAAACAGCACATTATTTATACATTTGAAACATAATCATTAACTCACCACCTCTTCTGCATGTCCACACCAAGAACGCCCTCCCTGTCCATCTCGGTCGATATGTCACTTCCAGACAGGGAGTACCAGATACAAACAGGGTTATTCAGAGAGAGGTGAAAACCAGGAGAATGACTGGAGAAGTTATAATTCTAGGTCAAAATAGCCGATTTGGAAAGTGAGATAAATGGGAGAATTTTTCTGGTTTGGCTATTTTGACCTAGAATTTTCACTTCTCCAGTCATTCTCCTGGTTTTCACCTCTCTCTGAATAGCCCTGTAAGTAACAGGTGTTGAGGCCTATCTTGAAATGGCAGGGGATCCGTTACCATTTGTGAATGGAACTGCAAGAGTTAATTTCTCACTCACAAATGCTGACGGCTTACACAGGATAGACACCTACCTCTCCTGGATTTGCTCTTCAGTACCTGCTGCTTCTACTTTCTCCACGTTGTCATCTTTTGCTCATCTCATCAAGCTACCTGATATGCTGCATTGCTCTTCATCTTCACGTCTATTTTTGTAGACTATTCCAAACAGACTTTACTGTGTGAAGTGAACTGAATTATGGGGCACATACATAACACGAAATAAAAAATACAATATATATATGCAGTATAAATGCTTTCACAAATGCAACAATAACACTAAAGCAAGAGCTAGTAAAAGAAACAGTAACACCTGCTGCGGAGCGTGAACCAAAAACAACCTTCCATTTACACAACGTGGCAGAGTAAGAGTTAATGGTTATGTTTCCTCTCTGTGAAGTTCGCAATGTATCAGAAAAACAATCACATTAATGTTAGTGCTGATTCAGCTTCATGGCTCCAAAATACTTATTGATATATATTGCTCTAATTTGATGCACATGACTTGTGACTGATGAGAATTAATGTTCTATATCATGCATGGTTCATTTGCATGAATTTAACCCTTTAACTACCATGTATTTTGCCTGGTGTTGTTATATTTGTTAATGATGCTGTATTTGGAATGTGACAAGCCTGTACGTTTACATTCAGGAGGTTAGAATTAGGGTTCATTCTCATAGGGGGTAAAGATGAGGAAAGCTTAGCGATATCACAGTTTGGAGACTTAGGCCCCTATTACATTCTTCGCGCATTTGATTTTGTGCGCGCGAGGGACAAAATCCTTTGCGCAGAACGTCGTATTACAACGTTCGCGCAAACGATGCGCGTTATCGTTTAACGTGGATGGACCTGCGTGAGCGTGATGAACTGTGCCCGTCCTATACTTAACATTGTGAGCGCAAATTCGTTCGTGTGCTGGTACGCGGATGGTATTACAATCGATGCGCATCTTTTTATGAACGACGTTTGCGCGCATAATTTTAACGTCTTTTAAAAGCTGGTGGTAACTGCAAATCTGAACGTTCTGGCCGAAACAAAAACACCAGCACGAAAAAAAATACAGCACAGTATAGTTACACATTCTACACATACCAAAACAATAAAATTGTGAATTCGTGCGTGTTTTTTTATTGCTGCAGCATGTATACTCAGATTTACTTTGACAGGCGCAAAAACTAAAGTCAGTCAATTAAGGTAAATTGATGTCAATTAAGGTTCTTAATTCTGATTGGCTGAATCCCGCGAAAAAAACAGTCCGCGCACTGATTTACGTGCGCTACGTTACTGTACGCGTATTACTCTTCGTTTTGCGTGCCGATTTTACGAATGTTATTTTTGGACGGATGAGAAAATGTGTTTGGATCGTAATACCACGATAATTTTCGCGCGATAACGCTGGACGATGCAGGCAAAAAAAATTGCGCAAAAATGAAATTGCGCGAAGAATGTAATAGGGGCCTTGTTTAGTTATAAAGCGCCAACACATTCCGCAGCGATGTACGTAGGTATAATTGATACAGTTATAAAGACAGGTACAATACATCCGAACGTCTAGATGACATTAGGCTAGCAAGTAAAGGATGGATGGAGGGTCTTATTCCTGTAAGAGTGTACAATCGATACATGATTATGGGTTAGGGTGCAGGTTGTGTTTGCGTTAGTATGCTTTAGCATTAACCATTTCACTTCCAAGTGCATTTTGCTAGTAATTTACCCCAAGCATTGCTGGGTAGGTACCTGTGAGCTAGGCTTGTGCACTGATTTTTTTTTCGGTTCGATTCGATTTGATTTTTCTGATTTTTAAACTTTTCGATTCGGCTCGTTTCGACCGATTTCTGTTTCGATTCGGTTCGGCTCGACTCGTTTTTCGTGTACATTTTTTTTCCGGAATTTCGACCATTTTTCGGATTTTCGTGTCACTTAGCTCGTTTTTGTATCGACTTTTCGTATTTTCGGAAATTTTCAGTTTTCGGAATTGTAGATGGTTTCGGAATATCGACCATTTTTCTATTTTCGTGTCAGCTTGTTTTTGTATCGACTTTTCGTATTTTCGAAAATTTTCGTTTTTCCGGAACGTCTGTTCTCCTCCTTTCAAAGCAATAAATTTCGATTTGACACATTTCAAGTACATTCGAAAATTCCGAAAATGTTTCGTTTCGGCTCGGAAAACTTTTCGGATCTGCCATTTTCGGATCTAAAGATTTTCGGAAAATCGGCCGCATCCGAAAACACGAATCGGGAAATTTCGTGAAAATTCAAAAATTCCGAAACCCGAAACGCACATCCCTACTGTGAGCACAATAATTCAGTGATATGCCCACACCCGTACTATGTCAAAAAGGAGCATAAGGTGTTATGAGGTCATTAGTTATGTCACCCATATGCATTTTTTTTTATATATAATGGCAGTTTTCTGGCAAGTGCTGCCAGCCACCAGTCTGTTAACCAACAGGCACCATTGAGTATTTTCCTGCTGGCAGCTCCCTGTGGGCAAACAGCTCATTCCATGATTCGGTTTGTCCAAATCAAATTTTATGGATGAACCAAATCACAAAATGAATAAAGTTTGGTCCATCCATATCCAGAAAATTAGGATGAAGATAATGTTTTTGTCACGCGGAAGTCCATGGAACTGTTTGGTCAGCATTTTTCATCAATGCAAAAACATATATGTAATTTAATAATGAGTTACAATTATAGGTTAATTTTATGTTTTGCCTTTTTGATTCTGTATTTTATCATTTGAAACTGTACATCCTAACCAACTGCTTTACTATTCCAACTTCTGTAACGTCACATGCCCGGGTTTCATAACCGTGCCTTACTGTAGCCTCGACAATTTTTCTGATCTCCACCCATTGCAGTGTGTATCTCCTGTGAAGTTGAAAAACACTTTTGCTTGAGACGAGAGCAATTAGTGATTTTTCTTTCTATACAAATACCCTATTCTTTGGGTAAAAAATAATGTCTTCATCAATGCACATTTTATGTTCAATCAGTAAGAAATAACAATTTACTGTTCCCAGAAACTGTTTTCAGAGCAATGTCATTTGTCTTCTTTGCTAAATATACTATGCTTCAGTTAAGTGACTTTCTTGTATTCCTGTAATTGTTTATAAACTTCTTTGAAATTCCTCGTTCTGTTTTTGTATGGGGTTTTTTTTACCACTGTATAACTAAGGACTTTTATTTGTTTGAAACGATTCACCCACACTTGAGCAATGAGAGCTCTGCAATCAAAATATCAGCAACCAATCTACCATTGAAACACCCGAAACTGCTATTTCTATTCCACCTATTTTCTCCAGTGGAACCAACCACACACAATAGATTACAATGTAGAGTGATTTGTTATCTTGGTAAGATTTATTTGATACTTGAAGCTGTGAAGAGCAAGTGAAAATAAAAACATACAGCATCATAGAGGATAACCAACTTTTCTACTTTAAAATTATTAATACATTTTAACTTTCAATTCAATTGTTTTGCATAATTTTAATGTATACAAATTAACACTATCAGGGTTATCCAAAGAGATCCGAATTGCTTGAGAAAGGTAACCAAACGCTGAAAATCAGTGTTCGGTTACCTTTCTTGGCCATTCGGCTATCCAGAGAGCAGGCAATTCGCCAAATCCTGGCGAATTGCCTGCACATACGGTGCCTGTTCGGTGCTTGTTCGAGGGCAGTGAAATCCCCATGAAAAAGCACTGCTTCGGCTATTCAGAGAACACAAACCAGCAGTGAAAGGTTCCCGAAATGCCCTGCCATTCGGTGATTTAATTCGGCAAGTTTATTCAGGAGAATACCATAGGCTTCAATGTTAAAAATATTCCTGTTTTAATTCAATAACTAATAAACTGTTCATTATAAAATTCTGCAGTAAAGAGTCTCTTTACTTATAGATTTTTTAGGATATTTTAAGCATTTTTCTGGATTTTTTTTATTTTTTTAAGTTTACTTATTTTTTCTGTAACAGCCCTCTTTATTATCATTCCCTGGACCTCATATGCAAATTTCAGACATTTTCGCTCAGTAGTTTCTTTGCAAACAGCTTTTTACTTTCACATTCATACAAACTGTTTTGCTAATTTATTCACCTCCCTCTGTCTGCGGTGTGGGCTTTTTCTCAGCTTTTTCCGGTGACTTCGCTGCGTGTGATCAACTCCTGCTCGGGTTTTTCCGGTGTCTTCGACGGGTTAATCCAGATGTTTTTGAGGGTTTTCGGCGTGCATTCGGCAGGTTTTGCGGTTAGTTTTCGGCAGCTTTTCAGCAGCTTTTCCCTGCAATTCGGGGACCCTGTGGTGCTTGCTGAATACACCGCAGGGTCACCGAAATGGGATCGGCAACACGAACCGAATTGAAGAGAACGAAAAGTCACCGAACGTGCGGTGACTTTTCGAATCTCTTTGGATAACCCTGTATGGCTGCTTTACCGGTTATTAAATCTTTTCATTACCAAGAGCTTTTCAATGAAAAAAATATATATAAACAAATACAAAAAATATTTAAAATTATATTTGTTTTCATGTATTCATTTGTCCTTTACAGAAATATTGCTGGGATGGAAGGTTCTAAACTCTAGATTGTGTCCATTATCTTGAACAATTATAAATAGAGTTCTGGTCTAGTACCCAATGTGTGAAAATTGAGGAATGGGCTAAGGATCAGTTACATTATGAATATCCTGAAATGATCATTAGTTTCTGTCATGCTTTGTGGGACTGGAACCCAAAATGCAGCATCTAGTGTAATGATCAGAAACCGTGATATACGAGAAGGGGCAATCCGAGGAACTGAGAAGGGGGATTGGAGAAAGATCAAAACCTGCACCATCGTTTTTTATGTCTTTTTTATCTTTTGAGAGATGTTAAGAAATCGGAGGACACATCAAACATCGAGTGCATATGAGTATTTATTGTTTTTATTCTCTCACGAGAACATTTGGTCATTTTATGCACTTGCAAGTGTAAAATCATCACCAGTATATCATATATATTTTTTTATGATTCACATTGTATATGCACCATATGGAATAACCACATATACAGTGGCAAGAAAAAGTATGTGAACCCTTTGGGATTACGTGGAGTTCTGCATGTATTGGTCATAAAATGTGCTCTGATCTTCATCTAAGTCACAACAATTTGAAAAACACAGTCTGCTTAAAATAATGCAATACAAACATTATATGTTTTCATGTTTTTATTGAACAGAACATGTAAGCATTCACAGTGCAGGATGGAAAAAGTATGTGAACCTTTGGACTTAATAACTGGTTGACCCTCCTTTGGCAGCAATAACCTCAACCAAACGTTTCCTGTAGTTGCAGATCAGACCTGCACAACGATCTGGAGTAATTTTGGACCACTCCTCTTCACAAAACTGTTTCAGTGTAACAATATTCTTGGGATGTCTGGTGTGAATCGCTCTCTTAAGGTCATGCCACAGCATTTCAATCGGGTTGAGGTCAGGACTCTGACTGGGCCACTCCAGAAGGCGTATTTTGTTTTGTTGAAGCCATTCTTTTGTTGAATTACTTGTATGCTTTGGGTCATTGTCCTGTTGCATCACCCATCCTCTGCGGAGCTTCAGTTGGCGGACAGATAGTCTTACATTTTCCTGCAAAATGTCTTGATAAACTCTGGAATTCATTTTTCCATCAATGACAACAATCCGTCCAGGCCCTGAGGCAGCAAAGCAGCCCCAAACCATGATGCTCCCTCCGCCATGTTTTTCAGTGGGGATGAGGTTTTAATGTTGGTGTGCTGTGCCTTTTTTCCCCACACATAGTGTTGTGTGTTTTTTCCAAACAACTCAATTTTGGCTTCATCTGTCCACAGAATCTTTTGCCAGTAGTGCTGTGCAACATCCAGGTGCTCTTTTGCAAACTTCAAACGTGCTGTAATATTCTTTTTGGACAGCAATGGCTTCCTTTGTGGTGTCCTCCCATGTACTCCATTCTTGTTTAATGTTTTCCTTGTTGTAGATGTGTCAACAAAAATGTTAGCATGTGCCAGGGATTTCTGTAAGTCTTTAGCTGACACTCTAGAATTCTTCTTTACCTTATTAAGCATTCTGCGCTGTACTCTTGCAGTCATCTTTACAGGACGACCACGCCTAGGGAGAGTAGCAAGAGTGCTGAAATTTCTCCATTTGTAGACAGTCTGTCTTACCGTGGACAGGGCCGGTGCAAGCATTTTTGGGTACACAGGCAAACATGCATTTTGCCGCCCTCCTCCCAACGAACTTACATATGCATGTAAATGTACAAAGACTACATGTGTATTACATTAGAGGTGTGTGTGTTGGTACTAAGCGTGGGGCAGCATAGAAACGTGTGTGAGCGAGCTGCCAGTGGAGTGGTGCCAGTGTGAGCTGCCAGTGGAGTGGTGCCAGTGTGAGCTGCCAGTGAAGTGGTGTCAGTGTGCGCTATGTATGATTAGTGCATTAGGCTGGAGCCACACAAGCACAGAAAGAACGTCCATGAGAATGGACTTCTTTCCGCACAGATGCCCATGTGGCCGCCTCGCTGTGTGTATGTTCGTACATACAGCTCTACAAAGCACAAGCCTCTTATGGAAGATCGCGCTTTGTAGACCCGTCTGTCGTTTTGGCTTGACGGGGAGGAATACAGTACGTTCGCAGTAATGTGCATTACTAGTACACACGTTACATCGTGTGCTTTTCCCGGTCGATCCATCGTAACGCTACGACGGGCACTGGGTGTCGCAACAGAAGCACTTAAAGGGGTTAGTCAGAGAGCACTGAAATTTTGGTGCTCTCTCGTTTGGCGCACTTCTGCGAGTTCAATTCGCCAACCCTGCAGAAAATTAAACATTCACAGGTGGGTCCCTGAAGTGTGCCGAAGGGATCCGCCAATCAACCCGCCGACGACGATCTGCCGAACGCAGCTGCTAAAAAAAAGCCAATCAGCCGCCAAACTGAGGGTAAAGAAAAAAACAGAAAACGTCAATATTAAAAAAAGGCATTTAAAACAAAAAAATGCATGGAAATAATAATAAAAAAAAAGTTACAGAAGAATAAAAGCCATTAAAATTTTTTTTTTTTTAAAAAAAAAATAGGAATCAAAAATTTGGCCTAAAAATAAAATACAGAAAAATTACTAAAACATTATACATAATAAAATGAATAAAGAATTTTTGCTGCAAATGAAAGGAATAAAAAACATAGAAACAATATTTTTTCCCCCATTGAATCCTATGGGATTCAATTGTTTAAACCTGTCGATTTGAAGCACCGAAAATCAGGGCATTTCACTGACATGCCGGTGCTGTTCGGCGTCTCTGAATAGATTAACCATTACTTCTCTAGGGGAGAATTTCACTGTCGCGGAAGATTGTTGAATTGCTGTGATTTGAGGCAAACTGCATTGTATTTCGCTGGCAATTCGCCAATATTTGGCAAACTGCCTGCTTTTTAATAGCTGAATTGGGAGCGATGTCTGGACCGGCAGTGAGGGATGGGAGCGATGTCTGGACTGGCTGGGAGCGTTGGGAGACATGGCCATTACGGGAGACATTGAGTGGGACCAGAAATTAACACTGCCCCCCCCCAAGCCTGACTCTGCAGTCAGATACAGTGAGGGAGGCAGGAGGGGAGGGAAGCAGCATTTTAACGAAAACAAAAGGGGGAAAAAAATGGGAAGAGGGAGAGAAAGGGTTAAAGGAAGGAATGTGAAGCACGAGAGTAGAGACAGGAGGGGGGAATGACAGCTTTACAGGGAGCAGCAGCACAAACACGCACACAGTGACAGGTGGATGCTGGGGCAGATATAAAAGGAAGCATACTTACATGTCCTGCGCCCCCTCCTCTGCAGCTGCAGTCTGTTCCCTGTCTCCTCCTCAGCAGCCTCTGTGTGTGCAGTGTGCATGGTACAGTGAGCTGCGCGGGGACAGGATGCTGCTTGAAGAGGAGGAGCCATGTGGGGAAACAGGAAGCTGCACAGAATCTGCCGCTTTGAGTGCAGTGGAGAAGCTCCAGGAAGACCATGTCTGGAGGGGGCGGACCTGTATACTGCCTGGAGGGGGCAGACACAGCCTGCACACACAGAACGTCTGGCTGGAGAGGGAGCAGCCAAGCCACCAATGCTGTGCAAGGGGGAGGAGGATAATTATCATAATGGGCGGCACTGAAAGGAAATCCCCAGCCAGCAGTAACTGGGGAACTTGTGGCGCCCCCCAGTTTGACACCAGGCCAGCACAGTAAGGCGGCCGCCTGTGTCGCCTTACATTTGCGCCGGCCCTGACCGTGGACACATGAACATCAAGGCTTTTGGAGATACTTTTGTAACCCTTTCCAGCTTCATGCAAGTCAACAATTCTTGATCGTAGGTCTTCTGTGAGCTCTTTTCTGCGTGTCATGGTTCACATCAGGCAGTGCTTCTTGAAACCAGTAAACCCAAAACTGGTGTGTATTTTTAAAGGTCAGGACAGCTTTCAGCAACACATCCAATAATATCACACTGATTGGACTCAAGGTTGGCTCACTCCTGGCTCCAATTAGATCTTGGAGAAATCATTAGGCTAGGGGTTCACATACTTTTTCCACCCTGCACTGTGAATGTTTACATGTTATGTTCAATAAACACATGAAAACATATAATGTTTGTGTTGTATTATTTTAAGCAGACTGTGTTTTTCAAATTGTTGTGACTTAGATGAAGAGCAGAGCACATTTTATGACCAATTCATGCAAAACTCCACGTAATCCCAAAGGGTTCACATACTTTTTCTTGCCACTGTACCTTCACTGCATGTAATATGGCACAGTTTTTGGATGATTTTTGAACTTCATTTGTGCACACGCATGCAGGTTTGTGTATTTATATATACATATAATGTTGGGAGTTTGTGGTAAGGTGATAAAACAAGCAATGGGCTGATATGTCCATAATCAGAAGAATATCACTATACAGCTCCAGGGAGAAGCAACAATTGAGGACCTCACTGCTGGTCAGTTGGGTTTAAATAGGGAGCCCTGCCACAGACACATCCTGAGGAACCAACCTTCCTAGGTCCTCCACAAGCCATTGCAGGAATGTGGTTGATCCCTAGCCCGAGCTCCCCACCACGCCTAGAGAGACCACACTCGCGACCGTAGCCCATCCTCCAACCTGTAGCAAGAGGAGATTCCCCCTGTGCGGGGCTGGACTGGTGTTACAGAGCCCCAACAGTTCTTTTTGGACAACAGATGGCAACATCTACCTGTCAAATAGGTTATTACAGTAAGAAACACATTGTGAAAATTCCCAACTATTGGCGCTATTAGTTTACATTGATAAAGCTAACGTTAGCGCTCACCTGTGTGAGCGTTAATGTTAGCTCTGGATGCCCTAGTGCGGGCTCACCATATTACATTCCAAATGCTAACGGATTAAAAAACCCGTTAGTGATTCGGATCTTGCGCTTTTCAGCACGAGGGTACTGTACTTTGCGCTCCTATGCTTAACATGGGGAGCGCAAACAGTTAATTAGCGGTAGAGTTACAAAGTCCTAATGCTAATTACCGCCCTGCTGCGATTAACTCGAAAGTTAACCACAGCTAGGACCTGCTGCAAATGGATTCCTTTTCTGCAGAATCAGTTATCGCCAACCGAAAATAAAACCAAAAATTGGCTCCATCCGCTTCTTCTTGTCGCCGGGAGCAGAGAGAGACCAAGGGAAAAAAGTTCCCCAGTCTACCTCTGCGAATCACTCTGCCGACCTGCCGGATCTCACGAGGTGAGATCCTGCAGGTCATGTGACCAGCAGTGTTAGCCTCAATGGAGTCCTATGGACTCCATGGAGGGGATGCTCGCAGCAAAACTTAGCCGTGAGCATCCTGGGAGATAGCGCCATGTTATGTGCAGGCTTTTGGATTAGCGCCTGCACCGTAATATCACGCTAAAAGGGAAACGCTAACGGGAAACCTGCAGGTGCAGGTTTTTCTCCTTAACGTCCCTGTTTTAGCGTGATGATCATAATATGGCCCTATGTCTTCCTTTACAATTCATTAAAAGTGATTTTCCAAGAAAGCATTGGCCTTATGGAAAACCACGTGGTAGTAAAGGGGTTAAAGAAAAGGATGAAGTTAACTACCATTTGTTTGGAAAAAAAATTAGTAGACCGACTTGTGTGTCTGTTATTGGTTGCAAGATATTTTGCAATAATTAATGAATTAGTCATTTTATACTCTTTATAGTTTACGTGCTATTAGTAATTTCAGAGTGAAAACCAAAAACGAAAGAAAAATAATATATTGCTGAGTTACGTATATAAATAAATGATGCGCTTGATAAATGCAGATGTTTTATGGTGCAAATGAGAAAAACATTAAATCTTCCCGGTACTAAAATGAATTCTGCTTATCTATATAACTTTACAGTATATAAAAATAATTTGGGATGCATTTAGTGTAATTCTGAATTAAAGAAATCAAGTGTGCACCATAAGTTTAATGACTGCTAGAGAAAAGGTCATATACAGCAGTGTGGATGTTTTATTGACTGCACTTAAATGTTCAGGGATTTCAAAGTGAAGTGGCTAATTCCCAGCAATATCCCGAGCCTGTATGGTAATGGAATCTGTATAAACTGTGGAGGTGCCGGCACACTAGGTGTAATGGAAACTAATAAAATACACTCTTAACTGCACCAAACACTTACATGTAATGGGAATTTCTCATGCCTTGCATATATTCTTCCTTTAGATTTAAAAAGAGAGTTAGATTTAATTAATTGCATAATTCACCGCTTTCTGTTGCAAAATATGCTCTTCCACTGTGTAGAGCAACGTGCTTCATGAACTAGCTATCTACATAAATATGCTTCAAATTCTGCTCTCGAACTTATTTTACGTTATGACATTGGTAAATAGAAGGTAAGCAACCAAAGCCACGGGAGAAAGGTAGGTAGGGGGGTCCTTGTGAGACTAAACTTAATTTGTGTAAATGTGACTGACAATATATAACTGATATCATTTGCCGAATCCCAAGTCAAATGCGGGTAATTTGCAATAAACTGTTAATATAAAAAAAGAAAAGAAAAGAAAAAGATTTGGGAGGTAGAAGAACCAGTAGTTAAATCATCTAACAGTAATCGTAAACACTTTAAGGGTTATTCAGAAAGCACTGAAATTTTGCGCTTTCATGCTCAGTGAGCTCCATTGAATCCAGTTCGCTGACCCTACGGAGAATTCATTATTGGATGGGGAGCCAGTGTAGGGATTCACAGAGAGGAGCGGCAGAGACAGAGCGACGGGTGAGATGGATAAGCCGGGCTGATGTGTTTAGGATGGACTGCAGGGGGAAGAGGCAGTATATAAGAAAGTCAGTTGGGAGGTTGTTTCAGTAGTCCATGCGGGAGATTACAAAAGTTGCCTGTTAGCAGTTAGAAATGGTCGAATTTTTTGGTGGAGGTGATTGTGGCAAGATGAGGAGAATGATTGGATGTAGGAGCTGAAAGACTGGAGTCAAGAGTCACTCTGAAGCAGTGGACATGGGCTGGTGGAAGGATAATGATACCCTTGACACTTATAGAAAAGTCAGAAATCGGAGTAGAGTTAGAGGGTGGGATTAGAAGGCGCTCAGTCTTGGACATGTTGATCTTCGGGTAGTGAGAGACCATAAGGGCAGAAATCCCAGACAGACAGTCTTTCATGTTGAAAGGAGGTTCTCTAAATTCACCATGCATCCCACATGAAGAACGTGAGAGCTGATTGATGACGGCCTTATCTACCAGGCTACGGTAGCCGTGAGTTAAACTATGAGATAGCACTCAGCGCCAGAGATTGGATGACTGCATACACATTATTACTCGTGTTATAACTATGTTTAGATCAATTTTGTGTTCTTAGGCTGTACTGTGCGTTTGGAAACTTGTGTGGCATAAAGTGACATTGGCCATGCTTTACACTTGCAAGGGAGTGCCAGTCAGTTTCCTCACATTCATTTTCTTACCATGGTTTTCTCATTCTGAGTTGTGAATATGGAGAAAGAGATTTTCCTCACTGCTCCTTGGGTGTTTCTCTTTTTACTCACAGTTGGAGCCAGAAAGCTGTGGACGTAATTAAAGTCATTCTCAAAAGTGTGGATTTGCCTTCTTGAGAGGATGACCTCGTTGTCTGGATGAAGAAGCTTCTGTACTCCGCCAACTAGTTTAAAGCCGTACTCAAAGAGGGTAGCACATGTCAAGCTACTGACACAGCTTTTAAAATAATCATTATAGACAGTGTAGAGAAATTAGAAGGGTGTGGATTCTGCAGCATTGCAGAATAAGGGACGTTACGGTAAAACTTTAGGTTTGTAAATTCCCATGGGAATAGGGCTCTCAATTCCTCCTGTTACCATTTTTCAAATGTTAATCTGTCTTATAGTATTATGTATGCTACTGTCTATCTTGTACTCATTGTAATGCTGTGGAATATGTTAGCGCTATATAAATAAAGTATAAAAATAATAAATAATATATTGTAAAAAATATTGTCTTATTTCAACTGGAGGAACCAAGTTGGCAACATTGATCATTAGTTCAGCTTTACTGCAGCACATGTTTTAATAACGATCTGTAATGTAGCAAAGCAACATATGACAATATGACAATAGTAATGAGCAATAGCATGTATTACAACAAAATAAAAAATCTAGCAGTACCACTATGCCAGCTATATAACCTTACAGAGAATGCTGCAGTATTTATAAACTTTCACAACGTTTCTATAGAATTTTTACTATTGAGACATTTGTTTAACAAAATGTACCTTTAAAAAAATCCACATTCAGCGTTCATGGTTCTGGTTTTATACTTCTTCTTCTAATATCTGAATTATTATCGATGAATTCATCTTTTCTATGACAATATGGTGAAACGCTCGACCATAGCGTAAAAAGCCCCAGACATCCCTAAAATGGACAATAAAAACAAAATGTTTTTAACTACCTTTTATCAAATGTTGTAGTTTGGTCTCGGTTTATAATTTTGTTTTCCCCTTTTGACATTTGAAAAATCATATCTGGAGCAGAGTAGCTTGGTAAGGTGAAACTTATACTTATATGAATCAAATATTATTTGAATTATGTAACAAAAAATAAGCATCTAGTGACGAAGCTCCTTCAATCTAGTGAATCCATCATCAGGACAAGCAGTGATCTGACAGGCATTTGATTACCATGGTACCTAGCTATGATCCTGACGTACTGATGTTTAGAAATTCTGTTACAGAAGAAATCATACATAGCTATAGAACATACAGCTGTTAACATGAAATGTATGGTTTTTTTTTTACGAAATATATTTACTGTTGATTGTAGTATGTAAATTGAAAAAACAACTAAAATGATAATAAAACAATACCAGGCTTTGTATATTCATATACCTCAGGTGCTACAAATTAAAACTTTATAATACTGGTACCTTAATTGCTTTAACAAGCTATTTTTTATGTTAGAATTAAGTTTGTACATTTTTATAGTAAATGCTTTAGAACATTTCACACATTCCATTAACACTCGCTAATACAGTATACTATCTCCCTCTAGTGGCTTGTCTGTCTAACTCATAGTACGCTCATAAATACCAATAGTATCCTCATACTTTGGGCCCTATTCTGGCTAATTTGGTGGTAGGGAGACACTAATGACTAAATTTGGAGTGAGCCGTTAACCATTAGCAGCTCCCTGTTACCAGCTCTATTATAGTGGCCCGACTCACAAAATTTGGAAACCGATAACAGCTACCAGGAACTGTGCCACCCCATGCCACAAGACCCGAGGGATCGGAGAGAGCACTCCATGAGATCGCATGTAGAGGAATCTTACAGAACCGGCAGGAGGAAACTGAGAACTATTTGCTGATCATTCCTTTCTCTGCGCCATGGGCCAGTGGTATGTATTTAATGGTCTAATGTAATTATTTTTTGTGTGTGTGTGAGAAAGCAATATCACAAAACACCAATTTCCTTCAGTTGCAATATTTTCTCATTGCCAGCTTCAACTGAGATTAATTGGAATTAACTGTACTATTGTGTCCTGCTGTTAGGATCAATACCGGAGGGGTACCGGCCTTGCAGATATAAGCCCAGTATGCAGTGATATCTGAATGTACACACTTCAGGGAATGGGTGGAGGCAGAAGCAGGAGATCCAGCAAGCTATGATGATAGGTAGAACTTGAAGAGCACTGACCAGGCTGGATGATTGGAGAGGTTGCCAGGAGGCTTGGAGGGTCTGGAGTACAGTAGGGTCTGTAGACTCAATGAGGACCTTGGGAGGGTTTTGGTGGGTCTTGCACAATGGAGTAATTGAGTGGGTACCAGGAACATGAAGGTACTGAAGGATCCAGGGGAGGTAGGAGTTGGAGTGAAGCAAAGGGCAATCCAAGCACAGTACCAAGGGCTTATCAGGAAGCATGGTTAGTTCATTATCCGGGGACTAGGCCCACGGTGGAAGCAAGTAACTGGAGAAGGTATGTATGGGACTTTACTCTTAGATTAAAGGAGCGACAATGCTGAAGCACCTTGGGAAGGAAGGCATAGCCCTTTGTTCAGCTCAGGTAGGTGTCATGTGGTGTGTTGTGTGAATTAACTGTGTTCTGGAATGCCAGCGCTGAGCACGACCAAGAAATGAGGGTGCTGCCTTCATGAACAGACTCGGTCCTGTCCATGGCTGGGGCATGGCAACTGCAATGCCAGAACCACACAGGCAGTTTGTATCTTGGTTGGAATAGGCAGTGAGCCGTTAAGTTAAACCCCTTCACTAAAAAGTGATTTTCCAGAAGTCCATTGCCAGGAACCAGTGGATTTTTGAAATATCCCTTCTCATTAATTATTAAGTGTGAATAGTCCAAATATATATAATTAATGCATGATATATTGTACTAATCCCACTTGGAAGGCAAACGTCAGCATCTACTGGCCAAAATGAGCTACTGCAGCTAGGGTTCTCCGCTACAGCAATCGAATATCTCTGTATTATACAAAGAGATCACTTGTAAAAACGATTGTAGCATCTCGGGTGCCATGCCTGAGCTCCTTAAACTTTTGGGTGCACGTTCTGGAGCCTAATTGCAAATGAAATTTGTTTGCAACAATCGAGTTTCATTTGCAATGATGGAGGATAGCGTTGTTTGTGTTAACACGATCTCAGGTTGCTGTGTCTGCTATTGTTGATAGTGTACACACGGTCATCGTAGAGAAGGGGTTAACAGCCCTGCTTTTTAATCATACTGACGCACTCGTTAATCATAAAGGCTTGGTCAGAAAAGGGGCCCAGAGTGTAAGAAAACAATAAAACATCAAACATAGTCTGGTTATGTGGTAAATGCGTAACCGAACAAGAAATCATTAACAGTTACTAAACGTATTACAACACAAATGGAAAAAGTATGAAAGGTAACCTGAGTCACAACACAATTCATTTATAAAAATAAAAATCAGCTTTATAAATGTATTACAAGAGCAATTAAATAGAAAACATAGAAGAAAAAAATAACCAACACTAAAAAATAATGTATAACCAAGGGGAAAGACAAGCAGGAAATGAGTGGCTAATTCCATACTACATTATTTCTGGACGACATTACTAGTAGAAAATATACAGCTATTTAGAATAAGGATAGAGCACTGGGATCAATATGATGGCTATGGAATACAGTATTACACTTATCAGTGACATATTTTACCCCAAGACACGAGGCTTCATATTTGTTATACTTTCTATAATAAAACTTCTCAGCAGCAAAGAAAAAAACAGGAAAATAATAATGCGAAACCAGTAAGCAATCAGAGCAGGTGTATGGCAATAAGGTATAGAACACATCTTTCCACTTCCCCTTCCTCTGCTGCTTCCTGGCAGGGTGAGTTCCTTCCTGGTTGCAGGGCTCGCTAGTCTTTTCTATTGTGTTGTTTACTGTGTTGGTGTCTGGGGTTCGACTCCTGTGGGTTGCACTTGCAGGACTCTCTCCCCTCCACTGCTCATTATTTTCTTTGGTGGTTGGAAACTGTATCTCCGGCGCCACCTAGTGGTGGTTTCTTTACAAACCAGAAAGCGTAATAAAATAGTCTGTGAAAAATTGGTGAAATGAATGACACTGTTGAACAGGCTAATGTCTGCTGTATATTAAAGATAGTACTTTTTGATGAATCGGCAGTTGTTCTCATCCACCTTGTGGTATATCCTGATGCGTCAGAGAAAGTGGTTTGTGGTAGGATCAGCGCTTCCTTCAGTGGGGGGGTCCCCTTGTCAATTCTGCCTCCATCGCTGTGCGTTCCTGCATGCCTCAAATAAAACATAGAGGTACTATGGTGTAGTATGTAGAAGTGAAGAGTGACTTTAAATAAAAGAGGGGTACACTCACATTTTAGGGTGTCTCAATCAGACACCAGATGTTCTTGCCGATGATGTTTTAAAAAGGAGCGCCGGACCTCCCTGCAGCTCTTGGTTCCCTCCTCCGTTCTGCAGAAAACAGGACCAGATCGGTTTTAAAACAGAGCTATTTAATAAATAAAATACAGGAATATACACCCAACCGCGTTTCATGACAATATTGCTGCTTCTATGATACTGGTCCCTGTTTACAGTATACTATATCTACCCCTCCGATCATTTGATGGTCGGTAACACTAACTTTCTTCAGGGAACAGATTGTGAAGCACCCAGCAAGGGTTAACAGACACCAGAATAGGAGGACACACTTATTGCCAGGAGAGATGGTTAGCCGTA
Organism: Leptobrachium leishanense; assembly: GCA_009667805.1. Taxonomy (NCBI): domain Eukaryota; kingdom Metazoa; phylum Chordata; class Amphibia; order Anura; family Megophryidae; genus Leptobrachium; species Leptobrachium leishanense. The sequence goes on along the minus strand of CM019063.1, from coordinate 497,098,349 downwards.
TGTCAAGAGTGATACTTAGAGCAGGGTTGTCAGGAATAGCCAGGTTGGTACACAGAGAGGGTTCGTTAAGGATAGCCAGAGTCATACTCGTACACATACTAATATTTTGAATCTGCCAAGTCTGCTAAAAAAAAGATAGACAATTTATTTGGGTCCTACAATAAAACATGACTTTAAATCTTATTTAAACATAATTAGCACAAATGGTCCAAGCGAGCTCTGCAGTGAAAGGGTTAAAATGCACAATGTGGGTAAAGGCTAGGGTCAGACGAACGCATTCTATGCGGACTGTGCGTCCGTGCACAAAGGACGTACTTTCTGACTGACGACAAGGTAGTGGCCACACGGTCTGTTTTTGTGGCTGACGTTTTTTTTGACTGATGTAGATGGGAAATAAAATTAATATGAAAAACCATTTTGTCCGTCAAAAATGCTGGACGTATAAATGCAGTCCGTCTGACTACGTTCCATCACTCACACACAAAGTTATGCAGATGTTGCAGACGTGGCGCACCCTGCACGTCCGTTCTAACAGTTTTACGTTCTTGCCTAACTTGCATCCGTTTGCTGCGTCCGTTTTGCATCTGCACTTCTGTTGCGGACGTACTTCGTGTGTGGGTCTCTAGTTGTATGCTACCACTCACGTTAAAATGTGCGGCAACACAGACGTGATCACTGCGCTCGTCTGACACGATCCTTAAGTGACAAAAAGAATTTATCTAACTCAGATTATATTTGTATGTTGTTTGCCTCTGTCTCTCACACCTTGACCTGAAATAGTGAGATTTTAAACAGATTATGACACCAGGACTAGGGAGCGTAAACACACGAGGCTGGATATCAAACCTCATTTGAAGTGGAGACTGATAGAGGAGGAGACCTGGGAGCCGGGGCGGATCCAGGGGGGCAAGGGGGCAATTCCCCCCTCCCCCAAGAAAATATGACGGCCTCAGAGGAGCTAAAATCTGGATCTCCGCACACTCACCGGAGATCATCAGATTTTAAATCCTCAGCCTGTCAGCGCTGTCTCTCTGTAGGGAGAGACCAGCGCTGTACAGTGTGTAGAAGAGAGGCCCGCCCCCTCCATGAACCTGCCTGGGGGAGAGGAAGCAGCCCATCACCATCATTCACGACACCCCACTTTCCCCTGGATCTGTAAGCCTGGGAAGAGCCAACAGGAGCCTGGCTGCTGAACAATGTCCCCCCCCCCTTCCTCACACATGAGCACTCAGCACTAGAAATGTGTACGCAATTTTTTTTTCATTTTATTTCGTTTCGGCTCATTCGGTTTTTTAAAGTTTTCAATTCGGATCGTTTCGGACGATTTTCATTTCGGCTCGTTTCGTTTCGACTCGTTTCGTATCGACTTTCATTTCGTGATATCAGAAATTTTCAGTCTTTCGGATCGTCTGTTCTCGTCTTTTCAAAGGGTCTATTTCGTTTTGACTTAGACGAATGGTATTTCGGATGCTTCGATATTTCGGTTCATACGGTAATTCTGCCGATTCGTTCCTTTGCACGTATCATTTTTTTATGAAAGATCCTTTTTTTCTTATGAATATGCATTGCACAACTTTATTTAATCATATTAAAATGGTATGAAAGGAAAAAAATGAACATTAATTATACTGCAGAGGTGCTGCCCGGCAGTGTGTGGATTCATATGCTGCATCAATTATACTGTAGAGGTGCTGCCCGGCAGTGTGCGGATTCATATGCTGCGTTAATTTTACTTTAGAGGTGCTGCCCGGCAGTGTGAGGATTCATATGCTGCATTAATTAAACTGTAGAAATGCTGCCTGGCAGTGTGCGGAATCATATGCTGCATTAATTATACTTTAGAGGTGCTGCCCGGCAGTGTGAGGATTCATATGCTGCGTTAATTATACTGCAGAGGTGCTGCCCGGCAGTGTGATGATTCATATGCTGCATTAATTATACTTTAGAGGTGCTGCCCGGCAGTGTGAGGATTCATATGCTGCATTATTATACTGTAGAGGTGCTGCCCAGCAGTGTGCGGATTTATATGCTGCATTATTATACTGTAGAGGTGCTGCCCAGCAGTGTGCGGAATCATATGCTGCATTAATTATACTGTAGAAGTGATGCACGGCAGTGTGAGGTTTCATATGCTGCATTAATTATTCTGTAAAGGTGCTGCCCGGCAGTGTGAGGATTCATATGCTGCATTATAAATATTATCAATATCTTGTACTGTTAGACTGGGGATTTAGGGAAAAGCAATTAAATATTTAAAATAATATATTATTGATGTAGAAAGAAAGCACTGGAACGAGTGAAAAAAGTGACTGACATTACAAAATCAGCAACAGACTCGAAACGATACGAAATTACGGAATCAGCAATGGAACTGAAATGAACTCGAAACGATACAAAAATACGATGTCCGAAATGAACCGAAACAGACCCGAAATCGTGAATAGAACGAAAATGACTTGTGATTTTACAAATTTCACGTTCATACGAAATAACAAAATTATTTTGTTTCGTATCGGAAATTATTTCGCAAGGTGTGTATTTCGCTGCCGATCCGATTCAGAACATCGGACGAATCCGAAGCACCGAATCGGCCCGTTTCGCAAAAGAAGCAAATCGGTACGAAACGAAATGCACATCCCTACTCAGCACCACCAGCACGTGGCTACAGCTGTGTGACTGTGGACAGGAGCCAGGCCAGGACAGGTGTGAGAGGAGCCCAGCCATCACTGTCCCTCTGCCCACAGCAAAATACCCCAGCCATCACTGTCCCTCTGCCCACAGTAAAATACCCCAGCCATCACTCTCCCTCTGCCTAAAGCAAAATACCCCAGCCATCACTCTCCCTAACCCCACAGCAAAATACCCCAGCCATCACTCTCCCTCTGTCCACAGTAAAATACCCCAGCCATCACACTCCCTCTGCCCAAAGCAAAATACCCCAGCCATCACTTTCCCTCTCCCACAGTAAAATACCCCAGCCATCACTCTCCCTACCTCCAGTAAATTACCCCACCATCACTCTCCCTCCAAATTGAGTGGCACTATTAATCCCTTCCACCCACTGTAAGGGCCCCAAAACCTCTCCCCAAGCCTCAAACACTGAAGAACCTATGTTCTGGCGGCAGACGTAACATGGTGCACCCTGAAACCATATCAGAGGGGGTCGGCCGCCATCTTGAAGTCAGCAGGGCCACAGCTCCACAATGTGCGGTGAGTATGAGGGTGTCACAGAGCTCCATAGTAATGTGCGGTGGCTTTTTTTTGGGGGGGGCGCAAGTAGCTGGTTTTTGCCTATGGTGCATTCATAGTATATCTTTAATATATGTACGCGTCATACCCTGCCAGAATGTTTACATTAAATAAAATATTGTCAGTTATGTAAGCAACACCTTATTTTCTGTCAGTGCCCCTCCCGAGACTGGGCTCTGGATCCGCCCCTGCCTGGGAGCCATCCCCAGCTGCAACAAATGAAGACTTCACATTATTACAGGTGTTTTTATAATAATATTTATAAGAGATTAACATATTGATCCAGAGTTGTAGATGTAATTACATTATGTATCATTATAGTTTCTTAATGTAAGGGAGGAGATTATACATATGACTCGGCCTAACTTTGGAACAAAGTATCAAAGAATGTATGGAGGGGGGTTAGACATTAGGTACTTAAATTGGGAAACAAATTTATTCTGTTTGACACATTTAGGAATATTTATTTTGCAGTAATGTTAAAATGGTAATAAGGCCTTTAATCCAGGATGTGACTTGTGGCCAGTGCTGGTTGTCAGTGGCAGTTTCTGGAAGGAGTCATACTCAATTAATTTCTTGCACGGCTGCGTCCTCATCTTCTCCGCTGCCTCTTTCTTCTTTCTTCTTCTCCTCCACTCATCCTCTTCCACCTGCAGAGATTGCACTGACTGCAAGATTAAACCACAACGAAATGACAGAAGAAACAAGATGAAAAGAAGTGGGCCTCTGGTACAGGTTAAGAAAGGAGAAATGGAGGGTGGAGGAGATGGACAGTGCACCGGTGGAGAAGGAGAGGACCGGACTAGAAATATGTCGGTTTGACTAGAAAACCACCTGTTCCCGGCATTAGCCTCTTCACAGCTTCATATTTAATATTACAATAAATATTTTTAAGACAGATGGCAAGATTAGTACCATGATGGTAAAACAAGGATAAAAAGAGGAGCCTCTGCTATGGATGAGAACCACAGGGGAGAGTGAAAGAGATGGCCACACTGCATGTGGAAGAGAGAAGTGGATTAGATGGACATCAGTGTGAGTTGGTCAGCACCTGGTCCTGGCAAAAGCATCATATCTTTTTATGTATATTTACTATTAAACTAATATTTATTCATAAAATAATAACTGATTTCACATTTTAAATTTTTGTTCTCATTTCATTATTGACTTTGGGCTAAATTCCATAGTGAACGTTATCTGTAGCCTTCAGATGAGTACCTGTTAACATTAGGATAAGTGACTTTAACGCATTACATTCCTGACACTAAACCCGTATAAAATCCATACAAAAATGTATGCATAAATTGGAGCGATCCTGGTGCCCATTGCCATGCCAAACTTTTCTAAGAAGACATGCTATTGAAAAGCAAAACAATCATGCTGCAAAATAAAACAAATGTCCTCTATTATAGAATCTGCTTGCTTTTCCTTAATCGATTGATCCCTCTTCAAAACCTCCTGTACAGGTGAAATACCCTTCTCATGTTGGACCACTGAACACAAAGGGACCTATTCCATAGCATTTGAGTGAGTAAGCGTTAACGTCAGGATAAGTGACTTTGACGTATGCCACCCAGATTACCTTCCTAACACTAAACCTCACAAAAAATCTGTTAGCACATCGGTCGGTGAGCTAGTTTGCGCTAGCTTTCTGTACTTTGCAAATCCTACACTTAATAAGGGGAGTGCAATCAGTAATTAGCATTAGGATAAGTAATACACAGTCCTGGCGCTAATTACAGCAGCGATGGGATAAACAAAATTTTAGAGACAACTAAAAGCTGGTTCTAAATGATTTCACTTTTGCAGAAGCGCCACCGTGAATATCACTGAGGGTAATGCTGCATTTTGGGGCAAGGTGCCGAGGTAGCTCCTGCCCTGAAATCTAACACTATAATAGGGATGCCTCGTTAGCCTCCCCATTTTAGCTTTAAGTATGGAATTTAGCCCTTTATGCTTTAATGCAGACTACTCGATTCAATATGTTCGAAGTTCGATTTGAACATCGCCAATTCGGCTGTTCGTCGAACTCCGAACATTTCCGCGTGTTCGCCACAAAAGCAAAGCACTATGGGTGCTCCACCCTTTAGTAGGGAAGTATTGGGCCCTTAGTTGTGAGTAGGGATGAGCTGTTCGGTTCTATTGGTTCGGAGTTCGATTCGAACATCGCCTGTTCGCATGTTTGCGAACTACGAAGATTTCCGCATGTTCGCCGCATGTTCGCCCACAATGCACAACAATGGACCACAATGCACTTTTCCACTGGCCTGAAGCTTGTAATTGGCTACAGCCTTGCACCTGACCACAGGTCAGGTGCAAGACAGGTGCAAGACTATGCCGATCACGGCTCAGAGTCCTGATTGGGCAAATTTGCCCAATCATGGGCTCACAGAGCTAAGTCCCACAGCACACTATATAAGGCTTCACACAGCCTTCAGCATGTGTTTTTTGAGAGGAGATTGTTCTGTTAGTGTGTCTTCTCAGTGCCAGCAGCTATTGGAGGGGTCTCACTTCTACAAGATATCTGGGAATTGTTGTAATCTTTGTGTTCTCACTGCCAGCAGCTATTGTGGGGATCTAATTTCTACAAAATATCTGGGAATTGTTGTAATCTTTGTGTTCTCACTGCCAGCAGCTATTGTGGGGGTCTCACTTCTAAAAGATATCTGGGAATTGTTGTAATCTGTATGTTCTCACTGCCAGCAGCTATTGTGGGGTCTCATTTCTACAAAATACCTGGGAATTGTTGTAATCTTTGTGTTCTCACTGCCAGCAGCCATTGGGGGGGTCTCACTTCTAGCAGATATCTGGGAATTGTAATCTGTGTCTTGTCACTGCCACCCACCCATCAGGGGGTCTCACTGATTTATAGGAGGTTCCTGGGAATTGTAATTTGTGTCTTGTCACTGTTGCCAGCTATCAGGGGGTCCTATCAGGGGGTCTCACTGATTTATAGGTGGTTCCAGGGAATTGTAATCTGTGTCTTGTCACTGCCAGCTATCAGGGGGTCCCACATACTTCTAGCAGATTTCTGAGAATTGTAATCTGTGTCTTGTCACTGCCACCCATCAGGGGGGCTCACTGATTTATAGGAGGTTCCTGGGAATTGTAATTTGTGTCTTGTCACTGCCACCCATCAGGGGGTCTCACTGATTTATAGGAGGTTTTCTGGGAATTGTAATCTGTGTCTTGTCACTGGCTGCCAGCTATCAGGGTGTCTCACTGAGTTATACCAGAGTTCTGGAAATCTTTAATCTTTATACCAGAGTTAAATCAGAGTTCTGCATATCTCCAATTTTTATAACAGAGTTGAATCAGAGTTCTGTATATCTCTAATCTATATATCACTCACCATGTCAGAAAGACCAAAAAGGACAGGCAGATGCTCCCAGACACAGATAAGAGGGCAAACAGCCTCTGTGTCAGGAGGCTGTGCCTCTGGTCGTCATGGACGTGGTGCATCCTCTGCAGGGGCACGCTTGTCCTTTCTAACTGGTGCTGGCCATCTTAAGCAGCAGTAACAGAGGATTTGGTGGATTGGCTAACCAGGCCATCCTCCGAATCCTCTGCCAGCCAGGCTTGTAGTGCTTTACAGTCCACCTCAGCTGCCAAAGCATCTAATGCAGCCTCCATGTTCACAGCTACTCCTGCCGTAGCCTCACTATCACACACGGAGGAGTCATCTGAATTTTTTGACTACAATGATAGTGACATGCTGCTTGAGGACATGCTGCTTTTTACTGCCACCCATCAGGGGGTCTCACAGACTTAAAGGAGATTTCTGGGAATTTTAATCTGTGTCTTGTCACTGCCACCCATCAGGGGGTCTCACAGATTTATAGGAGGTTTCTGGGAATTTTAATCTGTGTTTTGTCACTGCCACCCATCAGGGGGTCTCACTGATTTATAGGAGGTTCCTGGGAATTGTAATCTGTGTCTTCTCACTGCCAGCTATCAGGGCGTCCCACATACTTCTAGCAGATATCTGGGAATTTGTCGGGTATATTAGAGACAAAGGATTTAAAATGGATGCTTGTATCCATTTTGTTTTTAAAGATAGTTTCTTTTCTTCAAAATATTCTCTAGGTTTAGAAATGAACGAGATTTTTTTTACAGAGTTCATTCCTGGGTGAAGTCTTTTATATTTTTTTTTTAAGAAGTCCCAGACATGAAGGAACCTAGAATGAATGTGAGATAATGTTAAGACGTGTCATAAGTAAATTTATTGGTCTGTCTTAAATTTTTAAAACAAAAGAGATTTTGTCTTTTGGGTATAGGAAAAAGAGTTAAAATTTATGTAATCAAGGTATATTTTATTATATTTACAGTAGGAAATATACTCCAAAATATAGTATATAATTGGTAAATAATAAAAATTACTAAAGAATAGATTCTGTTGAGTTTACCAGAGAAGAATTTAGCTGATAGGGCTCTAAGTAATTTTAAAAGGGAGGAGAGCTATAAATCAGATGACAGAGACAGTCTAGTTGAGAGAGAGAAGGTCTTTGTTAAATCAGTCTGACCTTTTTGACCCGAGATAAGAATTAAAAAGAAATGGTGGAATTAATTGGAATTAATAAAAGAAGTGCAATACTGCCCTCTAGAGGATAGTAAAAATAATGATTCATATTATTATTAATTAACCATGACGTCAAATTGGCTATAATAAGCGGCAAGGCTCTTTGTGAGGCAGTCAGAGATTCCAGCAGACAGAGACTCACATCGCAATGCATTACACATGACCCTCTGAGAGTCCAAGATTCCAACACTCAGACTCACACCACGATGCAGGCAGGTCCCAAGACATGAGGCAATCAAGATTCTCACTAAATTTCTGACTCTCACCAAATCTCTAACTCGCATGTATTGATTATCTGATATCGATAATCTTCACACATTCCAAAAATTACTACATCAGGAATTCCAAGGCAGACTTATCAACATCCAAATTGGACAGGTAATGTATGAAAAAGGGGAATTATTGTAATTATATATATATGTGTGTAGATATTCTTACAATTTAGACTGAGATTCTCAGATACCGTTAAATCCAAATTCTAAGTAATTTCTATTCTGCAGATAGAAATATGAAGAAGTGGATATAAGGATTTATTCCTAAAAGAATGTTGTAAGATTGATACCAATATATATATTGAATTTGGAAATTACTGTGATTAAAATTAATAAGCAAGGAATTATATAACTACAAAATAAAAAGCAAAAGATTAGAAGTTTAATTCTCGAGATTAGGGGAGGATTCACTAAATAAGTTTTTATTACTTATCCTTAAATTAGCTCATCTTTTGTTGATCCATGTAGCATAGAGATATATATATATATCTATAAGAGCTGGCTGGTTAAACATTGTTAAGCAGAAATGTTTATTAACCATTTGTGTATTAGTTACTAACTGATAAGGTAAATGATATTAATCATATATGCAGTTACTAACCGGAGATACATATATTGTGAAGCTAGTTTTTATATGCTGATGGATTGTGGTTTATAAATTGTTGTTTATGATATGAGATTTGAAACTTTTTTGTATATGTAATAGATATATATATATTTTTATCCGATTATTGATTGTTGTATTTTTTAAAGCAAAACACAGACAATTAAAAGAATTCAGGATAAGTTCTAAGAAATATAAACGATTGATATTTGTGTCTCGTATAAATTTCTTATGAAATAATAATCCCTGATATATTGGAGGCAACTGCCGAGGTAGGTCCAGTAAGTCCAATATAGACATATTGGAGGCTTGGCTAAAAAATCCAATATATATAAACGTGTTGTATTCACGTACAGAGATTATATCCGACAAATTGTAATCTGTGTCTTGTCACTGTTGCCAGCTATCAGGGGGTCCTATCAGGGGGTCTCAATGATTTATAGGTGGTTTCTGGGAATTTTAATCTGTGTCTTGTCACTGGCTTCCAGCTATCAGGGTGTCTCACTGAGTTACACCAGAGTTCTGGAAATCTTTAATCTAGATAACACAGTTGAAATAGAGTTCTCCATATCTCCAATTTTTATAACAGAGTTCAATCAGAGTTCTGTATATCTTTAATCTATATATCACTCACCATGTCAGAAAGACCAAAAAGGACAGGTAGATGCTCCCAGACACAGATAAGAGGGCAAGCAGCCTCTGTGTCAGGAGGCTGTGCCCCTGGTCGTCGTGGATGTGGTGCATCCTCTGCAGGGGCACGCTTGTCCTTTCTAACTGGTGCTGGCCGTCTTAAGCAGCTGCAACATACAGAGGATTTGGTGGATTGGCTAACCAGGCCATCCTCATCCTCCCAGTCCTCTGCCAGCCAGGCTTGTAGTGGTTTACAGTCCACCTCAGCTGCCAAAGCATCTAATGCAGCCTCCATGTCCACAGCTACTCCTGCCGTAGCCTCACTATCACACACGGAGGAGTCAGCTGAATTGTTTGATTACAATGACAGTGACATGCTGCTTGAGGATGCGCAGCAACTACAGTGCTCTGATTCAATCTCTGAGGTTGAGGAAGGGAGTATAATCAACCTAGAGGAAGGGGGTGCCAGTGATGATACAGAAATAACTGGCACTCATGTTGCCCCAGCAGCTGCAGTTGGCTCCAGTGACGAGGAGATAGGGGGTGATGACAATGATGATGAGGTCACTGACTCCTCCTGGGTGCCAGATCAAACAGGAGTCAAGTGAGGAGGAGAAGGAGGCACGAGAAAACAAGAAACACGAGGCACAACATCCTCTATGACCAACCGTAGCACTAGCCAGTCCAAGGCATCAGATGTCAGAGCTGCTCAGGTGCAGAGTGCTGTTGTCTCAAAGCACACATCCAGGAACTCTGCTGTCTGGGAGTTCTTTAAGAAATGTGCAGCAGACCGCACCGTTGCTATTTGTAATCTATGTCAGATGAGGCTCAAGTGTGGGAAAGACACCGGATGCTTGGGTACCACGTGCTTGAGGTGACATATGACCACCTGCCATGCATCCCATTGGGGCAAAGCTTTGCGTAGGTCCTCCTCCTCCTCATCTGTCTCTACCCCCACTGTATGTTCTGCCATGTCATTGCCTACAACCTCCACTGACAGGGATGATGCTACAGTAATGGATGTACCAGGTCCTTCCTCACAATGTGACAGCATCCCATCAGCTGAAGATTTACACAGTCAGATTACGTTGCCCCAGCTGCTGCAGTGTAAGAAAAAATATAGTCCCAACCATCCCCAAGCACAGCATCTAAATGCCAGCTTAGCAAAATTACTCGCATTACAGCTGCTGCCTTTCCAGCTGGTGGACTCTGCTTCTTTCTGTGAATTCCAAAATGCCATTACTTTTCAACGAAGGCCATTCCAGCACTATACCAGCACATGGAAGACAATGTTATGGAGTCATTGGGAAAGGCAGTCAGCAGCAAGGTGCATGTGACTTTAGACACGTGGTCCAGCAAGCATGGACAGGGCCATCACATTTCCTTCACGGCACACTGGGTAACTCTGATTGCAACTGGGAGGGATCCAAGATGGGGCTCTATGCTGGAGCTTGTTCATCCACCACGCCTTCATAAAGCTGCTTGTATGAGGTCTGTCTACTCCACCACCACCTCCTCCTCTTCCTCCTCCTCCTTCTCTGTCTCTGGCGAAGTGGCAGTTAAACCGACGCGTGACAGGGGCTACGCAATGGCTCAAGCAAAAAGATGCCATACTGTGCTTGAGCTGGTTTGTTTAGGAGACAGGAGCCACACTGGGCCAGAAATTCTGTCAGCTCTGCAGGGGCAGGGGCAGAGATGGTTAACGCCACGCCAGCTTCAGCTGGGAATGGTCGTCTGTGATAATGGCAGCAACCTTCTCTCTGCCTTATGCCAGGGTAAGTTGATGCATGTACCATGCCTAGTACATGTCCTAAATCTGGTGGTACAGCGTTTCCTAACCAGGTTCCCAGGGCTGGCAGAGCTTCTCAGCCAGGCCAGAAAAGTCTGCAGCCACTTCAGACGGTCGTTCCCAGCAAGTGTTCGCCTGGCATAAATTCAAAGAGAATTCCACCTTCCCACAAACCGTTGTCACGTTCCCACGTTCCAACCCTGTCTCCCTGCCCTCTGTATTCCTTATGTCTGTGTTTCCCTGTGCTGCTTTCCCTGACATGCAGCTCAGGGGTTAAGTTCATTGCTCGTTGAGCTTCTGCTGGTGATATGGGCTGATTACTCCCCTATATAAAGCCATGGGCCCATATCACCATGCTCTTGCATCCTGGTTCACTTCAGCTACAGATTTGTTCCTGAGAGCTCCCTGTTATTCTATCCTAGTTCTTTCTCAGTGTTTCCCCCTTGTCTGAGTTCTAGGTTTCAGATTGACTTCCTGGTATTGACCCTCTGGCCTGGCTGACGGATTTTCTCTGGTGCTATATCCCCGCTTTGGCTCAAGGTATACGTTTTGGTTTTGACCCCTGGTTTATTCATTGACCACTCTTCTGGACATCCCTAACGGTTCTGTGCTTATCGTATTATATGTTGTGAATCCTTGTAGACCACGGCTTTAGTTTATTGAAGTCCTTCCCTGCAAGTTATTGAGTATATCTCCTTTAGGTGTCTGTGTTTTTCCCAGGACTCTGCACGGCTACAAGGTAACCTTTTTCCATTAGTGCAGATGCGGCCACTCTAAGGACCAATCTATCAGTATAGGGCTCCTTCGGTATTAGCCGTGCAGAGGTCCCCAGTGTCTACTGTGGTTTATTTCCTTATCCTGATTGTTGTGTCACGCATCTCTGCGTATAGCGGCTTTTCCTCATACCTGGGCCCTACTTGGCGCATGCCAGGTACCGCCATTGTGGCTGATCGTGACAACCATCTGATCTGTGACATGCCTACCAGGTGGAACTCAACATTAGCAATGCTCCAGCATCTGCACAAGCAGCAGAGGGCCATCAATGAGTACCTGTGTGAGTATGGCACAAGGACAGGTTCAGGTCAACTTGTTTTTTTTTCCCCCCGCAGTGGCTGATGATCAAGGATGCATGCACTGTACTGTCACCATTTGAGGAGGCAACGAGGATGGTGAGCAGAGACAGTGCATGCATCAGTGACACAATTCCTGCTGGAGCGCACTCTGCGGGGAATTATAGATGTGGCACTAGAGGCAGAGCAGCAGGAGTAAGAGGAGGCCTTCCCTAGCTCTCAAGGCCCCAGTCTTTACGCAGACAGCATTCCTGCGGGTCCTCAGATCAGACAGGAGGAGGATGAGAAGGAGGAGGAATATATAAGTATTGGGGGCATTGAAGGTGGGGATTCCTCAAGGGAGGGTTTTGTGTGCCCAGAAACCCAAGGACTAGTACGTGGCTGGGAGGAGGAAGTGCACGATGGGGTCATCCTCATTGACCAGGAAGACTCGGAAGCTAATGCCACCTCCAACCTACGCTGCCTGGGCTCCCTTATCCTGCAAAGCCTTGTATAGGACCCCAGGATTCGTGCTATCAAGGAAAGGGATCATTACTGGTTGGCAAGCCTTCTTGATCCACGATACAAGGGTAAAGTTGCAGAGCTCATCCTGCCCGCACAGAGGAACCACAGAATGAAAAAACCTGAGGGCGCTCTAAAGCGACACTTGTGTAACATCTTTCCAGGCTCTGGTAGGTTACCAAGTGATGACACAGGTGCTTCTGAGGCTGCAGATGATCAGAGGAAGAGCGGTGAAGGCTGGGGCCGCTTGACTGATGCCTTTTTAAATTTTTTTAGTCCACGACGCCCAGGGTTGTCAAATGTAGGCACCCATTGCCAGCGTCTTCACCATATGGTGCAGGACTACCTAGGGGTAAGGGCAGACCTGGATACGATTACAGCAGATGATCCACTGGCTTACTGGATGTTGAGATTGGATCCCTGGCCAGAACTTAGCCATTATGCTATGCAGCTACTAGGTTGCCCTTCATCCAGTGTGCTATCTGAAAGGACGTTCAGTGCCGCTGGAGGTTTTGTCACAGACAAAAGAGTGCGACTGTCCACCGACTCTGTAGACCGGCTGACACTTATTAAAATGAATCAGTCCTGGAACAGCAGCTATCAATCCCCTGATGCTGACGTAACTGAATAGATCGGGGATCTCTTCTGCATTCCCAAAACCTCCACCACTACAGTCTTCCACAATACCTCAGAGGGGTTACTTACGGTGTGAAGGCACTTGTTGCCACCAAAGGCACAATATTTGGGTGCACTGACGCCTGTACCAGATTCATATCATTTTATTATTGGACCGCAGGGTCCAACCCTGCACTCTTCCACAATACCACAGAGGGGTTACGGTGTGACGGCACTGTTGCCGACACTAAAGGCCCAATTTTAAAGCACCTATTATTACTTTCATCCAAAGCCTGCATAAGTTTCACCATAATTTAGCCAAAAAATCACTAAACTTGTTCTGCGTATCCTAAAATGTCTCCTCTTTTCATACAGACTGCCGCCCCAAGCAGTTGTTTATGAATAGATTAAAGGAAAACCATTTACCGTCATTTGAAATGTCATTTTTTTTGTTTTTAAATGTTTCTATACATCCTACAAATTCGCCACTTCACGGGCAGGTTATGGGACCTCCTAGGCACGATATTTGAAGGAATTTTCGTTTTAATTCCTAACCTTTATTTCATGGAAAACTCACTGTTCCTTTAAAAACGTTTTTTTTTTTTAACTTTTTGTCCTTGTTTCCTGTCCCCCAGGACACTACCCGGACCCCCATACACCTTTTATGGCAAATATCTTGCATATATGCCCTCTTGGAGGGCAGTCTAAAACTCGAACTTTCGAGTCCCTTTGACTTGCATTGAGTTCGGTTTGTGTTCGCGTTCGAACTCGAACTTTTGAAATTGTTCGAGTTCGAATGTAAACCGAACACGGGGGTGTTTGGCTCATCCCTAATCTTGAGGAACAACACGGTGTAAATCCTTTATATCGACTAGGATCCACCATGATATATATGAGACATTACCTATACCAGTCACAATCAAGCCAGACCTTCACTACGAGAGAGTGATTTTTTTTTTAAGTAATTACTGACATTGCCATGTATGCCAAGCTGTTATCTTAGAATAGGTGGACCACCTCCTGGAAGTCTGTTTCAGCACCTCATCTGAAGTGGAGTATTATTTTTACTATTTTATCTTTTCACCACTATTATTTCCAATGTATTCATTACTGTAATACCCTATTTGGCAGACAGATGTCACACAGAAGAGATACTGCAGTTCTGGGCTCCATGCAGGATCAATTTGGTAGATGTCAATTAACTCCTTCACTACCAAGTGATTTTCCAAAAAAACATTGTCAGATACAGTGTTTTTTTGTAAAATTATTTTTAATTAATTCTACTTTAATAAATAGTTATTACTGTAAATAACTTATTTGGTGCATCTACTGGTAAATTGAGTTACAGAGGTTTGAGAAGCAGGTCTATGATTTTTTCCCCCCTGCATCAGCTGCTGACAGCTGCTGAAAGCCCGATATTTCAGAGCATTCAGCAGCTGATTTTACGGTTTTAGCTCTTTGGGGGCACCTTCTGCAGCCCAAAAGCAAACTAAATTAGTTTGAAGCAAATGAATTTCATTTGCTTTTGGGCTGCAGATCAGCATATGGAGATAACTTGATATCGGGGCACCATATGGTATCGGTATCAATATCGGTAGTGAAGGGATTAAGCACAATCCCAATTGTGTTTTTTTTAAAAGTGTTAGCACCTAAGGCACAATGCCCACAGTGCTAAAATTTAGTGGGGCATCTTCAGACAATAAACAAAATTCCTTTGCATTGCTCCTGTGGACCACCATATCGACTATACTTGATATTGGGGCACCAGGAGGTGTCTTGCAGATTGAGTATAGTTGGAATTGGTAGTACAGGGGTTAAGGGAACTTCTCGATTAATATTAATATCTGTTCAAAACCCAATGACTGATATAATCTTATGCTATACAGCAGTGGCCTTCTACTTAACACTATCAATTAATTGCCCCACAGTCCCAGGGTTATAAGAACCATTTCTAATTATAGTTACTAAAATTTAACACTGGGCAAGTTCAAAAAAAGATTTAAGGCCAGAAACATTTTAATATTGTACTTAAATCTGGACATGAGATAGTACAGAATTATGATAAAATTCGTTTGATTGGCCCAAAGAAAATAAAGTCCATTATTAACCTTGGGAACGTTAATAACATTTTGGAGAAACATTGATGCATTATGGGTAAAAGGTATGTTTATATTCAGCATTTTCAACTTCTCCAATGGGCTCTAATAGACACAATAGAAATGTGAAAATCATGCCAGTTAAAGCAGATATTGGCTCACTGAAAAGTGGATTCATGTGTCCATGCTTAAATTGCAGCTCTTGTAATCATAAAACATGATAGTGTTTCTAATCCCCCTAATAACCGAAATGCAATATTAGATATTCTTTCACTTGTGACTCCACCTATGTAATCATCAACATCTTTAAAAGCCACTGTTGCTTACTCTATGTAGGTGACTTTACTATGAAGGGTTAAGGATAGGATCACCAAGCATAAGTTAACTATTTCCACAGGAAAATCTGGTTTACCAGTACCGGAACATTTTTTGGGCAAAATAAGCAAACTATTTCACAGGTTCGTATCCAGATAACTGACCTTACTCCTTTAGTAAAACGAGCCAAGACAGAAAAACTATTTTAAGGGATATTAAATGTTGTAGAGATGCATATGTAGCGCTGGTTTTAAATCCCTTGCCGTTGTAGTACTTGCTTTTGGCCACCGGAGGGAGACAAGTGCGGTGTGAGACACTGAACATTGGGACTACATTTCCCAGCATGCTTTGCGAGCGGATACAGGAAGTGGGTGGGACACAGACGCTGACATCCTGAGCCTCGTGGAGAGAGCTGGCAGAGCGCGCCAGGGAGTGAGAGGAGCAAGACGCAGTGCAGCAGAACGTGATAGTGACTAGGCCGGAGTGCAGGTGCGGCCTGACAGAGCTAAAGACCGGGTTATTCCGCCTTATGAGAAGAAGACCCAGTGATTCACCAGAACAACCCACGCTGATACCGAGTGAGCTGGAGGACCCCGAGTTAGGAGAACCGCAGATCGATCTGACAGGGAGTGCAGGCGGTGAGCTGGACATCTTGTGGCAGCTACAGGAAAGCAAGACAGCGGATCCAGTAACACAGAGAATCCCAGTCAAAATCGAGCGGAGAGACGTCCTGGGTCGAGCGGAGCACCAAGTATCTGGCGGATGGGTGAGAGGCCTTCCAGGCCGTTGTGAAACTAGAAAGCACGCTGCAGTTTGTTCCAAAACCCACAGGGCCCCAACTTGACTAGTCGAAGATACCTCATAAATAATTCACTGGCCAGTTGAATATTGTACCCGGGTACCATCACACACACACACCTACATTCTTTGGGACATAACCTGTACGGGACTCACTCCCCAACCACAAAGGGGGTTAAAGATATATTTTTCTCTTTTCCGCTGCGCGTTTTCTCGAATTACGAAGCCTTGTATTTCTTTTCCGCTGCGCGTTTCTCGAATTACGAAGCCTTGTATTTCTTTTCCGCTGCGCGTTTCCCGCATTACGAAGTACTGTAAATATATATATGTATACCGTGTTACTTATTATATGCCAGTTTATCTAGTAAACTATATAATTTATAAAATCCACGACGGTGCTGGAGTATATTTATTCCCTAGTGCGGGGAGACTGACCCGAGGTTCAATTTCAGCGGCTCCTCCGGGAGTGAGCGCTACACATATTTCGCAACATACACTATTGCCCAAAGGATTGAATACAGAATTTGATCAGCACTTTTTCTTTAAGATGTTTTGTTATTTATTTTCTATAATAATTTCTCTTTTTTTCCATAGATCCTCATGTGGAAGGAATTTCATTTGAAACATGAGAAGACTTCATTGACAGAAGAAGGATATATTTTTGTGTCGTTCATGTTTAATAAAAGTTTTTTAATGTTTGCCATCGATAGATTAAAACGGCAATCAACCGTCCATAGATTGTCTGACTGTCACATAGGAACCTCGACCAGACCTTGATACATTTATGTTACAGCTGCCACAATAGGAAATCAACCCAATCACAGAAGAACCTCTATTGTGCAAAGGAACCTTGACCCTTTGATCGATACATCTTTCTCAGCAATGATCCTTATTCAGCAAGGTGATTCCCAGCAGAGGAAGAGATGGAGGTGAGTCTGAGATAAGTATGCTGTTGAAATAGAATGAGGTTGTGACAATGCACAATAGCCACTATTTACAATGTCGGGGAGGGAGGATGGAAAAACAGGTTTTTTTCTAACAGAAATGGAGGGAGATTTAAAACATGACTAGTCAGAGATTTAAAAAAAAAGAGCAGGGAAAAAAAAATACAAACATAAAAATACAATTGCCTGGGGTATAATGTTGGATGCCATGTTGAATGGTGGATACCTTGATGCTTGTGTGTATATATATATATATATATATATATATATACTAGTTAGTTTCGATGTGCATATATAAATACAGTCATGGCCGAAATTGTTGGCACTCCAGACATTTTTCCAGAAAATCAAGTATTTCTCACAGAAAAGTATTGCAGTAACACATGTTTTGCTATATACATGTTTATTCCCTTTGTGTTTATTGGAACAAAACAAAAAAAGGGAGGAAAAAAAGCAAATTGGACATAATGTCACACAAAACTCCAAAAATGGGCTGGACAAAATTCTAGGCACCCTTAACTTAATATTTGGTTGCACACCCTTTGGAAAAAATACCTGAAATCAGTCGCTTCCTATAACCATCAATAAGCTTCTTACACCTCTCACCCGGAATTTTGGACCACTCTTCCTTTGCAAACTGCTCCAGGTTTCTCTTATTGGAAGGGCGCCTTTTCCCAACAGCAATTTTAAGATCTCTCCACAAGTGTTCAATGGGATTTAGATCTGGACTCATTGCTGGCCACTTCAGAACTCTCCAGCGCTTTGTTGCCATCCATTTCTGGGTGCTTTTTGACGTATGTTTGGGGTCATTGTCCTGCTGGAAGACCCAAGATCTCAGATGCAAACCCAGCTTTCTGACACTGGGCTCTACAATCCTTTGGTAATCCTCAGATTTCATGATGTCTTGCACACATTCAAGGCACCCAGTGCCAGAGGCAGCAAAACAACCCCAAAACATCATTGAATCTCCACCATATTTCACTGTAGGTACTGTGTTCTTTTCTTTGTAGGCCTCATTCCGTTTTCGGTAAACAGTAGAATGATGTGCTTTACCAAAAAGCTCTATCTTGGTCTCATCTGTCCACAAGACGTTTTCCCAGAAGGATTTTGGCTTACTCAAGTACATTTTGGCAAACTGTAGTCTTGCTTTTTTATGTCTCCGTGTCAGCAGTGGGGTCCTCCTGGGTCTCCTGCTGTAGCGTTTAATTTCATTTAAATGTCGATGGATAGTTCACGCTGACACTGATGCTCCCTGAGCCTGCAGGACAGCTTGAATTTCTTTGGAACTTGTTTGGGGCAGCTTATCCACCATCCGGACTATCCTGCGTTGCAACCTTTCATCAATTTTTCTCTTCCATCCACGCCCAGAGAGATTAGCTACAGTGCCATGGGTTGCAAACTTCTTGATAATGTTGCGCACTTGTAACGGTAGCTATATCGCTTCCCCAAGAGTAGTGGAGTTGAGATCCTTAAGGGCAACAATACTTTCTTGATTAATACAGAAATTGCATAAAATACAGGTAGTAACTCAAAAGCCAAGGGACTCAAAGGACTAGCTGAATTACCTCTAGACTCCGAGGGTTTCGAGACCGACAGAAAGCCTAGGATACGCTTAGAAACACCATACGTGGAACGACAATCCGTGAAGTATTCAAGGTGCAGGGCAGTCAGAGATGCATAAACCAATCGTTCTGGTAAATACTTGAGATTAGTAGATACCTTGTGACTCTCGGAAGGTACTGGCTTGCATACAGGATTGTTATTGTTAATATGTACAGAGATGCGATTAGAAATAACATTAAACGGAAATAAACAATCGTTTGTTATCGTGGTCTTTGCAAAAACATTAACATGAGTAATAGCCTGGGTAAAGGGACCCCGGAGGGTTACAAATGATACCCCTAAACGTGATGGGACAGAACCCAAACAGCGAGCGATCAACCCAGCAACCAGCGTAGGTTAAATCACAAAAATACACAATCAGTGTAATATACACGATAGAGAGAGAGAGAGTAGTCAAAGCCAAGCCGGGTCAAATAACAGGAGCAGGAATCTCATACAAAGCAGGGTTGTCAACAGTAAATTCAAATAGATTCAGGAAGTAGCGGTGCGTGAAGTAAACTCCACAACAGGGCGATGAGGCAACTCCTCGAGCCCTGTTTTAAAGCCTGTGACTCCTGGTAACCACACCTGACCCTGCCCCCTCAGATGCCGATCTGCCAGCAGAAAGTGCTGGCACCCGAGCAGCCGCCGGTCCCCCTTCTTGCCCAGACCCCCCAAGGAGCACAGCGGGGGCTGAGGATGTAACAGCACTGTGGACATAGGCAAATCTAGATCTCTGGAGATGGACTTGTAACCTTGAGATTGTTGATATTTTTCCACAATTTTGGTTCTCAAGTCTTTCTGTTGTCCATGCTTAGTGTGGCACACACAGACACACAATACAAAGACTAAGTGAACTTCTCTCCTTTTTATCTGCTTTCAGGTGTAAATTTTTATATTGCCCACACCTGTTACTTGCCCCAGGTGAGTTTACAGGAGCATCATATGCTTGAAACAATCTTATTTATCCACAATTTTGAAAGGGTGCCAAGAATTTTGTCCAACCCATTTTTGGAGTCTTGTGTGACATTATGTCCAATTTGTTTTTTTTGTCCATTTTTTTGTTTTGTTCCAATACACACAAAGGGAATAATCATGTGTATAGCAAAACATGTGTTACTGCAATACTTTTCTGTTATAAATAATTGATTTTCTGGAAAAATGTCTGGGGTGCAAACAATTTCAGCCATGACTGTATATGCCAACCTCTGACTCCTGCACTCAAAAACTGTCCCATGCCTGGTGCTCGCCTGGCTCACATAGAAATCCACATACAAAAGTAGTATCAGCGGCACTCCTGGTCTTGCTTAGAAAAAACTTTAATGCTTAAAAGATCGACGTTTCAGTCCGCTATCCGCAGACTTTCATCAGGATACATTGTAACGTACCAAAAAACACTTAAATAACATATAGCATACTCACCAATTGAGAGTGCCATCCCCTCCCATCGCCGAGCAGAGGCCGACTCGCAAAAGTGACATCAGAGCGCCGGCCATTGCCTGTGACCCACCCATCACCATGGCAACCTAATGCCAAACAACCAAAGACTAGTATATAGAGGCATATCCACGAGCAAAATATAATCCAAATATGTTATTAACATTATTAAATATGTATCATTGTGACTTTATACACATTTTATGGGGGTTTATATGTTCAATACTGCCCATAGGTATACATAAATTAGTAAATGTTTTCCTGTTTTTTTTTGTTATGCATTTATTGTGATTAGCTGATAGGGATCCTCCATTTCATCTGATTATTTTTATTTCTATTATGTTTTGTTTGATATTATTTTATTTAACCTACTAGGTGTAAAGCCTGCCCAGAGGGCAGTCTATTGATAAGTGTGGTGCATTGTGCTTGGTTCTGTGCTCTGTGCCGTTTATTCTGTTGTGCTCGGCTCTGTGCCGTCTATGGTACTGTGCTCGGCTCTGTGCCGTCTATGGTACTGTGCTCGGCTCTGTGGCGTTTTTATTGTGCTCGGCTCTGTGGCGTTTTTAATTGTGCTCGGCTCTGTGGCGTTTATTCTGTTTTGCGTTTATACTGCCCCTGCTCATGGATATATGCCCCAACACGTGGATACTGCCCCAGCTCGTGGATACTGCCCCAGCACGTGGATACTGCCCCAGCACGTGGATACTGCCCCAGCTCGTGGATACTGCCCCAGCACGTGGATACTGCCCCAGCACGTGGATATTGCCCCAGCACGTGGATGGATACTGCCCCAGCACGTGGATACTGCCCCAGCACGTGGATACTGCCCCAGCACGTGGATATTGCCCCAGCTCGTGGATATTGCCCCAGCACGTGGATATTGGCCCAGCACGTGGATACTGCCCCAGCACGTGGATACTGCCCCAGCACGTGGATATTGCCCCAGCTCGTGGATATTGCCCCAGCACGTGGATATTGCCCCAGCTCGTGGATACTGCCCCAGCACGTGGATACTGCCGCAGCTCGTGGATATTGCCAAAGCACGTGGATACTGCCCCAGCACGTGGATATTGCCCCAGCACGTGGATGGATACTGCCCCAGCACGTGGATACTGCCCCAGCACGTGGATACTGCCCCAGCTCGTGGATACTGCCCCAGCATGTGGATATTGCCCCAGCACGTGGATACTGCCCCAGCACGTGGATACTGCCCCAGCTTGTGGATATTGCCCCAGCACGTGGATACTGCCCCAGCTCGTGGATACTGCCCCAGCACGTGGATATTGCCCCAGCACGTGGATACTGCCCCAGCACGTGGATACTGCCCCAGCACGTGGATATTGCCCCAGCTCGTGGATACTGCCCCAGCATGTGGATATTGCCCCAGCACGTGGATACTGCCCCAGCTTGTGGATATTGCCCCAGCACGTGGATACTGCCCCAGCACGTGGATACTGCCCCAGCACGTGGATATTGCCCCAGCTCGTGGATATTGCCCCAGCACGTGGATATTGCCCCAGCTCGTGGATACTGCCCCAGCACGTGGATACTGCCGCAGCTCGTGGATATTGCCACAGCACGTGGATACTGCCCCAGCACGTGGATACTGCCCCAGCACGTGGATACTGCCCCAGCTTGTGGATATTGCCCCAGCACGTGGATACTGCCCAGCACGTGGATATTGCCCCAGCTCGTGGATACTGCCCCAGCATGTGGATATTGCCCCAGCACGTGGATACTGCCCCAGCTTGTGGATATTGCCCCAGCATGTGGATACTGCCCCAGCACGTGGATATTGCCCCAGCACGTGGATACTGCCCCAGCACGTGGATGGATACTGCCCCAGCACGTGGATATTGCCCCAGCTCGTGGATATTGCCCCAGCACGTGGATATTGCCCCAGCTCGTGGATACTGCCCCAGCACGTGGATACTGCCGCAGCTCGTGGATATTGCCACAGCACGTGGATACTGCCCAGCACGTGGATGGATACTGCCCCAGCACGTGGATACTGCCCCAGCACGTGGATACTGCCCCAGCATGTGGATACTGCCCCAGCTTGTGGATATTGCCCCAGCACGTGGATACTGCCCCAGCACGTGGATATTGCCCCAGCTCGTGGATACTGCCCCAGCTTGTGGATATTGCCCCAGCACGTGGATACTGCCCCAGCACGTGGATACTGCCCCAGCACGTGGATACTGCCCAGCACGTGGATATTGCCCCAGCACGTGGATATTGCCCCAGCACGTGGATACTGCCCCAGCACGTGGATGAGTACTGCCCCAGCACGTGGATGGATACTGCCCCAGCACGTGGATACTGCCCCAGCACGTGGATGGATACTGCCCCAGCACGTGGATACTGCCCCAGCACGTGGATACTGCCGCCAGCACGTGGATATTGCCCCAGCACGTGGATACTGCCCCAGCACGTGGATGGATACTGCCCCAGCACGTGGATATTGGCCCCCAGCTCGTGGATATACTCACCTACATCGGCCCTCCAGCGATGGCGGTCCCGCTTCCAGCGTTCTCTCTCTCTCTCTCCGTTGGTCGCCGGGATGACGTCACGAAAGCCTTTGACCCCCGGGGTCAAAGGCTTTCGTGACGTCATACCGGCGACCAACGGAGAGAGAGAGAAGACGCTGGAAGCGGGACCGCCATCGCTGGAGGAGCTAAGGGCCGATGTAGGTGAGTATGTGTAGGCAACATCCCCCTACATTGGCCCGGAGCCTCAGCGGTGGCTGTCGCAGGCTGCTCGGCCGGCCTCCAGGCTTAGGCGAGCCCCCGGCTCAGCTGGGCCTGTAGGCCCAAGCCAAGCCGGGGGCTCGCCTGAGCCTGGAGGCCGGCCGAGCAGCCTGCGACAGCCGGAGGACAGTCACGCTGGAGCTCAGGGCTAATGTAGGTGAGTATGTGCTCTCCACACCCACCCTGCTTACTCGGCCGGTATCCAAGCTTAGGCGAGCCCCCGGCTTGGCGTGGGCCTAGAGGCCCAGCCGAGCCGGGGACTCGCCTGAGCCTGGAGGACGCCCGAGCATGCATCTCGACCGGCCTCCATGCTCAGGCGAGTCCCCGGCTCGGCAGGGCCTCTAGGCCCAAGCCAAGCCGGGGGCTCGCCTAAGCTTGGATACCGGCCGAGCAAGCAGGGTGGGTGTGTGTAGAGCACATACTCACCTACATCAGCCTCGAGTCCTCCACCGGTTCCACACATACTCACCTACATCGGCCCTTAGCTCCTCCAGCGATGGCGGTCCCGCTTCCAGCGTCCTCTCTCTCTCCGTTGCTCGCCAGGATGACGTCACGAAAGCCTTTGACCCCCGGGGTCAAAGGCTTTCGTGAAGTCATTCCGGCGAACAACGGAGAGAGAGAGGATGCTGCAAGCGGGACCGCCATCGCTGGAGGAGCTAAGGGCCGATGTAGGTGAGTATGTGTTAGGCAACATCGGCCCTGAGCTCCAGCGGTGACCTCCTCCGGCGAGCAGGCTGCTCGGCCGGCCTCTACGCTTAGGCGAGTCCCCGGCTCGGCTGGGCCTGTAGGCCCAAGCCAAGCCGGGGGCTCGCCTGAACCTGGAGGCCCGCCTAGCAGCCTGCTCGGCCGGAGGAGGTCACCGCTGGAGCTCAGGGCCGATTTGGTGGAGTATGTTTTGGGAATTTAGGCCCTGAGCTCCAGCGGTGACCTCCTCCGGCTGTCGCTGGCTGCTCGGCCGGCCTCTAGGCTTAGGCGAGTTCGGGCTGGGCCTGTAGGCCCAAACCAAGCCGGGGGCTCGCCTGAGCCTGGAGGCCCGCCTAGCAGCCCGCTCGGCCGGAGGAGGTCACCGCTGGAGCTCAGGGCCGATTTGGTGGAGTATGTTTTGGGAATTTAGGCCCTGAGCTCCAGCGGTGACCTCCTCCGGCTGTCGCTGGCTGCTCGGCGTGCCTCTAGGCTTAGGCGAGTCCCCGGCTCGGCTGGGCCTGTAGGCCCAAACCAAGCCGGGGGCTCGCCTGAGCCTGGAGGCCCGCCTAGCAGCCTGCTCGGCCGGAGGAGGTCACCGCTGGAGCTCAGGGCCGATTATGGGGACTATGTTTTGGGAACTTTGGCCCCGATCCTCGCGGTGACCGTCCTCCGGCTGTCGCTGGCTGCTCGGCGGGCCTCTAGGCTTAGGCGAGTCCCCGGCTCGGCTGGGCCTGTAGGCCCAAACCAAGCCGGGGGCTCGCCTAAGCCTAGAGGCCCGCCGAGCACCCAGCGGCAGCCGGAGGAGGTCTCCGCTGGAGCTCAGGGCCGATTTAGGGGACAATGTTTTGGGAACTTTGGCCCCGATCCTCCAGCGGTGACCGTCCTCCGGCTGTCGCTGGCTGCTCGGCGGGCCTCTAGGCTTAGGCGAGTCCCCGGCTCGGCTGGGCCTGTAGGCCCACACCGAGCCGGGGGCTCGCCTGAGCTGGAGGCCCGCCGAGCAGCCAGCGGCAGCCGAGGAGGTCTCCGCTGGAGCTAAGGGCCGATTTTGGGATGTATTTTTTTGGGAACTTCGGCCCCGATCCTCCAGCGGTGACCTTCTCCGGCTGCCGCTGGCTGCTCGGCGGGCCTCTAGGCTTAGGCGAGTCCCCGGCTCGGCTGGGCCTGTAGGCCCAACCGAGCCGGGGGCTCGCCTAAGCCTAGAGGCCCGCCGAGCACCCAGCGGCAGCCGGAGGAGGTGTCCGCTGGAGCTCAGGGCCGACTTATGGGGTTATGTGTGTTTTGGGAACTTCGCCCCGATCCTCCAGCGGTGGCCGGCGGCCTGCTCGGCGGACCTCTAGGCTTAGGCGAGTCCCCGGCTCGGCTGGGCCTGTAGGCCCAAACCGAGCCGGGGGCTCGCCTGAGCCTGGAGGCCCGCCGGCAGCCGGAGGAACGGTCACCGCTGGAGGATCGGGGCATCTGGCCGTGTAAACACACGGGTAGCTGCGCGTGGCTCGTGCCGTTTTTTTTTTTTTTTTTTTCACACGCGGCCGGCACGCGCAGCTACCTGTGTGTTCTAACGGCCGCTTTCAAATGTCCGTCGCGCATGCGCAGTAGGGTTTTGGCGACGGACAGTTTTTAGCTTATCCTTTTATAGTATAGATACTGGGCTATATTGACTATATTCCACGATAACATTGAGACATTGGTAACTTAGGATCTATTTGATGGGTTTGAACTTTAATAATGTTACATATTTGGATTATTATATTTTGCTTGTGGATATGCATCTATATACTAGTCTCTGGTTGTTTGGCATTAGGTTACCATAGTGATGGGTGGGTCACAGGCGATGGCCGGCGCTCTGACGTGACTCTTGCGAGTCAGCGTCTGCTCGGAGATGGGAGAGGATGGCACTCTCAATTGGTGAGTATGTTATATGTTATTTAAGTGGGTTTTTTTTGTATGTTACAATGTATCCTGCTGAAAGTCTGTGGATAGCGGACTGAAACGTCGATCTTTTAAGCATTAAAGTTTTTTCTAGGCAAGAGTGCCACTGATACTACTTTTGTATGTGCATTTCTCTCTCATATATATATATATATATATATATATACACACAATAATGTTTCTTTTCATCTTTCTTCTGCTTCTGTGCTAGTTGATATATTTGCTTAACTTGTATACCTATCTTTTTGCTCCCTTGCTCATGCTCTGTCCTCCCCCACAAGTCATATGTTCTTATCTGCCCCCCTGTCCTGCCTCATTGACTAGCGCGTTTTAGGACAACCCCAAATTTCTAGTCACATGTGACCATTTTCTCTTCCAGTAAATTCACTTTGACTCATACCCCGCTTCACTTCACACCTCAGAACCACAGCCTCCAACCTCCATTTAACCTCCCTGGCGTTCTGATTCTGACATATTTTATATGTCAGAATCGGTGCGATTTATCCAGCCCCCTAGCGGTTTTCCCGAGTGTGGCTCGGGGTTAAATTTCATTGCTGAATGCGGTAACCCCAGAGCCACACTCAGGCTGGATACATACGTGTCCCGGCACTCCCTCGCTGTCCCCTGCAGTCACCTCCGTGCGATCGCGGCATCCTGCTTCCTGGTTACCTTCTCGAGAGAAGGGAACCAGGAAGCAAGACACCGGGATCTCATGGAGGAGAATGCGATTGCGAGAGGACTGCGAGTGAGTGCAAGTAAAAGTATGTATCCAGCCCGGGTGTGGCTCGGGGTTACCGCTTTCAGCAGTGAAATTTCACCCCGAGCCACACTGGGGAGAACTGCTAGGGAGGTTAATTTCCTGCTGGACTTAGTTTTGTTTCTACCGCATTTACCAGCAGGCCAAGTTGTGATTAATCTGCTAGATGTAAGCCTCTTCAAAGCCAATCTCTAACTTTTTGAAATATTTGAGTGTACATGAGCAACATATTTTAAAATTCTGTTTTGGATTTGTGGGAAGCCTTTCACATTGGAAACTTACAGCATGATATAATTCTATTTTTAAAAAAAAGTATTAGCTGCCTGCAGACGATATTTTCTAATTTGGTTGTAAAAATGCAGCATGAATCGATATTCAAAAAATGCTGCTGGTCCAAAATATCCAAAGTATCAGTCTTATTCCCTCCATTTGCCTGCCTGGTAACCCATTTATAAGCACCTTTCAGCTTATGAAAATTCTCTTTGGAAATCAGCATACTCTTAAACTCGATTTTAACGAATATAGCCTACATTTCCATTAGAAGCTATAGCCGTGAAAGACGATATTTGATTAGAATTTTTATCAGGAATCGAAATAACAGTAAATAACAGTAAACCCACATTTGAATGTCCGAAGTCAGCTGAAAAAGGTACAGATTTTGGACATCGGGTCGAATTAAATTGAAATCTTAGCTTGTTTGTTTTTTTATTACTTAGAATTTACTTAGTTATTTTAAATGGCTCAAAAATAACTTTTATAACAAGATTATTCATTCAAACTTGAAAAAGTGAAAATGTTTAAATTGTATTGCTAAACGATTAAAAGTATTTAATTAACATCCATGTTAGTGAATTTGCAGCTTGGTCCAGACCATTTATAAATGACTTAATGGTTCAATTATACTGATATTTACTCCTAAATTTAACCCTTTCGCTGCTGAGGCTTTTCCCGCCTCTGTGCTGAGGTCATTTTTACCGGTTTTGCTCATCATGTTTAAACGTGTTTTTAAGGCTTATTTTAGTATATGACCCAGACATATTATATATCGTTCTTTCCGTCAGACTCAGTAGATTCATAATATGTCATTATTATATGTATACGTTATGTCATGTCTGTATATTATAACAAAAAATGCAATAAAATATGTATTTTCAATAATTTACAACGTGTAAAGTGTTTTTTTTCACATTTTAACATGCGAGCAATTGCGGTTATATTTTGTATGGGGTGTGCTTGTTAAAAAAATTAGAGATGGGGTCTCGTTACATTTTTTTTGGGGGAAAATTACGCGATTTTTAACAAACGCACCGCATACAAAAATCGTTAGTGCAGCATCATTGTTCACATTATAATTGCAATGGGAACAATATTGCTACACTAATAAACCAAAAAAAAGAAAAAACAAAAAGTTTATTTTTTTTTTATTATTTTTTTTTAAAATATATTTTTATTTTTAATTTTTATTTTTATTTTTTTTAAAAACTTTTTTCACATTCAAGTTTGGTATTGTTGGAACGGCCATGCTCTGGCCGATCCAACCATACCAAACATTAACCCCTAACTGCCACGGATCGGGAGATAGAGAGTTCATTGGAACTCCCTATCTCCACAGTTGGTGGCAGTTAGGGGTTAACTCTAGGACTGGCGTCATCGTGCTACGCACGATGACGCCAGTCCTCAGGGGGAGTTCCCGGAGGCTTGGCCGACATCCAAGATGTCGGCCAGCTCCGGGAAAGGATCGCGAACCGGCGCTTTTCAGCGCCGATTCGCGATCCAGCTCCCCAGGGGTTAATGCCAGGTACCATTTGGAAGGACAGGCTGTGCCCTTCCAAATGATGCCTGGGTTAACCCCCGCAGAGCCGCCGATCGGGAGGGAGAGAGGTCCGAAGGACCTCCCCCCCTCCCTTTGAGGCGCCTCCTCCGCACATGCGGGGGGGCGCCTGAATTAGGTGTCATCGCGCTGCCGCGATGACACCTAATTCTGGCGGCTGCGGTCCCGGATGCGCGGCTGACATCGGATGTCAGCCCGCACCGGGGGGGCCAGCGATCGGCCGGAATCCGGCCGAACGCTGACCCCAATGGGAGGACGCGCTCAGCGCGTCCTCCGCACAGCAGCGGGAATGCGGAGGACGCGCTCAGCGCGTCCTCCGCATTGAAAGGGTTAAATAACTCCTATTTCTGGTTTATTCAGAAAATCATGTTAAATTATAATTGCAGGAACATTCAATATAATGGTAAATTAACATAATAGCAAAATAAATATATTGGGCCCTATTACATTCTTCACGCAAAAACGCAAGCGCAACACGTGAATTTTTGCGCGAAGCGTTAAATTTTAACGCGCATAAATCAACGCTGGTTACTATCCTCATGCATTTTTTCTTCTGTCAAAAAATAACGCACGTAAAACGGACGCGCACAAACGCACGCGCAGCAAAGTTGCGCGCAGAAATCAATGTGCGGAACATTTTTTTTACGTGATTCAGCCAATCAGAATAAGAACCACAATTGTCTCACGTTAAGTTTTTGCGCCTGTCAAAGTCAATCTGCGCATATATGCTGCATCAATAAAAAAAGCACGCACAACTTCTCAAATTTATTGGTTTGGTATGTGTAGAATGTGTAACTATACTTTGCTGTGTATTTTTTTTTTGGGCTGGTGTATTTGGGTTCGTCCAGGTTGATAGAATTTGCCATTAACACCAGCTTTTAGGAGTTGCTAAAATTATGCGCAAAGGCTGTGCGTTACAAACTGCGCATAGATTGTAATACCATCCGCGTACCAGCGCAAAAAAGGAAATGGGCTCACAATGTTAAGTATAGGACGCGAGAAGTACAGTAAGCTCGTGCAGCGTTCGCGCAGGTTCACCCGCGGTAGAAGTATATGAACGTGTTTTGCGCTGACATTGGAATACGACGTTCAACGCAAAGGGTTTTGCCCCTCGCCTTAAAAGTGTTTTTGCGCATGCGCTGACATTTGCGCGAAGATTGTAATACGGCCCATTGTTTGGTCAAGTCTTATTAAAATGATTGAATAACTTAAGTGGGTTTAAACAATTAATAATATCAGAGTAGTGAAACTTTGATGTAATAAAAAAATATAAAATTATCTGATTGAATGACAAGTATGGAAATATATTAAAAGATAGAAAATATCGCTGCTCATAACAAAAAGCATGTGGTTTATGACTCTTTCATGCTTCGCTATACATTATACCTGTTGTATTTATCAATTTATTTTGCGATGTTTCATAATAGAAAGTGTTCATTCTGAGTTAAATAGCATATCTTGTAAGTGCAAACTAATATAGAGTAATGTCGCCCTCCGGTGGTTTGCGTGTAAATCAGCATCATTAGTATTTTCTAACAGGGTTATCCAAAGAGATTCGAAAAGTCACCGCACGTTCGGTGACTTTTCGTTCTCTTCAATTCGGTTCCTTTTGCCGATTGCATTTCGGTGACCCTGCGGTGTATTCAGCAAACAGCACAGGGTCCCCGAATTGCAGGGAAAAGCTGCCGTAAACCCACCGAAAACTAACCGAATGCACGCTGAAAACAAGCAAAAACATCTGGATTAACCTTTGAAGGAGCCGAACAGGAGCCGAACATGAGCCGAATCACACAGAGCCGAAGCAGCTGTGACGTAGAGGAGGCAGTGAATAAATTAGAAAAACCATTTGTATGAATCTGGGAAAAAGAAACGCTGTTTGCAAAGAAACTACTGAGCGAAAATGTCTGAAATTTTCACAGGAGGTCCAGGGAATGATAATAAAGAGGGCTGTTACAAAAAAAATAAGCAAACTGAAAAAAAATCAAAAAAAAAATCGGACTTTTAATAAAAAAAAAAAAAAATCTGAAAAATGCTTAAAGTATCCTAAAAAATCTATAAATAAAGAGACTTTTTGCTGCAGAATTTTATAATGAACGGTTTATTAGATATTGAATTAAAACGGGAATATTTTTAACATTGAAGTCTATGGGATTCTCCTGAATAAATTTGCCGAATGAAACCACCGAATGGCAGGGCATTAGGGGAACCTTTCACTGCTGGTTTGTGTTCTCTGAATAGCCGAAGCATTGCTTCTCTATGGGGATTTCACTGCCCTCGAACAGGGACCGAACAGGCACCGTATGTGCAGGCAATTCGCCAGTATTTGTCGAATTGCCTGCTCTCTGGATAGCCGAATGGCCAGGAAAGGTAACCGAACGCTGATTTTCAGCGTTCGGTTACCTTTCTCAAGCAATTCGGATCTCTTTGGATAACCCTGTAAAAGTAATATTTTCTCATAAAATACTGAATGTTCAATTATAATTACTACAAAATTATAATATAATATAATTATCTACAAAATATTAAGATATTTACTGGTAATATTTTACATCATGATCAAATGATTGTGTCCTTTTGATAATTTATACACAATGTTTATTTACAAAGGTACAACATTTCCACCTTTCAGAATATGAAAAATAAATATGGCTTCAAAAGCTTTTAGCTTTACACGTGCATTTCCAGGAATATTATATAGTAACACAGCAGTAATACTATAGCTTATGTAAGGTAAAGTTGCCCAACTTTGAAATGAAAACATCTACAGGGTTGTTCAGAGAGCACCGAAATGTCAACGACATTTCGGTGCTCTCTCATTCACCCCACTTCAGCGAGTCGGACTCGCCGACCCTGCAGTGAATTCAGCATTCACCGCAGGGTCTCTGAAGTGCAGGGAACGAGCTGCTGAATCTATCCCCAAAACCTCTGAAAACCCGCCGAATCGAATCAATCTGAAAAATGCAGACGACCCGCCGAATAGAGCACCGACCAGCCGCCAGAAAAAGCAGACAAGCCGACGAACATGTAAAAAAAAGAACTCAACTTTTAAAAGCTGTTTTCAAAAAAACTACTACACAAAAATGCCTGGAAATAACATTTCAGGTCCTATGAATAAT
The DNA here is from genome assembly GCA_009667805.1 of Leptobrachium leishanense. NCBI lineage: Eukaryota > Metazoa > Chordata > Amphibia > Anura > Megophryidae > Leptobrachium > Leptobrachium leishanense. The sequence goes on along the minus strand of CM019063.1, from coordinate 497,066,784 downwards.
AATAAAAAGGTCTGTTACAGAAAATAAAACACACCATTTTTAACCACTTGAGCACAAAGGATGTCCACGGAGCATCCTCCCGTTTCACGCCCATGCACAGAGGACCTTCCCCGCATTTCATCATGTTCAAGCCCCCCTCTCACGATACTCACCTCTCCGTCTGGTGTCCCACACAGATCCGACTTCCTTAAAGTCAGATCTGTGTATTCATACCCTTCCCGGTGCACTGATGTCATCGCGACAGCCGCAATGACATCAGTTTCAGGTGCCCCTCCCCTGGGGAGAAGAGCATCTGAAACGATGGGCAAGGTCATTCGGACCCCTCTACTTCCCGATCGGGAAGAGATTAAGTTAAAATAGAGGACTGCTGGAATGGGCAGAGTCTGCCCTTTCCAGTGGTGCCTCTCTTTAACCCATGAGGTGCCGGTCCACGATCCGGTGCCATTTGGAGACCTCTCACGGAGATGGCTGACATCTTGGATGTCTCAGCAATAAGGTTGAAAAGTCGGGAGAAACATTTGCTGAAAAAAACACCAACAACATCTAAAAAATTCAATTTAGAGACTTTTTGCTGCAAATATAAAGAATAACAGTTGAATAAATATTTAATAAAAAGGGGATTTTTTTTACATTGAAACCTATGGGATTCACCTGATTAAACCTGTCAAATGAAACCACCGAAAATCAGGGCATTTCACTGACATTTATGACCAGTTCGGTGATCTCTGAATAGATTAACCATTTTTTCTCTATGGGGATCTCACTGCCGTCGAAGATCACTGTATTTCGCTAGCAATTCGTCAAAATTTGACGAATAGCCAGCTTTTGAATAGCCGAATGGCCACGAAATTGACCCGTATGGGGAAATTCACTGTGCGGTACAATTCTGTAGCCAGTTCGGCTCTCTTTAAATAACATACAGCGTTATTCAGAGAGCGGTGAAAATCAGGAGAATGACTGGAGAATGGAAAATTCTAGGTCAAAATAGCCGATTTGGAAAGTGAGATGAATGGGAGAATTTTTCTGGTTTGTATATTTTGACCTAGAATTTTCCATTCTCCAGTCTGTTTTTTTTTTTTTTTTTTTTTTAAATTCTTTATTTTAAAATTTTTCATAACATAATAAAAGGCACATCTACATGAAGACCCTGCAGGGTCAATACGAGAAACAGTAAACCCATAAAGATAACATTTCGCTCTTCAAGGAATTATAAGGGTGCATACAATTCAGGATTAAGTCACTCATATCAAAATAGAAGATACATCATAAGCGGGTCCCCGGAGGGCCAGTACAAGGAACTGTAACCACCTAGGAGGTAACACATTGCTCTTCAGAAAAATATAAAGGCAAAGATAGTGCAGAAAAAACATAACCTATCATAAAATAAGAGTGTAAGTGGAAAAAGATGTAAGATAAGGACCAAAAGAAATGGAGGGCACTCAGTCATGTTCTGCAACGACTCGTGAGTAGCAGCCAGGGAAAAAAGAAAAGGCTACACAGCTGTCCAACCCTTCTAACCCGGGTCCAACGAGGCAATGGGGGAACCCCCGTGATCTAAGCCAGGTGTCGTCTGAGGAGGCGAGATGCCCAGGGTGCGCAACAGGTGCCATGCCGCCTCTGGGGTAGACACCAGATGGGACATGTTGTCATAACAAATATGCATCGATCCCGCCACCCCCCATCTATAACGAACCCCCTTGCTCCTCAGAAAGGAGGATATCTCCCTAAACTGCCGCCGGGCCACAAGTGTCACAAAGGGAAGGTCGTTAAAAAGTGTAAGAGAGAGGTCTTCATAAAGTATCGGGGCTCGGGCAACCGGGTTAGACATCAGCCTGCGTTTATCCATCTCCTCCACAGCGATTGCAAGCACGTCACGTGGGGACTCCACCGGAGCTGTGGCCGCCTTCCGAAGACGGGCAGCGTGTCTAAAAATGAGGGTAGTCCCAGTCTGTGACCCCATGACATGTACTGCAAATTTGTTGACATATGCCTGCAAGGCATCTGCGCTGATCGACTCCGGGATCCCCCTAATCCGGACATTCCTCCTGCGATGTCGCACCTCTGCCGCCTCCACCGCACCTGTGAGCAGCGAGACTTGGGAATTTAAGGCCTCTATCTGCGGCGCGAGGAGAGCCTGTGTCACCGCAGTCTCCTCAGCGCGCATCTCGACGACCGAGAGCCGTCCTTTTATAGATCGCATTTCTGTCCGCATGGTCTTAAAATCGGCTTGCCACATAGCTCTCATCTCCGCCATTGTTTCGCCTAATAAGCGTCGAATATCGCTCTCCAGGAGGGGTAGAGGTCCACGAGCGGCCTGGGGCACCTCTGCCTCAGCCCGGGAGGTCATCGGGTCTATCCCCACCGTGCCAGCTACCGCTGATTTCGAGGGATCCGGACCATCCTTTGGCCTTCTCACCTTCCCCGGATCACGGGGCGATCTCCGGGTTGCTGCCGAGGCCTCTGACCAGTACGGGTCTTCACCGTCAGACGAACTCATCGTTGGGGACATATAGGTTTGCGGTTGCGCCTGCTTCTTCCGTCGGCTGTCCCCCATGGAATCGCGGATGTCTCTCTGTCGGGGGCTCTCTGGTTGCTGGAGCTTCTTACCCGATTTTCTCCCCATGAGGTCAGGCGTAAGTTGCGACTGAGATGAGATGTCCCCAACAGCGTGAGTAGCGCCGCAAAGATGGCCGCCGGCTGTAGGCCGCAGTCCACAAAACTTCCCAAACCAGCGCCGTTCGGGTCCCAAACAACAGTCCTGGGCAGGTAAAATAGGTCAGCCGGGTTCCACCTGCCAGATATAAATGTTGGACGGGGTTGAGTCGGTGAGGTACACAAATAGATCAAAAATTAGCTGGGGAGCTCTCCACCATGCGACTGCATCCCCTCCAGTCTGTTTTTGCTACTTTTGTAGGCCCTAATTGAAAAACCGCAACATAACTGATGCCATCTTGTGCATAGAACGAGCCATTCCCTCAATCAGATGAACAAACGCATGGAAAAACATAAATGTTGGAAATTTGCATTATTTTTATTTTCTTTAATCTGTCTTTCTGTCTTGCAATGGCAACAGTGCATAATAACTGCTTATCCCCTCTTTGAATGTCACCATTCTGAGTTTTAAGTAAATACTGATGATTATATATTTTTTAAAGACACATTCTCAGCAATGAAGGTGTCAGATGTGCTTTGTAACAAAGTTGTCTGCTGCTGACACATGATTTACATTAGATAAAATAAATCTTAATGTTTTGTCTGTGGAATCATCTCACTTCCAACAAAGCACATACTTTTTGAAGCCATCCTGTGCTTTTTGTTTTACAAGTTTTGGGTTAATAGAGATTAAAATCAGATAATATTAAAGACTTGGTGGAAAGTCTGCCCAGAGGGCAGTCTATTGTTAAGTGAGGTGTGCATGAATGTTCGCTGAAATGAAAGCACAGCAATGTCAAGGAAAGACAATTTTTTTGGTCATATGGGTATATATTGCCCTCAGCTCATATGGGTATATATTGCTCTCAGCTCATATGGGTATATATTGCCCCTAGCTCACATGGGTATATATTGCCACCAGCTCACATGGGTATATTTCCCCCCAGCTCACATGGGTATATCTGCCCCAGCTCACATGGGTATATTTACCCCAGCTCACATGGGTATATTTGCGCCCAGCTCACATGGATATATTTGCCCCCAACTCACATGGGTATATTTCCCCCAGCTCTCATGGGTTTATTTGGCCCAAGCTCCCATGGATATGTTGCCCCCAGCTCACATGGGTATATTTGCCCCAACTCACATGGATTTATTTGCCCCCAGCTCACATGGGTATAATTGCCCCCTGCTCACATGGGTATAATTGCCCCCCTCTCACATGGGTATAATTGCCCCTGCGTATAATTGCCCCCTGCTCACATGGGTATAATTGCCCCAAGCTCACATGGGTATATTTTCCCCAGCTCACATGGATATATTTGCCCCAGCACACATGGGTATAATTGCCCCCTGCTCACATGGGTATAATTTCCCCCTGCTCACATGGGTATAATTGCCCCTGCGTATAATTGACCCTGCTCACATGGGTATAATTGCCCCAGCTCACATGGGTATAATTGCCCCCAGCTCACATGGGTATGATTGCCCCAAGCTCACATGAGTATATTTTCTCCCAGCTCACATGGATATAGTTGCCCCAGCACACATGGGTATAATTGCCCCCTGCTCATGGGTGAGCCCACCGGCAACAGGGACTTCAAGATGGCCACCGGCGAGCTTCCTCTGACATCATCAGAGGGGGCCCGCCAGCAGCCATCTTGAAGTCCCTGCTCGCCAGAGGCTGAGCCCACCGGCGAGCAGGGACTTAAAGATCGCCGCCGGCGGGCTTCCTCTGACATCATCAGAGGGGGCCCGCCAGCAGCCATCTTGAAGTCCCTGCTCGCCGGAGGCTGACATGGGTATAATTGCCCCCAGCTCACATGGGTATAATTGCCCCAAGCTCACATGAGTATCTTTTCCCCCAGCTCACATGGATATAGTTGCCCCAGCACACATGGGTATATTTGCCCCAACTCACATGGATATATTTGCCCCTAGCTCACATGGGTATATATATTTTACCCCATTCTCACATGGGTATATTTCCCCCAGCTCTCATGGGTATATTTGGCCCAAGCTCCCATGGATTTATTTGCCCCCAGCTCACATAGGTATAATTGCCCCCTGCTCACATGGGTATAATTGCCCCTGTGTATAATTGCCCCAGCTCACATGGGTATAATTGCCCCCAGCTCACATGGGTATAATTGCCCCAAGCTCACATGAGTATATTTTCCCCAGCTCACATGGATATAGTTGCCCCAGCACACATGGGTATAATTGCCCCCTGCTCACATGGGTATATTTCCCCAGCTCACATGGATGAGCCCACCGGCAACAGAGACTTCAAGATGGCTGCCGGCGAGCTTCCTCTGACATCATCAGAGGGGGCCGCCAGCAGCCATCTTGAAGTCCCTGCTCGCCAGAGGCTGAGCCCACCGGCGAGCAGGGACTTAAAGATCGCCGCCGGCGGGCTTCCTCTGACATCATCAGAGGGGGCCCGCCAGCAGCCATCTTGAAGTCCCTGCTCGCCGGAGGCTGACATGGGTATAATTGCCCCCAGCTCACATGGGTATAATTGCCCCAAGCTCACATGAGTATCTTTTCCCCCAGCTCACATGGATATAGTTGCCCCAGCACACATGGGTATATTTGCCCCAACTCACATGGATATATTTGCCCCTAGCTCACATGGGTATATATATTTTACCCCATTCTCACATGGGTATATTTTCCCCCAGCTCTCATGGGTATATTTGGCCCAAGCTCCCATGGATTTATTTGCCCCCAGCTCACATAGGTATAATTGCCCCCTGCTCACATGGGTATAATTGCCCCTGTGTATAATTGCCCCAGCTCACATGGGTATAATTGCCCCCAGCTCACATGGGTATAATTGCCCCAAGCTCACATGAGTATATTTTCCCCAGCTCACATGGATATAGTTGCCCCAGCACACATGGGTATAATTGCCCCCTGCTCACATGGGTATATTTTCCCCCAGCTCACATGGATGAGCCCACCGGCAACAGAGACTTCAAGATGGCTGCCGGCGAGCTTCCTCTGACATCATCAGAGGGGGCCCGCCAGCAGCCATCTTGAAGTCCCTGCTCGCCGGAGGCTGAGCCCACCGGCGAGCAGGGACTTAAAGATGGCCACCGGCGGGCTTCCTCTGACATCATCAGAGGGGGCCCGCCAGCAGCCATCTTGAAGTTCCTGCTCACCGGAGGCTGAGCCCACCGGCGAGCAGGGACTTAAAGATGGCCGCCGGCGGGCTTCCTCTGACATCATCAGAGGGGGCCCGCCAGCAGCCATCTTGAAGTCCCTGCTCGCCGGAGGCTGAGCCCACTGGCGAGCAGGGACTTAAAGATGGCCGCCGGCGGGCTTCCTCTGACATCATCAGAGGGGGCCCGTCGGCGGCTAACTTCAAGTCCCTGCTCGCCGGTGGGCATACATGGGCCCAGCCTCGGGCGAGCAGGGATCTGCCAAAAAAAAGAAAGCGGAGCCGTTGGAGAGGCGCGCGCAAAGCGCCTCTCTCACCTCCTCAGTGACTGAGCTGTGAGGAGGTGAGACAGGGAGAGGCGCGCGCCTCTCCAACGGCTCCGCTTTTTTTTTTTCTAACAGTTTTTAAATGTCAGCGCTTGACGGCGACGGACTTTAAAACGGTTTTATTATGTAGATGTGCACCGCTGAAAATTTAGTTTTTTTTTTTTTTCCAGGTGTTTTTTTTCGCTTCGGGTCGTTTTTGATCGTTTTCGTTTTGATTCGGGGATTCGATTAGAGAATTCAATATCGATTCGAAATTTCGGATCGATTCGGCGATTTGGGTCATTTTGGTGTTTGGATCATTTCGCCGATTTGGTGATTCGGGTGATTCGGTTCAGTTTCGTTTTTCGTTTTTTAATGAGTTATTTGGTTTTTTATCATTTATTTAAGAATGGGAAGTAGATTTACTACCAATAGAATGAAAGTTCCTTTACGTATTTATTCTTTTAAGATTTTTTAAGCATTTTTTGGGTTAAATTTTAGGTTTCTTAACTTTTTTAAAGAAACAAGGCTTTTTAACCCATAGGTTTCAGAGCAGCATATGATTCCACACACTGCCAGGCAGCACCTCTACAGTGTGATAATGCAGCATAAAACGAAAAAACCAACTGAACCAAATGACCCGAAATGATGCGAATCACTGAAATGACCTGAATCACCGAATCGACCTTATTTATCTAATCGACCCGAAATTTCAAATCATCCGAAGTATCGAATCGAATGACTCGAAATTTTGAATCGATCTGAAATTTCGTGTGGTCGACATTTCGGATTCAGGATGCCCTCAAAAGCACGAAAATGGTAAATTTCGTCTGAAAATCGATTCGGTAAGAAACGAATTGCACATCCCTAGATAATATATCAGACCTCATTAGTCTCCTCAGGAAGACTAAACAGTTTATTATGAATTGGTAATATGTCAGATCGGCTGATTAGGATTACCTAATCTTGGAAATATTTAATGTTAAAAAAATATCACAATTTCTTAAATGCTTTTTACAATGGGCTAGTGACTTTGGTGGTGTTTGAAAAAGAACTCTACAAAAAAACAATACAAAAAAAAATAAAAAAAAAAATAACAATTTGGGCTTCAAAGAATATCCTGAAAAAATTAGCTTAACCCAAGATAATCTCACAATACACAAATTTACCATACAGGAAGTGACAGATCTCAGTACCCCGTACCAGGTCACATCTGTCAATGCCGCTTCCTTGCAGGACCCCTTGTGTTCTTCCCAGGCAAACTCCCGTGCCTCCCTCCAGTCCTCAGACGAAGCTTAAAGACCGGGACATGCAGATAGCTCACTAGCATCCCCCAGAAATAAGATGACGCTGTATATCTGGAGGTTTTCAGGGTCAGAATGGACAGGCGCACATATTTATACGATCAAACATGGGTCGTTTACATACACAAAACCTGACCCTAGAAAGGAATAAACATTCGGTCAACATTCCTAGATAGACAGGACAATGGCAATCGTGATGATAAACAAGATTACAGTCTAAAGACAACAGATAATGTGGCAGTGTTTCCCTGACTACTCAAAATATAAACAGATATTAACACATTACTGAGAGAGAGCATTCCGGATGGATAAACCTATCAGCAGATAACAAGATACACATGGACCATAAGGATAGACAGATATGCAAGAATAATGTCATTGTCTAACTCAGATTGCATAACACTCTAAACACAAGTGAGGCCAAGGAAATAATATAGAACATCAGGCCTGCAACTCCCAAATATGCATCCAGGTCCATGTACCACAAGTCCAAAGTGACATACTGTACGTCACACTGGATATTTATAAACATTATCAGATCAAAAATCAATTAAAAGCTACCTTTTTTGATTTCTTATTCGATACAACGAAGACAATGTAAGAACAAAAAGGAAAAAAGGGTGATTATACCGGTACTTCAACATCCTAATCCGTCAGCAACAGATGATATACATCCAATCCCATTATCTGGTCGCTACATAACCCACAAAAAAACAAACATCAATGTGCACTACCTGTGAATGCAGTATAACAGTATCCCTAAAAACCCCATTATCAAAAATGATTATAAATGGTGTCCTTTACCTCAGTGGAACGCTCCTACATGCAAATTATAGGGTTAACAAGTAAACCAGCACTGATAGTCTGTTGTCTTACCCCCGAATATATAACCTCAACTGAAAAAATGTGTCAATATTATTCACCTTTATAGGGGTAATATACTCAATAATGAAACTGACTGACAATCAATATACTATCTATATATAGAAATGTGAAAGTCCTGACTGACTGACTCATCAAAGCCCAGCTGAAACCGTTTAACCTAGGAACGAGAAATTTTGAAGGTGCACTGTTTTTATGATGTCAGGCACCCACTAAGGAAGGATTTTTGGAAACTCCGCCCCTAAGGGGGTGAAAAAGGGGTTGAATATTTTAAACACGATACCTATATCTCAAAAACAGAAGATGTTACAGACGTGAAAATCGGTGTTTAGATTCTTCTTGAAAAATAAAAAAACACGTAATTTACCGTTTTTCAAAAATTCAACTGGGGGGGCGAAAAAGGGGGTTGAAAATTTTAAATATTGTAAACGGGATACCTATATCTTAAAAACAGAAGATGTTAAAGACGTGAAAATCGGTATTTAGATTCGTCTTGAAAAATAAAAAAACACGTATTTTACCATTTTCTGAAAATTCCTTGGGGGGGAAAGGGGGGTTGAATACTTTTATCAGTATACCTATATTTAAAAAACCAAAGATGTTACGAGTGTGAAATTTGGTATTTACAATCTTCGTGAGAAAAACCAAACATGTTTTCTGCCATTTCCACAAATCCAATTGGGGGGGGGGGGGTTGGGGAAAGGGGTCTGAATATTTTTATCATTATACCTATATTTCAAAAACCAAATATGTTACAGATGTGAAATTTGGTATTTACAATCTTCTTGAAAAATAAAAACAGGTATTTTACAATTTTCCAAAAATCCCAAGTGGGGGTGAAAAGAAGGGGGGGCTGAATACTTTTAAACAGCATACCTATATCTAAAAAACAGAAGGTGTTACATACGTGAAAATTGGTATTTAGATTCGTCTTGAGCAACAAAAAAACCTATTTTACCATTTTCTAAAGATTCAGTGGGAGGGGGGCAAAAGGGGGGGTTGAATACTTTTATCAGTATACCTATATTTCAAAAACCAAAGATGTTACAGGTGTGAAATTTGGTATTTACAATCCTCGTACAAAAAACCAAACATGTGTTTTGCCATTTTCCACAAATCCAAATAAGGGGGGGTCGAGGGAAAGGGGTCTGAATACTTTTATCAGTATATCTATATTACAAAAACCAAGATGTTACAGGTGTGAAGTTTGGTAATTACAATCTTTTGAACATAAAGAAACACGTGTTGTACCATTTTCCAAAAATCCAAGTGGGGGGGGGAAGGGAGTGAATACTTTTAAACAGGATACCTACATCTCAAAAACAGAAGATGTTACAGACGTGAAAATTGGTATTTAGATTGGTCTTGAAAATAAAACCATTAAAATTACCATTTTTCAAAAATACAGTGGGGGGCAAAAAGGGGGATGAATACCTTTATCACTATACCTATAATTCAAAAACCAATGATATTACAGGTGTGAAATTTGATGTTTACAATCTTCGTGCAAAAAAATCCATGTTTTACCATTTTCTGAAAATCCAGTTAAGGGGGATGGGGGAAAGGCTTGTGAATACTTTTATCACTATACCTATATTTCAAAAACCAAAGATGTTACAGGTGTGAAATTTGGTACTTACATTTTTCTTGAAAAATAAAAAAACACGTGTTTTACAATTTTCCAAAAATCCCAAGTGGGGGGAGGGGGGTTCTACCAAAAAAACTCAAGTTCCTTTTAAAAAACAATTTTAACAAATCCTAAAATCCACGCGAGCAAAGCCGCGGGCAAAAGCTAGTACAGTATATAATACGTGCTAGTAATAAACTCACACCAATATATTCTATTAGACACCCAACTGAGGCTAATCACACAACTAGCTCCAGCACCTTAGGCCGTATTACAGTCCTGACGCTAATGTTAGCTCTGGTTGCCGTAGCGCAGGCGGACCATATTACAATCCGAACCCTGATGGGTTAAAAAAACATTTAGCTTTTCGGATCTTGCGCTTTTCAGCACAGGCTTACTGTACTTTGCGCTTCCTATACTTAAAATGGGGAGCACAAAGTGTTAATTAGCGTTAGGATTACAAAGTCCTAATGCTAATTACTGTCCTGCTCCGGTTAACTGAAAAGTCACCCACAGCTAGGACCTGGTGCTAAGGGCTCCTATGGACTCCATGGAGGAGATACTTGTGGCGGTGCTTAACGCTGCCGCGAGCATCCTGAGGCTTAGCGCCGTGTTACGGTGCAGGCTGCTGGTTTAGCAGCGCCTACACCGTAATATCATGGCAAAATGGGGAAGCTAAGGAGAAACCTGCAGGCGCAGGTTTTTCTCCATAACGTTCTCATTTTAGCGTGATGATCATAATATAGCCTCTTATATTTGGTAAATGTGTAAAATAGCCCTCTATATATATATTTACTGTTTGAAAAGTACAACTTAGAATTTTTAACTATACATATATTAACAAATTGTCACGTATGCTTACAAAAATGACTACAGTTATGTTGTAAAACACCACTCTCATCAGGGCCCTATTTCATACCTGTCAATGAGATAACTACTGGAGACGTTACACATAACATTATCGCAGGGAAGCGCTACTCCAGTCTTGCTGCAAGTTGGGCTTGTCGATGGAGTGTTGCGTTTACCTGTGTGTGGTTACTGTAAAGTAACATTTCCTACACTTAGTATACATTACATAGGAGACGCTAATTTGCACCTCTGAATGGAAGCACAAGTTATTGCATGGTAGCTTGCGCTTTCACCCAGGAGACAGTATTTCACTTTGTCTCAAAGCTGGTGTTAAGTGATTCTGCATTAGCAAAATTATTTAATACAGTGGCCTAACCACCCAAAAAATCCCTTACATCTCATCCCGTGATGGAGAGCGTGGCGGTATCCGCTGAATCCTCTCGCAGGGAGCAGAGTGAGACTGGGAACAAATAGTTCCTAGTCTTCCTCTGCGATTCCACTGCAGTGGTGTAAAATCTCCGAGCTCGCGGAAGGACACGCAACACTCCATGAAGTCCTAAGTACTCCAAAAGATGATACCCATGGCAGAGCAAACCATGGCTGCTGATATCAGTCTGCCTTGAGTGACCATCTGGGGCCAAGTGCTAACAAAGCGCCTAGCCCGGAATAGTTACGAAGAAACAGAGATGGTAAGGAAAATCTGCAGGTGCGAATTCTCTTACTGTCTCCGTTTTAGCTAAATCTATGGAATAGGGATAGTTTTCCTCTTCTATCAGGTACTATTAGGGTTATGGGCTTTTTTTTTTTTTGCTTTAAGCTGTTTCTCATATATTCTATAGGATTACTCTCTGTTTTAATAACCTGCAATCTCTATACACCATGAAAACGCAATATACATTTTCTTAATAAATAAAGTAAATCTACTTTAAAATAAATGATCATTTTGGCTCATACTGACCCTTTAATATCACGTTCTTGCTTATCAAGATCTCATTAATCTAAATGTATATTTAATACATATTTGTCTTTTGAATCCTTGAGTACGTCCATTTGACATCCATCCTACATACAGATATACACTATATTGCCAAAAGTATTCGCTCACCTGCCTTGACTCGCATATGAACTTAAGTGACATCCCATTCCTTATCCATAGGGTTCAGTATGACGTCGGTCCACCCTTTGCAGCTATAACAGCTTCAACTCTTCTGGGAAGGCTGTCCACAAGGTTTAGGAGTGTGTTTATGGGAATTTTTGACCATTCTTTCAGAAGCGCATTTGTGAGGTCATACACTGATGTTGGACGAGAAGGCCTGGCTCTCAGTCTCCACTCTAATTCATCCCAAAGGTGTTCTATCGGGTTGAGGTCAGGACTCTGTGCAGGCCAGTCAAGTTCATCCACACCAGACTCTGTCATCCATGTCTTTATGGACCTTGCTTTGTGCACTGGTGCACAGTCATGTTGGAAGAGGAAGGGGCCAGCTCCAAACTGTTCCCACAAAGTTGGGAGCATGGAATTGTCCAAAATGTATAAGCTGAAGCATTCAGAGTTCCTTTTACTGGAACTAAGGGGCCAAGCCCAGCTCCTGAAAAACAACCCCACACCATAATCCCCCCTCCACCAAACTTTACATTTGGCACAATGCAGTCAGACAAGTACCGTTCTCCTGGCAACCGCCAAACACAGATTCATCCATCAGATTGCCAGATGGAGAAGCACAATTCGTCACTCCAGAGAACGCGTCTCCACTGCTCTAGAATCCAGTGGTGGCGTGCTTTACACCACTGCATCCGACGCTTTGCATTGCACGTGGTGATTTATGGCTTGGATGTAGCTGCTTGGCCATGGAAACCCATGAAGCTCTCTGCACACTATTCTTGAGATAATCTGAAGGCCACATGAAGTTTGGAGGTCTGTAGCGATTGACTCTGCAGAAAGTTGGTGACCTCTTCGCACTATGCGCCTCAGCATCCGCTGACCACGCTCCGTCAGTTTACGTGGCCTACCACTTCGTGGCTGAGTTGCTGTCATTCCCAAACACTTCCACATTCTTATAATACAGCTGACAGTTGACTGTGGAATATTTAGGAGCGAGGAAATTTCACGACTGGATTTGTTGCACAGGTGGCATCCTATCACAGTTCCACACTGGAATTCACTGAGCTCCTGAGAGCAACCCATTCTTTCACAAATGTTTGTAAAAACAGTCTGCATGCCTAGGTGCTTGATTTTATACACCTGTGGCCATGGAAGTGATTGGAACACCTGATTCCGATTATTTAGATGGGTGAGCGAATACTTTTGGCAATATAGTGTATATATATATATATATATGCCTGCATTTGTTGTTCTTAGACATACCCTGCTGTATGGAACCTATGGTGAATTGATTCCCTGATGTGTGCATCCACCAACCTTATATTTCAAGATCTACTTTTGAGTTTGTGACATAGCTTTCAATCCACTGTATCACACCTTCAGTCCCTTCACCAAACAAATGTAAAAAATAAAACATTTACCCTATGAAACCACACTTAAAAACCCTTTAAAACCCTTTCACTACTATGATCATGTATGCAGGATCAGCAGTAGCAGACACAGCATCCCGAGATCGTGTTAACACAATCTTGGCCTATGCTGTATGATTGCAAATTAAATTTAATTTGCATTTGAGCTTCTCAAAGTTTTAGCACCCCCCCCTGTCACGATGCCGGAGGTGCCAACACATTTTAACCCCTTCCCGACAGCTGACGTACCATGTATGTCCTGCCCACGCGTCTCCCTTACATAGTACGTCAGCGGGCTCCTAACCTCACTCCCGCCGATACTCACCTCCCTCGCTGGTTCCAACGGCGTCTATGGCAAGCTGGAAGCTTGCCTCTCTGTTTCCTGGGTGCGGTAGATCCGATGACATCATCACGCTGCGTGATGACGTCATCGGCAGGCGCCAGTAGTGAAAATTCAGGAAGGAGAGGGGGGCTCATTTGGTGCCCTCTATCTCCCCAACCATTTAAGGTACAGTGATGCTTTTTCCACCACTGGAAAGGGAAGAGTCTCCCCTTTTCAGCGGTGTATAGCATTAACATTTTTGCTGCCGGATCGCGACTCAGCACTAATTGGCGCCGAATCACGATTCAAACCTGGAGGGGGCTAACATCTTGGATGTCAGCCAAGCCTCCAGGTCCCCCCCACCCACTGATAACCTCATCATATGTGTGAGGATGTCAGTAGGCCAGTTAATCCCCTAGCTGCCATGTGGAGATAGGGTGATCCTTTGGATCCCCTGATCCCCGATCCGTGGCAGCTAGAGGGTCATATATGACATCTTTGGAAAGGCCTGATCAAAACATGACCAGGTTTGGTGTAAAAATAAAATTAAAAATAAATTAATTAATTTAAAAAAAATAATAAAAAGAATAAAATATATATATATATTTTTTAAAAAGAATTGTCTGGGGGGGGTTAGTTAAATAGGACCTAGGCTGTCATCTAAAAATAATGAGCATAAAACTGTCAAAATGAGATCAGCGCACATAGGTGAACTGGCTCAGCAGGTATGGGGTTAAACCCCAAAACAAATAAAAATTGGGTATTTCTATTCTCGGGACAAAATTTCAAAACTATTTAGTCGGGGTCTCTTTTGGTGGTTGTAGATTTTGGGGATTAAAATTACGAAAAAGGTGTGTTTTTACAATTTTTTCATCATATTTCATAATTTTTTTATAGTAAATTAGAAGATATGATGGAAATTATGGTATTTATAGAAATTCCATTTAATGGTGGGAAAAACAGTGTATAATATGTGTGGGTTGGACAAACGAGTAAGAGGGAAATTTTACCTAAACACAAACAGCGTAGGAACGTAAAAACAGCAGCGGGCACTAAAGGACGTATTTGTGTAAAACCGCCCGGTCACTAAGGGGTTAAATTAGCTGGAAACATGTTTGAATGACATTTCTCCAGGTGAAACTGCACAGACCTTAGAAGTGTAGTAGCTCCATTTGTCCAGTAGAAGGCAACACCTGCTTGCTGAATAAGTTATTGCTGTAAGGAATACATTGGGAATATTCCCAGATATTTCTTACTGTATAATTAACTGAAAGGATTTTCCAGGAAAACCACAGGTTCCCGACACTGATTTTTTTTTATTGGAAAACCTCTTGGTAGTGAAGAGGTTAATAGAGGAATAATGTTGTCTCGGGGAAGAATTGACATTCTCTTTTAGGCCTTAATCATGACACCCTGCATTATCGCCAAGGAGCTGGAAGGGACAGCCCCCCCCTCAATGTAACAAAAAAGAAAAACTCAACAAACCTTACGCTGTGCTTTGCCTGCAGTTTATTGTTTCATCCTGACTCTTACCATGCACTTGAGATTAAGAGCTGTCAACCACTCTGTGGAAGAAAAAAATGCAGTGATATTTAGTGCAGCTGTGTGGATGTTTCCTAAACTTGTGTGGCATTGGACTAAGAACGCATAACGTTTTACAAGTGAGGTGGAAATGGAATCTAGCAAAAGCAAGGTCCCAGAGTGAGAGTAAGGCTGAGTAGCAGCTGAGTACATAAAAACTCATAGGGCAAACCAAAACAATGGCATTCCCTGTTGTGACTGTTTAGTCTTCCTGAGGAGACTCGTGAGGTCTAATATATTATCTATTTTTAATCTCTATTGACCCAAAACTTGTAAAAAAAAAAAGAAAAAGCACAGGATGGCTTCCAAAAGCGCGTGCTTTGTTGGAAGAGAGATGATTCCACAGACAAAACATTAAGATTTATTTTATCTAATGTAAGTCATGTATCAGCAGCAGACAACTTTGTTACAAAGCACATCTGACACCTTCACTGCTCAGAATGTTTCTTTAAAAATATATAATCATCAGTATTTATTTAAAACTCAGAATGGTGACATTCAGAGAGGGGATAAGCAGTTATTGTGCACTGTTGCCATTGCAAGACAGAAAGACAGATTAAAGAAAATAAAAATAATGCAAATTTCCAACATTTATGTTTTTCCATGCGTTTGTTCATCTGATTGAGGGAATGGCTCGTTCTATGCACAAGATGGCATCAGTTATGTTGCGGTTTATCAATTAGTGCCTACAAAAGGAGCACAAAGAATGAAATGCTCTATCAGTCACATACTGTAGAAGCACTGAAAAAAGATTAGTTTAAATTGGAGTTGTCCATTGTCTTCAGAAACATCTTTTTCTGGTTTTATGTCGTTCCATTCATTTTTTGGGCTTGATTCCAAGCCTGGTGTAAACTTTCCAGAGTTATTAAGGTGCCTGGCATTGCCAAACCTCTGGTAACATTTCCACCAGGCTGGGAATCCACTCCAGTCCTGCCAGTTTGTATATCGATTTAACCAGATAGATAGACAGATACTGTAGATACAAATAAGTCTATCATCTAAAGCAGTTAAGTGATTCTTAACCGCTATTATCAGGTACCCCTAACAAACCAGGTTTGCAGATATCTGAAGCACAGCATAGGTGATATGATTTGCTACTCAGTGATTGCAGGATACAGTCTGATTTTAAGGTAATCCTTAAAATCTGGCCTGTTAGTAGAACTTGAGGACCGCGGTTGGCAACCACTGATCTAAAGCATAGGTAGGGTTATTTTACAGTGAGAACAATAAAGCTGTGGAATTCTCTGCCTGTTGAGGTGGTTGGGTCAGAGTCTGTACAGACATTTAAACAACGACTGGATGACTTCCTGCAAAAACATAATATTAAGGGTTATAATATTTAATATATGGGTAAAGCTTCTTGATCCAAGGAGAAATCTGACACCATTCTGGGGTGAAGAAGGAATTTTTTTCCCAGTATGTTGCATAATGGCGAGCGCTTCAGACTGGGCTTTTTGCCTTCTTTTAGATCAACAGAATAGGTGATGTGTGAAAGGCTGAACCTGATGGACGCATGTCTTTTTCTAAGCCTATGCAACTATGTAATCTAAACACATACAGGGTAATTCAAAGAGATTCGAAAAGTCACCGCACATTCGGTGACTTTTCGTTCTCTTCAATTCGGTTCCTTTTGCCGATCCCATTTCGGTGACCCTGCGGTGTATTCAGCAAGCACCACAGGGCCCCCGAATTGCAGGGAAAAGCTACCGCAAACCCGGCGAAAACGAACCGCAAAACCCACTGAATGCATGCCGAAAACCCCCAAAAACATCTGGATTAACCTGCCGAAAAGCCCGAGCAGGAGCCGATCACACGCAGCGAAGCAGCCGAGACCGCAGACGAGGCAGTGAATAAATTAGCAAAACAGTTTGTGTGAATGTTTGAAAATGAAACGCTGTGTGCAAAGAAACTACTGAGCGAAAGTGTCTGAAATTTACATATGAGGTCCAAGGAATGATAATAAAAAGGGCTGTTACAGAAAAAATAAGTAAACTTAAAAAAAAAACAAAAAAAATCGGACTTTTAAAAAAACAAAATTAAGAAAAATGCTTACGATATCCTAAAAAATCTATAAATAAAGAGACTCTTTACTGCAGAATTTTATAATGAACGGTTTATTAGATATTGAATTAAAATGGGAATATTTTTAACATTGAAGCCTATGGGATTCTCCTGAATAAACTTGCCGAATTAAACCACCGAATGGCAGGGCATTTCGGGAACCTTTCACTGCTGGTTTGTGTTCTCTGAATAGACGAAGCAGTGCATTTCATGGGGATTTTACTGCCCTCGAACAGTCACCGAACAGGCACCGTATGTTCAGGCAATTCGCTAGGATTTGGCGAATTGCCTGCTCTCTAGATAACCGAATGGCCAAGAAAGGTAACCAAACGCTGATTTTCAGCGTTTGGTTACCTTTCTCAAGCAATTCGGAGCTCTTTGAATAACCCTGATAATATCCAGGTGAGAAATAAGTCTTGCTTAGGGTTAAGCACAGTGATTTGTTAATTGTCACAATGACCACACATGTACCAGTGATATTGGCCTGGATTCACTAATTGTCTATATTTGATCAAGCTTAGAGTTTTTGTAAGGAAAATGCTACTCTAAAAATGCAAAAATCACTGGAGCCACGATCTCCCCACCATTATACAGTACATATAGGAAACCACACTCACGAGGAATTGCAAGTTAATGTATGTGCCACTCACAGTACAGTCACAGTCAAAACCAAAAATGAAAATGTGGCAGAAACAAAATACATAAAGCATTGAAAACACACCAACATCTCTCCAACACATTTGCAAACATACACAAAATTAAAAGTGCAGAAAAACCTGCATCTCCACAAAAACAGGCCAGATCACCTACTTCAAAGTGCCGAGCATCGACCTACATTAATGTTACTGTAATGTGATGCTTAGTACCATATGCCATTCGCCTTATACTAGAGGCAACTCCTATTGTGTCCATATTGATCCATAGTGAATCTCTACCGATGACTTATTCTAAGTTATGAAAGAGCTTTCCAGTATAGCCATTATTTTTGCATCCTGGCCTATGAGTGTTTCAAGTTTCGTAAATTTGCAATGTTTTTTGCATTTCAATCTGTTAGAAATAACCATAGGAAAGTGCAATCCATATTTTAAAGTGTGTAGAGGTGGAACAAGTATTAATTACAAGCAGCCAATGTATACGTGTTCTTATAATAACTCAGATGAGGAGCATCCAGTAAGTGTAGATGGAGACCTAAGAGGTGGACAAGCCAGAGCAAACCATTTAACCAACAACACCTCTAAACCTACCTTCATAAAAAACACATGTGAGGAATAGTTAGTTTTGCATAATCAGTTCTGGCTGTAGCCCTGCCGTAATATACTGTGTATATATTATATATATATATATATACTGTATATATATTCAGTATATGGCTTTTCAACTGCTGAGTTAATTTGTATATATGAAATATGTAAAAATATGTAGAAACTCGGTACCATGTATAAGTAACTCACAGCGTGGGAACTAACAAATGGGTAGAAGCACAAAGCATACCAGAAAGTGGCAGCCCTATTGCAAATCAAAAAGAAAAGTCCATTGCAACAAAACCATATTTAATATGCACAAAGGTTAAAAATGTAATTGTCCACTCACAAATGAGCATGCACAAGAGTGTGCTAATATCACCATAAAAAAATAGTGTCTGGATCTATTGCACCAGCAAAGTACCATAAGATGATGTAATAGGTAATGGCCCTCTGGCCTCCTGTCCAGCGGTTCTCTGACCTCAGAAGAGATGTATGTAGAATCGAGTGACTTCCAACAACCAGAGATTTTTGAGATAAATAAAACTGAAAAAGTTCTTTCTGAAATGGAAGAAAATACATTATATGAACCGAAGAGGGAATGCTTTCAATATACTCGTTTTAAACCAAAATCCACCCTTCTTTCCTGCATGGGAGAATACCAATTATATTGAAGGTTTGTGAAATTGTATTAACAGCATTTAATAAAATTTATGGAAAAAGAAATAAATACCAAAATTTATCCAACAAGGAGAAGGATGTATTTAGAGACTTAAAGGAGATGTTCCATTTTGAGATACCAAGACGATAAAGGAGGAGGGGTTGGGATCTTAAAAAAAGATTATTTGACAAGAACTCAAAGAATTTTGAGCAATGCGTCTAGTTATGAAAAACTCACTTGTCCTCCCACAGAACCATATCAAACAAAGGTAAATGATCTATTATAAAAGGGTCGTATTATGGTTGTATAATCTCAATCTAGAAAATTAAATATCTAATGATAGATTTCCCAAGAATAGATTTCTCAATATTTTATGGCAGAATTCATAAACCTTTGTTGAATCATCCATGACATCCCATCATTAGAAGAATAGGATTATTAACGTCCAACTTTTCTGAGTATATAGATTTAGTTTTTTTCAGAAATATGTACCATAGACTCCATCTTATCAGAGTGACTCTGCACATTTGAAGGGGATTCAAAAAAGTACTGAATGAGAGGCGTCCCATATACCATCCACCATGGATATAACTTCATTGTTTACAGTAATCCAACAGAAGAAGGGTTTTTCAGCTGTAAAGGAGGATTTGAAAAGGGATCAATCTATTAAGCAAGAACAAACAGATTGAGGACGCTTGTTTTATTTTGCAGCATGATTGTTTTGCTTTTCAGTAGCATGTCTTCCTAGAAACGTTCGACATGGCAATGGGCACCAGGTTCGCTCCAATTTATACATTCATTGTTGTGGCATCATTTCAGGGTGATATGATAGGGGATAATAACCCATATGGAGGGAATCTGGAGCTCTGGTGCAGATACACAGATGATGTATTTATAATTTGGAGGGTACGGAAGAAAATTTTCAAACATTTATGGGATTTCTGAATGATAATCAATTTACTCTTAAATGTGTTGCCGAGACCCATAAATCTGAAATGAATTTCCTGGACTTTGATTTTTTTCAAGGTTCTAAAACTATGTACATAAAACTTTAATAAAAAAACCAGACATTAATCGTTACATTGAATATTCTAGCAGTCATTATAGAAAACTGTTAAATAATGTACCTACGGATCAAACAACCATGATAAGAAGGAATCACACAGAATATAGGGATTTTCTTGCACAGATTGAGATTTTATGAAAAATAAATTTTAGATAAAAAATATCCCTGCGAACTTGTACATATAAGTCTAGAAGAGGTATAGAGAAGAAATAGACATTCATTTTTCAAAGGGAAAATTAAAAATAACGAACAGATAATTAGAAGGTCCTGTTCTTTTTTAACCCAATTTAATCACAAATCAAGAAAAAATAGCAGGCAATAAAAAATGCTGGCTTTTGACATTGGACAATATCTTAAGTAAACATCTCCTTGAAAACCTACAAGCTGATTTAAAAGAGCTAAAACATTAAAGAATATTTTAACAGTACGTGTTTTGAATAAACAGACATATAAAGATGAAAATCTGAAGAAAATGGGTATTTTTTTTGTAATAATAGTTTTGTAAATAAGAGAACACAGTGGCAAACATAATCTTTCTCAACATTGCAAAAAAAAGCCCAATGTTTTAAAATTTTAAAGTGGTTTGGGAACAAAAAAGTCCCTCTGAATTGTTAAAATGTGAAACCAAATGGAGTTTTTAGAATGGACACCACCAAAGCTCCAGGCTTAAACTCGGACTTAGTTCAAAGTTCAGTCAATTTCATAAATTTGGTTCTTCACATAAAACTTTTAAAATACATTTATCTCATGGCGTGTATATGAATGGATGGTCTAATTTTTATTTAAAAATAATATTTGTTTTTTCTTTCTCTTCATTTCTCTTTATCTTTATTTTTGCATCTGAGATTTATGAATTATGGGGATATCTTAAGGTTTTTATGAAAACATACATTGCCCTAATTGAATTAACATTGGGTCCAATTCCAAGGTTGATGCAAACTTAACCAGAGTTGTTGTAAACTTCTTAGAGCCATTAAAGTCTATGGAATTGTTAAGTTTACAACAGCCCTGGTTAAATTTACACCAAGGTTGGAATAGGGCCCATTGTTTATTGCATCTTGAACAGATTAGCCTTTAGCTAAAATGACACCTGTTGTAGAAGGACAATGGTAACAGTGTCCGTACCACTAAAAAGATGGCATAAATGACTCTTCGCAATACATCAGATGAATTATGAGCTTTCCGTCACTTCTGGTACACAATGACGGAGTTGTAGGGTTGCGAGTGGGTGCTTTGAGTGAAATGGGTGCTATGGGTGCTAAAAGATTTAAAGGTATGAACGGACTCCACCACGTGGTATAATGCAAGCTCCTGACAAATACACACAATCAAAACACGCAGATAATATTTGACTTCCCCAAAGATCTAAATGACTACTGCTGGTTTCAGTAAGGTTTCTACATCCATCTCATCGGAGGTCTGTGAACCACTGGAGGGAGGACTGGAGTGGCACTGATTATTCTATCATCATTCAGGACATTGCTGGTCCAGTAGATCTGGATTATTTTTGTGCAGCACAATATTATCACACTCCTGTTATGCATGTTCATTTGTGAGTGAGCAATTTTATGTTTTTCTTGTGTATATTAAATATGGTTTTATGCAATCGACTTTTCTTTTTGATTTTCTTTTAGGCTGCCACTGTCTGGTCTGCTTTGTGCTTTTATTTGTATTTTGGTTTCCATATTATAATTTCCAGCAATTGTATATTATACTGGGTGCCCTGAGTTACTTTTACATGGTACCACAGTACACCTATTGTCACATGTTATATATATATATATATATATCTGTTGGTTTAAGAGATACTTATAGGGGATTATCTCCATGACAAATAGTGGCTGTTTTGTTGATCTAGGTGTGTTTGAGTATGAAATATTATGTTTGCCATACATTTTTATCAATAATTTGATTTCATACCATATTATATATATTGAATGTGTGTACTCTTTTATAGCAACTATACAAAATACAATAATTAAAAATATATGTGCATGAATACCTAATGGGGTGTGCTGTAAGCTTTCTATGTTTCATCTTGGATTCAGCTGTACAAACAGAGAATACTTTTGCATTCCCTTGTGGGACTGAGTTCTTGTCTGGTTAAACATTAGTGTATAGGAGGGTAGTGACTGAAACTTAACATGACAAACCAGGAAGCATCAGTGACTATCACCTTAAACACAATCATGTTGACAGGGTTTATTTTTTCAGGCATAGCCTAAATTCTCAAATAAACCTATCATCAAATGTTTCCAGTACTCAGCGTAATGGTTCCAGTAACTGGATATGGTTAAGGACGTACTTTAAAAAAAAAACCTTAAAATAAATTTTGTTTCTTTTCTTCATATTATCTTCTTACATTAATAATAAATTAGTATTTTTTTTGCATAATAAGAAGTGGAGTCTATTGCAATTCAAAATGGTATTATGTGATCCTTTTCATTGTTGCCTGTATTATAATTTTCAAATATTATGAAAGCATACATGGATCTATCAGGTAGCCAAATAAGACTAAACGTCAAGCCTTACCTTAGCAGTTTTGAAGGCTTTAACCCCTTCACTACCGAGATCGAGATATCTCAGGCTTCTAAGGCACCATCTGGTGCCCCAATATCAAGATATCTTGATCTGCTGATCTGCAGTCCAAAAGCTAATGAAATTATTTTTCTGCAAACAAATTTTGTTTGCTTTTGGGCTGCAGAAGGTGCCCACAAATTTTAGCCATGTGGGCATAACGCTCAAAGAGCTAAAACTGTAAAACCAGCTGCTGAAAGCTCTGAAATATCGGACTTTCAAAACATAATGCAGAGAAAAAAATAAATAGTCCTGCTGCTCAAAACTCTGCAACTCAATTTGGCAGTAGATGGTGCCATCTATTGGCCAAATAGCTTATTTACAGTAATAGCTATGTATTACCTTAAGATTTATTAAAAATGATTTTACAAAAAACACTGGTTTCTGACAATGTTTTTTTGGAAAATCCCTTGGTAGTGAAGGGTTTAAAAAAACTCCACAAAACAGAAACATGCTCAGCCCCCCCCCCCAAACTGATCAAAAGTTAGATCCAGAAATGTGATCTAAAAGATAACTAAAATTTTTTGTAAAACCTATTAAAGACTTCTGATGTCAAAGAAAGTGCTTGTGATGTTGTTAAAATATATGTCTCACATGAATTAATTATAGAATTCAGCATAATGGCATCCACAAGAATAATAAGACCAGCCAGTATAAGATTTAATTATATCCAGAATAAATTGCTTGATTGTTTTAGATATAAATCAATCTATTAGATGAAATTTAGAATTTATTATTTTTGTTTTACATTTTTCCTGATCTCCAAGACATTAAGCGCTGTCTTCCATTGTGGACGAATAACATGAGACACATGCAGATTTTCCCTTACCGTCTCCCATGTTAACGTCATGTTCCAGGGAAGGTACTATCTCAGCATCCCGACCCGGAACGCAGTGCTAACCTCCCTTATACCCACAGCAGCGCTTCTGAGTCACCGCAAGTATCAGCTCCTGGAGTCCATAGGACTCCTCGGAGGTTTGCACTTCCGGGATGCAATCTTTGTGTGACCTCGCTCTCACAAGATCATGCAGTGACGGAGTGATCACAGAGGGAGATTAGGAACTATTTGATCCCAGTCTCACTCTGCACGTGGTCAGAAGAAGAGGTGGATTGGGACACCGCGGGATGAGAGGTGAGTATGGGATTTTTTGGGGGGGCTCTTAGAGTGTGTTAAATGATTTTGTATTTGCAGACTCATTTAGCACCAGGATTTAGAAGGGAATAAAATTTGGGTTTTTACATCCAGATGATAAATTGCACCAGCACTTTGTAATACCTCATTTGTCAAGATGCTAAAGATAGATTGCACTCCCCGTGTTAAATATAGGAGACACTTAAGTACAGTCAGCTCACACAAGCTGTGAGGCGCAAAACTTTCTCACTAGTGATGAGCCGAACACCCCTGTGTTCGGTTCGTATTCGAACATTAGAACAGCCCAAATGTTCGAATACGAACTCGAACACAATGCAACCCAATGGTGGTCGAACACGTAAAATGTGTTCATAGTTCTCCTAAATGTATCGGCAGCTGCTGGTACATTTAGGAGACCTGTGGCTGCAGCCCCCGGCCCCCGTGCCTGTTCCTCCAGTCTGGTCCGTCTCGTCTGCTCCTCCGTTCGGCCGGCCGGCCGCGTCTCCTCTGCCCCATGCCTCGTTTACATGCTGACTGAGCCCTGATTGGGCAAAGTCCTGCGCCTGACCTGGACTTTACCCAATCATAGCTCTAATTAAATACTGAGACCTGATTGGTCAAAGTCCTGCACCTGACCTGGACTTTGCCCAATCAGGGCTCAATATTGAATTAGAGCCCTGATTGGGCAAAGTCCAGGTTAGGCGCATGACTTTGCCCAATCAGGGCTCAGTCAGCATGAAGACGAGGCGTGGGGCAGAGGAGTCGCGGCCGGCCGGCCGGAGGAGCAGACGAGACGTACCGGACCGGAGGAACAGGCACGGGGCCCGGGGGTTGCAGCCACAGGTCTCCTAAATGTACCGGCAGCTGCCGGTACATTTAGGAGAACTGTGTACACATTTTGCGGTCATTTTTTATTATGAAATGTCCGCGGTCGAACAGACCGCGAACATCCCATAATGTTCAGCGTTCGCCAAACACTCGAACAGCCGATGTTCGATTCGAACTCACGTTCAAATCGAACACTCGGCCCATCACTATTTCTCACCTGACTATAACGTCAATACCGGAATATCAATGTCAGACATTAAACTTACTTATCCTAGCACTATGCATGGTTTTCTGCAAAGAACACTGGCTCTCAGAACCTAGTGTTAAGTAGAGATGTGCATTCGTTTCGTAAAAATTAGGAATTTGTAACGGAATTTGATAATTCGTATTTCAGAAGTACTTCCGAATAACGAATCGATACGATACGAATTTGAAACGAAATGAAATGGTATATAACAAATTTATTTCGTTTTACACTATCATCATCATAAAAGAAAAATTTGAATAATTGATATCAACTATCGAATTTGAATTGAACTATCAAATTGATATCAACTATCTGCATCTCTCCCTCCCTCCTCTCGTCCCACATGATGGCCTCACATGAGCTCCTTTGTTTCCTCAGAACATGGTCTCCCTCTAACTCTCGTGCTGCCAATCACTCCCACTCACACAAATCCCATTCCCACCTTCTCTTTCTCACCCTCCTGCTGTTACTCTATGCAGGTGACATATCCCCTAACCCTGGCCCCACAACACATCCAATACTTCCCTCTCATCCTATCTCCATCGCACATAAATCACCTCCCTGCAAGCCCAGCAACCTCATTCCCATAAACCCTCAGCGCCTGTCCTCTTTCTCCTGCGCCCTCTGGAACGCTCGCTCTGTGTGCAACAAACTCACAGCAATCCATGACCTCTAACTTTCAAACTCCTTCAACCTCCTAGCTTTAACTGAAACCTGGCTAACTCCCTCTGACACGGCCTCCATTGCTGCTCTCTCACATGGCGGTCTACACTTGAGCCATACCCCCAGACCGGGTGAGAGAAATGGTGGCGGGGTCGGAATCCTGCTCTCTCCCACCTGCACCTACCAGCATCTCCCTCCACCCCCATCCCTCTCCTTCTCCTCCTTCGAGACACACTGCATCCGCCTGTTCTCTCCTCTGGCCCTCAGGGTGGCAGTCATCTACCGCCCACCGGGACCAACCTCCCAGTTCTTTGACCACTTTGCTACCTGGCTTTCTCACTTCCTGTCTTCTAATCTTCCATGCCTAATTCTCGGGGACTTCAACATTCCCATTGATGATCCTTCCGCCCCTGCTGCCTCCAAACTTCTTTCACTCACGTCCTCCCTTGGACTCACACAATCCTCCCTCCTCCCTACCCACCGCGATGGTCACGCTATTGACCTTGTCTTTTCAAACCTCTGCTCCATTTCTGAGTTCAACTGTCGCTCTTTCCCCATCTCTGACCACCACCTTCTCTCTTTCAACCTATCTGGACTTCCTAAACACCCTGCTCCCCACCCCACGCACACACTCGTAGAAGTCTACATGCTGTGGATCCCCATCAATTCTCCAATCTACTTCCCCACCTCCCTCACACCTCATCCTTCACCTGCCCTGATGCTGCCAGTAATCACTACATCACAACTCTTATCTCTGCTCTAGACACTCTTGCTCCTCTTCGACTCTGTAAGGCCCCACGCCGCCAGCTTCAGCCCTGGCACACCCTCCAGACTCGCTACCTGCAAAGATGCTCCCGCACTGCAGAGCGTACCTGGAGGAAATCCCACTCTGAAGCTGATTTTGTTCACTTCAAGTTTATTCTCCGGTCATACACCTCTGCCCTCCACTTGGCCAAACAATCCTTCTTCTCATCTCTTATATCTACGCTGTACTCCAACCCTAAACGGCTCTGGTCCACCTTCAACACCCTCCTATACCCACCTGCACCTCCCCCCTCAGCTGCCTTCAGCGCTCAAAACCTGGCAGACTACTTCCTCAGTAAAACTCTAACTATCAGAAGCAACATCCCAACATAAGATAGTTATCTGCCACCTCCACTCCCAGAGGTCCCCTCTGCCACCCTCTGCCGCTTCCTCCCAGCCACTGAGGAGGAAGTCAATTCCTTATTGTCCTCCTCACATCTCACCACGTGCCCGCTTGACCCCATTCCCTCACATCTAATTCCTCCCCTCTCCTCCTCCCTCACCCCTGCTCTCACACACATCTTCAACCTATCTCTCTCCACTGGCTCCTTTCCATCCGCCTTCAAACACGCGCTAGTTACCCCTTTACTAAAGAAACCATCCATCGATCCCAACTCTCCATCCAACTACCGCCCTGTATCCCTGCTTCCCTTTACCTCTAAGCTCTTAGAAAAGCTAGTCTTCAACCGCCTCTCCCTCTTCCTGTCCTCCAATTCCCTACTTGACCCCCTGCAATCTGGCTTCCGTCCCCTACACTCAACTGAAACTGCCCTCACCAAAGTCACCAACGACCTCCTAACTGCTAAAAAACACAGCCACTATTCTATTCTCATCCTGCTTGACCTCTCGGCTGCTTTTGCAACTGTTGACCACCCCCTCCTTCTACAGACCCTCAACTCTCTGGGTCTCGGTGACACTGCATTGCTTGGGTTGACTCCTATTTATCCAACAGGTCCTTCTGTGTGTCCTTTGCTGGTAACTACTCCTCTTCATTGCCTCTATCTGTTGGTGTACCTCAAGGCTCTGTCATTGGTCCTCTGCTCTTTTCCATCTACACCTCCTCCCTGGACAAAATCATCAACAGCTTTGGCTTTAATTACCACCTCTACGCTGATGACACTCAGATCTACAGTTGTGTTCAAAATTATTCAACCCCCAATGCTATAAAGGGTTTTAGGGAATTTAGTGTACATTTGTAATTGTATTCAGAATGAAATCCTACAAGGACTTTTTAAAGAACCATATGCAACTAAAATGACATCAATTGGTTTTGTAATAAAGTAGTAAATGTTTCTTTTGTGAATTCTTCATTGACACAATTATTCAACCCCTTAAAGACTACCACTCTGAAGAACAGAGGTTCATTCAAGTGTTTTCAATCAGGTATTGAAAACACCTGTGGATGTCACGGAGCAGCAATAAAGCATAATAAGCACCAATTAGGCAGCTTTAAAATGACTGTGATACTCAACTCCTTCTAGACATTTACTGGTGTGGTTACAAACATGGTGAAGTCAAGAGAATGGTCCAGGAAGACAAGAGAAGAGGTGATTACTCTTCACAGGAAGGGCAATGGCTATAAGAAGATTGCAAAGATGTTAAACATACCAAGAGAGACCATAGGAAGCATCATTCGCAAATTCAAGGCAAAGGGCACTGTTGAAACGCTACCTGGTCGTGGCAGAAAGAAGATGCTGACTTCGACTGCTGTGCGCTACCTGAAGCGTAGAGTGGAGAAAAGTCCCCGTGTGACTGCTGAGGAACTGAGAAAAGATTTGTCAGATGTGGGTACTGAAGTTTCAGCTCAGACAATACGGCGCACACTGCGTAATGAAGGCCTCCATGCCAGAACTCCCAGGCGCACCCCCTTGCTGTCTCCAAAGAATAAGAAGAGTCGACTGCAGTATGCCAAAAGTCATGTGGACAAACCACAGAAGTTTTGGATAGTGTTCTGTGGACTGACGAAACAAAATTAGAACTGTTTGGGCCCATGGATCAACGCTATGTTTGGAGGAGGAAGAACAAGGCCTATGAAGAAAAGAACACCTTGCCTACTGTGAAGCATGGCGGGGGGTCAATCATGCTTTGGGGCTGTTTTGCTTCTGCAGGTACAGGGAAGCTTCAGCGTGTGCAAGGTACCATGAATTCTCTTCAGTGCCAGGAGATATTGGATGACAATGTGATGCAGTACGTCACAAACCTGAGGCTTGGGAGACGTTGGACCTTTCAACAGGACAATGATCCCAAGCATACCTCCAAGTCCACTAGAGCATGGTTGCAGATTAAAGGCTGGAACATTTTGGAGTGGCCATCGCAGTCACCTGACTTAAATCCGATTGAGAACCTCTGGTGGGACTTAAAGAAAGCAGTTGCAGTGCGCAAGCCTAAGAATGTGACTGAACTGGAGGCTTTTGCCCATGACGAATGGACGAAGATACCCGTAGATCGCTGCAAGACACTTGTGTCAAGCTATGCTTCACGTTTAAAAGCTGTTATAACTGTAAAAGGACGTTGTACTAAGTACTAAGATTGAATGTCACTTGGGGGTTGAATAAAACTGATAATGATGTGAGCACAGAAAATACATTTGTGGTTATTTCATTATAAATGTTATGTTATATTTGTCTGACCTACACGTGCCTCTTTGATTTAATTGTAAGCAAGATGACTGAATGATCAAAATCAATGTCAAACTGGCCAAAACACTCAATTTCAGTGGGGGTTGAATAATTTTGAACACAACTGTACCTCTCTACCCCTGATCTCTCTCCCCCTGTCCTTTCAAAAGTCAGTGACTGTTTATCTGGCATCTCCTCCTGGATGGCCTCCCACCACCTAAAGATCAACATGTCAAAGACTGAGATCCTACTTATTCCTCCCTTCAATGCTCCCCACCTCCTGACTTCTCTATCACAGTGGAGGGTATCACCATCTCCCCATCAAACGAAGTTCGCTGTCTTGGAGTTACACTTGACTCTGCTCTTTCCTTCATCCCCACAATCAAGTCTCTTTCCTCCTCCTGCCGATACCAACTGCGTAATATTTCCAGAATTCGGCCATTTCTTACCGCTGTCACCACAAAACAACTCATACACGCCCTGGTAATCTCCCGACTCGACTATTGCAATAATCTCTTATCTGGCCTCCCTCTGTCCGCCTCTCCCCCCTACAATCCATCCTGAATGCCTCCGCCAGGCTAATTCACCTCACCCGCCGCTCTGTCTCTGCCGCTCCCCTCTGCGAGTCCCTTCACTGGCTCCCCATCCACTGCAGAATTATGTTCAAAATCCTTATCCTTACCTACAAAACCCTCACTAACTCAGCTCCCCACTACCTGTCCTCACTAATCACCAAACACACCCCCGCCCGCTCCCTAAGGTCAAACAGTGACCTGCGCCTAGCTTCTCCCCGCATCACCTCTTCCCATGATAGACTGCAGGATTTCTCACGCGCAGCCCCCACTCTCTGGAACGCTCTCCCTCGTACTGTCAGACTTTCCCCTAACTT
This sequence comes from Leptobrachium leishanense, assembly GCA_009667805.1. Classification (NCBI taxonomy): domain Eukaryota; kingdom Metazoa; phylum Chordata; class Amphibia; order Anura; family Megophryidae; genus Leptobrachium; species Leptobrachium leishanense. Next base: position 497,036,801 of record CM019063.1, on the reverse strand, counting down.
CTCTTCCTTCAAACGCTCCCTTAAAACTTTCCTATTTAGGGAAGCCTACCACCCAACTCACTGATGCAACCATCAATCACTCTCACCTTGCAGTCCTCTCCTCCTGTTTCCAACCCCAACCCCACTAGATTGTGAGTTCCTACGGGAATAGGGCCCTCATCTACTCCTGTACTGTTTGTCAAATGTTGTTCAATGTATTGTAACCTTGTCTATACTGTGCCTATTGTACAGCGCTGCGGAATATGCTGGCGCTTTATAAATAAAGAATAATAATAATAACTATCGAATTTGAAATGAACTATCAAATTGATATCAACTATTGAATTTGAATTGAACTATCAAATTGATATCTACTATTGAATTTGAAATGAACTATCGAATTGATATCAACTATCGAATTGATCTTAACTTGGACCTCTGCTCTTTTCCACTTACACCTCCTCCCTGGGCAAAATCATTAATAGCTTTAGCTTCAATTACCACCTCTATGCTGATGACACTCAGATCTACCTCTCTACCCCTGATCTCTCTCCCCCTGTCCTTTCCAAAGTCAGCGACTGTTTATCTGGCAACTCCTCCTGGATGGCCTCCCACCACCTAAAGATCAACATGGCTAAGACTGAGCTCCTACTAATTCCTCCTTCTAATGCCTCTCCACCTCCTGACTTTCCATCACGGTGGAGGGTATCACTATCTCCCCCATCAAACCAGGTTCGCTGTCTTGGAGTTACACTTGACTCTGCTCTTTCCTTCCTCCCCCACATCCAGTCTCTTTCCTCCTCCTGCCGATACCAACTACGTAATATTTCCAGAATTCGGCCATTTCTTACCGCTGTCACCACAAAACAACTAATCCATGCCCTGATAATCTCCCGACTTGATTATTGCAATAATCTCTTACTTCACTGGCTACCCATCCACTGCAGAATTAAATTTAAAGTCCTTACCCTGACCTACAAAACCCTCACTAACTCAGCTCCCCACTACCTGTCCTCACTAATCACCAAATACACCCCAGCCCACTCCCTAAGATCAAACAGTGACCTACGCCTAGCTTCTCCCCGCATCACCTCTTCCCATGATATACTGCAGGACTAGGGATGAGCTGTTTGGTTCGGAGTTCGATTCGAACATTGGCCATTCGAAAGTTTGCGAACTTCGAACCTTTCCGCGTGTTTGCCGCATGTTCGCCCACAATGCACCACAATGGATCACAATACACTTTTAAACTGGCCTGAAGCTTGTAATTGGCTACAGCCTTGCACCTGACCACAGGTCAGGTGCAAGACTATGCCAATCACGGCTCAGAGTCCTGATTGGGCAAATTTTGCCCAATCACGGGCTCACAGAGCTAATTCCCGCAGCACACTATATAAGGCTTCACACAGCCTTCAGCACTTGTTTTTTGAGCGGAGATTGTTGTGTTAGTGTGTGTTCTCACTGCCAGTCTGCCACCAGCTATTGGGGGGGGTCTCACTTCTACAAAATATCTGGGAATTGTTGTAATCTGTGTGTTCTCACTCCCAGCAACTATTTTGGGGGTCTGTAATTTCTACAAAATATCTGGGAATGGTGCTAATCTTTAAATTTGCCCCCAACTCATGGATATATTTGCCCCCAGATCACATGTGGATATATTTGCCCACAACTCATAGATATATTTGCCCCCAGATCACATGTGGATATATTTGCCCCCAACTCATGGATATATTTGCCCCCAGATTACATGGGTATATATTGCCCCAGCTGATATGGAGATATTTGCCCCCAGCTCACATATGGATATATCTGCCCCCAGCTCTCACCTGCTGCCAGGCCCCCCAGGCTCTGCCGGCGTTCCTCATGGTGGCGAGCGGCCACTGACATGATGCAGCTTTGCCGCTCACCGGGCAGGAACCACATGACCAGCGCAGCCGCGTTCTCGCGAGATCGCGCGTGGCGCTGGTCAGGTGGTTCGGCCCCTAGCGCTGCGCCGGGGCTCCCCAGCCGACCAAGATGGCAGCGCTCGGGGCCGGGGAATTCTGCACCCACAAACTGGCAGGAAGCCAGATAGTAAGGCGGCCGCCTGTGCCGCCTTACGCTAGCGTCGGCCCTGCCCCCTGCAATGCCGGGAGATTGTCTGGAGGGGAGGGGGGATTCGTTCGGATCCCTCTCCCTCCCGATCAGGAGGTCCCACAAAAAAAATAGCCAGGCACCGCTTAAAAGGGGAGAGTCTCCCCTTTTAAGCGGTGCCTGGCTTTAACCCCTTAGGCAACGGGTCGCACTTCGGCACCTTGCGGCGCTGAAGTGTGGCCTAGCTCCGGTGGGGGCCGCCATCTTGGATGGCGGCTCCACCCCAGGTCCCCCCTCACTGCCTGACGTCCTCACGCATAGCGTGAAGCATTATTTGAGAGGGTGGTGGATACATGGAACAGCCTTCCAGTTGAAGTGGTAGAGGCCAAAACAGTAATTGAATTTAAGCAGGCATGGGATAGGCATAAGGCTATCCTAAACAAAAGATAAATCCAGGTAAAGTATCCATGTAATTGGGCAGACTAGATGGGCTGAAAGGTTCTTATATGCCGACATTTTTCTATGTTTCTATGTTTCTATGACGTCAGATAGCCGGGGAACCCCTAGCTGCCCGGAATACCCTGGTGGAGATAGGGGGTTCATTTGAACCCCGATATCTCCAGAACCGTGGCAGCTAGGGGGTCATGGAGTGTGTCAATCGAAAAGCCTGAGCATGGCCTTTCGAATGATACCCAACATGACCAGGTATAAAGTAGAAAAATAAAAAATAAAAAAAACATGTTTTTTTTGTGTGTTATTTTTTTTGTATAATATCGTTTTTATTGGTATAAAATAAGGCATAAAACAAGTCATATTCGGTTCAGTTACAGAATAATAAGTGATAAACAAATCCACTAATGTTCAGTAATCATGTGGGAGATACATTCTCTAGAGCTTTCTGTGTGGAGAGCATAAGGGTCGAGTATTTCTCATGTATCTCAGCAAATGTTAAAAAAGATAGAAGAACCAAGAAAAAAAAGCTTATACAAACATATTCTAAGAAAAAGAAGAAGAAAAAGAAAAAGAAAAGAAAAACAAAAAAAAAGGGAAACCAAAAACCATAAAGACAATAAACAAAAATTGGGTCGTGAGTTCTATAAGCTCACATTGGGGGTCTTGCTCATCTGTAAGTCCAGAATCACAGTAGCAGTCAGCAGGGTCAATCCATCAAAGGGAATATGGGGGGGTATGGTTTGCCGTTCAAGGGACCTAGCTAGGGCCTCCGGGTTACCTTTACGTTGTTTCATGACAAAGTCAGACCACCAATACCATGTTTTAAAGTAAATAACGTATTTGTTATCCAGTGAGAGGTGGAGTTCTTCCATCTATTCAAAAATCGACGGTGACGATTGTGATCTCCAGTGTCTGGGTATCAGAGATTTTGCTGAGTTAAACAAGTGTATCGCTAGAGACTTAATATATCTATTCGGGGATAGGGGGACCACATGGAAGAGAGCAGCTTTTGGTGTAAATGGGACCTCCAGAGAGGTGATTTCCTTAATGTAGGTGAACACTACCTCCCAGTAGGGTACTATAAACGGGCAGGTCCACCAGATATGAATGAACGTTCCCTTTGATAGCCCACACCTCCAACAGTCCGGGGACATTCCTGGTTGCATCAACGCCAATCTATTAGGTATGAGGTACCATCGTGAGAGCAATTTGTAATTAATCTCTTGTACTTTCAGGTCTCTAGAGGAATGGAAGGTGATATGGAATACATCTAACCATGCACGCTCGGTCAAAGGAGGGGTTTTCTCAGTGTCCCATTTAGCAGTGTAAGAGGGTAGGTCTGGGTATTCCGCGGCCATCAAAAAGGCATATATTAGTGAGAGGAGATGTGGGGGAGTGGGGTCTTTAGTACAAAGGCTTTCAAAAGAGGATAGGGTAGGTCTGTATGGTTGGTGTGCTGTCAGGCTGGACCAGAAGTGTTTGAGCTGAAGATAGCGATACGCAGCCAAGGGGGACGATTTTCGTTGTGGCACCAATTTCTCAAGGGGTAGAAGTGTTCCCTCAGCAGTGCACATCTGGATCGTTAAATATGGGCCGTCATAGTCGATGTCTATAAATGAGGTTGGCAGCCAGGTGGGAAGTCAGGGTTGCTGGTCACGGGAGTAAGGGGGGAGGGGAGCGGGGATAGGTCCAGTCTATGGTGATAGCGGCGCCATAACCTTAAGGTCGGAGATATCGTTGGGTGGGACGTTGGGCATATAGTGGTGTGAGAGGTCGTTTGCCAGGGTGTTGAGACAATGGGAACTTGAAGGAATTTTTGCTCGAGGGGGACCCACAGTTTATGGGGAGGAGACATAGACCAGTCTGACAGGCGAAGGAGCAGTGCGGCCACATAGTAGTATTCCATGTGAGGTGCACTTAATCCTCCCCGGTGTTTAGGACGAGTCAATAAGTGAAAGGCCAGCCTGGGACGTTTGCCAGCCCATATGAACTTTCCAAATAGACTATGCAGCGTGTTGAAGAAAGAAGGGGCATTATGAATAGGGAGAGTCTGGAATAAGTAGAGGAACTTAGGCAAAATGGACATCTTTATTATATTAATCCTTCCAAACCAAGAGAAGTGGGGCTTGTCCCATGCCTGTAAGTCACTCCGTACCTTATGTAGGAGAGGCTCATAGTTAAGAATGTATAGTAAAGTAAGGTCAGAGGGGAGTCGAAGGCCTAAATATGTGATAGCTTCTGATTGCCACGAGAAGGGGAAGAGGGATCTGATCTGAATGCGAATGGCGTCAGGGATGTCCACTCCAAGTGCCTCGCACTTAGTAGCGTTAATCTTGAAATTGGACACCGCGGCATATAAATGGACTTCCTGCAGGACCGCAGGGAGGGAGTGTAGGGGATCTGTGATCATCAATAACACGTCGTCCGCAAAAGCAGACACTTTATATTCATGTTGGGGGGCATTGTATCCTTTAATGCACTCATTGTCCCGCAATCTCTGTAGAAAAGGTTCTAGCGTAAGGATAAACAGTATCGGGGAGAGTGGACATCCCTGACGCGTTCCGTTACGGACTGATATGGGGTTGGAGAGAGTGCCGTTTACTCAGAGGAGGGCTGTCGGATTACTGTAGAGTGCTGAAACCCAGGCTAGCCAGCGAGGACCTAAACCCAGTTTTGCTAGTACTGTTATTAAAAATGACCAATCTACTAGGTCGAACGCTTTTTCGGCGTCCACCAAGAGAAACTGTGTGTTATTTTTATTAATGCAGCAATATTGTTCACATTTCAATTAATAAATTTTTTTCTATGGTGTGCGTTTGCTAAAAATCACATAATTCCACCAAAAAAATGTAATAAGTCCCCATTTCTAATTTTTGTACAAGCGCACCCCATAGAAAATATAACCACAAATGTTCATGTGATAAAAGGTGAAAAAAAACACTTTACACGCTGCAGATGATTAAAAATTCAAGTTTTATTGCATTTTTTGTTATAATATACAGGCAGAACATGACGTATACATATAAAAATGATATATTATGAATCTGCGGAATCTGCCGGAAAGAACGATATATAATATGTCTGGGTCGTATCATAAAATATGGCTTCAAATCGCGTTTAAACATGATGCGCGAAAGCGGTAAAAATTAACTCAGCACACAGCGGTGAAATGCCTCAGCAGTGAAAGGGTTAAAGGAACAGTGAGTTTCCATAAAATAAGGGTTAAAAATAGGAGGTCCCCATAACCTGCCCGTGAAGTGGCGGATTTGTAGGATGTATGAAAACATCGCCATCACAGCACAGACCCACACATGACACCTGGCATCTCCAGTCTGCATACAATGTATCAAATTCATGAGACAGACTAATTAGAAGCACATGTTATTTCCAAACACTAATTAAACACCTGTTGTTTACGCCGTTTGAGAGCACAGGTCATTAAGGCTGGGGTCAGACGAGCGTCATTTCTACGGACTGTACGTCCGTGCAGTACGGACATCGTCAGTACGGATGACGCAGTAGTGGTCACACAGTCCGTTTTTTCACTGAAGTTATTTTTGACGGATGTAGGAGGGAAAAATAAATTACAATGAAAAAACATTCTGTCCGTCAAAAATGCTGGACGTATAAATGCAGTCCGTCTGACCTCGCTCCATCACTCACACACAAAGCTATGCAGACGTTGTGGACGTGGCGCACTCCGCACGTCCGTTCTAGCAGTATTACGTTCTTGCCTAACCTGCGTCCGTTTGCCGCGGCCGTTGTGCGTCCGCAGTTCAGTGCGGACGTACTTCATGTGTCAGGCTCCAATGGACTTACTTTCATGCTATCACGGACGTACTTTTAGGCGCAATCACGGACGTGAACACTACGCTCGTCTGACCCCAGCCTAAGAGGTGAGAATCTTTGCACCTAGACGACATAATATCTAATAAACCGTTGCTTATAATATTCTGCAGTAAAGAGTCTCTTTATTTCTAGATTTTTTTGTATTTTTTAAGCATTTTTTATACTTTTTTCACAATTATTTTTTTTCGAACTCGAACCAAACACGCCAAAAAGTTCGAAGTTCGCGAACTTGCATACGGCCAAAGCTCAAATCGAACTCCGAACTGATCGAACCGAACAGCTCATCCCTATTCCTAAAGGACAGCTAGTAAGGATCTGTAGGAACAGTACAGATTTAGGTGTGTATGATGATCAAGTTAATAACACTATAGGGGATTTGGAATCCAAAGAATACAATGTGGAAGAAATGGAAAAAATTAATCAATATATTAGACATTACAGTCAAAAAGAGCTGATTTATTCTAAGGACCGTGGGAAAAAGGAAAAAGAATTAGGCTACACAGTACCCATTATTTATCATTTTAATGGACAGAATAAGAAAATCAGAAATATTATCAAACGTTATAGGGCAATTTTAAAAGAAGATCTGGATTAGGGATGTGCACTCATTTTTTTTATTTCATTTCGGCACATTCGGTTTTTCAAAAGTTTTGTTTCGGGCCATTTTCGTTTCGGCTCGTTTCGTTTTGGCTCAGTGTTTTGTATTGAATTTTTTTTTCGGGAAATCGGGGAATTTCATTCTTTCGGATCGTCTGTTCTCTTCGTTTCAAAGGGTCCATGACTCGGATTTTCGCTTTGATTTTAGACGTATGGTATTACTGATGCTCCGATATTTCGGTCGATACGGTAATCCTGCCGATTTGTTACCTCGGACATATCGGTTTTTATGAAAGATCCTTTTTTTCATATGAATAAATGTTAAAACAGATCCCCGATTTTATGTGTTTATTAAATATTTCTAAACCGTTTATTATTATCAATTGCAGCAAACAGACATTTCTTTTATTTATTTTTTAGGATTATTTCTGCATTTTCCTGGAATTTTTGGGTTAATATTTAGAGTTGTTCCTAACTTATTTTAAACAAGGTGGAAAGCCTGCCCAGTGGGCAGTCTATTGTGGATATATGCCCCAGCTCGTGGATATTGCCCCAGCACGTGGATACTGCCCCAGCACGTGGATACTGACCCAGCTCGTGTATATTGACCCAGCTCGTGGATATTGCCCCAGCACGTGGATACTGCCCCAGCACGTGGATACTGACCCAGCTTGTGGATATTGCCCCCCAGCTCGTGGATATTGCCCCCCAGCTCGTGGATATTGCCCCCCAGCTCGTGGATATTGCCCCCCAGCTCGTGGGTATTGCCCCCCAGCTCATGGATATTGCCCCCCAGCTCGTGGATATTGCCGCCCAGGTCCTGGATATTGCCCCCCCAAGCTCTCATGGATATGCCCCAGCTCAGACCCCAGACCAGACATGGGGCGGCTGTTCGAATGCTCTATCGGCATTCGGACAGCCGCCCCATGAGCTCCTTATACTTACCTTCCCGAGCGGCGAATGGAAAGTTTCCCCGCTTCCGGTCGTTGAAGGACCCAAGCCTCCCACGTGACCGGGGCTTGGGTCCTTCAGAGAGCGGAAGTGAGGGAAGTTTCCCTTCGCCGCTCGGGGGTTGGATGCGCGCGGCAGCCGGTGGATGCTGCGAGCGCAGCCTCTACCCGGCTGCCGCGCGCATCCAACCCCCGAGCGGCGGAGGGAACTTTCCCTTCGCCGCTCGGGGGTTGGATGCGCGCGGCAGCCGGGTAGAGGCTGCGAGCGCAGCCTCTACCCAGCTGCTGTGTGCATCTTGTAACCGCCGCGGCGAGCGCACAGCCGGCTTGTGCCACGGCGGTTGCATGCGCGCGCAACCAACCGCCGCTGGTTGTGCGCGCATGCGCAGAGTAAGGCTTGGCGACGGACACGCCAAGCCTTACTCTATTATAGTATAGATGTATAACGAGGTCTGTTTTTTTCTTTGCAGAACACATACAGCTGGATTATCTTCTCACAGTCTGTCCAGCAATGACTTTTGATACAATACATTTTGTCAGTATCAGTACCATGGATAGTTACAAGCCTGCCGTTATCCATGGTGCTGATATGAAGAACTAGATCGATAATATGTGTTTCACCATCGGCGACTGTCCATGGTTCTGATCTGAGTCAGTGTATTGCATCAAAATTCTTGGCTGAACAGAACACATATGGACGGACTGTGAGAAGATAATCCATCTGTATGTGTTCTGCAAAGAAAAAAACAGACCTCATTATACATTTAAAATAAATTAGGAAGAACCCTAAATATTAATCCAAAAATTCCCGTTTAATGCAAAAATAATCCTAACAAATAAATAAATGCAGACACTTCTGCCTGTAAGTGAAAAAAATGAATGCTTTAAGATATATTTAATAAAAACAGGAATTTTGCACTGGAATAAGTGAAAAAAATGATGGACAATACGAAATTACGAAATCAGCAACGGAACCGAAACGGACTCAATACGATATGAAATTATGTTGCCCGTAATTAACCGAAACAGAACCGAAATCGCGAATAGAACAAAAATTATTTGCAATTTTACAAATTTCATGTCCATACGAAATAACGAATTTTTTTCGTTTCGTATCGGGAAATATTTTGGATGGTGTGTATTTCGTTGCCGGTCTGGTTCGGAACATCGGAAGAATCCAAGGCACTGAATCGGCCCGTTTCGTGAGAAAAACAAATTGGTACGAAACGAAACGCACATCCCTAATCTGGATCTAGAAGAGGTTTTACCAGATAATCCCCGAATGATATACAGGGGTAGTAAAAATGTAAAGAGTACTTTAGTTAAAAGCCACTTAAAAGAAAGAAAGAACCGCAACCAATTTGGTTTAAAACATTTTTTTATAACTTCACTTGTTTGGCTCCAGGGGGGCTGAATAGCGATTTCGAATTGTGTCACTTTTTATGATTTTCTGTATTTAATCTATTCTACACTTTTATATTTTTTCTAGATATAGCTCATTGGGATTTAGTCCCCTTTTAATAGTAGTGCTTTTATTAGAGCAAGAAATAGAGTAGTGCCACCCTCTATTCTATTATGGTAGAACATATGATTACATGCATGTATTTTCTTTCTCTTTTATGTAAGTATTTGTTGAAGGGAGGCTTTTGGAGTGGACTCAATTCCACCACGAACTTCCCAATGAAAGTTAAAGATGTCGAGCACTATCAGGGTTATTCAGAGAGAGAGGTGAAAAGCAGAGAATGACTGGAGAATGGAAAATAAGATCAAAATAGCCGATTTGGAAAGTGAATTGAATGGGAGAATTTTTCTGGTTTGGCTATTTTTACCTAGAATTTTCCATTCTCCTGTTATTCTCCTGCTTTTCACCACCACCACACAGCATTCAAAGGTCGGGCCGCTTTCTCTGAATCCAGCGGCTGATGGCCGCATTTTCTTGATCCAGCGGCCTCGGCTTCAGTGTGGCAGGCCGGCCTGCAGCTGCTGTGGGCCTATTTTCAAAACGGGCCTGGAGCGGCCGCTCCATCCACCCCTATGATAATCCGGCCCTGTGTACATGTACGCCGGGTCCCGTAACCTTCCTTCCGCCTGATACTTACCTTCCTCGCTGGGCTCCCACATGCCTCTTCACGGGGCCCAGCAGGCGTGAAGATGTCATCACAGTGCGTGATGACTTCATCACCAGGCACCCCCTGGTGCCTGCACTTAAAAGGAAGGGGTTCATTTGGAGCCCTCTATCTCCTCAATGGTTTAAGCTACAATAAAACAAATTGCACCGCTGGAAAGGGGAGAGTTTCCCCTTTTCAGCGGTGCATAGCATTAACCATTGTGCTGCCAAATCGCGATTCAAACCAGGAGGTGGCTGACATCTGGGATGTCAGCCAAGCTTCCGGGTCACCCTCCCACCCACTGACATCCTCACCATATGTGTGAGGACATCAGTGGGCAAGTTAACCCCCTAGCTGCCAAGTGGAAATAGGGGGATCCTTTGGATCCCTGTATCTCCTGATCCTTGACAGCTAGAAGATAATGTCTGATATCATTGGAAAGGCCTTTATCATGGCCTTCCAATGATGCCAAACATAACCAGTTTAAAAAAATTAAATAAAAAAAAAAAAAAATTCAAATTTAGTTTTTTTAAAATAGTTTTTTGTCTGGGGGTTTAATTAAATAGAACTTAAGTTGGCATCTAAAAATTATGAGCATAAAATGGTCAGAATGAGCTCAGCGCACAAAGGTGAACTGACAGCAGTGAAGGAGTTAAAAAGCAAAAAAATGGGCATTTCTAATCTCAGGACAAAAGTTCAAGACTATTTAGCCTGGATATTTTTTGGCAGTTGTAGATTTTGGGGATTACATTATGAAAAAGTGTGTTTTTTCCATCATATTTCATATTTTTTTTACAGTACATTATACGATATGATGGAAATAATGGTATTTTTAGAAAGTCCATTTAATGAAGGGAACAACGGTAAATAGTATGTGTGGGTTGCATAAACAAGTAAGAGGAAAATTTGACCTAAACACAAACAGTGCAGAAATGTAAAAACAGCAGCGGGCACTAAAGGAGGAATTTTCATAAAACTGCTAAAACTGTTAAAAAAGATGTTTAAAACAAGAAAACGCATGGAAATAATCGAAAAGGTCCCTTAAAAAAATAATAAAACGGTCTTATACTGAAAAAAAGCCATAAAAAAATGAGAATCAAAAATTTTGCTGAAAAAATACCAAATAAATAAATAAGCTTTTTTCTGCACATGAAAAGAATAAACGGTTGAAAAACAAGTTTATAAGAACGCAAATATTTTTTTACATTGAATCCTATAAGATTCACCTGTTTAAACCTGTCGAACTGAACCACCAGAGACATGATCATTTCGCCAAAATTTCAGTGCAGTTCTGCGTTCTCTCTGATTAGATTAACCATTACTTCTCTATGGGACAATATCACTGACTGCACAGTATTTCGTTGGCAATTCACCAATATTTAGCGAATTGGCAGCTTTCTGAAAAGACGAATTGCCACGAATTTGCACCGTACAGTGAAATCGACCATTCAGGGCAATTTGGTGGCAAGTTCGGCTCTTATTGAATAGCCCTTTATGTACAGTCAGGTCCAGAAATATTGGAACATCGACAGAATTCTAACATCTTTGGCTCTATACACCACCACAATGGAGTTGGAATGAAACAAACACAATGTGCTTTAACTGCCAACTGTCAGCTTTAATTTGAGGGTATGTACATCCAACTCAGGTGAACGGTGTAGGACTTACAGCAGTTTGCAGATGTGCCTCCCACTTGTTAAGGGACCAAAGGTGTTACATCCACAGCCGCCGCTGTGCCCCCTGGGGGGGGGCTGGGCAAGAAGGGGGACCGCTGGCTGGTTGGGTGCCAGCAAGTTCTGCTGGCAGATCGGCATCTGAGGGGGCGGGGTCAGGTGTGGTTACCAGGAGCCACAGGCTTTAAAACAGGGCTCAAGTAGTTGCCTCATCGCCCTGTTGTGGAGTTCATTTCATGCACCGCTACTTCCTAAATCTATTTGAATTTACTGTTGACGACCCTGCTTTGTATGAGATTCCTGCTCCTGTTATTTGACCCGGCTTGGCTTTTGACTACTCTCTCTCTATTGTGTATTTTATGTTGTTCGTTTATTTTAGTGATTTAACCCCATGCTGTTTGCTGGGTTGATCGCTCGCTGTTTGGTTTCTGTCCCATCACGTTTGGGGATATCGTTTGTAACCCTCCGGGGTCCCTTTACCCAGGCTACTACTCATGTTAATGTTTTTGCAAAGACCACGAAAACAAACAATTGTTTATTTCTGTTTAATGTTATTTATAATCGCATCTCTGTACATATTAGCAATAACAATCTTGTATGCAAGTCAGTACCTTCCGAGAGTCACCAGGTATCTACTAATCCTAAGTATTTACCAGAACGATTGGTTTCAGCATCTCTGACTCATACTTCATGGACTGTCGTTCCACATATGCTGTTTCTGAGCGTGTCCTAAGTAATCAGTTGATCTCGAAACCTTCATAGCTTAGAGACAATTCAGTTAGTCCTTGTGTCTCCTTGGCTATTAAGTTACAGTCTGTAGTTTATAAACCTTTTGTGTTATTCATGCAGATACATTTGCCCTCAAGGATCTCATCTCCGCTACTCGTGTGGCAGCGTTACCGCTACGGTTACAAAAGGTAATGGAACAATTGGCTTCTCAGTGAAGCAAGCCATCATTAGGCTGAAGAAACAAAACAAACCCATCAGAGAGATAGCAAGAACATTAGGCATGGCCAAAACAACTGTTTGGAACATTCTCAAAAAGAAGGAACGCACTGTTGAGCTCAGCAACACCGAAAGACCCGTGAGACCACGGAAAACAACTGTGGTGGATGACCGAAGAATTCTTTCCCTGGTGAAGAAAACACCCTTCACAACAGTTGGCCAGATCAAGAACACTCTCCAGGAGGTAGGTGTATGTGTGTCAAAGTCAACAATCAAGAGAAGACTTCACCAGAGTGAATACAGAGGGTTCACCACAAGATGTAAACCATTGGTGAGCCTCACAAACAGGAAGGCCAGATTAGAGTTTGCCAAACAACACCTAACAAAGCCTTCACAGTTCTGGAACAAGATCCTATGGACAGATGAGACCAAGATCAACTTGTACCAGAGTGATGGGAAGAGAAGAGTATGGAGAAGGAAAGGAACTGATCATGATCCTAAGCATACTACCTCATCAGTGAAGCATGGTGGTGGTAGTGTCATGGCGTGGGCATGTATGGCTGCCAATGGAACTGGTTCTCTTGTATTTATTGATGATGTGACTGCTGACAAAAGCAGCAGGATCAATTCTGAAATGTTTCGGGCAATATTATCTGCTCACATTCAGCCAAATGCTGCAGAACTCATTGGACGGCGCTTCACAGTGCAGATGGACAATGACCCAAAGCATACTGCAAAAGCAACCAAAGAGTTTTGGAAGAGACAGAAGTGGAATGTTATGCAATGGCCAAGTCAATCACCTGACCTGAATCCCATTGAGCATGCATTTCACTTGCTGAAGACAAAACTGAAGGGAAAATGCCCCAAGAACAAGCAGGAACTGAAGACAGTTGCAGTAGCAGCCTGGCAGAGCATCACCAGGGATGAAACCCAGCGTCTGGTGATGTCTATGCATTCCAGACTTCAGGCTGTGATTGACTGCAAAGGATTTGCAAGCAAGTATTAAGAAGGGAAAGTTTGATTTAAGATTATTATTCTGTCCCATTACCTTTGGTCCCTTAACAAGTGGGAGGCACATCTGCAAACTGCTGTAAGTCCTACACCGTTCACCTGAGTTGGATGTACATACCCTCAAATTAAAGCTGACAGTCTGCAGTTAAAGCACATTGTGTTTGTTTCATTCCAACTCCATTGTGGTGGTGTATAGAGCCAAAGATGTTAGAATTGTGTCGATGTCCCAATATTTCTGGACCTGACTGTATCAGTGCGTGCATATGTTCTAAAAGATACTTGCAGTCTCACCTAAATAAGCCATACACTTCAGACTTCAGCGTAAGCATCTTTATCAGAGAACATTATAAACACCATTATGATATTTTCTAGCATGTACTATTCTTTTATATTGCTGTACACGATATAGACAATATATAATGACTCACAGGGAAAACCTGCTGCAAACTCACTGAACACCCACCGGAACCGCCTCAAAAAACACGCCAAACACGTCAGAAAAAGCTGACGACCCGTCGATCACAGCACAGACCAGCCTCTGGAAAAAGCTGACAAGGTGACGAATGGGGTAAAAAAAATCAAAAAAAAATCAATATGATTGAAAGTTTCAAAATTGAAACGCTGTTTGCAAAAAAACTGCTGAACGAAGATGCCTGGAATTTACACATAAGATCCAATGGATGATAATAAACAGGACTGCTACAGAAAAAAGGGAAAACGCTATTAAGCCTTTCGCTGCTGAGGCTTTTCACACCTCTGTGCTGAGGTCATTTTTACCGGTTTTGCTCATCATGTTTAAACGCGTTTTGAAGGCTTATTTTAGTATATGACCCAGACATGTTATATATCGTTCTTTCCGTCAGACTCGGTAGATTCATAATATGTCATTATTATATGTATACGTCATGACCTGTCTGTATATTATAACAAAAAATGCAATAAAATATGAATTTTCAATAATTTACAATGTGTAAAGTGTTTTTTTTTCACATTTTAACATGCGAGCAATTGCGGTTATATTTTGTATGGGGTGTGCTTGTTAAAAAAATTAGAGCTGGGGTCTCGTTACATTTTTTTTTGGGGAAAATTACACAATTTTTAACAAACGCACCGCATACAAAAATCGTTAGTGCAGCATCATTGTTCACATTATAATTGAAATGGGAACAATATTGCTGCATTAACGAACCAAAAAAAAGAAAAACAAAATGTTTATTTTTTTTTTAAATATATTTTTATTTTTATTTTTTATTTTTTTTAAAAAACTTTTTTCACAGTAGTGTTTGGTATCGTTGGAACGGCCATGCTCTGGCCGATCCAACCATACCAAACCTTAACCCCTAGCTGCCACGGATCGGGAGATAGGGAGTTCATTGGAACTCCCTATCTCCACCGTTGGTGGCAGTTAGGGGCTAACTCTAGGACTGGCGTCATCGTGCTATGCATGATGACGCCAGTCCTCAGGGGGAGTTCCCGGAGGCTTGGCCGACATCCAAGATGTCGGCCAGCTCCGGGAAAGGATCACGAACCGGCGCTTTTCAGCGCCGATTCGTGATCCGGCTCCCCAGGGGTTAATGCCAGGTACCATTTGGAAGGGCAGGCTGTGCCTTTCCAAATGGTGCCAGGGTTAACCCCCGCAACGCTGCCGATCGGGAGGGAGAGAGGTCCGAATCGAGGATGTCAGCCCGCACCTGGGGGGCCAGCGATCGGCCGGAACCCGGCCGAACGCTGACCCCAAAGGGAGGACGCGCTCAGAGCGTCCTCCGCACAGCAGGAGCCATGCGGAGGATGCGCTGAGCGCGTCCTCCGCATGGAAGTGGTTAAAAAAAGAGCAGAAATTATTTATTTTTACGAAAAATCCTGAAAAATGCCTAAAAGATCTTAAAAAATCTACAAATAAAGAGACTTTTTACTGCAGATTAAAATAATAAATGGTTTATTAGATATTGAATTAAAAACAGGAATATTTTTAACATTGAAGACTATGGGATTCGCCTGGATAAACCTGTTGAATGAAACCACCGAACAGCAGGGCAATTCGGCAACTTTTCACTGCTGTTCGGTGTTCTCTGAATAGATTAACCATTGCTTCTCTATGGGGGATTTCACTGCCGTCGAACAGGCACCATACTTACTGGCATTTCGCCAAAATTTGGCAAACTGCCTGCTCTCTGAATAGCCCAATGGCCATGAAATGTCACCGTATGGGGAAATTCCCTGTTCGTTGGCATTTCGGGGCCAGATCGATTCTCTCAGAATAATCCCTTAAGTATCCAGGATTTATACTTCTTCCCCCAATAGCTTAATATTACATCCAGAGCATGTTATTTCCGAACAGATGAAAAAAGCTGTCATATAAACATTTACATTTCTTAAGGATTTCAATTCTGACGCATTTAAATTATAATGCAAATGACTATATGAAAGTCTTTGCCTGTGTGTGTGTATGGAACAAGCGGCACTCTGGTATCTAGAATAAAAGGTATTTATGAATGGAAATTCCACATGGTCTGATGGTGTTTTAAACAAGCCATGGAATAATAAACTTGTAGTTCTTTTACATCCCGGTTGGTCCTTGCTGTTTAATGTCATTTAAACATGGGCGGCACATTTTTTTTTAAGTAAAATTTAAAGTTTACTGTCACAGACACTCATAATATGTGAGATTTAAACAAATATAAAAGGAACATTTCTTTCTGCAGAGAGTTTAGAAGTTTAGGAATTCATTAAGGATTCTTCTAATCTAACAGCATTTTGTTTTCTAGAACTAGTACTTTTGTACCCAGTACTGATTAACCCCTTCAATACCAAGATTTGTTATATTTGATCTGCAGGGCACCTGATGACCCAACATCAAGTATTTATTTATTTATTTATTTATAAAGAATTTTACCAGGAAAGATACATTGAGATTTCTCTCGTTTTCAAGTATGTCCTGGGTTCAAGAACATTAAAATGTTACAGCCATTACAGAAATACATTGCTAATTACAATGCAAAATATAAAAAAAAAAAGTATAATGGATATGAATATTAAAAAGAAAAAAAAAAGTAAAAATGGATATTGCAAATTAAACTCATTTTATTTTGGCCTCTAGATTATACCCATAACACTTTAGTACTATGGGTATGATGAGTGAGGTGCTAAAACCTTTTAAAACCAGCTGGGAATATGTGTCTGAATGATATATCTCAAGCTCATCCTGCACAGAGACCAGAACTGCAGTAGCTCCTTGTCGCCAGTAGATGGCATCTACTGTTGGTTACAGTATGGAATACATTGGGAATATCCCAAATATTTCTTATCATATAGTTACATGGGCCAAAAAAAAGATGCAAGTCCATCGATTTCAGTCTTACACACATCACCTACTTTGGTTAATCCAAAAGAAGGAAAGAAAAACAGTCTCAAGCACCCGCCAATATGCAACAAACAGGGAAAAAATTCCTTCTTGACCCCAAATTGGCGGGCAGATTTCACCTTGGATCATGCAGCCATTATCACATATTAAATATTCTATTGTTGCAGAAAGTCGTCCAGTTGTTGTTTAAGAGTCTGTACAGACTCTGACCCAACCACCTCAACAGGCAGAGAATTCCACAGATTTTTTGATTTATATATTTATTTATAAAGGATTTTACCAGGAAGGATACATTGATATTTCTCTCGTTTTCAAGTATTACCTGGGTTCAAGAACATTGTATTTCTGTAACAACTGTAACAAATTCAAAGTAATAAAATGCAAGATATTAAAAAATCTTTATATATTGCGCTCACTGTGAAAAAAAACCTTATTAATTAAAAATGATTTTCCAAAAACACACTGGTTCCTGAAAGTGGTTATCTTGGAAATCCACTGGCAGTGATGGGGTTAAAAGGTAAACTAGCTGTAAGAAGAAATGGCTCTTCTTATATTCCAAATGAAGTGCTAGATATTTTTGGCTTTAGTTCATATCATTGGGGGTAACAATTATAGGATTCCATAGAGACATACAGGGTTATTCAGAGAGCGGTGAAAAGCAGGAGAATGACTGGAGAATGGAAAATTCGAGGTCAAAATAGCCAAACCAGAAAAATTCTCCCATTCATCTCACTTTCCAAATCGGCTATTTTGACCTAGAATTTTTCATTCTCCAGTCATTCTCCTGCTTTTCACCGCTCTCTGAATAACCCTGATACTGTATGACCCCATGAAATGGTGAACCCTTTCCTAAATTTAATGTAAACTGAACCCTATTCTCTTAAACTCAAAATAACCCTCAATATCCCAGAGAGGGGCAACTGCCTCAAAATTGTTTGTGAATGAAATGCGCATGAAAATACAGACTACATGAGAAATAAATGAGACAAGGAGAATAGTGAGATACATCAAGGGCCGTACTAAAAGCTACAAACCCTTGGACAGAGACATTATACTTTAGGAAGCAATAACACAGTCCCTGTAATTAAATGTGTGGAAGATTAGTAATGAAGAATAACTGATTAGTTAATTATTAATAACACTTCCCCTTATTTTAGGAGTGTAACAGAGCCACCATGGTAACTCATTTGTAGGTGTTATTGAATTGATTTGATTGATTTGTAGGTGACATTGAAACAGTGGGCCAATAAAATTACATTTCTGATTGGACAGTTGGTGCACAACCATGTACAAGAAATAGTTATTTATAATAGTATTTAGAATATTATTTATCGAAACACTGTGCACTTTTTAGTTTATAAGTGCTATTGACCGTTAAGGCCATAGAAGTAAGGTAAATAAAGAGTTACAACAGCCCAACAATAATGGATGGGAACATTCAGAAAACACATTATACTATATCATCATCTGAAGCCGTATTGTTTCTTTTAACGCCAAACTGCATCGAAATGTCAGTGAAATGCTCTGATTGTGGGTGATTCAGTTTGACAGGTTTAAACAGGCGCGTCACATAGGATTCAATGTAAAACAATATTATCATTTTCATTTTTTTTTATTCAACCGGTAACTCTATTCATTTTCAGCAAACACCTTTATATATTTTTTATATTTTTTGGACAATATTTTTGGATCGCAATTTATCTTAAAAGAGTTTTTTTTTATTTTGTAACAGACCTTTTTATAGATTATTAAAGGACCCTTTTTTATTATTTAGACACATTTTAATGCATTTTTATTGGTTTAAACACCTATTAGAATAATAGCAGAGTTCTGGCTTTTTTTCTGTAGTTCGGCGGCGTTTGGCAGTCAGTTCGGCGGTATTCGGCGACTCCATGAACGCCGCATTTCTGAGACCCTGTGCTGAATAGTGAATTCACCACAGGGTCAGCAAAATGGAGTCGCCAAAGCCCACTGAAGTACCGGAAAGCACTGAAATGTCAGTGAAATTTCAGTGCTTTCTGAATGACCCCTCATGTATACACTGAATCCTGTCCTCATGAAGTCAGAATGTTGCTTATGCAGTTGTATTGGCATTGGTGCTCATGCAGTTCAGCTATCTGATCCTGAATCTGCCACAATGGATGTTAAAGGTACATTTAATTGTTTATCAATCTTATATTTTATATATTATATAGTTAATATTCTACCTATTATTATTATATGTATAGTAGTATATTATAGTAGTGTATTATTATTATTATTAATATAAATATTATATCTCGAAAGCTTGTCTTTTAAATGTAACATAAGTCCAATAACTAAAGGTATCAATACTACTGCTGTACTCGTGATTTTAGTATTATTATATTATTTATAGTAGTATATTATAGTAGTGTATTATTAGTAATATTATAATATGTATAGTAGTATAATATAGTAGTGTATTATTATTATTATTATTATAAATATTATATCTCGAAAGCTTGTCTTTTAAATGTAACGTTAGTCCAATAACTAAAGGTATCAATACTACTGCTATACTCGTGATTTTAGTATTATATATATTATGTATAGTAGTATATTATAGTAGTGTATTATTAGTAATATTATAATATGTTATAGTAATAATATAGTAGTGTATTATTATTATGTATAAATATATATATGTCTTTTAAATGTAACGTTAGTCCAATACTAAAAGTATACTACTACTGTACTCTTATTAGTATATTATATTATGTATATATTAGTATATATAGTAGTGTATTAGTATTATAATAGTATGTATAGTAGTGTATTAATAGTATTATAATATGTATAGTAATATATTATAGTGGTGTATTATTAGTATTATTATAATATGTATAGTTGTATATTATAGTAGTGTATTATTTGTATTATTATAATATGTATAGTAGCATATTATAGTGGTGTATTATTAGTATTATTATAATATGTATATTTGTATATTATAGTAGTGTATTATTTGTATTATAATAATATGTATAGTAGCATATTATAGTGGTGTATTATTAGTATTATTGTTATAATATGTATAGTAGTATATTATAGTAGTGCAATATTAGTATTATTATAATATGTATAGCCGTATATTATAGTAGTGTATTATTAATATTATTATAATATGTATAGTCGTATATTATAGTAGTGTATTATTAATATTATTATAATATGTATAGTAGTATAGTAGTATAGTAATATGTATTATAGCATATTAGTATTATTGTTTTAATATTTATAGTATTATAATATTAACTTGTGCTGAATCCATGGAACACATGTACAGTTCTATTCAATCTCTATTTTCTAGGTCTGTACAGTTCTTTCTATCAAGTCAGACACATTCCCTGTCAAATATAAAGAAGGATGCCCACTATCAGGCATTGCAATCTCGTGCCTCCAGATATTTTGGAACTACATTTCCCTTTGTTTCTCTGCCAATGTATCATCACAGGAGACATATTTGTGAAACATCTGGAGAGCCAAGGTTGCCAACCCCTGCCCTTTATAATCTGAATAAAGGCCCTTTGCAAGATACAACCTGACATTCACCTATCTGTACCATGTTAATTGAAATACAGGAGGTTTTCCAAGTTTAACACAGAACTCTCACAGCTTTAGCCTCTAGAGGGAGACCTTACCTAACATTGCCCAGAAAAACATAAGCTTACAAAAAACAGCAGGGAAATTAGAAAGCACATCATATCAGTGCTTGCATTTTATACGAAATATCAATATTTATAGAAACAAAAAATATATATAAATGTAATTAATATATTATGATAAATATTGATATTTTTTAGAATACTGTATATTACATCTCTAATGTGTTTATATAAAGTTTATATATTTACATATTACCTGAAAAAGGGAAAAATAGCAGACTTACTTTTCTTAATAATGGCTGCTACCTCAAGGCTGATTAGGGTGGAAGTGCACGTTTATTTTATTAATACATACACCAACCAATCAGCGACAGCACTCACAAAGTCGGTATCTCAGGTTCTGCTGTTTTTTTAATATCTCTTTCCAGTCTTTTTACTCTGATCTGAGAATCTTCCCATTTCATATTATCAGGAAAGGAGACCTAGCACAGCCTTCCTGACAGAGGAAGAAAAAAAATGGCATGTATTCTACAAAGTAAGTGCCATTTTACCTAAGAAAAATAAAAATATATTTTTAGGTTTAACCCACATATTATGAATTAAGAAAAATTAGCAGTGCGTTTGCACATTTTAATGCAAAATAGCTGAATTTATACAATTTTCAAGACATTTTCTCACTTATTTTTTCTGATCCTGAATTTGCTGACTCCACTATAAATTATATTTTCCTTCTTGTTAATTGAATAAATCCAAATGTATTTTTACTATGCAGTTTCACAAGAGATACATGTGCTGGAAGAAAAGCTCTGTAATATATATATATATATATGTTTTTAAATGGACATGAGTTTTCCCAGAAAATTTTAGGTTAAGTGAAAAAAAAATCTCCCTATGTTTACAAAAAAAAAACGTATTGCTGGTGTGATATTAAATATTTTTCTGCGTCATAAGCCAGTGAGTGGTTTTAATCATTATCAGCTATTATGTCATCAATATTGATTATACAATGATAATATGATGATAGTGTTTAACCCCCATAAAGATACAATAATGGCATAATATCATATCATAACAATTTATTCTTAAAAGTTTGTAAAGAGATATCTCAAGTACAGTATTGTGAAAGCAGCTTGGAATTACTTTCATGTAAGTGAGGAAATAGTAGTACCTTTTTAATATTTCTGATGCCCAATTTCACTGCTGAAAGTACATGCTTCATAAAAAAAATTATATGAGTTTGTTTCGAAACATATTTAAAAAAATTCAGAAAATTAGTTCATTAGAACATCGTTTTCTATTTACCTTTTTTAAAAGGAGAGATTAATACAGTCAAAATAAATGTTAATAATTTTTAAAAAATTCCCATAAAATTAATTTGATTAATATCTAATAGCAAATTTACAAATAAACATAGGCTGAATTATTTAAAATAAACCAGAATAACATAACACATATTAATTGTATACATAAATAGAATTATAGGAATATTATCAGAGGAGTTTTATTCAATGTGTAAGATCATGGTCGTTAAGTTCATAAAATTTAATGCTTATATCTTTTAATTTAATCTCTTCATTTAATTGTAATTATGTTTTTAAAAATGTAAAAAGCGCTGTGTATAAATCATGTTTTTTTAAAACAAATCGCTAATGAAAAATAAAAGGTAAATGTAAATTGAGGATTGTGTTAATGCATTATTTCTTGTAAAACAATATACTTCCAAAAATAAACAAGTTAGTTGATTGCGAAACTGTTTCAATTGTTGGATATCCATCTGATTTACAGGATATGTTTCTGTATAAAATAAAATTTGTTCCCTTTTTTTCCTTTCTTTAGTTAATTCCTTGTTGAAAAAACAAGGTCAATGCGTCCATTTAGAACATATTGAGTCTGCTAACTCGCTGGTTATCATATGCTGTGTTTATAATTACTAATAAATGTCTATGCAAAATGAAGCATGTTCTTCAAGGAACAAAATTAAATATGCAGTATTTGAAATAAACAAAGAAGAGCTAAATTAATTTACATTTTTTTCATTAATAAAATTGAGGTCCTAGTTGTCTTTATTTTAACGTATGGCATGAAAAAAATTTGTGTCACAACTTCCTTCCTTCTTTCCAGCTGAATTACAGATATCATAAAACTGAGGAACGCAAACTGTTATTTGTACACACTAAATGGGTTTCAGTCTAGCATTTTTTTATAAAAATATTTTCATATTTTATAATTCCCTATATGTAATATACATAGAGTCAGAATCACATTTTCTGTTTTAAAATGTAATTAATATTACCATATAAAAGCATCTTAATTATCGAGCGTTTTTAATCTTAGACTTTTTTGTCATTAGATTTTTGTATTGTGTAAAAACACATACACATATTAAAATATGAATTGGTTAACATTTTTATAAACTATAGCAAGAAGTAATTATTAAAAGCAATATGTATTTTTTTAATAAAAATAATCTCATTAAAATTGGTAATGTTAAGTGTTTTATCACTATTACATTCATTACAATTATTTAATGTACACACAATCCAATCTCTTGTCTGTCTACCCAATAAAAGTAATTCAAGGGTCAATATTAAAAAGAATCATGTAATCTTCTTATTTCCAAAATTATATATTTTTTTACAGAATTATTAATGTATGTATTTTCTTTGTTGAATAAATAAATGTTGTATTCATATATTATTTTACTGGATATCCTGTGGGAAAAATAAAAACAATGTACTATTGAAATAAAAGGGTAAAAACATTTGTGTAATTTAAGCCAGGTATTACAAATGGGTGTAATAATAGGATTTTTTGTGTTTTGGGTATGTAACATGTTTTCAGACTTAACCCTCTGATCCGCATTCCAAGCTACACCTATCTATTCACTCAGTGAAATGCCTCCTGTTGTTGTAATATTCCTGTCATCACTTCATTAGAGCCTTTACTGATGTTCATGGACCAGTTCGGAAAATACACCTGAACAAGCAGTAGACAAATAAGTATTTCAAGATGTAATATGAGAACAATCTATTGAAAAAGATAAGTTATTTAGTAGCAAAAGGGACATATAATATGTGTGTAATAGATACTGAAGTAACGTAACGCAAACTAACTCTTTCAGTGCCACGTTCTTGAAAACCTATAAAGCATATCATTTGTTTAAACAATCGGGTAAAACAATTATCCTGGAGGGTTAATTATTGTGAGTTATTATACGGTATTATTATCATTATCATTTATATAGCACCAACTGTTTCCTCAGCGCATTATAATAAAGAAAGGGGAATTAAAGTAAGAAAATTACAAACGCATGAAGCGGAAGACAGGAGGTGTAAAGGACACTGCTCAGACGCGCTTACTTCAAGAGAATGGAGAGAGTATCTAACAATGCCATATTATTAAAAACTGTATAGCATTCACCTTCCGTTTTTACATTCATATTTTACAGAGATCAAGGGGTGACCTTTCTTCAACATGGCAGCTGAGGAATATAAAATATAAAATAGTAGATCTAATTTGATATATATATATATATATATAATGTATAAGTACTTGTAACTGTAACTCAGGTGGAGCGGAACTATAACCGTATGTTTTTTAACTTATTTTTCAATAAATTTTTGTGATTTTATTAGTAAATCCGGATGTGCTGTCCATATTGTTTTGATATATATATATAATGTATAAGTACTTGTAACTGTAACTTTTTATTTCTGTAACAACTGTAACAATTCAATGTTCTTGAACCCGGGACATACTTGAAAACGAGAGAAATCTCAATGTATTCTTCCTGGTAAAGTTCTTTATAAATATATATATATAATGCAGTATTGGGGACACTACATATGCATTTTAAACTGTAATTCACTGTGTAATTCACAGGGTGGTTTTCGTATTTTTTTTTATTTTCAGAGGACTGATTCCCAAAATGACAGCAGAATGGCTTTCCACGAGCAAGTTAAATGAAGAAAAATGTACCTCTGATAATCCATGGAGAAATCGTGAGCGGTTTCCCTATTGCCCAGAAAATGAGCAGTAGATTCCATTTCAATAAATAAATAGGACTCCTTGGAGCAGTGTAAAAATGGCGAAGATTACTGTTATTAACACTACAATACACCAAACGCTGTGAGACGCAGGTTAATAAAGTCGCATATGTATCTAACACAGTTACTACTGTGGTCCTTTTCTCCGGCCTATACTATATTCAGTGTTTACAAGGGTCTAATAGGTATGTGTAGGAACGCTGCTATATGTTTTATATAGTAAAGGATATGCCAGAAGTGTCATCATTTCCATGAATTATTTAATGCTATCTTACACTGACTAGGAAGTTCTAGAGAGAGATGTTTGTGTATTAAACAGAGACATACACCACTCCATTTCCAAAGCAGCAGTGATAGCAGCCAGTCTCATGGTTCATGTATTTCTTATGGCAGTTAATTGTCTGTTTCCTTCGCTACAGCATATTTGGCCTTAGCTGGCCTCTCTTACAAGTATTTTCTTTTCAACTTGCATTTCTTGGTGCAATACTCCTGATGAAGCCTACTATCCAACCATAATCAACATGTTCGAACTGATAAGATCAAGATGGCCCGAGGATATAAAAGTAATTTAACCTGTTCGTTGAGGACGTGTGGGAAATGTCTATTAGTTTCCTGCTATATAAGCGTTACAGTTACAAGTATTTATTAAGTGACAAGTTCCATAGCGCTTTACAATGGGTGAGATAGAAGTAATATACATACAAGTTAAACACGCAAAACAGTAGGAGAGAGGACCCTTCTTCAAAGTTTAAAAATCTAAGAGGAGAGTGGTGATACAATAGGTGAGGGTAAATAGCAGAGTATGTGAAGTAGTGGGGTGCATGGGGGCTGTGCGGGAAGATTGAGCAAGAAAGGTGCAGTGGGGGATTATGGAGTGAGCCAATAGACTTCCCCCAGATGGTTATGTGCTCATCAGCCATTTTGTAAGGTGATGAATATTGCCTGCCCTCTTCAAACTGACTGCATCCAAACCACTGCTGTGGCAAACTCCTATCAAGCTCTCCACCCGCATAGGTGGAGTTAGGAAAGAGGCTAGGTACAAAAAGAACATCCCTGTCCATTAAGGTGTAATTCATCCTACCAGGTTTGAGTCCAGGTCCAGGTGTGACTCAGAAGGATGCCAAATTTAGCATCCTATTTATACCCGAGGACAGCATGGTAGCAGGTTATCCAGCGATCCTTCCCTAATCCTCACACTAATGCTCCTGATGAAGCCAATTTACAGGAGAAACGCGCTGGGTGATAATTATAATAGCTAATATACAACAGCACCTCTGTGTTGTGTTGAGCAAGAGTGGTACCTATCCATAAAAGTGGTGACAGTACTTTGGTATCCAACTACCGTCTGATATCGTTGCTCCCTGTAATGTCAAAAGTCTTGGAAAAATGTGTCTACACACAATTACGTGATTATTATCAATATTGGAACTACTTAACTCCGGATCAATCAGGCTTTCGTCCAAATCACTCAACTACAACCGCCCTTTTAAAAGTCTGCAATGATATCCAAGCTGGGATGGAACAAGGAAACCTAAATGGAGCCATCTTCCTTGATTTTGCCAAGGCCTTTGACACGGTAGACCATGGCATCTTGTTAGAAAAACTTAAAAACTCTGGCATTGGTGATCGCACGCTAACCTGGTTTCAATCATATGTATCCGACCGATCACAATATGTGTCAATTTCTGGCAGCTCCTCCCTCCCGCTACCAGTCACTTGCGGTGTACCCCAAGGCTCAATACTAGGCCCCCTGCTATTCACAATATTCATAAATGATCTGCCCAACGTCTGCAAAGCCTCAACTGTACATATGTACGCAGACGACACTGTGATCTATACCAGCAAACCAAATCTCCCGCAGCTGGAGGCCGTGCTGCAAGAACAATTCACAGAGGTAGAAAAGTGGATCAAAAACAACAAACTTTTTTTAAATTCTGACAAAACTGTAACGATGCTCTTTGGAACAGCACCTAAACTACACAAATTGCAAAATCCCCATCTATGTGTTGGGACAAAATCAAATGGCACGCTGACCACAGTCACTTCTCTCAAATATCTAGGTATGTGGTTGGACCCTAATCTATCCTTTGGCCCCCACATCGAAAAACTCTCTTCTAAACTTTACCCCAAACTAGGTGCCCTGTACAGAAACAAATCCTGCCTGAGTCCCGCGTTAAGAAAGCAGATTGTACAGCAAATGCTTATGCCGGCTATTGATTACGGAGATGTAGGGTATGTAGCCGCCCCGCAAACACACCTTCATAAACTTACTACATTGTATAACTCATTCTGCCGCTTTGTGCTACAATGTAACTGGATGACCCACCATTGTGACATGTTAAAAGAGCTAAACTGGCCATCGCTGGAATCCAGACGCACCCTTCGCCTTTCCAGCCTGGTGTTTAAGAGCATCTCTGGGAAGCTGCCACCCTACCTGTATAGACTGCTTCCCCCAGCAGCTCCCTCATCCTATAACCTCCGATCCAGGACCAGCACCTTACTTGCAATACCACAATACAAAAAGACAGTGGCTCGGTCCTCATTTTCCTACAGAGCACCACAATTATGGAATAACCTCCCAGACACCATCAAATCTTCCCCAGTCTTAAGTCACTCAAAAGCTCCTTACTAACATACCTCAATACAGAATGCACCTGTAAACATGTAACCTAGTGACTATATTTCCTACATATTTATTTTCTGTTAATCTGTATATTTGTGTTGTTTTTTTTAATATCTTGCTTTGTATTACTTTGTATTTCTGTAACTGTAACACTTCAATGTTCTTGAACCCAGGACATACTTGAAAACGAGAGAAATCTCAATGTATCCTTCCTGGTAAAATCCTTTATAAATAAATAAATAAATAAATAAAATAAATAGCTAGCTCTTTATGGTGCATGAAGGCACTCAGCTAACAGTGCTTTGTCATAGAGGTTCCTTCCCATACCCATGGACATGGACCTCCACCTTTCCTTCCTTGCAGTCATTTTCCCTGGGCGAGGATTGTTTTTATCTAGAAACCTGATTATCCATAGCAAATCTAGGCGTATGCAAGGAAGCACAACTGCCAGTGTCATATCCAGTTCTTTATTTTGTTTAGTTATATGCCCAAAAACAATGCAGTGACTCTTCCCACAAATACTACACTGTTGTGGTGTAAGAAAGGGTTTGTCCCATTAAGCCAAGAATCCGAAATCTTCCAATTGCACCTAGAGATTTACATTGTATAACATGAAATTTGGAAAAATATTAAATTTTGAGATTTTATGTTGGCATTTTTTAATGACATCGATATTTATGCCCAATCGCGATACTCATAAAGCATCTTCATTGTTCTATTTGATGTTATTCTAATACGTAACACTTTTTTATTCTCATTGGTACCAAAACAGTTTATATTTATTGGCTTCAATGTTGTATTGTAATTTCTACTCAACTTGGCCAGTGTGTATAACAGTTACAGTTACAAGTATTTATAAAGCGCCAATAAATTCCTTAGCACTGGACAATGGGAGAGACAGAATGACAAATATACATACATTTTACACACACAGAACAGTTGTAAGGAGGACCCTACTCAAGAGCTTACAATCTAAAAGGTGAGGGGTGACACATTAATTGAGGGTAGATAGGGTATGTGAAGTAGCGGGCTGCATGAGGGCTGACTGGGAAGACGGAGCGAGACATGTACAGTGGGGGGGTCATGGAGTGAGCCAATAGGCTTCTCTAAAGTAATGCATTTTCAGAGACTTCTTGAAGGACTGGAGGGACGGGGAGAGTCTGGTGCGGGGGAAGGAGTTCCATAGAAAGGGGGCAGCTTTAGAGAAGTCCTGAAGGTGAGAGTTTGGGGCGCGAGGAACTGATAGTATAAGATCATTGGCAGAGTGAAGTGGTCGGGATGGGATGTACCTGCTAATAAGGGAGGAGATGTAGGCAGGGCCGCGGTTATGGAGAGCTTTGTACATGTGCACCAGTATTTTGAAATGGATTCTAAAGGAAACAGGGAGCCAGTGTAAAGATTGACAGAGGGGTGAGGTGTGAGAGGTGCGGGAGGTGAAGTGTATGAGTCTGGCACAGGCGTTCATTACAGACTGCAGAAGGAGTATCTGAGATCTCCTAAGGTAAGCGAGAAGGAGATTACATTAGTCAAGGCAGGAGATAATAAGCTGGAGATGGATGATCATTTTACTAGAGTCTGGATTAAGAAAGGGACGGATGCGTGCAATGTTTTTTAGGTGGGAGTAGCAAGAGTTTGTTAGAGACTGAATGTGAGTAGTAAAGGATAGATTGGAATCCAAGAGGACCCTGAGGCAATGAGCCTGAGAGGTAAGAGTAATAGTGGCACTATTCACCTGAAGGGGAACGGGCACAGGAATGGAGGTTTTAGAGGGAGGGAAGACGAGAAGTTCAGATTTAGAGAGGTTGAACTTTAGGAAACGGGAAGACATCCAGTCGGAGACAGCTGACAGGCAGGCTGTAACACGGTCCAACACAGGAGTAGAGAGATTGGGAGAGATTTGGGTGTCATCAGCAGAGAGATGATAATTGAATCTATAGGAAGAGATGATGTTGTCCAGACAAGCAGTATACATTGAGAAGAGTAGGGGACCCAGAACAGAGCCTTGAGGCAACTGAAGGAGGAACTGGTGGAGAAGAGGCACCAGCAAAGGAGACACTGAAGAAATGAAAAGAGATATAGGAAGAGAACCAGGAGAGAGTGGCATCACTGAGGCCACACTGAGACAGCCTGAGGAGCAGAAGAGGGTGGTCAACAGTGTCGAATGCAACGGAAAGGTCAAGAAGAATAAGGAGGGAGAAGTGACCTTTGGTTTTAGCGGCAGCTAAATCATTAGTGACCTTGGTCAGAGCAGTCTCAGTAGAGTGCTGGGAGCAAATGTCAGACTGGTGCGGATCGAGCAGAGAGTTAGCAGAAAGAAAACAGGTGAGCTGGTGATAGACCAGTTGTTCTAGAATCTTGGAGGCAAAGGGGAGTGGAGAGATCGGACAGTAGATCAAAAAGGAGGTAGGATCAAGAGATAGCTTTTTTAGAATGGGGCTGATCAAAGCACATTTTAATTTAGAGGAGAAGACTCCAGAGGAGAGGGATAGGTTAAATATATGAGTCAAAGCAGGGACAGTGACAGGTAGAACAGACCGAATAAGGTATGAGTAATGAAAATAATATTCCCCGTTTTTATTAAATATTTATTCAACTGTTTATTCTTTTCACTTGCAGCAAAAAGTCTCACTATTTATTCTTTAGATATTTTTCGGGATGAAATTTTTAGATTCCTTTTTTATTTTAAAACAACAAGGCTTTTTTTTCCCCTTCGCTCTGGCTGTGTTCAGCTGGTGATGAAACCTATTCAGTACCAAGGAAAGCAACTATTCTTGGTGCTGAAACCTATTCAACACCATTGATAACAGCTCCTCAGGGCTCCTCATGTACTCTGTTTCTACCCTCAATGTTCACTCGTGACACAAACAGGTCTATTTACTAAAAAGGTGAAACTTAGGAGAATTGGCAGGAGAAATGAACAATCTAGACCAAATTGCCGATTTGGAAAGTGAGATAGATGGGAGAAATTTCCTGGTTTGGCTATTTTGACCTAGAATTTTCACTTCTCCTGCCAATTCTCCTGAGTTTCCCCTTTATTGAATAAACCTGCAAGCCTTTTCATCGGCAGCACTGGTTCTCCCTAATCTTTAAACTAAAATCCACCTTTCAGATTTATTATGTTATCCTGACCATTTATGACAGCTCCTCTCTTTCTCCTCCACCCCAATTCTTCTAGATTGTATTATTTTCTTGAAGAAGTCACTAAAATAAATTTGGCGCAGCTTGCCGGGCTGTGCTTTGCTCTGTCGGGGCATATCTACCTTGCAGGAATTATCGGTCCCAGGAAGCCTGAGGTCTGAAGGTTGAGCAGCTTGTGGTTTCCACCAGAGGAAGGAGGGTATCCAGGAGACTATTTTCTACATCATGGTGAATGCTGGATTCCTATGTATTATGCTGTTTTGTATGCATATTGTTTATGTACTGCCACTTGTTTTGTGGTTGGTTCCCTTTATTTTTATATTCAAGATTAAATTTGTATGGTTTTACGCTATGATGTCCCCTCTGTATTTATGTTTGTATCTGTCGTATTCCAAGTATTGTACCAAAAGGTCCTGAAATATTAGGACCCTCAGTGGCATAGGTGAGTGCCATTGCGTTGGTGTGGTCACAATATGCTCAACCATTGTTTCATTTATGACAGTGCCTCTCTTTCTCCTCCACCCCAATTCTCATCTGAACAGGGCCATCTATACCTCTCATCCTTGATGACCAAATGTATTTGTGATTTTAAAGTGTTTAGTTCACTGCTCCTTAATCAATATCATTACAGAAACTGTTGAGGGCTATATAAATAATGATAAATAATCATATTAATCCCTCCTAACTAGTAACCCTATTTAATCTACCCCATAACACAATAGGAAGAAATGCACTGGCATTCAAAAGAAGTTAATTTGATGGTGAGAAATAAATAAGTGGAAATGATAACACAGCTTCAAAAAACTGCCAGAAGAATGGAAAAAATAATATCTGCATATGGGCCAAATGGCTGCATGTATAATCTATAGTAACACTTTCTATGTGCAAATAATATAGAACATGATTGCAATTACATAACCCGAAACATTCCTGTACAGCAGGCTTAATACCGGCATTACAACAAAGAAGCATGACAGGAGTTCAATTACCTAAAAAGTGAGTAACTACCTAGGGTAGTCACCTAATGAGAAGGAAGGACTCACTGAAGAAGAGCCTAATGTTGGGAAAGTTTGAGGGCAAAAAGAAGGAGACGACAGAATGAGGTGGTTGGATGGAGTCACTGAAGCAGTAGGTATGAGCTTAAATGGACTCCTGAAGATGAAACTCATCTCATCTCAGGAAGCATTATTTTACTGAGAGGGTGGTGGATACATGGAACAGTCTTCCAGTAGAAGTGGTAGAGGCCAAAACAGTAATTGAATTTAAGCAAGCATGGAATAGGCATAAGGCTATCCTAAATAAAAGATAAATCCAGGTAAAGTATCCATGTAATTGGGCAGACTAGATGGGCCGAAAGGTTCTTATCTGCCGACATTTTTCTATGTTTCTATATACTTTGATCACCTAATGAGAAAGAAGGACTCACTGGAGAAGAGCCTAATGTTGGGAAAGATTGAGAGCAAAAGAAGAAGGGGACAGCAGAGAATGAGGTGGCTGGATGGAGTCACTGAAGCAGTGTCACGGTGGGCCAGGCCTGGTATGAATGCAGAAGGGTGTGAGCCTATTGTGCAGTGATACACGATACAGATATAGAAAACACCAAAATATTTATTCTAAACTCCCTTGAAATAAACAAGAAAGACCTTAAGCAACAGCAGGGATCCAGAACTTAAGCACAATAATAAACTAAAAGAGATAACATGAGGGGACTGGATACTAAAGGAATAACTAGAGCAGAGCAGAGGTGGATGGCTGAGAGTAATGGGAGTAAAGGAGAACCTAATATAGAAGCAGCAGGGTGGAGAAAGTAACAAGATGCATAACAGGTAAGAATAAGGCAATGGTACAGAATATAACAAGCGAGGGTCTTAAATCAGGACAAGCAAACAAGATTGACAAACTCAATGCAATAAACAGAACACACACATATATGTATATATCCAGGAAAAATATATATATATGAACAAGCACAGAATGAACAGAACTACTAAACAGAACAAGAGGCAACAGGACGGTACATGAAATAAACCTGAAAACAGAAATCCTACAGAGTACCAGGATATACAGACAGGAGATCCAGGAATCAGAACTGCACACAAGCAGGACTGAAGTGAATAAAATGAGCATCAGAATCAGATTGAGGATCAGATCAGAATGAGGCAGCACCCTTCCTAGGGTGATGCCTCCTTTTAAGCACAGTAATCAGAACTAGAGTGAGTCCAGGTGAGGCTCCAGGGCGAGATATCCCAATGTAGTGCAGGAATCAGCATGGGTCAAATCAAAAGTCCAGGAACTAGAATAGTTCATAAGTATGTGCATGACAAGAGTCCAAAGGGAGCGCCAGGGACCCAGAAAGTCACAAGCAGTAGGCGTGAGCTTAAATGGACTCCAGAAGATGGTAGAGGACAGGAAGGCCTGGAGGAACGTTGTCCATGGGGTCACGATGGGTCGGACACAACTTCGCAACTAACAACACTAGGGTGAACAGCAATCTGGCATTAAGGCAGAAAAATGAGTTTTTATGGGTGAAATTTTGTTTTTTGTTAAAGCAAAAATGTGGATACGCATCTCTGAGTGTGACAGAGTTAACAATACATTAATAATATTATACTCTCTGCAAAGTAAAAAAGCCACATTACATTATCTCTCCTAAGATCAGAAAGATTAGCATGTGCCTACATGCAGCATAAATGTTATAAAGCTTGTACATGTACCACTTTCTAGCTAAAATAAGGCATCAAACAGAAGGGACTTGCATAGATAGGTGGATTATACACTAAAATATAAATAATTATTGCATGCAGAAAAACACATTCATACATGAAAACATCCAAATGCTAAAACAGAAAATGTTATTTTAAAAAGATATATTAACTTCAATATACTGTTAAATATTAATTGCAAGCAGGTATGTTTACTCAGAGTACGCTAGTCAGACTCCCCACGTGTTGTGTTTGGAGCTTTTACTTGGATTAAGAAATTAACCCCAAGATTTTTGTGGGATCTCATGAATGAGGTTCTTAATATTGAAATATGTGGAACGTAGCCAGCTGCCAGCTGCATGAGGGGGTCTCCCAAAATATGATTTTTTGTGGTGAGAACTATGGTTTCTTTTCGTTTGCTTTAGGTATTTTACTTAACGTATGACAGATTCCCAAATTAACTAGCTGTTTCAATTGGATTTTATATTCATGTTGGATTAATACCTGGTCTATCCATGGGCTGCAAATATTTTTGTTTTCTAAATCAATTCAGCCGTTACATTGCACTTACGACAGAACGCATATGGCAGCTGAAGAAATCTATACTGCATTTTCTTACAGGGCTATTCAGAGAAAGGTGGAACTCTGGAGAACTTTTAGAGAAGTGAAAATTCTAGGTCAAAATAGCTCATTTGGAAAGTGAGATAAATGGGAGATCTAGATCTAGTTGATCTAGAATTTTCACTTGTCTGATAGTTCTCCAGAGTTTCACCTTTCTCTGAATAGTTCCCTGTTAGTTTTGCTTCTTGTAGGGTAACTATTAAATGCAATACACTTTTATATTGATGTCAAATGATCTAGAGTGCGTCATTTTTATTATAGATTAAAAAAAGCATGGCTGCACTCAACCCGAACATGTATTTTTTAAAGGAGTTTCTTAGAGACCAATAAGAATATCATACAACATGTACATTCATCAATTCAGAGCATGCCACTATAATATAGAGCTAAATATTTTTAAAACTTGGAAAAAAAGATGGAGATTTGGTAACAAACTATGATCTTAAGCTTGCCACAACATCAATGTACTCCATCCACTGTGTCCTACACTACCATTAGGTTGGCATAGTGTAGGAGCTGCTGGGGTGTACTACTGGACTGCTCTTTTTCCGATATACCCACTGTGACAGGGAGGGGTGCAAAAACCAGGCTGGTCAACACTCAACATGTAATATAAAAAACCAGATAAGATGCACTCAGCCTTAGCATGCATTTTATAACCCCTTCACTACCAAGTGATTTTCCAGAAATTCACTGCCAGGAATCAGTGGATTTTTTTAAAAAATTGCCTGGTGAATTGCAGTTCTGGAGGAAATGAGCCAAAGTCAGACTCCAGTTAACAAAGTCAAAGGTCAGGGCAGGAGGTAAGGCTATTGGAAGTAGGTACAAACAATATAAATAAATATATATATATGTAAGGGTTATGGTGGAGGACAAAAGTGAGATAAAAAGCCTCCACGCTATAATTAGTTATGTTTATTATTGCAGAAGCCACTTGCACATCACAGCGATTCAAAGAACTGCATCCCAGAGCTCCTGTGCCACATTCCCCATATGCAGCAAGGAACTCTGGGTAGGATATGCAAATTACATCTGTCTCACTTTTTTGCATCCTGGGTTTGTTTTCACACAGAACCCTTAAATCAATGCCATGTCATACTAGATGGCTTCTTTTTTAGCAGAGATCAGGTTTATGCAACTGGTCAAAGCCACTTCTAGGACAGCGCTGTTTCGGGTTTAGTGGACCCTATATATATATATAATAAAGGGGAGGTAAATATGGGTACACAGCAAACACTTTATAAAATAGTGTAGTAAGAATAGAGGGGCAGATTTAGGTAGGATGGATGGCATTAACTCCACTCACCTGTTGTGCCGACTGGTTGGCACTGACGTCATCATGCTGCATTGATGCCAGCCTTATAAAACGAAGAAAGGGAATGTCGAAGCAGCGCCACTGTGAACAGCATTACAGTGGATGTACATCCTTGTCATAGGAGCAGGGAAGTTGCACCTGTGCCAGGTCTTTTCCTGCAGTGCGTGATGTGTCCCCGGAGATGTCTGCATTGAAGACTGCTGGTACGAGAAGGCCGGACAGCGCGACATCCTGACATATATACTTTAATGTAACAGTTTTTGATAACTGACACAATCTGTCAAAACAACTGAAGAATATCAAATTTTAACTTTAAACCACTAAGTCCACCCTTGTAGCCATAGACCAATGTTTTCACTAAATCACATGGAATGCTAGGTAAGCAGGGTATTCCTGCTATCAGAACAGGTTAATGCTTTTTGAGGCTTTTTATTGCACAATTGCTGTAGAAATAATTACAAAAAATAGCACTTTGGTTTTTTTTCTACAATTTCCAAACACTATGGTCATATTTTTCTGTGTTTTATGTGTTATTTCGGGTGTTAAAGAAATCCCCGTTTCCAGTATAATATCTTAATAATCGATATAATGTCATTAAAGCGTTAAAACTGAGAAACCTTAAATCAGTAATGGGTTAAAAGGGACACTGGTCAACCTGAGGTTTTCTACAGAACTCTTATACAAGTTATAACCTTCTTGAAATATACAATATGCCACATGTTTACGGTATCTTTGCCCAAGAAAACTGCGTCTGAATTTAAATTCAAAGTCTGTCTAGTTAACTGCAGTGTTTGGTTACCACTTCAATAGGAATGGTAGGTACTTAATTCCCCACTATGTAAGCCTAAAAATATAAGCCTGGTGAAATCAGTATGATCCCAAAGTGCAAGGTCCACAAAAACAAAACTTATAATAACATAGGTTATATGTCAGAAATGTATATTTATCCCTCAAAAAAGATTGAGAAAATAAAATATAATAATAATAATTTTTTTTTATTATATTATAATATTATTATATAGTATTGCTATTATTATTATTATTATATTATAGTATTGTTAATGTATTATTATATTATATTATATTATATTATATAGTATTGCTATTATTATTATTATATATTATAGTATTGTTAATATATTATATTATTATATTATTATTATTATAGTATAGTATTGCTATTATTATTATTATATATAGTATTGTTAATGTATTATTATATTATATTATTATAGTATAGTATTGCTATTATTATTATATTATTGTATTGTTAATATATTATTATTATATTATTATTATTATTATAGTATAGTATTGCTATTATATATTATTATTATATATTATTATATTATATTATTATTATTAGTATAGTAGAATATTGTTATTGTATCATTATATTATTATATTATTATATTATTATTATTATTACTAATGACAATAATACATTTAATTTATATCATAATTATTGTTAATTTAAAGCAGTCTTGCTCATGCCAGCCAGTATATCATTGTGCTGCTTTGCGATACCTACAACAAACAACCTTTAGTAGACAACACTCTAAGGATTGGATTCACTCAAGTTGCATTTCATAAAACATAACTTTTGAGATTTTTCACGATTATATCACCGTGAGAAAATTGCCAAATCGATTAATGATAAAGGGCTCTATTACATTCTCCACGCAAATTCGTACGTGTAGCGCATTTTTTGTTTGCGCGCAGCGTTAAACATTAATGTGTGTAAATTAACACAGGTATTACGATCTGAGCGCATTTTTTCATCCGTCAAAAAATATTGTGTGTAAAAAAGACGTGCAAAAACGCGCGCGCATTAACATTGCGCGCAGAAATCGGTGTGCGGACTGTTTTTTCACGCGATTCAGACAATCAGAATTAAGAACCACAATTGTCTCCCGTTCAGTTTTTGCGCCTGTCAAAATCAATCTGAGTATATATGTTGCAGCAATAGTAAAAACACGTACAACCTCTCAATGTTATTGTTTGGGTATGAGTAGAATGTGTAACTATATGGTGCTGTATTTTTTTTTTGCGCTTGTGTATTTGGTTTCGGCCAGAACGTTCAGATTTGCAGTTACCACCAGCTTTTGAAAGACGTTAAAATTATGCGCGCAAACGTCGTTCGTAAAATGTTGCGCATCGATTGTAATACCCTCCGCTACCAGCGCACGAACGAATTTGCGCTCACAATGTTAAGTATGGGATGCGCGCACGAACTTGCGTTCGCGCAGGGTCACTCGCGTTAGATGTTAAAGCGCATCAAATGTGCGAACGTCGTAATACGACATTCAGCGCGAAGGGTTTTGCCCCTCGCGTTAATGCGCTTTTGCACGCGCGCAAAAAAGTGCACGAAGAATGTAATAGAGCCCAAAGTCCGCCCAATGTAGCCCCAAAATATTGATTCATTACAGCTTTAGGAATTCACACAGATGGACTGTGCAATCTCCTGTTCCTGGCATCCTAAAGTGCTTTGCCAGCGACAGACCATATCTACACGTTAAAGCTTTGTACATAGAATTTTGTATGTTGTATTTCAGTGCTCTTAGCAGCGTCGTTGAGCAAAGTGCATATTCTGGTTGAGGGCAGCCCTCGCCATGTATGTTATACTGGGAGGCCGGACCACCTCCCTGGTTTGCACCCCTCCCTGCCTCATGGTTTACAGGTTCCTCATCGAAGGACTCTTTAAATCCTGAATTTCAGAGAACTCCAGAAAGGATGTGTGTCCCAAGCAAGGACTGCTCAAAGGAGCATTGTTAGGTTGGTATGGGCGGGACCTGCCGCTGATGAGGTACAATGATGTTGTGACAGACTTATGCAATGTATGATCATATTCTATAAATAAACGCTCACCGTTTTTTCCCTAAACCAGGTGTTTTTAAATATATAAACGAGTGATCTGAATTCAGTATGTGCAGCTTTCCTGGTCGTGTGTGTGTATATACATGTAATGTATGTTTTGTTCCATATATTATTATTATTAATCTTTATTTATAAAGCATAAATATTAAATATAGCGTAATGGGCCGACACGCTAAATTAAAAATTGGGGTGAATTACTTTAAGTACGAAATATACAACAGTAAACTCTTGCTGCATCTATTATGAACTAGGTACAAAAAGTGGAAGCACGCAATACATATACATCAATCATGGAGATTACGCCCAAATGAAACACAAGAAAGCCTGGACTTCAGTGGAGCACAAGCTTATGGTGTCATCTGGCTTGCACTTCTTTGGAGTGAAAGCTTGCAGCATGATCAAGTAGAGAAGGAGCATCACTTAAAGAAGTGACATATTGGAGAAGGCTTCAAGGAATGTGACACGCCAATGAAAGACAATGGTATCAGGTTTATGAATATTAGAAGACAATCCAGATCAGGAAAATACCTGGACTGTTACCAGAACTAATACAGTAGGAAAGAGAAGTGTACTATTTAAAGGGTCCTTGGAGATGGAAGGGTCAGGAGGATGTTCTTTATGCACTTTGATTTTATATGATTGTCATTGAGAAAGTTTAATTCATAGACAAAATGCGTCAGGTTTATTTTATTTCATTTAATTTGTTATTAATATACAGTCAGG
Organism: Leptobrachium leishanense; assembly: GCA_009667805.1. Taxonomy (NCBI): domain Eukaryota; kingdom Metazoa; phylum Chordata; class Amphibia; order Anura; family Megophryidae; genus Leptobrachium; species Leptobrachium leishanense. The sequence goes on along the minus strand of CM019063.1, from coordinate 496,998,131 downwards.
TCCAGAAATATTGGGACATCGACACAATTCTAACATTTTTGGCTCTATACACCACCACAATGGAGTTGGAATGAAACAAACACAATGTGCTTTAACTGCAGACTGTCAGCTTTAATTTGAGGGTATGTACATCCAACTCAGGTGAACGGTGTAGGACTTACAGCAGTTTGCAGATGTGCCTCCAATTTGTTAAGGGACCAAAGGTAATGGGACAGAATAATAATCATAAATCAAACTTTCCCTTCTTAATACTTGGTTGCAAATCCTTTGCAGGCAATCACAGCCTGAAGTCTGGAACGCATAGATATCACCAGACGCTGAGTTTCATCCCTGGTGATGCTCTGCCAGGCCTCTACTGCAACTGTCTTCAGTTCCTGCTTGTTCTTGGGGCATTTTCCCTTCAGTTTTGTCTTCAGCAAGTGAAATGCATGCTCAATGGGATTCAGGTCAGGTGATTGACTTGGCCATTGCATAACATTCCACTTCTGTCCCTTCAAAAACTCTTTGGTTGCTTTTGCAGTATGCTTTGGGTCATTGTCCATCTGCACTGTGAAGCGCCGTCCAATGAGTTCTGCAGCATTTGGCTGAATGTGAGCAGATAATATTGCCCGAAACACTTCAGAATTCATCCTGCTGCTTTTGTCAGCAGTCACATCATCAATAAATACAAGAGAACCAGTTCCATTGGCAGCCATACATGCCCACGCCATGACACTACCACCACCATGCTTTACTGATGAGGTGGCATGCTTAGTATCATGAGCAGTTCCTTTCCTTCGCCATACTCTTCTCTTCCCATCACTCTGGTACAAGTTGATCTTGGTCTCATCTATCCATAGGATCTTGTTCCAGAACTGTGAAGCCTTTGTTAGGTGTTGTTTGGCAATCTCTAATCTGGCCTTCCTGATTTTGAGGCTCACCAATGGTTTACATCTTGTGGTGAACCCTCTGTATTCACTCTGGTGAAGTCTTCTCTTGATTGTTGACTTTGACACACTCCTGGAGAGTGTTCTTGATCTGGCCAACTGTTGTGAAGGGTGTTTTCTTCACCAGGGAAACAATTCTTCGGTCATCCACCACAATTGTTTTCCGTGGTCTCCCGGGTCTTTTGGTGTTGCTGAGCTCACCTGTGCATTCCTTCTTTTTGAGAATATTCCAAACAGTTGTTTTTGGCCACGCCTAATGTTCTTGCTATCTCTCTGATGGGTTTGTTTTGTTTCTTCAGCCTAATGATGGCTTGCTTCACTGATAGTGACAGCTCTTTGGATCTCATCTTGAGAGTTGACAGCAACAGATTCCAAATGCAAATAGCACACTTGAAATGAACTCTGGGCCTTTAATCTGCACATTGTAATTGGGGTAATGAGGGAATATCACACACCTGGCCATGGAACAGCTGAGAAGCCAATTGTCCCATTACTTTTGGTCCCTTAACAAGTGGGAGGCACATCTGCAAACTGCTGTAAGTCCTACACCGTTCACCTGAGTTGGATGTACATACCCTCAAATTAAAGCTGACAGTCTGCAGTTAAAGCACATTGTGTTTGTTTCATTCCAACTCCATTGTGGTGGTGTATAGAGCCAAAGATGTTAGAATTTTGTCGATGTCCCAATATTTCTGGACCTGACTGTATACCTATTTTAAATCACCTGCTTAGTTTTTCAGGATTCCTTTGCAGCCGTGATACATCTGGAGGGGGAGTGGGTGTAGAATGTAATACTCACTTCTCTGACTTTGTCTTCTGAGTATAAGATAAGTGTGACTGCTATTTTATAGCATGTGTATACAGGATCAGCAGTAGCAGACACAGCAGCCTGAGATTGTGTCAACACGATCTGGGGCTATCTTGTATCATTGCAAGTGAACGTCATGTGTTACAAAGGTGCCCCCAAAGATTTAGCTCTGTGGGGATGGTGTTCAAGGGGCTAACACTTTTTAAAACCAGCTGGGAAATGTCTCTGACATCTCCTCAGCCGATCCTGTAAAAAGACCAGAACTGCAGTAACTCCATCTGGCCAGAAGATGGCGATATCTGCCAGTTAAATAGTTTACTACAGTAAGGAATACATTTCTATACATACTTCTTACTGTATAATAAATAAAAAATGATTTAACTAAAAAAACAAAAAACACAGGTTCCTGATCGAGTTGTTTTGGAAAATCCCTTGCTATTGAAGGGGTTAAGTATTTGTATCACGCATTTTTGAATTGTTACATCTATTATAAAACAAGCTAAATAAGAAATGTTAAAATCGATTTATAAAAATCCTTTTAGTGGCCAATATGCCTTTAAGTAATATATATATTTTGGAAAACACATCATTTAGTGTCATGCGAAAAAAAAGCTAGGGAAAAAAAAAAAGAGAGGAAAGTTGTGCTGAACTTTCATGTCACACACTTAATCTTTTTCAAATTATATAAGTGGTACAGGCCAGGGTGAACGTGAATATGTTTTCATGCTGATATTGGCATATTTGCAATTACCTTTACGAAATAAGCAAATATGTGTTGCAATTATTGTATTTACTATTCCAAATGCATTGCCTCTGTTAAAGCCTGTGTGCTAAGGGCTGCTGGTCCAAACCTTTTTAATGGAGTCCTGACATAAATGAAACTTTATGCTGGCATGGCAGGCAAAGTACTTGATTAATAAAGAGTTTCACTGTTTTCAAACACATATTCCATGCAGGCTCATTTGAAGAAAAACCACAAGTGGAGAATGCTTTACTGCTTCCAGTCACAAGTGGGTTGTGTATTTCAAGCTCGCTTACACAGTAAGCTTACTTTGGAGCTCTGGTAGGAAAGAAACATGACCAGTCAACATAATGCTACATTCAGTGACCCTGCCCTGAGAATCAATCGGTTGAGGGGGCGATTATTATTATTATTTTTTCAATTTTTCTACTGTTTTCGAAATTAAGAGATTATTCACTAAACACCGAACTTGCCACCCAATGGTCAATTTCACCGTTTGTTGCAATTTCAGGGCAGTTTGTCTATTCGCTAAGCTGTCAATTCACCAAATACAGGCGAATTGACGGCTAAATACGATGCAGTTCGGCAGTCTTTGGTGATCTTTGGCGGTAAGTAATGGTTCGTCTATTTACAGAACGCTTAACTACACCAAAATGTTGGCAAAATGACCTAAATTCACATAGGAATCAATGTAGAAAAAATATTAATTTTAAAAAAATAATAATTAAAAGTTTTATTCTTATCATTTTCAGCAAAAAGCGATTTTATTTTTTGTATTTTTTAGACGAAATTTTTATTTTCCAATTTTTTTAAAAGGCGCTTTTTATTATTATAAATTTATTATTATTGTAACAGACCTTTTTATTATTTTCTAAAGGATCTTTTTCATTATTCAGACATATTTTAATGTATTTTTATTGGTTTAATCACATATTAGGAGAATAGGAGAGTTCAGCTTTTTAGAAGGTTTTTGCAGTTCGGTGGAATTTGCCAAGGCCAGTTTGCCACTCTTCGGTGCTTCTCGGCAACGTTCTCCAACTTTATCGTGAGGCTTTGGCAACTCTATCTTCAGCGCACTATGGTAACCATTCGGTGAATAGTGAATTCACCTTCTTGTCGGCGAAACGGAATCGCTATAGTGCACTGAACTGCACCGAATTGAAAAACACTGAAATTTCGGTGCTTAGTGAATAGACCCTTTAATATCCTCTTTACCCATAACATAAATTTTTTCATTTTTTGGTGGTACTGTCCCTATAACCGACATGAACCATTATTGATCATTAAAGATTTTCAGAACAATTGAGTTACGAGTTACAGCTACTGACATGTTATTGTGTTTTCTAGATAACATACTCCATAATGGCAGATACAGAATCACAATAAAGGCAATAATGCCAAATATAGAGACGCTTGTCTCTGGGAAATCCTTTTTTCAGTTCACATATTTCTGATAATCAAAATTTTTTCTTTATAACCTTAACCTGAATTTGCACTATTTTTCATCATAAGCTACAATGTTGCCAATTTGTAACCTTGACCCCTTCACTGCTGAGCTCATTTTGACTGTTTTGTGTCAATCATGTTTAAACACACTTTGAAGTCATGTTTTATTGTACGACTCAGACATATTATATATCCTTTTTTACAGCAGTCTCAGCAGATTCACAATATATCATTATTATGTGTATACATCATGTTCTGCCAGAATGCTATAACAAACAATGTAAATAAATGTGAATTTCATTATGTGAATTTCCATTCAGATTTTAATCATCTACAGAGTATAAAATTTATATTTCACATTTTATTATCCAAACCTTTGTGGTTATATATTGTATGGAGCACTCTTGTTTAAAAACAAAATAGAAATATGAACCCGTTAATGCATTTTTCTGAGAAAGTACGAAATTTAACTAAAACTGAAAAAAACTTACAGGGTTATTCAAAGAGATCTGAATTGCTGGAGAAAGGTAACCGAACAGTGAAATTCAGCATACGGTTACCTTTCCTGGCCATTCGGCTATTCAGTGAGCAGGCAGTTCGCCAAATGTTGGCAAGTTGGCGAACTGCCTGCACATACGGGGCCTGTTCGTTGCCTGTTCGAGGGCAGTGAAACCCTCATAGAGAAGCAATGCTTCGTCTATTCAGAGAACAAAAACCAGCAGTGAAAAGTTGCCGAAATGCCCTGCCATTCGGTGGTTTCATTCGGCAGGTTTATTCAGGCGAATCCCATAGGCTTCAATGTTAAAAATATTCCCGTTTTAATTAATATTTATTTATTTATTTATTTAAATCACGAGTATAGCAGTCTGTAGTGATACCTTTTTTATTGGACTAACGTTACATTTAAAGTACAAGCTTTCGAGAGTGATCCTCCCTTCGTCAGGTATAGAAGCTTACTTTCTATACCTGACGAAGGGAGGATCACTCTCGAAAGCTTGTACTTTAAATGTAACGTTAGTCCAATAAAAAAGGTATCACTACAGACTGCTATACTTGTGATTTTGGCATCTGGCCTAACACGGCCTACCTAATCTTTATTTATTTATTTATTTATTTATTTATAAAGGATTTTACCAGGAAAGCTACATTGAGATTTCTCTTGTTTTCAAGTATGTCCTGGGTTCAAGAACATTGAATTGTTACAGTCGTTACAGAAATACAAATTAATAAAATGCAAGATATTAAAAACAAAACACAAATATACAGATTAACACAGAAAATAAAGATGTAAGTAAAATAGTCATTATGTTACATGTTTACAGGTGCATTCTGTATATAGTCACTATGTTACATGTCTACAGGTGCATTCTGTAATGAGGTATAATGAGGTATGTTAAGGTATCTTGAGTAACTTTAGACTGGGGGAAGATTTGATGGCGTCTGGGAGGTTATTCCATAACTGCGGTGCTCTGTAGGAAAATGAGGACCGAGCAACCGTTGATTATAATATTCTGCAGTAAAGAGTCTCTTTATTTATAGATTTTTTTAGGATATTTTAAGCATTTTTGGGGATTTTTTTTAACTTTACTTATTTTTTCTGAAACAGCCCTTTTTATTATCATTCATTGGATCTTATATATAAATTTGAGACATTTTCGCTCAGTAGTTTCTTTGCAAACAGCGTTTCACTTTTCACACATTCAAGCAAACAGTTTTCCTAATTTATTCACTGCGTTCATCTGCAGTGTCGGGTTTTTCCGGCAGCTGCACTGCGTGTAATCGGCTCCTGCTTGGGTTTATCTGGCATTTTCGGTGGGTTAATCCAGATGTTTTTGCGTGTTTCGGTGTGTGTTCGCCCTCGTTTTGCGGTGATTTTTCTGCGACTTTTCCCTGCAATTCGGGGAAATTTTGGCGATCTGCCAGCAAGTACAATGCCTGTTCGAAGGCAGTGAAATCCCTCATAGAAAAGCAATGGTTAATCTATTCAGAGAACACCAAACAGCAGATAAATGTCAGCGAAATGCCCTACTGTTCATTCAACAGGTTTATTCAGGTGAATCCCATAGGCTTCAATGTTGAAAATACTCCAGTTTTTAATTCAAAATTTAATAAACCATTTATGATTTTAATCTGCAGCAAAAAGTCTCAGTATTCATTGATTTTTTTAGGATCCTTTAGGCATCTAGAGATTTATTTTTTTTTGGCCAAATTTTTTTTTCCGTTTTTTAAAGCGTTTTTTCTTTTTTCTGTAATAGACCTTTTTATTATCATTCATAGGACCTTATATGTAAATTCCAGGAATTCTGGTTCAGTAGTTTGTTTGCAAACAGCGTTTCAATTTTGACACTTTCAATCATATTGTTCTTTGTTTTTTTTTTACCCTGTTCGTCAGCTTTTCAGCTTTTTCCAGTGGCTGTTCTGCACAGTGATTGGCAGCTCTTTTTTCTGGCATGTTCGGGGTGTTTTTTGCAGCGGTTCCAGTTGGTTTTTGGTGGGTTTTCAGTGGGTTTGCGGCAGGTTTGCGGTGGGTTATCTCTACACTCTGGGGACCCTGCGGAATTCACCGCAGGGTGGGGATCTTTGATTCCCCATAGTGCAGGGAAGTGCAGGGAATGAGAGAGTGCCGAAATGTGGCGACATTTCGGTGCTCTCTGAATAACCCCCATGGAATGACGTTACAGCCTGTACAAGTTTATAATATTTTTAGAGTTGCACTTCTGGACGAAAGAATTAAGAATGTGAAATGCAAGATGTTGTAATCAATGCAGAGCTAATTACTGGACTTTTGTTAAAAAAAAACCACCAAGGTCATATTCTGGTTTCTTTGTGAACATTGGTTTTATTTCTTTAGATGATAACTATAGACATGTCATATAGCACATCAGATAACCGGTGTCTGCATTGCATATTCATGATATTGTAGCGCTCACTCCCGGAGGAGCCGCTGAATAAACCTCGAGTTAGTCTCACCGCACTAGGAAATAACTATACACCAGCACTGTTGTGGATTTTTATGTATTATATTCTTTACTGATCCCAATAAAGCAGCATATATTACGTATATACGGTATTTAAATGACAAGAATTTGTAACGCGGGAAAAACACGCGGCAGCAAAAGAAACGGTTAACCCCCTCAAATCTGGAGTGTAAGTCCCGTGAATAATAGCTCAAAAATGTGTATGTGTATTGTCTCAGGTACCCGGGTACTGTATTCAACTGGCCAGTGAATGAAACAAAACAATCTTCAACTAGTCACCGTTGGGGCCCTGTGGATTTAAACAATATTGCAGCCTGCGTTTCTTATTTGGGAACTGCGGCCTGGGAGACCTCTCACCCATCCGATAGACGAAACTGTCCAGCACCCGATCAAAGATCTTCTCCGCTGTGTACTGGGACACTGTGTCACTGAATTCGTTCCCTGCTTGCCGAATCTCCGCAACTGGAACAACGATCCACCGCCTGCACACCCAATAGATCAACGCGGTCTCCTAACTCGGGGTCCAGCCGGAACCAGCTTGTCATCCAGACCACTCAGCGCTGCGTAGGTAGGCCTCAGCACGGTCACTGTCCCGATCTCCAGCACCAGTGAGACAGCGTCTGTACTCCAGCCTGGTCACGATCCTTGACAGCTCTCAGGTGCATCCTCCACCTTTCACTGCTCCGCTCACTCTGACCTTGCCTTCCACGAGGCCGTTGATCTCCTTCCTCTTCCTATCCCACCCCCTTCCGGTCCTCCCGCAAAGGATGATGGTAGGTGTAGTTCAGTTTTTGTCCAGCATAGTCCACTATGTCTCTGTCTCCCTCTGGTGGCCATAATATTTAAATGCAGCAGAACACAGTCTTTAAAGAAGCTCTACAATATCATATATAATAATGGGTTAATACATGTAATACTTAAGGAATGAGTTGGACGTCCTAGAGAAATGCTTCACCCCTTGCTATTGTCACGAGGCATGTGCGGTTCTGGTATGAGCCCAGCTGGCGGCGACACAGAGGGGAGGCCAGACAGGAATCACGCAAAGCAGATTCTTTAATAAAACATAAATGGTCCTTAACTGCAGGCAAAAGAACAAAGGGAATAGAAATAAAGTCCAGGGAGAGTTCTTGGAGAGTCAGTGGATTGTGGGTAGTGCAGTCCTAGACTGCAGACAGGGCCCACCAAGGATAAGTCTAGACAGCGGTACCTTGATCAAAGGGTCAGACGATGAGAACAACTGTAATCCACAGGTAGACAGATGGGTACTGGATACGTAGGATAAGCTGGTACAGGAAGTGCAGGTTTGCACACAACCAAGTGACCTCAGTCAGGGAGAACAATGCAGACCCACTGCTGGCTGGGTCTCTCTGCCTTTTAAGGAGGCTTAAACACAGATAGGCCTCAGCTGGAAGTCCAGGGCTAGAAAGGAAAGACCCAGGCTGGATCTCCAGGATCTCCAGGATCCAGGATAAATAAAGCATTACACTTTAAATATACAGTAGATTTAATCATCCAAAACCTAATGGGTTTAGTCGTCTAAAACTATACTAAAAACAATTCAGTTGACTAAAATATGACTAAAACTAAATTTAGTGCAACGACTACAACTAAAATTAAATTAAAATTTGCTTTCCAAATTACCATTGGTTACATGTACAAGAAACCCGAGATTTAAACTGCTAAACAATGGGATTAGCAATATATTTCTATGGGGAGGATATGACAGAGGCTACTTCCTAATTCCAGAGTACCATAAAAATCATAAATTATTGTTGACACATTATAAAAATAATAAAATACAAAGGGCTAAATTACAATCTCCACGCTAAAACGGGGGCAGTAGGGAGAATAAAAACTGCGCCCGCAGTTTTCCCCCTACGTCCCCCGTTCTAGCGCCTGCATTGTTGGCCCTGCAATGCTTGTGGCAGCGCTGAGTGCAGCTACGAGCATCCACTCGATGGGACTCCATTGAGCCAGACGCCGGCGGTCACATGACCTGTCGGATCTCGCCTCGCGAGATCCAGCCGGTCAGCGTAGTGATACGCAGGGAGAGACTGGGGGGACTTTTTCCCCCAGTCTTTCCCTGTTCCCGTCAGACGGAGGAGGCAGTTGGAGCTGCGGTCCTCACCGCGTGCCAGAGGGTGAGTACCTGATTCATTTATTTTTTTTATTTTTTTGGCTGGTGTTAACGGATTCTGCAGAAGCACAATCCATTAACACCAAGTCCTGGCTGTGGTTAACTTTCCGCTAAACAGAGCCGGACGTTAATCAGCGTTAGGACTTTGTAATCCTAACGCTGATTAACACTTTGCACTCCCTATACTTAACATGGAGAGCACAAAGTACAGTAACCTCGCGCTGAAAAGCGCAAGGTACCAAACGCAAACGGGTTACTTAACCCGTTTGCGTGTGGATTGTAATATGCGGTAGACACCGCGGCTAACGTTAATGCTCACGCAAGAGAGCGTTAACGTTAGCGTTAAGAGTGTAATGTGGCCCAAAGTATATAAAAATCTAAATTAAAACAATTATGATGAAAAACCATAACATATAGCAAAATGTAATACATGAAGATTAACTTTTCCTTCAAATTTCCCTAAAACTGGACTAATGGACATTTGTCCGCTAAATCTCCAGCAATTCCTGTATAGATTTACGCCTGTAAGAACTGTGGAAACAGTCACCGACAGTCATTTGCACAGTGAGTGCAGAAATGTCCTGTTTAAATAATCCTGCTTGTACTTTGAAATTGCAAAGTAAATATATGCCAGCAAGCAATGCCTTTTTATTGCAGTTGTAGGTGGCATAAGCAAATTTAATATTTCCATAACATGGATAAAACGAGGATACTTCTTTTCAAAAGTTGTTTCTTCTGGATAAGATAATTTATTGCAGCAAATATTGCCTAAGACACATTTCTGACTATTCCAAAGAGTCACTAGGATTTAAAAAGTGAGAGTAATTGCTCATGACAGCAAGGGAAGCAAAAATTTAAAAGAAAAAACTCTAATATAAAAATCCCCCCCCTAGATTTTGTTCTTAAATAATGGGCAGATGCTGCTGACAGCCCCTGCCCAATACTTATTTTTTTATTTTATTCTATGTTAGCAGTAAATACTCACCTTTTCCCCTCGGTGTGGGCTGCTTTTCCCCATCAGCTCAGGGCTTCTGAAATCAGGATTAGGGATGAGTTGTTCGGTTCAATCAGTTCGGAGTTCGATTCGAACTTTGGCCGTTCGCAAGTTCGCAAACTTCGAACTTTTTGGCGTGTTCCGTTCGAGTTCGAATTTTTTTTTTGAAAAAAAAGTATAAAAAATACTAAAAAATCTAGAAATAAAGAGACTCTTTACTGCAGAATATTATAAGCAACGGTTTATTAGATATTATGTCGTCTAGGTGCAAAGATTCTCACCTCTAAATGACCTGTGCTCTCAAACGGCGTAAACAACAGGTGTTTAATTAGCGTTTGTTAATAACATGTGCTTCTAATTAGTCCGGTCTCATGAATTTGATACATTGTATGCAGGCTGGGAGTGCCAGGTGTTGTGTGTGGGTCTGTGATGGCGATGTTTCCATACATCCTACAAATCCGCCACTTCACGGGCAGCTTATGGGGACCTCCTAGGCACGATATTTGAAGGAATTTTTTGTTTTTATTTTTAACCCTTATTTTATGGAAAACTCACTGTTCCTTTAACCCTTTCTCTGCTGAGGCATTTCACCGCTGTGTGCTGAGCTAATTTTTACCGCTTTCACTCATCATGTTTAAACGCGATTTGAAGCCACATTTTATTATACGACCCAGATATATTATATTTTGTTCTTTCCGGCAGACTCGGCAGATTCATAATATATCATTTTTATATGTATACGTCATGTTCTGCCTGTATATTATAACAAAAAATGCAATAAAACTTGAATTTTAATCATCTGCAGTGTGTAAAGTGTTTTTTTTTCACTTTTTATCACATGAACATTTGCGGTTATATTTTCTATGGGGTGCGCTTGTAAAAAAAATAGAAATGGGGACTTATTAAATTTTTTGGGGGAATTATGGGATTTTTAGCAAACGCACACCATAGAAAAAAATCATTAGTGCAGCATCATTGTTCACATTATAATTGAAATGTAAACAATATTGCTGCATTAATAAAAATAACACACAAAAAAATACATTTTTATTTTTATTTTTTTACTTTATACCTAGTCATGTTGGGTATCATTCGAAAGGCCATGCTCAGCCCTCCATGACCCACTAGATGCCACGGTTATGGAGATATCGAGGTTCAAATGAACCCCCTATCTCCACCAGGGGATTCCAGGCAGCTAGGGGTTCCCCAGCTATCTGACGTCATCACGCTATGCGTGAGGACGTCAGGCAGTGAGGGGGGACAAGGGGGTGGAGCCGACATCCAAGATGAAGTGCGACCCGGTGCCTAAGGGGTAAGGCTAGGGTCAGACTAACGCATTTTTCGCGTTGTCCGTGAAAAGTGCGTTCGAACGAATGGAAGCATTTTTTCACGGAATACGCGATAGCGGTCATACGATGCGCATTTTCGTCCGTGATTTTGTACGGTTATCAATAAAACACTTTTTGCGTCTGGACGTGATGTTGGTCGGACATTAGCAGCGTCTGACGTCTCCTGATCACACACACATGCCGCTAGCGGATGCAGCGCACTCTGTACGTCAATACTAGCGGTTTGACGTTCTCGAAAAAATGCGTTCGTTTGCCACTTGCGTTGCGCGGCCGCACTTTTGTGTGGCCTTTCTTCGTATGCTGCCCAGCATTGGACGTAATTTGCTGCTAGCGCGGCTAAACGCACATTAATACTGCGTTAGTCTGACCTAAAGCCTTAAAGCCAGGCACCGCTTAAAAGGGGAGACGCTCCCGAACGGATCCCCCCTCCCTTCCAGGCCGGGGGTTGCCTGGAAATGACGTCATCGCGCATGGCGCGATGACGTCATTTACGTCGGGAAGAGCTTGACTTCAGCGTCTGAGGACGCTGAAGTCAGAACGCCGCGGGACCCCAGACAGAGAGGTGAGTATCTCCACCGGGGATCCTGCAAAGCTGATGACGTGTGGGACACGTCCTCCTCAGCATACAGCGGGAGTAACTGAGGACGTGTCCCATACGTCGTCAGCAGTGAAGGGGTTAAAAAACTTATTTTTTTAAACTTTTTGGCCTTGTTTCCTGGCCCCCAGGGCACTACCCGGACCCGGACATTGTTTTTAAATGTTTCTATACATCCTACAAATCCGCCACTTCACGGGCAGGTTATGGGGACCTCCTGGGCATGATATTTGAAGGAATTTTTTGTTTTTATTTTTAACCCTTATTTCATGGAAAACTCACTGTCCCTTTAAAAATGATTTTTTTCCCTTGTTATTGAGTGATTTGAACGTGAGCGTCAGTATTTTGAACTGTTTCCTGGAACGTACAGGAAGCCAATGGAGGGGCCGGCAGAGGGGGAGGTACACGAGGTGCATCTGGTGAGAAAAATAAGCCTGGCCTCTGCATTCATTACAGATTGCAAAGGGGCAATACAGGAGTTGGGGAGGCCAATAAGGAGCAAGTTGCAGTAATCAAGTCGTGAAATGATAAGAGCATGAACCAGCACCTTTGCAGTATTTTGTGTCAGAAAGGGGCAGACACGGACAATGTTCTTGAGTTGATAGTAACAAGATTTGGTCACTGTCTGGATGTGGGGAGAGACCGTTAAGTAAGAATCAAAAGTGACACCAAGGCAGTGAGCTTGGGGCATCGGGCTAATGAGCGTTCCATTTACTCGTAGAGAGATAGGTGGTATTGGGTTTTTCTTGGAGGGAGGAATAATGAGAATTTCAGTTTTGGGCAGATTGAGTTTAAGGAAGCGGGAACACATCCAATTTGAGATGGCGGAGAGGCAGTCAGTGACTCGATTCAGGAGAGCAGGAGAGAGATCAGGGGAGGAGAGGTAAATTTGAGAGTCATCAACGTATAGGTGGTACTGGAATCCAAAGGAGCTGATCAGTTTTCCCAGAGAGGCAGTGCAGATCAGAACTTGCGTACAGAAGGTACACTATGTTCCGAGTGATGCGTATCCTACACAAAGTAATTTGCATACGTACGCAAATTGCATAAAAAAGCTGCAAGGACATCCTGATTAGGGATGAGCCGAACACCCCAGAGTTCGGTTCGCATTCGAACTCGAACTTTTCAAAAGTTCAAATTCGAACTCGAACACGAACTCAATACAAGTCAATGGGACTCGAAAGTTCGAATTTTAGAGTGCCCTCCAAGAGGGCATATATGCAAGATATTTGCCATAAAAGGTGTATGGGGGTCCGGGTAGTGTCCTGGGGGACAGGAAACAAGGACAAAAAGTTTAAATAAAAAAAAAGTTTTTAAAGGAACAGTGAGTTTTCCATGAAATAAAGGTTAAGCATAAAAACGAAAAATTCCTTCAAATATCGTGCCTAGGAGGTCCCCATAACCTGCCCGTGAAGTGGGGGATTTGTAGGATGTATAGAAACATTTAAAAACAAAAAAATTGCATTTCAAATAACGGTAAATGCTTTTCCTTTAATCTATACATAAACGACTGCTCGAGGCGGCATCCTGTATGAAAAGACATTTTAGGACGTGCAGAACAAGTTTAGTGATTTTTTGGCTAAATTATGGTGAAATTTATGCAGGCTTTGGATGAAAGTAACGATAGGTGCTTTAAAATTGGGCCTTTAGTGTCGGCAACAGTGCCGTCACACCATAACCCTTTTGTGGTATTGTGGAAGAGTGCAGGGTTGGACCATGCGGTCCTATATTAAAAAGATATGAATCTGGTAAAGGCGTCAGTGCACCCAAATATTACTGCGCTATAGTGTATGGCAGGATGGAAGCGCACCAGCAGTAACAAGCAGCGGAATATACCAGACAGGGGCACAGAGCGAGAGTAGTTGTTATAACAAAACCAGCTCAACAACTAGTACTGCACTACTGTATATGGTGAGAATTGGCGCACAACAGCCCCGGCGGCTCTGCGTCATCACGCCGTGCCCTGCCCACTTATCACTCACAGCTGTGCCGGGTGCCGCCGGAGCTCCTGGCATTTGGCCAGCTGGCGGCACCATGCATCCGGGGCCCCCCTGATCGCCACCCGGGGCTCTGGATGTCACAATATTACAATCCAAACGCAAACGGGTAAAGTAACCAAATTTGTAAGAAGAATAATTAATGCAGCATATGATTCCGCACACTCTCGGGCAGCACCTCTACAGTTTGTGGATCCAGGAATCAGGTGAGTATTAGAAAGAAAAAAAAAGTTTTATTTTATGTTGCTGGGGACATTTAAAAATGTCCTCGGATTTAATTTTTTTAAAAAATGTGTCGCCTTACCTTAGCCTGGTGGTCAGTGGGGGGCTCCCAGGATCCTGGTTGGGCAGAAGGGGGGTCTGCCGTGGCTTCCTCCCTGGAGTCCCTGCGCCACCTCTCTGCCACATGCACCCGGCTGGCCAGCCCGCACAGTCGCAGCTCTGTATTCTTGCGGCCGCATGCTCCTCAAGTCAAGGGGTCCTTGGGAGGGAGGCTCCGGTGGGCTGGCCTCTACAGTGCCTGATTTAGGGGGCCTCGTCTGCCTGATGTTTTAGCAACAAGAATGTTTTATCTCATAGGCTTCAATGTTAAAAATATTCCCGTTTTAATTCAATATCTAATAAACCATTGCTTATAATATTCTGCAGTAAAGAGTCTCTTTATTTTTCGATTTTTTAGGATTTTTTAAGCATTTTGTATACTTTTTAAAAAAAAAAATTTATGGAACTCCGAACCGATCGAACATAACAGCTCATCCCTAGTGGTAATGTCTCTACCCTTTAACTGTGGAGAAGCAACTCAAGGTCACGTTCGGCACATCCCTCCAGTACAACTGTGGAGAAGTCTCGACTTTACGAGAAGCTGGTTCAACCTAACCACTAGATTGCTGCTCATCGCTACAATCATGGAAAGCCGACCGGATCCCACTCAGAAGAGGCCACCAGCGAGTGTCCTTGGGCAAGACACCTAACGATATGGATGCACCTACCTCACAAAATACTTGCACATCTCATAGATTGTAAGTTCCCTTGGGAACAGGGTCCCCCTGAATCAGGTCATATCATCCATGTGTGGTATTCTAATGTATCAACTCTTTGTACACTGATCCTGTAAAGCGCTGCGGAATATGTGGTGCTATACAAATAAAGGATAATAATAATAATGAATAATACAGATCTTTGTGGAATATTTACCAAAGCTGTTTGAATTAGGCTGGGGTCAGACGAGCGTAGTGTTCACGTCCGTGATTGCGCCTAAAAGTACGTCTGTGATAGCATGACAGAAAGCCCATCGGAGCCCGTTACATGAAGTACATCCGTGGCCCACGGACGCAAGGCAGGCAAGAACGTACAACTCCTAGAACGGCCGCACAAAGTGCGCTGCGTCCACAACGTCCGCATAGCTTTGTGTGTGAGTGATGGAATATAGAAACATAGAAACATAGAAACATAGAAAAATGTCGGCAGATAAGAACCTTTCGGCCCATCTAGTCTGCCCAATTACATGGATACGTTACCTGGATTTATCTTTTGTTTAGGATAGCCTTATGCCTATCCCATGCTTGCTTAAATTCAATTACTGTTTTGGCCTCTACCACTTCAACTGGAAGGCTGTTCCATGTATCCACCACCCTCTCAGTAAAATAATGCTTCCTGATATTACTTTTAAACCTTTGCCCCTCTAATCTAAGACTATGTCCTCTTGTTTTGCTACTTTGTTTCCGTTTAAATATACTCTATCTTGTGAATTCCCTTTACGTATTTAAATGTTTCTATCATATCTCCTCTGTCTCGTCTTTTTTCCAAGCTGTACATGTTAAGATCATTAAGCCTTTCCTGGTAACTTTTCTCCTTCAAGCCGTACACCATTTTAGTAGCCCTTCTCTGAACTCTCTCTAAGGTGTCTATATCCTTCTGGAGATACGGTCTCCAGTACTGCACACAGTACTCCAAGTGAGGTCTCACCAGTGCTCTGTACAGTGGCATGAGCACTTCCCTTTTCCTACTGCTAATACCTCTCCCTACACAACCAAGCATTCTGCTAGCATTTTCTGCTGCTCTATTACATTGACTACTTACCCTTAGATCCTCTGAAATAATAACCCCTAAACCCCTTTCCTCAGATGTTGAGGTTAGGACTGTATCAAATATTCTATATTCAGCCCTTGGGTTTTTACGTCCCAGGTGCATTATCTTGCACTTATCCACATTAAAACTAGGGATGAGCTGTTCGGGTTCGGACGGTTCGGAGTTCGACCCGAACTTTGGCAGTTCGAAAGTTCGCGAATTTCTAACTTTTTGGGCGTGTTCGGTTCGTGTTCGAAAAAAAAAAAGTTTTGAAAAAAGTATAGAAAATGCTTAAAAAAATACTAAAAAATCTAGAAATAAAGAGACTCTTTACTGCAGAATATTCTAAGCAACGGTTTATTAGATATTGAATTAAAAACTAATGTGTACGTGGAAAGATTATCAACTCCAAATGACCTCTGTTCACAAACGGCATAACACCAGGTGTTTTCAGTCTGGTAATCAATTTGATACATTGTACAATATAGTGAGGGGGTGGGGTGGTGTCTGTTTCTGATTGAGATTTGAGAATTAATTTCCCTCCTAAAACATCCTAATATGCTGCATTTAACCCTTTCGCTGCTGAGGCTTTTCACACCTCTGTGCTGAGGTCATTTTTACCGCTTTCGCTCATCATGTTTAACTGCGTTTTGTAGCCATATTTTGATATATGACCCAGACATATTATATATCGTTCTTTCCGGCAGACTTGGCAGATTCATAATATGTCATTATTATATGTATACGTTATGTCATGTCTGTATATTATAACAAAAAATGCAATAAAATTAGAATTTTCAATAATTTATTATGTGTAAAGTGTTTTTTTTCACATCTTAACATGCGATCGTTTGCGGTTATATTTTGTATGGGGTGCTCTTGTTAAAAAAATTAGAAATGGGGTCTCGTTACATTTTTTTTGGGGAAAATTTCACTTTTTTTAACAAACGCACCGCATACAAAAATCGTTAGTGCAGCATTATTGTTCACATTATAATTGAAATGGGAACAATATTGCTGCATTAACAAAACAAAAACAAACAAAAAAACTTGTTTATTTTTTTTTAGAATTTTTTTAAAATATTTTTATTTTTTATTTTTTTAAAAAACATTTTTCATGCTCATGTTTAGTAACCTTGGAAAGGCCATGCTCTGGCCGATCCAACGATATCAAACATTAACCCCTGGCTGCCACGGATCGGGAGATAGGGGGTTCATTGGAACACCCTATCTCCACCATTGGTGGCAGCTAGGGGTTAACTCCAGGACTGGCGTCATCGTGCTATGCATGATGACGCCAGTCCTCAGGGGGAGTTCCTGGAGGCTTGGCCGACATCCAAGATGTCGGCCAGCTCCAGAAGAGGATCACGATCCGGCGCTTTTCAGCGCCGATTCGTGATCCGGCTCCCCAGGGGTTAATCACAGCCACCGTTTGGAAGGGCAGGCTGTGCCCTTCCAAACGGTGCCTGGATTAACCCTCTGCCCCCCGGCGATCGGGAGGGAGAGAGGTCCGAAGGACCTCCCCCTCTCCCTTTCAGGCGCTTCCCGGAGTGCTGGGCTGACATCCAAGATGTCAGCCCGCACCGGGGGGTGCAGCAATCCGCCGGAATCCGGCGGATTGCTGCCTCCTGTGTATGGACGCGCTCAGCGCGTCCACAGCACAGGAGAACCACTTGGCTGGACGCGCTGAGCGCGTCCATAGCAGCCAAGTGGTTAACTGGTGTTTGAAAAAAATCTAAAGCAATGTTATTTTTCACCTCGAGATTAAACATTCACAGGGTTATTCAGAGAGCGGTGAAATGCAGGAGAATAGCTGGAGAAGTGAAAATTCTAGGTCAAAATAAAATTCTCCCATTTAACTCACTTTCCAAATTGGCTATTTGGTCTAGATTGTTCTCTTCTCCTGCCAGTTCTCCTGGCTTTCACCTCTCTCTCGGGGTTGTTCAGAGAAAGGTGAAAACCAGGAGAATGGCAGGAAAAGAGAACAATCTGGACCAAATAGCCGATTTGGAAAGTGAGATAAGGCTAGGGTCAGACTAACGCATTTTTCGCAGAGACCGTCAAAAAGTGCGTCCGAACGCATTGCCGTACTTTTTCACGGATTGCGTGAAAACGGTCATACGATGCTCATTTTTGTGCGTGATTTTTTACGGATCCAAACCAGGAAACTTTGGGTGTCTGGACGTTATGTTGGCCGGACATGAGCAGGGTCTGACGTCTCCAAATCACGCACACACGCCGCTAGTGGACGCAGCGCACTCTGTACGTCCGTACTAGCGGTTCTGCGTTCTCGAAAAAATGCGTTCATTTTCCACTTGCGTTGCGCAGCCGGACTTTCGTGCCACCGTACTTCGTATATTGGCCGTCATTGCCCGTCATTTGCTGCTAGTGCGGCCGTGATTAAGTGCGCCTAAACGCACGTTAAAAATTCGCTAGTCTGACCCTAGCCTAAATGGGAGAATTTTTCTGGTTTGGCTATTTTGACCTAGAATTTTCCATTCTCCAGTCATTCTCCTGCTCTTCACCGCTCTCTGAATAACCCTGACAGGGTTATTCAGAGAAAGGTGAAACTCAGGAGAATGACTGGAGAATGGAAAATTCTAGGTCAAAATAGCCAAACCAGAAAAATTCTCCCATTTATCTAACTTCCAAATCGGCTATTTGGTCTAGAATTTTCCATTCTCCAGTCATTCTCCTGCTTTTCACCGCCAAAAAATCAGTAAACTTTTTCTGCGTGTCCGAAAATGTCTCCTCTTTTCTTACAGACTGCCGCCCCAAGCAGTTGTTTATGGATAGATTAAAGGAAAAGCATTTACCGTCATTTGAAATGTCATTTTTTGGTTTTTACATATTTCTATACATCCTAGGAATCCGCCACTTCACGGGCAGGTTATGGGGACCTCCTAGGCACGATTTTTGAAGGAATTTTCCGTTTTTATTTTTAACCCTTATTTCATGGAAAACTCACTGTCCCTTTAAAAACGTTTTTTTTTTACTTTTTGTCCTTGTTTCCTGTCCCCCAGGGCACTACCCGGACCCCCATACACCTTTTATGGCAAATATGTAGCATATATGCCCTCTTGGAGGGCACTCTAAAAAACCGAATTTTCAGCCCCTTTGACTTGCATGGGAGTTCGGGTTCGGGTTCGGACCCGAACAAATGGGAAGTTCAGGTTCGGGCCCGAACCTAACTCGGGGGGTGTTCGGCTCATCCCTAATTAAAACTCAATTGCCACAGCTCCCACCATTTTTTTAGTGTACCTAAATCAGTTGTCATTTGGCTGATCCCTCCAGGAACGTCAACCCTTTTGCAAATCTTTGTGTCATCAGCAAAAAGACATACTTTACCATTAATACCTTCTGCAATATCACTAATAAAAATATTAAAGAGAATGGGTCCAAGTACTGACCCCTGAGGTACCCCACTGGTAACAAGACCTTGCGCCGAATAAACTCCATTTACCACAACCCTCTGTTGCCTGTCACTCAGCCACTGCCTAATCCATTCAACAATATTGGAATCCAAGCTCAAAGATTGAAATTTATTGATAAGCCTTCAATGCGGAACAGTATCAAAAACCTTACTGAAATCTAAATAAGCAATGTCTACTGCACCACCTGTGTCTATTATTTTTGTTACCCAATCAAAAAAATCAATAAGATTAGTTTGGCATGATCTCCCTGAGGTAAACCCATGTTGTTTCTGATCCTGTAATCTATGTGTTTTTAGATGTTCAACAATCCTTTCCTTTAACATGGTTTCCATTAATTAACCCACTACTGACGTAAGACTAACTGGCCTTGGTCAGACGGACTGCATTTATACCTCCAGCATTTTTCACGGACAAAATGGTATTGCTTTTTATTTTATTTTCTCTCCTACATCCGTCAAAATATGCGTCAGTGATAAACGGACTGTGTGGCCACTACTGCGTCTTCCGTACTGACGTATGTCCGTGTACATGGACGTTAAGTCTGTAGAAATCACGCTCGTCTGACCCTAGCCTAACTTGTAGGGAGAAACCACGTCTGATTATGCAGATTGCACAGGTGTAATATGCATCCATTATTGTAACAAAGGCTGCCAACCACTGAAACCTCTTTGTATGCTTACATTTAAGGGGTTATTCAAAGAGCCCCGAAATTTCACTGAAATTCGGCACACTTTGGCAAGCTCAATTCGACCCACTGAGCGCCACCAGGAAAATCCGACCAGCTGCCAAAAAAAGCCGTCCAGCTGCCGAACAAGGTTTAAACAAAACAGAACCCCCCCAACTTTTAAAAGGCAATTTAAACAATAATAAAAAAAATGCCTGGAAATAATATATAAGGTCCTTTGAATAAAAATAAAAAAAGTCTGTTAACCCTTTCGCTGCTGAGGCGTTTCACGCCTCTGTGCTGAGCTCATTTTTACCTGTTTCGCTCATCTTGTTTAAACGTGTTTTGAAGGTTTATTTTATTATATGACCCAGACATATTATATATCGTTCTTTCCGGGAGACTCGGCAGATTCATAATATGTCATTATTATATGTATACGTCATGTCCTGTCTGTATATTATAACAAAAAAATGTAATAAAATATGAATTTTGAAATAATTTACGTGTAAAGTGTTTTTTTCACATTTTAACATGCGAGCAATTGCGGTTATATTTTGTATGGGGTGCGCTTGTTAAAAAAATTAGAAATGGGGTCTCGTTACATTTTTTTGGGGGAAAATTACCCAATTTTTAACCCTTTCGCTGTGGAGGACACGCTCAGCGCGCCCACCCGCAGGTAGGGTTCCATGCGGAGGACGCGCTGAGCACGTCCACCCTTTGCAGCCAGCGATCGGCTGGATTCCGGCCGATTGCTGTGCCCCCCGGTGCGGGCTGACATCCTCGATGTCAGCCCAGCACCCGGAACCGCCACCGGCACAATTAGATGTCATCACGGCGGCGCGATGACATCTAATTCAAGCGCCCCCCCCGCGTGTGCGGAGGAGGCGCCTGAAAAGGGAGGGGGGGTCCTTCGGACCTCTCTCCCTCCCGATCGCCGGGGTGCAGAGGGTTAATCCAGGCACCGTTTGGAAGGGCACAGCCTGCCCTTCCTAATGGTACCTGTCATTAACCCCATGTGGGCCGGATCACGAATCGGCGCCGAAAAGCGCCGGTTCGTGATCCTTTCCCGGAGCCGGCCAACATCTTGGATGTCGGCCAAGCCTCTGGGAACTCCCCCTGAGGACTGGCATCATCATGCATAGCACGATGATGCCAGTCCTGGAGTTAACCCCTAACTGCCACCAATGGTGGAGATAGGGGGTTCCAATGAACCCCCTATCTCCTGATCCGTGGCAGCTAGGGGTTAATGTTTGGTACTGTTGGATCGGCCAGAGCATGGCCGTTCCAATGATACCAAACATGACCATGAAATAAAAATTAAAGTTAAAAATATGAAAATATTTCAAAACAAAATTATAAAAAAAAATAAACAAGTCTTTTTTCTTTTTTTTGGTTTGTTAATGCAGCAATATTGTTCCCCTTTCAATTATAATGTGGACAATGATGCTGCACTAACGATTTTTGTATGCGGTGCGTTTGTTAAAAATCGCGTAATTTTTCCCAAAAACAAAATGTAACGAGACCCCATTTCTAATTTTTTTAACAAGCGCACCCCATATAAAATATAACCACAATTGCTCGCATGTTAAAATGTGAAAAAAAACACTTTACACGTTGTAAATTATTGAAAATTCATATTTTATTGCATTTTTTGTTATAATATACAGACAGGACATAACGTATACATATAATAATGACATATTATGAATCTGCCGAGTCTGACGGAAAGAACGATATATAATATGTCTGGGTCATATACTAAAATAAGCCTTCAAAACACGTTTAAACAAGATGAGCGAAAACAAACGCACCGCAAACAAAAATCGTTAGTGCAGCATCATTGTAGCATCATTGTTCACATTATAATTGAAATGGGAACAATATTGCTGCATTAACAAACCAAAAAAAAGAAAAAAAACATGTTTATTTTTTTATAATTTTTTTAAAATATTTGTTTATTTTATTTTTAATTTATTTATTTTTTTTAAAACTTTTTTTCATGGTCATGTTTGATATCGTTGGAAAGGCCATGCTCTGGCCGATCCAAGAGTACCAAACATTAACCCCTAGCTGACACGGATCGGGAGATAGGGGGTTCATTGGAACCCCCTATCTCTACCATTGGTGGCAGTTATGGGTTAACTCCAGGACTGGCGTCATCATGCTATGCACCATGACGCCAGTCCTCAGGGGGCATTCCCGGAAGCTTGGCCGACATCCAAGATGTCGGCCAGCTCCGGGAGAGGATCACGATTTGGCGCTTTTTGGCGCTGAATCGTGATCCGACACCCAAGGGGTTAATGGCATGCACGGTTTGGAAGGGCAGGCTGTGCCCTTCCAAACCGTGCCTGCCTTAACCCTGTGACAGCCGGCGATCGGGATGGAGAGAGGTCCGAAGGACCTCCCCCCTCCCTTTCAGGCGCTTCCTCCGCACACGCGGGGGGGGGGCGCGCCTGAATTAGATGTCTAATGGTGCAGGCGGCGGCTCCGGGTGCTGGGCTGACATCGAGGATGTCAGCCCGCACCAGGGGGGCACAGCGATCGTCCAGAATCAGGCCGATCGCTGGCCGCAAAGGGAGGACGCGCTCAGCGCGTCCTCCGGACGCAACCCTACCTGCGGGTGGACGCGCTGAGCGCGTCCTCTGCAGCGAAATGGTTAATGAATATAAACAAAACGGCATTTAAAAAGAAAATGGAATCAAAACTTTTGCGGGAAAAATCCAGAAAAATGTCTAAAACTTTTAAAAAAAGTAAATTAATAATGAGACTTTTTGCTGCAAATGAAAAGAATAAATGGTTGAATAATTTTTTTTTCAAAACGGGGGAATTTTTTTTACATTGAAACTTATGGGATTCGCCTGTTTAAACCTGTCGAATGAAACCACCGATATTCTGGGCATTTTGCCAACTTTTCGGGGCTGTTCGGCGTTCTCTGGATATATTAACCATTACTTCTCTATGGGGATTTCACTGCTGCCAAACTGCACCGTATTTCGCAGGCAGTTTGCCAATATTTGGTGAATTGCCAGCATTTTGAATAGCCGAATGGCCCCGAAATTACACCTTACGTGGAAATTCACCGTTCGGTACAATACGATGGCCAATTCGGCTCTCTCTCTGAATAACTCCTATACAGTGATAGTTAACATCAACAAGGGTACATGATAATATATGTTCAATTAAATGATTTACTATCATTAAGTCGCCACCTTTTGTCTGCGACTGCAAACATCTCATGCAGGCATATATGTGGAAAGAGAAATCAAACAATTGTGCACTTCCCTGTGGCTTATAACACATATAGCTGTACTGGGAATGTTCCTCTCACAATAAAAGATCATTGGAGGGGCACCACCTGACAATAGCCCAGAGGAAGTATTCTTCCCGCAGCAAACCACCATAATGTACAACTCCATGGAATTACTCATAGATCATTTTTAAGGTAAAAATAACACTTTAAAAAATTATAAAATAATGAAAACATTAAGAAATAATTATATTGTCACCTAATTCATTTCTCCTCTTGTCTCTGGCTTCTTCTGTGACGTACAGACTCATAACAAAGTTTATATATATTAGATACCAGTCCACAAACTATTCGGACACCCTGTAATTAAATCGCAATTAATCCAATTGTGGATATTTCACTACCATGATCAACTATTCCCAATCTAGCAAGGTACCTCCTGGTGCCCTGATATCGAGTATAATAGATATGGTGTTCCACAGGAGAAATGCAAACAAAAGTATCCTGAAGTCCTGAACATGCCCCTAAAGTTTTAGCACCATACACATGATGCCTGAAGTGCTAACACCTTTTATAGCCATCTGGGGATGTGTCTGAAGGACATCTCCAGAGCTGATCCTGCATGTAGACCGGAACTGCAATAACTCTATTTGGCCAGCAGATGGTGACACCTGGCTGCTAAATAGGTTATTACAGTGTGAATACACTGGGAATATTCCCAATTATTTCTTACTGTATAATTAATTTAAAATGATTTTCCAGGGGGTGGAGCTGACCGTCGATGAGTGTGCTCGCATTTTAGATGTGCTCTCTGGAAGTTCTTGCTTTTTGTGACCCACTGTCGACTGCTGTGTAAATACTAGTGGAGTGAAGACCTGGCAGCCTGCTGACCCATGACTGCATCTCCATGCTCCGTCTGGATGTTGTTTGGGTCAATTTGATACTTTGGGCCTACTCCTACTGCCTATCACCAGCAGCCATATTGGGCACTTGCCCGCGTACTCCTGAGTGCTGTGTGGCCCTCCGCATTCCCTTTTTGACCTCCCTTCCTGACTTGCCTGATGAGGATGATGCCAGAGCCGATGACCCGCTGGGCGTAGGGCCCCTGCTGGTGGGATTCACGCACCTTATTCCTGGCCACTGCTATGTCCCGGGTTGGGAGAACATGTAAATGTATATGGGGGTCTTCGCGCTTGTACTTCAATCGTGCAATCTTTAATGTCCTAAAGATAAAAAGTGAAAACATACATTGCGCAGTATGTCTGAACACAAATGTCGTCCACACTAAAATGAGTATCTACAAACTCACTTGGTGGAGAGCCCAACAAAGCCGGCTCTAAGCTACAATCGCATATGGTGTATAAATTGGATCACGATAACCTCACCACCATCAATTGGCATCTCCAACTGGAAAACGGCTGGTAAATCCGTCCTCGTGGGGTAAAGGAGTGATATTCCACAATCCAAAAAAGTACACGGTATTTATTAAGGCACAATGCGTTTCGACCCTTAGGTCTTTTTCAAAGTGCATATAATACATGGAAACATACAGACCATTTTATGGAAATAAAAAATGGAAGTGTCTACCGGCGTCGGAGGCGAATCTCCATTCTTCGTCCCCGGCGTACCACTTCCGCGTGTGGCTGACTCGTATGGATGATGTACTATCGGCTAGTAGTTGGTGCGCAATATTCCTACTACTTCCGATTCGTCCTTTTTGCCCGCTTGAGGTCGCATATTTCATTAAACAAACGGGCAATCAAATATATATCACATATGTAAACACAACTAAATGACAAAGTAAAAAAAATTTCTTTAAACCATTGATTAAAAAATAAACATGTAAACAGAGCTAAATGAAAAAGTAAAAAAGTAAAAAAATTAAAAGTTAAAGATATTGCATTACAGTAAACCATTGATGTCCATATCGATGTTCAACCTTTCTAGCGTTAGACATCCCATATTGAAGATCCACTTAGATTCTAATTTATTCAGATTCCTTAGACTATCCCCTTCTCTCCAATCTTTCTTAATTTGCTGGATCCCAATAAACCTTAGGAGGCTCGGATCTGCTGCATGATGAGCAGCGAAATGTACAGATACACTATGTTTATCGAACTTCCTTTTAATATTATAGATATGCTCAGCAATTCTAACTTTTAACATCCTACTTGTACGGCCAATATATTGAAGGCCGCATGGACACCATAATAAGTAAATTATATTTTTGAGGTTGCATGTTATAAAAGAATTAATGGAAAAAACAGTCCCGTTTCAGAATGAATTGAATTTTGGAGTACATTTTTCACCTCCTTTTGAAGTTTTACAACGAATACACATACCACATTTAAAAAAGCCTTTTTTACGGTTTTTAAAATCAAGTAGGAATGTATCTTTTTTATCTAAATCTACAAAACTTTTGGTAAGGCACATCTTTAAGTTCTTCACTCCCCTATAAACTAATCTCGGTCTGTTGCCAATATATTCACCCAATTCTTTATTGAGTTGTAATATATGCCAATTTTTTCTGAAAATCCTATCAACGATATGATGGTCAGTGGAATAAATTAGTTATTATGGGTATTTGATTGTTTGTCAGGACCTTATCTTTTCTATTTTTATCTCTTTTGTATTGTAGAAGCTCTTCTCTATGTATTTGTTTAATTCCTTCATGATGTTTATTCATCTCTTCTCTGTCATAACCTTTTTGTACAAACTGTTCTTTTAGAGTTTCCACTTGATAATTAAAATCTTCTAATCGGGAACAGTTCTGTTTTATTCTAAGGAACTGTCCCCTCGGAACATTCTCTAGCCAAGGGGTATGATGGCAACTCTCCATATCGATATAGCTATTAAAATCAACTTGCTTAAAATAAGTCTTAGTAGCCATTATATTGATAAAAATCTCCAAATCCAAAAAATGGACTTTGGTGTTACTGATGTCTTGGGTAAGAACAATACCCCAAGAGTTAGAATTAAGAAAACTTAAAAATAAGGTCAAGGAAGTAGAATTTCCCTTCTAAATTAAAAACACGTCGTCGATGTACCGGCGATAGAGAACAAGGTTTGCCCCCCAGCCAAGGGTGGAAAAAATAAACTGTTGTCCCCAATGGGACATGAACAAATTAGCATAGCTGGGGCGAACCTGGTTCCCATTGCCATACCCCTACGCTGTAAGTAAAAATCTCCCTCGAACCAGAAAAAATTATTATTCAGAATCAACTCAATACCTTCAACGGTATAATCAATTTGAGTTTTCGAGAAATTTTGTGATTTCTCCATAAAATATTGCACTGCTTCACAACCCCTCTGATGCTCAATGATCGTATAGAGGCTGCTAACATTGCAGGTAACCATAAACATATCATCCATCCAATTTAACTCTTTTAGAACCTGTAATAGACCAATATAATCCTTCAAATACCCTTGTTGTACAGTAACCAATGGTTGAAGCATATGATCAATATACTCGGATAAAGGAGACAGAATTGAACCAATACTAGATACTATTGGTCTTCCCGGTGGGCAGACAGGGTCTTTATGTAGTTTGGGTAAAACATAAATAACGGGGATTCTTGGATTGGAAGGACACAATAATTTATGTTCATTAGTAGTTAAAATTCACGCACCTTATTCCTGGCCACTGCTGTGTCCCGGTTCAAGAGAACAGATGAGGAACATGATGGAGGGCAGCCAGATGGTCTGCCCTCCTTCCGGGTACTTCTGGGTAGTGATGCAGGACCCAGTTGGGGGCCTGGCGCTACCGATGGAGGACGATGAGCACGTACTCACCAGAGATGACCTGCGCCGCCTGCTAGCTGCCATGCCGAGTTGCTGAGGTGCCCAGGCTCTGAGCGTGGGTGCCTCTGCCATTGATCTTCACCTGTCTGACAAGCACGAAAGTCTGGTCCCAGCGGGAGAAAAGGAGTGGAGTGTCGCAGATTACGATCCGGATGTCGCATTGCCACAGCCACCTTCAGTGGTTACCCCAGCCGATCAGTAGTTCCTGCACAGGAACCGGTTCCTTAGCCTCAGCTGACCCTGCTGCTCTGAGCCACCGTGCGGTTGCAGAGCTACGTCCCTACAGGCTCCTGCCAGGCTGCCGCTGCTTGGAGGTTTATTCTCGGTGCCTGGAGTGGAGTGGTGTGAGGTCTTGCCATGCAGCATTTCTGGAGGGAATGGAGATGCCGACCGCGTCCCGTGGGCTTCCTGCCGCGATGCCTTTACTTGTGGCACCTTGCCGGTACAGGCCCTTGCCTCATTATTGGACACTGGCTGAGGAGATTCCTTTACAATGAGCTGGTCTTGCCACCACGGCCCAGTGTTCTGGCGTTTGCCTACTTTTTTGGCTGATGTTCGCTGACCGAGACTTGTCCCCCCATCTTTTAGTCCATTGTTTGTTTACTGAGCAGTAATTTCACCTCCCTTTTTGATGTGTAATTTTATGTTATTATATTTGTTTTTTCTGATGACTCTCCTCTGCACTCCAGTTCAAGCAGCTGACTCCCTTTTTATTTTTACCCCTACCTCCCCGCCATTGTTTTTTTTTGCAATTTGGGGGTGCCACGGGGTGTGCCATTGAGGCAGCTACCATGGCTCTGCCTGTCTCACCTGGCCCTTGGGTACCCCGGCCTTGTGACTTTTATTCTTCCATGGCCTCCTGCTGTTCCTCGGACTGGTGGGAGTGCGCCGGGAAGGCCACGATTGGCCTTTGCCGCCCTTTCCCCCTTCCACCTTTTTTTGTTATTTTTAATTTTTGGGCCCCGGCTTGCAATTTGGTGTGTTTCACTTAAGTTGTGTTTTTTTTCTCTCTGTTCCAGATGCCTCTAATGTCGGACTTCTGCTTCTCATTGTTTTATTGTTTTCCTATCTTAGACGAGACTGATTCTTACTTGTTATTCGTAAGCTGTCTTGCTGATTGTAGACCTGTATTGTATAGATGGCATTTTCAAAATAAAAATTGGCCATATAAAAAAAAAATATATATATTTGCCAAAATAACCACTGGATCCTTACAATTGCTTTTTTGAAAACCATTTGGTAGTGAAAAGGTTAAGTGTTATCTAAGCGTCGCATGTTTCAAATAAATCTTACAATAATATATTTTCACCAAAAATTTGTTTAGCCGTCAAAGTGTAATTGGTAATCTTAGTTATTTGTTATTGTTTTCATATGATTTTATTTTAGTGTAACCTATGCATAAAAAAAGGACTAAAAAGACGTAAAAACATCACTATGGACATATAGAAGTATGGGTTGTGAAAAATGACAGGCTTTCCATTTCAGTACATGTAAAAAAAAAAATATTCCAGGAAGACATACTATCTGTTAGCAGTTAAGAACCACTATTGGATTAGTAGCTAATATGAAGAATGATAACTAGGCTAATACATGTCATACTAAATCAACAACGATTACTACAGATTCCTAAAACATTATTAGGAGCAATTTAAATAAAATGGGCTCATCATCATCATCATGGCTTACATTTTTGTTTCTAATAAAAACAGAAATTTATGTTTTTTCAGTTTTATGTTGCACGAAGAGATTGTTCTCAGAGCACCAGGACACTGAGCGAGAAGCGTTTGTGCTGGGTAATCCAAAATATTTGGTTACACCTTAACTAAATTAGGGAGAATTTCAAATGGAACAGATTAAAGAATAAATGAAAATAAAATTTGTGAAAATAAACAAATATTTCAATAGTAAATAGTAAAATAGTAGAAACGCTGCAATGACTGTTGTGTGTATGTGAACATTTCAACTTAATGTGTGCAATCTATGAACACCAGGCTTTGCCGTGAAGTGTTATTCTCAGCCACCTGTTTTCCGGGGATCGAGAGTTACTGAAGGTGTGCATATTAATGGGATAACAAAGCTTGTGTTGATCAGTCTCTAAAATAATATTGGCGCTCATTAGCATGTTGACAGCCCGAGATTCACTCTTACAAAAATATATTTTATTATTTATTTCATTATTTATTATTAATGTTATTAATTTCCCAAATAAGCTTCTGAAAGTTTAGATTTTTAAAGCATGTATTAGTCCACCATAACATGTGCTATTATTCCTTAGCCGATTAACTACCAAGTGATTTTCCAAACTTTTCAGGAAACAGTGGGTTTTTTTTTTTGTTTTTTTGTGAAAATCACTTTTAATTTACAGTAGAAAAAGATTTGGGAATGTTATCAATGTATTTCTTACTGTAATAACCTATTTGACAGGCAGATATCGGCATCTGCTGGCTAAATGGAGTTACTGCAGTTCTGAGCTCTGTGCAAGATCAGCTGGAGAGATGTCATGTTAAGACATTCCTCAGATGGCTTTTAAAAAATTATAGCACCGCAGGCATCATGCCACAGAGCTAAAACTTTAATGGCATGCGAACAAAATTTGTTTGCAATAAACAAATTTCTTTTGCAGTGATAACGCACTGCACCAAATCGTGTGAACACGATCTCGGGCTGCTGTGTCTGCTGCTACTGAATAAGTAAGCATGATCACGGTAGCGAAGGGGTTAATAAACTACAAGATGAATCTAGCATCAAGATTTGCGTTTGTGGCACCTGAAAAAATTAATGCTATACAGAAAATGCAATGATAGAAAAGAGGACTGTATATTATTAACGTCAAAATAAATATGTATACCTTCTAATTCATTACAGTACATTACTGCAGATCCCCTTTATTCTCTTGGGCATAGACATACAGGTCTATTATATTAACTGATATAATTGACACATTATTTTAGAAATTTCATATACAGTATACACACATTTCACAACATCTTCACGCTTACATATTAGCTCTTTAAGCCGGTCACCGCCAAGAGCTTTTTGTTGAAAAAATATTATCATAACCTTTATGTGGAATATGGGATGTGTAGCTAATGCTTAAATATAGTTTAAGCCACTAGTGCCATTGTTCGTTCTCAGGACCGCACAAACCCCTTTATGCTCAGTTTTACAGAAATATTTCTGGGATAGATTCTAAACGCTAGGGGCCACATTACAATCCAAGCGTTAAAACGCGGGCGCAAGGGAGGAAAAACTGCGCTCGCATTTTAACGCTGGATTACAACACAGGCGCAAAAAATGTTGCCTACATTGTTTGCGGGCGCTACCGCCCCGCGATGCTCGCGGCACCGCTTTGCTGCAAACAAATTTCCTTTGCTTTTGGGATGCAGAAGGTGCCCCCAAAGTTTTAGCCCTGTGGGCATAATGCCCAAAGAGCTAAAACTGTGTAAAATCAGCTGATGATGCCCTGACACCAGGAATGCTGATGCTGGGAAAAAAAACATAAGAATTGAGCTGCAGCTGTAATGACTGTAACTCAATTTGGCAGTAGATGGCGCCATCTACTGGCCAAATAGGTTATTTACAGTATGAAATACAATGGTAATATGTCCAAATATTTCTTACTGTGTAATTAATTAAAAATGATTTTACAAAATACCACTGGTTTCTGACAATAGATTTTTAGAAAATCACTTGGAATTGAAGGGGTTAATAATCATAATCCAAGATGTAATTATGTAATTGTACAGTCAAAAACAGTCTTAGAGTCAAGACTGATATATATACGTATATATATTTATACATGTATGTATTTTACATGCTGCAAAAATAAATGATTTGCTATTTTTATTGCATTATTTATGCAGTGAGTAGAATAACCTCATTTTATAGTATTTTTGTGAACCCTTATATGAAACCACCCACGCACACATAGAACTATCAGGTATTTAGGGCAGTTACAATGATTTCCTGTTGGGTAAATGAAACAACCAACATTTTGCTTTTAGTAAGTCAGATTCCACAAAGTATAAGGCCATATGTAGCAGACATTGCACATTTGCCTAAAATTTCCTTTAAATAGAACATTTTGTTACATATAAACATTAAAAAAATCTCCCCAGCTGCTGAATTTATGTAAGCCTAGCTACTCATATAACATGATTCATTTTTTTTTAAATACATGTTCAGCATTTAAACTGTGAATAATAAACTTTGGTTTAACAACATGTGGTGGTGGGTCCTATAACCTTGTCATTGCTCTTGAGTGGGTTTTAAAATGCAAAAAAGACAAAACTGTAGACATTGGTAATTATTTCTATTAAAAAAAATGTAAGCTATCTGTCTGTCCGTCAGTCTGTATCTCCGACCGCATATATTAACAGAAATGATTAATATCAGCAGCAAAATAATGGACAATTTCATTTTTAAATTTCTGTATTTTTTAATAACTTAGGGAAAAAAACTTTTCAGCTTGAAGACATTGAAGGATTACTGGAGCGTTCTTGTGAAAAATAGCTCTGTGGGTTTATCTGAAATTATGATGGCTAAAATTCTGGGTCTTTATGACCTACTCAGTGGCAGGTTTACATTGAAACTGTTATAAATTATTACAGAGGTGAGGCCAATCTAAACAGTCCAACATAAATATGTCTGCAGACTCAGTGGCTGGCTACTACATATTCTAAACAGTGTCTGTATATGAATAAACAGTGCTTTCTAAATCATTTAAGAAATGTATTTATTCATAAAATCAATAGTATTTATTTTCATCTCTTGGTGAAAATATACATGTATATATCATGTTAAACATATTAATGTCTAAAATGTTTAGCATAAACAATGGCATTTTAAATGTTTAGGTGATACAATAAAAGGACCTCACTGTCCTGTTTCATTGTCTTGCACATGTTTTAGGACTGATCCAAGAAGTGGAATCACACCTTTATAAATGGATATGTACACCTAAGGTGGGTAGATAGATGGGTAGATAGATAGATAGATAGATAGATAGATAGATAGATAGATAGATAGATAGATAGATAGATAGATAGATAGATAGATAGATAGATAGATAAAAAGACAGGTAGTCAGACTTATAATATCAGACACATATTAAAAAGAGAATATTGTAAAACAATACCGTTACAAGTACTTAGGCAGCACCAACAGATTCCGTAGCGCTTTACAATGGGGAAGCACAAACAGGAGACGTACATTATACAAGAGGAAAGACAACCCTGTCCGTAGGTAATACAGCACTTTAAACCAAGTGCTCAGCCAGACATCCCATGAGTTTACAATCTAAGGGACAGGGGTAGCTGAAACAAATGGGAGCAGAGGGAAGGTGAAACTGGTGGCCAGATGAATACCGTAGGGATTGCATGGGAAGGACCAGAAGTTTGGGCTTAGTAAGAGTATATAGAGAGAGAAGTGGAGACAGCTGGAAAGGAGATGATAATAATAATAATAATAGATAATAATGTATACATAATATTGTAACAATGTTAATTTCAATGCTATAGTTATAAATCAGTTTTTCAATGCAATGATAGTACTAATAATATATAATAGTATAAAGTGAAAGATGTGTCATTAAATGTGCTACTTACTGAAGCTTTCAAGAGAAAGCTATGGTATGGTAAAAAAAATTCTGATTATGAATTAAAGTTAGAGGTCCCACTCATTCCACCAGCTAGTGTGTACTCTTCTCCTGTATCTTCTATTCCCCATTATTTTGTTTCTTAATCCCAAAGAGGTAGTGATAGTGCACAGTACAATTCCAAAAGTTATCTTTGAGGTGGCAATGATCCTTAACCACTTCAATGTGGAGGACGTGCTCAGCGCGTCCTCCGCATGGTTGCTGGTATGCGGAGGACGCGCTGAGCGCGTCCTCCCATTGGGGTCAGCGTTCGGCCGGGTTCCGGCCGATCGCTGCCCCCCCCCGGTGCGGGCTGACATCCTCGATGTCAGCCCAGCATCCGGAACCGCAGTCGCTGAAATTAGGTGTCATCGCGGCAGCGCGATGACACCTAATTCAGGCGCACCCCCGCATGTGCAGAGGAGGCGCCTGAAAGGGAGGGGGGGAGGTCCTTCGGACCTCTCTCCCTCCCGATCGGCGGCGTTGCGGGGGTTAACCCAGGCACCATTTGGAAGGGCACAGCCTGCCCTTCCAAATGGTGCCTGGCATTAACCCCTGGGGAGCTGGATCGCGAATCGGCGCTGAAAAGCGCCGGTTCGTGATCCTTTCCCGGAGCTGGCCGACATCTTGGATGTCGGCCAAGCCTCCGGGAACTCCCCCTGAGGACTGGCGTTATCGTGCATAGCACGATGACGCCAGTCCTAGAGTTAACCCCTAACTGCCACCAACGGTGGAGATAGGGAGTTCCAATGCACTCCCTATCTCCCGATCCGTGGCAGCTAGTGAAAAAAGTTTTTTAAAAAAAATTAAAATTAAAATTAAAAATAAAAATATATTAAAAAAAAAATTATAAAAAAAATTTTTTTTCTTTTTTTTGGTTCGTTAATGTAGCAATATTGTTCCCATTTCAATTATAATGTGAACAATGATGCTGCACTAACGATTTTTGTATGCGGTGCGTTTGTTAAAAATCGCGTAATTTTCCCCAAAAAAAAATGTAACGAGACCCAATCTCTAATTTTTTTAACAAGCGCACCCCATACAAAATATACCCGCAATTGCTCGCATGTTAAAATGTGAAAAAAAACACTTTACACGTTGTAAATTATTGAAAATACATATTTTATTGCATTTTTTGTTATAATATACAGACATGACATAACGTATACATATAATAATGACATATTATGAATCTACCGAGTCTGACGGAAAGAACGATATATAATATGTCTGGGTAATATACTAAAATAAGCCTTCAAAACACGTTTAAACATGATGAGCAAAACCGGTAAAAATTACCTCAGCACAGAGGTGTGAAAAGCCTCAGCAGCGAAAGGGTTAATCGCTGCAGGTGGATGCCGGCCATTCCGCCTTAGTGAATTCTAGTCATCTAGCAAGAGAAAGCTGGCCTTACCTCACATAGTCTTTGACAGATCGCAGGTACATAGTGGTGTCCCACTTTAGAGGTGGTGGCAACAATTTTGGAGCAGCAGAGGACAATCAATAGTCTGTCCTTTGACCAAAATATTGGTAGTGGGCCTACACTAGGTCAGGAAGATTGGACAGCGATTGGACAGCTAGTTGCTTTTGCTTGCATAATTTGCACAATGCGTTTGCTTGCATAATTTCTGAACAAGATGAACACCTTTCTGGAAAATTGAGGGGTCAGGAGGCTCAAAGAACAACTCAAGAGATGTCTACACAAATTGTCCTGAAGTGATGCTAGCTACGATGTGCAATCCTACAATTTAGGAGAAACTGGCCGTCCAAAAATTCTATTACAAATTCTGGAAAGAGAATCCAACTGACATGGTCCATGATTTGCATCAGAGGTGGGACAGGCGGGTAAAGTAGAAGTGTGGCAGGAATCTGAGAAGTCTACGGCTCTCAGCAGCACAGCAACATGGTTATGACTAGCAGTTGTGTTTTGCATGTAGGCGTTTGGGCCAGGCAAACCACTAAGCAGCAGGAGGTACATTATTGGTTCTAAAACTGTCAAGGAACACCTCTGTGAATCTCATTTACATCCTAATGTTGACATTCTCTGTTAGTGGGGTAACAAGGAGACTGTATGGCTTGCACTCTGCATAGTCGCTCAGCAGCTAATGCCCTGCCCACTGTCCTAAGAGAGGGACATACTGGATCTTCAGCATTTACTAATGTCCTCATACTGATGGAGCACATTCAATCAGCCCATGTTGGGGTACACTTATCTTCAGTTCAGAAGAATCAGTTGTCTAAGGCTAGGGTCAGACTAACGCATTTTTCGCGTTGTCTGTGAAAAAGTGCGTTCGAACGAATGGACGCATTTTTTCACGTAATACGCGATAGCGGTCATACGATGCGCCTTTTCGTCCGTGATTTTGTACGGATCATCAATAAAACACTTTTTGTGTCTGGACGTTATGTTGGCCGGACATTAGCAGTGTCTGACGTCTCCCAATCACACACACACGCCTCTAGCGGACGCAGCGCACTCTGTACATCCGTACTAGCAGTTTGGCGTTCTAGAAAAAATGCGTTCATTTGCCACTTGCGTTGCGCAGGCAAACATTCGTGCGGCCGTACTTCGTGTGTTCCCCGGCATTGGACGTCATTTGCTGCTAGCACGGCCGTGATTTCGTGCGTCTAAACGCATGTTAAAACTGCTTTCGTCTGACCCTAGCCTAAATATTTTCAATTATCCTGCTAGCTGAGATTAGTGAAAAAACAGCAATAGATCTGGTGTAAAGAGAAACTAAAACCTTCAATTTGGTGTTGCGCTGAATCACAATTCTTTATTAAAAGTCTGAAATGACTCTGAAAGCTATTCAATTTCCCCAGTTGTTGGGGTACTGACATCTGCATTTGTTGTAGTAGAAGTACATAGAGCACTGTTTTTCCACACTCTAGTTCACGGCCCCAGGCTGAAGGTGTGAGAAATTCATTGTCCCTGACATAACTTTTAAAATTAAAAAGGAACCAGAATTTAAAAAAAAACTTTGCTAAAAAATAATTCATTTTCTACAGAAGGCCCCACGCAGAATGGCTCTTGAGGGTGCAAAAAACATAGCTTGATGCCCTCTGATTAGTTGGTTTGAAACCAACCAATCAGAATTCTCTGTTCATCCTGGTTGTGTAATATTTTGCAGATGCCTGCACACCATTCAGTTTATATACCTCCCATCCCTCACCAAAATGAAACTAAGTACAGGTTGAGCACTCCTTATCTGGACTGCTCGGGACTGTAACCATTTTGAATTTCAGATTTTTGCAGATTTCAGAATCCAGGAGAATCGAAGTCTGAGAGGAAGGAGATCCCCTTCCTGTTGCAGAACCAGTAAGCACACATTCTGGGAGCATTGTGCATCCTTTCTCCGAGCACATGCTGATCAGAGCTAGTTTGACTCCAAGAAGCAAGCATGTCACATGGTGGATTTGCCCAGAGACTCCCAAGGTGTGCTGTGCTCTGCTACAGCTTTGGGACCTACGTCTCAGATAAAAGTGACCCGTCCAAGGCATCCCTAATTCAGACCTACTAAAATCTAGAGGTTTCAAAAATTTGGGGTTTTAGAGTCTTCCGGTTTTTAGAATTTTGGTTTAGGGGTGCCCAACCTGTATTCTGTAGACCTGGGGTCAGCAACATAGGAACTCCGGATGTTTTTGAACTACATGTTATATGATGTTCAGCGACTCATTAGCCTGGCTGGGCCTCATTGTAAATCTAGTTCCAAAACATCTGGAGGACTAAGGTTGCTGACAACGCTATAGACTACTCAGTTAATACAGACAGTAGGAAGTGCCGCTGTCCTCCAAAGGTGGTAGTCCACAAACTCCAATCCCGCCGGGTCACCACCAATGAGGATGCGAAAACTCCCCTTTACTGTACATCCAAAAGAGAGGCAGGACCACCAGGCTAGGATGACGAGTAAGAGAAAGGGGGGGGTGAGGATCCTGAGGACGAGCAACAGCACTAGTGGCCTGCTCTACGGTGGGTGCCCGCTCAGGTCTCACAAGGTTTTAGCTTGCTTGTGCTAGGATGATGAGTAAATAATTTATTAAGGTAGATACTAACCCCAAAAACAGAAAGGTGATGTTTCAGCCATGCTGGCCTTTAATCATACATGTATGATTAAGGCCAGCACGGCCGAAAGTCACTTTTTTTTTCGGGGTTAGTATCCCCCTTAATAAATTATATACTGATCATCCCAGTCTGGTGGTCCTGCCTTTCTTTTGAATATTCAGTTAATGAAATCATCCTGGTTGGTTAAGTATTAAAAGTCCAGAAATCGGAATCTCCATGCATACACCAGGTTGATATTACTATAATCATCTAAGAGGCATCAAACACAGAAAAATATTATGTAACCTAATAAAGGTATGCATTGAAATAAAATAAAAGAGTGATCTCTATGTGCCTGAGTACCTGAATTATAATCACATGAAATATGCATGTGCTGGAATTGAATTTTGTGCCCAATTGTATTATTATTATTTTATTATACCAGTAACTTCCTTGAAACTGTTGTTTGCAGACACAGAGCATTCTCTTATCTGACAAATTAAATTGCTCTGAAATAAGATGTGTGCTTAATAATGTGTGTAATAGAGTATTCCAAAAGACCCAATGGAGAATATATGGTGGTATTATGCGAAAACAATTTGTAATGTTTGCTCAGCATTATAAACAGCCTTTCCTTAATCCAATGACAACACTAAACTGACACAATCTATGATAAATTTCACATGTATATCTGAATTTTATAGCCTATACCCACTTAGTTTATGAGTTATAAAGTCTACAAAAATAACAAATAGTAAATACTCAAATAGAAAGAGATTTACAAATAAATGCGCTTAATATAGTTAATGGAATTACCACATGTGTAAATCCATCTACTCTAAATGTATACTCTACACAAACAGCACTTTGCTCATTCAGCAATGATTTAATGGCGCTCCTGCGCGGCTCTGCTAAATTTAGTCGCAGACCGTTCAGATGAGGTAAGACTGCAATTAACTACCATGAGCAGTAACCACATGCACTCTGTGCAATCAGACAAGACAATTAAACAAATAATATATTCACCTCCAGACTCTCCGAACACTCAGAGACAACTCAAGAATAAATAAATCAAGCTGCATCAATTGGTGGCAATATTCACACACGCACACAGGGCTCAGTGTGTTTTAAACTATACAGTTTTTGTTTTACGCTTTACTAATTGGCTACATTTTCTTCTTGCAGTAGCTCTTTTACAAGTAGAGGAAGAAAGCTTGCTTTCAGTTTTGTGTAGGTGTTTTATACCTGTGTCGCCTATTGGCTGGTGCGGCCAACTTAGAGTTTTCAAAAAAATGAATCATACACTAGTTCCATCTTTTGAAATAAAAAAATTATATATATATATAGAATTTTTTAATTTCAATAAAAAAAATATGTTTCAATATATATATATGAGAAAAGATATATATTTAAATAGTTTGATGGATAACGCCTTCACTACCAAGCAATTTTTGTTGAAAATGTTTTTATCATAACATTTATTTGAAACACGTGATGCCAAGTTAAGAATTAAATATAGGTTTACAATAAAATATAAGTAAAAAAATTTAAATAATGCAAATGTGATAATTTTTTAATTTTCATGTATTCGTTTATCCTTTACAGAAATATTGTTGAAATTTAAGATTTTGAGCTTTAGATTTATTTATTTATTTATTTATAAAGGATTTTACCAGGAAGGATACAATGAGATTTCTCTCGTTTTCAAGTATGTCCTGGGATCAGCAGCATTAAATTGTTACAGTGTTACAGAAATACAAAGTAATAAAATGCAAGATATTAAAAATAGCACAAATATACAGATTAACAGAAAATAAATATAGTCCCTATGTTACATGTTTACAGGTGCATTCTGTATTGAGGTATGTTAATAGGGAACTCTTAAGTAACTTAAGACTGGGGGAAGATTTGATGGTGTCTGGGAGGTTATTCCATAACTGCGGTGCTCTGTATGAAAGTGATGATCGAGCCACTTTCTTTTTGTATTGTTTTATTGTAAGTAAGGTGCAGGTCCTGGATCGGAGGTTATAGGATGAGGGAGCTGCTGAAGGAAGCAGTCTATTGAGATAGGTTGGCAGCTTCCCAGAAAAGCTCTTAAACACCAGGTTGGAAAGGTGAAGAGTGCATCTAGATGGTGTCCTTTATCTTGCACGATTTAAAACAGGAGGTCTCACTTCAAGGAAGTCAGACTGCCATGGGACCCCAGCCAGAGAGGTAAGTATAAGGATGGAAGGGAGTTAAAGGACCATGACGTACAGAGTACATCCTTGGTCCTTAACAGCATTTTTTCCAGGTTGTACCCTGTACGTCATTGGTCCCTATGGGGTTACAAAGGTGTGAAAATTGCATTTTGATATGCTAATGAGTGCTTTACAATGTATTACAATGCAAAATCGAGATAACCCCTCACAAAGTCGAGTTAAGTAAATAGGGACCTCTGTTGTATATATGCATACTAACAGGGTTATTCAAAGAGAT
The DNA here is from genome assembly GCA_009667805.1 of Leptobrachium leishanense. Classification (NCBI taxonomy): domain Eukaryota; kingdom Metazoa; phylum Chordata; class Amphibia; order Anura; family Megophryidae; genus Leptobrachium; species Leptobrachium leishanense. The sequence continues at coordinate 496,958,788 of CM019063.1, read as the reverse complement.
CCGATTTGCTTGAGAAAGGTAACTGAACGCTGAAAATCAGCGTCCGGTTACCTTTCCTGGCCATTCGGCTATCCAGAGAGCAGGCAATTCGCCAAATCCTGGCGAATTGCCTGCACATACGGTGCCTGTTCGGTGCCTGTTCGAGGGCAGTGAAATCCCCATGAAAAAGCACTGCTTCGGCTATTCAGAGAACACAAACCAGCAGTGAAAGGTTCCCCTAATGCCCTGCCATTCGGTGGTTTAATTCGGCAAGTTTATTCAGGAGAATCTCATAGGCTTCAATGTTAAAAATATTCCCGTTTTAATTCAATATCTAATAAACCGATCATTATAAAATTCTGCAGCAAAGAGTCTCTTTATTTATAGATTTTTTAGGATCCTTTTTTTTTTTTTTTTTTTTAAAAAGGCAGATTTTTTTTCTTAAAAGTTTACTTATTTTTTCTGTAACAGCCCTTTTTATTATCATTCCCTGGACCTCATATGTAAATTTCAGACATTATCGCTCAGTAGTTTCTTTGCAAACAGCGTTTCATTTCACACATTCATACAAATGGTTTTGCTAATTTATTCACCTCCCTCGTCTGCGGTCTCGGCTGCTTCGGCTGTGTGCGATCGGCTCCTGCTCGGGCTTTTTCCGTGGTTTTCGGCAGGTTAATCCAGATGTTTTTGGGGGTTTTCGGCGTGTATTCGGTGGGTTTTACGGTTTGTTTTCGTCAGGTTTGCGGCAGCTTTTCCCTGCAATTCGGGGACCCTGTGCTGCTTGCTGAATACACCGAAGGGTCACCGAAATGGGATCGGCAAAAGGAACCGAATTGAAGAGAACGAAAAGTCACCGAATGTGCGGTGACTTTTCGAATCTGTTTGAATAACCCTGTAAATATGTACAAATGTAGCATGCACATGTAAATATGTTAACCTGTGGACAGTGACACACCAGCATTTGTTTCATGCAATACTAGTTAAAATAAAAATCTGTTGATAGTGGAAAATGTCACTCACATTTTTTTCCCATGGGAAGAGTTAACTTGGATTTATACCTGAAGAAGAATTTTAAAACACACCTTCAAAAGAGGAAGTTTCAGAAAAATAAACATTTTATAAAAGGCTTCATTATTATTTTAGTTTGATTTCTCCTGAACTAAATTTGTTGTTCAAAGCTTCCTTATAGAAAGTCTTCTAGCCACTTGAGGGGATTTGTACCATTCCTCATTCAATATGTGTTGGGACAGCAGAGTCTTTTACCCTAAAGCTGACAGCAAGCGAGAATAATAAACAGAACTGGAAACACCTATTCTTCTTTGGCTGCCTGCATGTTAGCGTTTCCAATGAAAAAAAAATAGGGGGCATTGCTCTACATCACTGTTTCCCGATCCTGGTCCTCAGGTCCCCATAACAGGCCAGGTTTGCAGATATCTGAAGCAGAGCACAGGTGATATGATTTACTGGTCAGTGATGGCAGTATTCAGTCTGCATTTACCAAGGTGATCTGCAAAATCTGGCCTGGTAGGTCCATAGATATCACTTCTCTAACACCTTAATGGCATAGCAGGTCTGGTGGCGGGTGGGCCTGAATGCCAAGGGACGGCATAGCTCACCTCGCGGCTCTCCGGCTACTCCCCTGCCCCGCCACCCTTGCCGGTGGACGAACCCTGCAATTGACTGCAGGCTGGGATGCTCACGTTCAGGCAGTCCTGCCTGCAGCTATTTGCAGCAATCGGCCATAGGGAAGGGAGATGGGGCAGGGAAGTTGCTAGAGAGCCACATTGCAGTTTATGCTGCCCGTGGCATTCTGGCCTGACTGTCTCTCTCTCGCTGCCCTGGTGTTAAGGGGGTTAAAATCACTGAAGAATATGTAATGTTGCAACAATGGTAAAAGAAAAATAAATTCATAACAGCTGCAGTTCCTTTTTAACCCCTTCCCGACCGCTGACGTACTATGTACGACCTGCCCATGGGTCTCCCTTAGACCCGCGGACGTCCATAGTACGTCAGCGGGCTTCTAGCCTCCCTCCCGCCGATACTCACCTTCCTCACTCATTCCCTCTGCGTTTATGGTAAGTGACATCATCACGCTGCGTGATGACGTCCTCGGCAGGCGCCAGTAGTGAACATTCAGGAAGGGGGGGCTCCTTTAGAGCCCTCTATCTCCCCAACCATGCAACGTACAGTGATGCTTTTTGCACCGCTGGAAAGGGGATCGCGATTCGGCACTAATCCGCGCCAAAACGCGATTTGAACCTGGAGGGTGTTGACATCTTGGATGTCAGCCAAGCCTCCAGCCCCCCCACCCACTGACAACCTCACCATATATGTGAGGATGTCAGTGGGGCAGTTAACCCCCTAGCTGCCATGTGGAGATAGGGGGATCCTTTGGATCCCCCTATCTCCCGATCCGTGGCAGCTAGATGGTAATATTTGACATCATTGGAAAGGCCCGATCATGGTGAACAATGATACCAAACATGACCAGGTTTGGTTTAAAAATAAAATAAAAAAAATTTAAATTAATAATAAAAAAATAAATAAAATAAAAAAAGGTTTTTTTTTAAAAAAAAAACTGTCTGGGGGGTTTAGTTAAATAGGACCTAGGCTCTCATCTAAAAATAATTAGCACAAAACGGTCAGAATGAGCGCAGTGCACATAGGTGAACTGGCTCAGCAGTGAAGGGGTTAAAAAGCAAAAACATGTAAAAATTTAGTATTTCTATTCTCGGGACAAAATTTTGAAACTATTTACCTGGGGTCTTTTTTGGTGGTTGTAGATTTTGGGGATTACATCACGAAAAAGTGTGTTTTTACCATTTTTTCATCATATTTCATATTTTGTTTATAGTAAATTATTCGATATGATGGAAATAATGGTATTTTTAGACAGTCCATTTAATGGTAGGAAAAATGGTGTATAATATGTGTGGGTTGAATAAGCGAGTAAGAGGAAAATTTGACCTAAACACTAACAGCGTAGAAATGTAAAAACAGCAGCGGTCACTAAAGGACGGATTTGTGTAAAACCTCCCGGTCACTAAGGGGTTAAGGAGAATAACGTCTATTCACTGTTATTCAGCATTGTTCATCATTGCTTGCAAGAATGCCACCTGCCTCTAGTATTGGATTTTCCTTCTGTGGATATAGCTAAGGTTCACCATAGTTGCTACTGCGGCAATTTTTATCCATGTTTGCAACAATTATGAACAAAAACAAGGTTTATGAGACTACAAACAGACAGCAGCATTAGAGGCATACCCTACGTTGAGTCCCAGCTCAAGTCTCGTAAGGTTTTTGCCATTACAGTAAAAAATTTCCATACTCATATCAGTCTGCTGTCATCCAGAAAGTGGCAACCAGAACTGAAATGCCAAGGACGCCTCCTCTACATCTAATCTGCTGGTTGAGGAAATAGCCAAAATGACAATGAAGGGGGAAGTTATTATCATGGGGGACTTTAATCTTCCTGATGTGAACTGGAAAACCAAAATAGCTGGGTGCACCAGGAGTACAAATATTCTAAACTCCTTACTGGGATTATCTCTAACACAAGTAGTTGAGGAGCCGACCCGTAAAGATGCCACATTGGATTTAATACTCACAAATGGAGGTTTGGTATCGGATGTTGTTGTAGGTGAAAATTTGGGATCTAGTGATCATCAGTCAGTGTGGTTTAATATAAGAACAGGGATGGAGCTGCATCACACAAAAACAAAAGTTTTAGACTTTAAAAAAACAGATTTTTCTAAAATTAGATTTTGTGTGAATGAGTCATTATCAGACTGGAGGAGTTTAAAGGGAGTCCAGGAGAAACGGGATTATTTATCGGAGGCATTATTGAAGGCCACAGGCAATTGCATTCAGCTTGTTAGCAAAAACAAAAAAGGGAAGAAACCACTGTGGTACTCAACAGAAGTGGCCAAAATAGTGAAGAACAAAAAGATAGCATTCAATAATTATAAAAAACTCAGAGTGAAGAAGATAGGCAAACCTATAAGATTATGCAGAAAGAGGCAAAGCAATTTATAAGAGCTTCCAAAGCACACGCAGAAGAGAAAATAGCTCCGACAGTAAAAAAGGGGGACAAAACATTTTTTAGATACATAAACGAGAAAAGAAAAGTAAAACAAGGATTAGTTAGATTAAAAACAAAGGAAGGAAGGTATGTAGAAGAGGATAAAAGTCTCGCTGACTGCTTCAATGAATATTTTTGTTCAGTCTTTGCAGAAGAAAAGGAAGGAAAGGGGCCTCAGTTAGGAGGAAACACAAAAGAGACATTTACATATGAGTTTACAGAGGAGGAGGTTCTACAGCAGCTGTCTAAAGTAAAGACAAATAAGTCAATGGGGCCTGATGGGATCCACCCTAAGTTATTAAAAGAGCTCAGTGGTGTAATAGCAAAACCGTTAACAAGGATTGGTTAAATAAATCTGTTAATGGGAGTTGTCCCAGAAGACTGGAAATTAGCAAATGTTGTGCCCATTTACAAGAAGGGTAGTAGGGAGGAATCGGGGAACTATAGGCCAGTTAGTCTTACGTCAGTAGTGGGGAAATTAATGGAAACCATGTTAAAGGAAAGGATTGTTGAACATCTAAAAACACATAGATTACAGGATCAGAAACAACATGGGTTTACCTCAGGGAGATCATGCCAAACTAATCTTATTGACTTTTTTGATTGGGTAACAAACAAATAGACAAAGGTGGTGCAGTAGACATTGCTTATTTAGAGTTCAGTAAGGCTTTTGATACTGTTCCGCATAGAAGGCTTATCAATAAATTGCAATCTTTGAGCTTGGATTCCAATATTATTGAATGGATTAGGCAGTGGCTGAGTGACAGGCAACAGAGTGTTGTGGTAAATGGAGTTTATTCGGCGCAAGGTCTTGTTACCAGTGGGGTACCTCAGGGGTCAGTACTTGGACCCATTCTCTTTAATATTTTTATTAGTGATATTGCAGAAGGTATTAATGGTAAAGTATGTCTTTTTGCTGATGACACATAGATTTGCAACAGGGTTGACATTCCTGGAGGCATCAGCCAAATGACAAATGATTTAGGTCAACTAAAAAAATGGTCGGAGCTGTGGCAATTGAGTTTTAATGTGGATAAGTGCAAGATAATGCACCTCGGGCATAAAAACCCAAGGGCTGACTATAGAATATTTGATACAGTCCTAACCTCAACATCTGAGGAAAGGGATTTAGGGGTTATTATTGTAGAGGAACTAAGGGTAAGTAGTCAATGTAATAGAGCAGCAGGAAATGCTAGCAGAATGCTTGGTTGTGTAGGGAGAGGTATTAGCAGTAGGAAAAGGGAAGTGCTCATGCCACTGTACAGAGCACTGGTGAGACCTCACTTGGAGTACTGTGTGCAGTACTGGAGACCGTATCTCCAGAACAATATAGACATCTTAGAGAGAGTTCAGAGAAGGGCTACTAAAATGGTGTACGGCTTGAAGGAGAAAAGTTACCAGGAAAGGCTTAATGATCTTAACATGTATAGCTTGGAAAAAAGACGAGACAGAGGAGATATGATAGAAACATTTAAATACGTAAAGGGAATCCACAAGGTAGAGGAACGGAGTATATTTAAAAGGAAACAAAGTAGCAAAACAAGAGGACATAGACTTAGATTAGAGGGGCAAAGGTTTAAAAGTAACATCAGGAAGCATTATTTTACTGAGAGGGTGGTGGATACATGGAACAGCCTTCCAGTTGAAGTGGTAGAGGCCAAAACAGTAATTGAATTTAAGCAAGCATGGGATAGGCATAAGGCTATCCTAAACAAAAGATAAATCCAGGTAAAGTATCCATGTAATTGGGCAGACTAGATGGGCCGAAAGGTTCTTATCTGCAAACATTTTCTATGTTTCTATGTTTCTACATGAGATGAAAAGCAACCCCAGACGACTGGTTTGGTGTTACTGCAACAACGAAGAGCAACCAAGTTTAGTAAATTACCTCTGTAATGTTCTTTGTAGCCTTTGTTAAAATGCCTATGGCATTATGGAATTTATGTGGTCTCTGGTTTTCTACTTTAATAATTTCGTCACAGAATGGTGAAGATTTATGATTCTATTAAAAATCAAAAATTTGTTACCTTTCACTATCGATGGCAAATTGGTTAAGTAACCCACAATGGATAGACTTATCACACAGAGATGATTTGCCTTAAAAGTGAAGCTTGAAATACCATAAGTCTATACAGATGGATGACCCAAGGTCTCGATTGAACTAGGCCTGATAGCCAAAATTAGCACCTTCTTCGGATGCATTGTGGCCATTTTTCAGTTCGAGAGATTCAAATTTTGGTTTACCGGCATTTCAATTATATATAAATAAATATATATCCGAATATCGGATCTCACGGCTATACTTTTCAATGGAAATATCGGCTTTAGAGATTCAATTCTAGTTTATTGGTATAGAGATTTCTGAAAAAATATCAAATTTTAAAATGTATTGATAAATACATTTTTAGGCAGAAAAATAAAACTGAAAACTTATTTTAAAAAATTAGATTTTTCTAATAGCTATGTTTAAGGCACAAATCTGTATGATGTTGGCCGAAAATACAGGTTTTTTTTGGGCGATTTACGGGCGCGATATTTTTTATTTTGGACCAGTTGCATTTTTCAAATATTGGCTCTGACCAACTTTGAATCAGCCAATATTTTAAAAAATGTTGGCCGTAAGCAACTGATATTTTTCCGAAAAATCATCCGATAGATTTAACTCGAGCCCCAGTTCAGATATTAAACATTGACACAGTCCTCATTTTCAAGCTTAGCACCGCAGTCATAGTTCTTAATTTCTTGTTCTTTCAACATTGGGACCTTGGTTTTTGTAGTGCAATATACACTATATTGCCAAAAGTATTCGCTCACCTGCCTTGACTCGCTTATGGATGGGTGAGCGAATACTTTTGGCAATATAGTGTATGTCACTATTTGTTTAAAAAATAATGATTTTCAGCATCCACAAAAGCGGAACTTGAATATTAATACTTTTCAAAAATTTTACACAACAACTCTATAATCTGCAATAAAGAAACAACAACCGTCATGAGTAGAATTCATAAATGCCTTCCCATCCAAGACCTCAAAGCCCTAACATGTATTTAAATGGTAATGAATATCTCCATAGTACCTTGTGTGCAGACAAAATCAACAAAGCTCCTCTGGCCGACAGAATTAATTGCGTGGTGGTCATTACATTAAAAAACAATGTCCTTCAATATAAGGGAATCCAGTATGAAATGCATCATTTGAGATTTTGTGATTTTAGAATCCCATTTGTACAATTACAACAACATGAACAGAGTTGTCAGCGAGCGTTTAAAGTGCTAAAGAAATCTTAAAAACAGACTGTTACTGTGGAAACTACAATTAAGCTATGACTTGATGCTCACTTTCAATACATATTAATGCTTGTCCATGTGTTCCTAATTTTGCATTAATTATGTCAAAAAAATGATATCATTTCCAGCGCTTCCAAAATTATGACATCACTAAAAAAAACTTTATTCTCTGTAGGAGTAATATACCGAGGTGCCAGAAGAGGGTTCAATTTGCTCCCACAGACAATTTTGACAAGTTGAGTTTAATTACTTTATGCGTCAGTAACAAGAAAGGGAATGTTCACTAGAGTTTCTTTATTATCTTTAACAGAAGTGCCAAAAAGTGTTCTGTGTCTTTATCCTATTTATAGCATTGCCTAGAATTGCTGTTCCCGAAGGTGTGATTGTCCTGTTTCATAAAAGTTTGTTCAGCTGCCAGCAGGAAGATGTAAGCAAATTGTAATACCATTGCTATGAGGTAAAACACTCCCTCAGCTCATATCCAGACCCTCGTATAATAAATTCAAGTAAATAATCCACTTCCTGCGAGGAAATATGATCGAAAGGGGTAGTCATTGTTTTGTGTTGTTTGTTTTAGTTCTGTTTTATTTGTAACAAACCACGGCATCTTGGACTATCTCTTCTATTGTGTTCGTATTTATTTGGGGGTCCCGTCTTCACACCTTATGCGCGGAAAATGTTCACGCTCTTAAAATAGACGTCCCCGTATATTCACACAACTCAGGGAAAGGTTCACAAACATATGTGCATGTTTAAGTAACTTTACAGACAATAATAAACCTGAAGTTGCAAAACCTCTTTTAAGCAGAAAGTTGAAACTATTTGCCCATGTTTTCTTCACATGTTTCACTTATGTGGAGCACAGGCTGGAGACCTTATACTGCCAGGTTTTACACGAGATAAATTTGCATAGGTGCATTTTTCATGAAGCAAGGTGCTCAAAATAAGATGTTATATATGACCCTATACTGTATACATATAATTCTGATAGCTGAAAGGCAAGATTACATCACAAATGAACAGTCTACAGTACAACGTGCGTCATTAGATATTACAGTTCTATGCCTACAATTGTAGAATTCATCTAGGGATCCATTTACAAATAGGTTCATGGAAAATTATTTTCATTCCGATACCCCTTTTCCCACTCCACCGAGTATCTGACTTATGGTCGAGGAAATTTTGATTCTCTATAGGTTATTCGATAAACACCGAACTTGCCACCGAACGGTGAATTTCACCATACGGTGCAATTCTGTAGCAGTTCGTCTATTCACTAAACTGTCAATTCGCCTAATACTGTTGAATTGACAGCGAAATATGATGCAGTTCGCCACAGATCTCCTCAATTTGATGAACTTCGGGGACTGCAACATTGTCCCATAGAGAAGTAATGGTTACTCTATTCAGAAAATGCCGAACTGCATTGAATTGTCAGTGAAATGCCCTGATTTTCGGTGGTCCATTCGACAGGTTTAAAAAGGAGCTTTAAACATAGGATTTAATATAATAAATTTTTGAGTCCCGATTTTTTTTTAACCCCTTAGTGACCGGGCAGTTTTACATAAATCTGTCCTTTAGTGACCGCTGCTGTTTTAACGTTTCTGCGCTGTTTGTGTTTAGGTCAAATTTTCCTCTTACTCGTTTATGCAACCCACACATATTATACACCGTTTTTCCCGCCATTAAATGGACTGTCTAAAAATACCATTATTTCCCTTTATATCTTATAATTTACTATAAAAAAAATATGAAATATGATGAAAAAATGGTAAAAACACACATTTTCAGAATTTAATCCCCAAAATCTACAACCACCAAAGACCCCGGCTAAATAGTTTCAGAATTTTGTCCCGAGAATAGAAATACCCAATTTTTACATGTTTTTGCTTTTTAACCCCTTCACTGCTGAGCCAGTTCACCTATGTGCACTGAGCTCATTCTGACTGTTTTATGCTCATTATTTTTATATGACAGCCTAGGTCCTATTTAACTAAATTCCCCCAGACAAAAATTATTTAAAAAAAAACATCAATTCTTTTTATTTTTTATTTTGTTTTAGCTTTTTTTACACCGAACCTAGTCATGTTTGGTATCATTGGAAATGCATGACCCTCTAGCTGCCACGGATCGGGAGATAACGGGATCCAAAGGATCCCCTATCTCCCCTTGGCAGCTAGGGGGTTAACTGGCCCACTGACATCCTCACACATATGGTGGGGATGTCAGTGTGTGGGGGGTGACCTGGAGGCTCGGCTGACATCCACGATGTCAGCCCCCTCCAGGTTTGAATCACGATTTGGCGCAAATTTGCGCCGACTCACGATCCGGCAGCAAAATGGTTAATGCTCTCCCCTTTCCAGCGGTGCAACTTGCAGCGCTCTGTCTTCAATGGTTGGGGAGATAGAGGGCTCCAAAGGAGCCCCCTCCCCTCCATTGATTTCAATGGGGGCACCTGCCGATGACGTCACCACGCTGCGTGGTGACGTCATCGAGCTCGCTGGCCCATCTAAATCACGGGGGCAGGCTTCCTCCCTGCCAGATCTGCGAGGGATCTAGCGAGGGAGGTAAGTATCGGGCGGGAGGGAGGTTAGGAGCCACTGACGTACTATGTACGTCCGCGGGTTTAAGGGAGACCAGTGGGCAGGACGTACATGGTACGTCAGCAGTCCCTAAGGGTTAATGTGTTTTTTATTCTGTAACAAACCTGTTTATTATTTTTATAGGACCTTTTTTATTATTTAGGCACATTTTAATGCATTTTTATTGGCTTAAACACCTATTAGAAGAATAGCAGAATTCCATTTTTTCTTTCAGCCCTTTGGCAGCATTCGGCGATTTCATGTTCAGCACAGCTTGGGCACCCTGACGTGAATAATGAAGGTAAAGCACCAAAATCGGTGCTTTCTGAATAACCCCTTCTGGGTAATGTCACTGCAATACAAGGGTACCATTTGAGTAGTCTGAAAATTGACTTGAGTGGTTCTGGGACTGAGAAGGGAAGGATAAAGTACCAACTTAGATGTGATCCTTAAGCCTTGAATGAACTTTGGCATTACAGTACGCATCTGCAGTTTTTAGTTGTGGCAAAATTTGTAAAAGATAATCCAATAGAAAATGTGTGCCATTGAGATGTATTGCAATAAACAACAAAGCTATCATTTTTGAAATGCAGAATCTTTAATATATTAGGGGAGGTCCAATAGCAATATTAAATTGCTGAAATAATGATGCTAACTCTTTTTTTTTTTTATTGTAAGTCTAATTGTTCTAATACTTGGTAAAAAGGTTTATATTCCCACAGGCGATTACGGAGACACGATGAAGAGTTGCGTAGAATTGCTCTAACAATTTATTTGTGAGTCCTCTGCAAAACATTGTTTTAAGACATGCACGTCCACAGATGAGACCACGGTGCCTAAGATGAAGCAGTTTATGGATCAGGAACCTCAAAAAGCTTGTGGAAGAGTTCGACATTCCAAAAACAATCATGATGAGGATTCTTCATAATGAGTTGGACTACCCAAAGATGTGCCCTTTGGGTTATCGCATCTGTTAAACGCAGAACAAAAAAAATGAGTATGCCAAAAGTTTCCGCATCATGTTTGAAGATGGGAAGTCTGCTGAATTCAAGGCAATTGTCACTGAAGGTGAAGTTCATTGACAAAAGATGATTTTCGGGGACATTTTGAGAAGTAGGGGTTATTTTTGAATAAACAAGCTTTGTTTTAAAACAGCATCTTTGAGTTAAAATAATGATGCTAATGACTTAAATGTTACTTTTGGGCGTCCCCTCATATACACTCACCAGGAACCCGGACTACAAAAATACCCATTACACAAAAAATTAAATGATTGCTGATTTTTTTGTTGATTCCCAACATCTTTAAAAAATTTTTATGGAATTGGTAAATGAACGTTTGACAATAATACATTATGGGCTACATTACAATCCCCATGTTAAAACGGCGGCGCTAGGGAGAAAAAACTGCGCCCGCTGTTTTCTCCCTACCGCCCCTGTTTTAACGAGGGATTACAATGCAGGCACTTAAAAAGCTGCCTGCATTGGTAGCGGGCGTTACACCCTGGGATGCTTGTGGCAGCGCTGAGTGCCGCCATGAGCATCCACTCGATGGAGTCCATAGGGCTCCATTGAGCCAGACGCCGGCGGTCACATGACCTGCCGGATCTCGGCTCGCGGCCAGCATAGTGATACGCAGGGGGAGACTGAGGAACTTTTTTCCTCAGTCTCTCCCTGCTCCCGCCGGACGGAGAAGGCGGTTGAAGCCGCGGTCCTCGCTGCGGGACAGTAGGTGAGTATCTGATTGTTTTTTTCAAGTTTATGGCTGGTGTTAATGGATTCTGCAGAAGCGGAATGCGTTAACACTAAGTCCTGGGTTTGGCTAACTTTTCGCTAACCAGAGCCGGACGTTAATCAGCGCTGGGACTTTGTAATCCTAACGCCGATTAACACTTTGCGCTTCCCATGTTAAGTATAAAGAGCGCAAAGTACAGTAACCTCACGCTGAAAAGTGCAAGGAACCACACAAACGGGTTACTTAACCCATTATCGTTTGGACTGTAATATGCAGTAGACACCGCAGCTAACGTTAATGCTCACGCAGGTGAGCGCTAACGTTAGCACCAAGATTGTAATGTGGCCCTATGTGTATGATTTCTTTGCTTATAGACAGAATGACAAACTAAAGCCTTCCTGCTAAACTCTATATCCACACTACCAAAAACTAATAAGTAATAGAATCCAATATTTTGCACAAAATTATATATACTTAATAAATTAACTTTTCTGTTGAACAAATTTCATCTTAACCCCTTCACTCCCATGATTGAGATATCTTGGCTTCAAAGGCACCAGCTGGTGCCCCATTATCAAGATATCTCAATCTGCTGATCTGCAGCCCAAAAAGCAAAATTAAGTTGTTTGCTGTAAACAAACCTTGTTTGCTTTTGGGATGCAAAAGGTGGTCCCAAAGTTTTAGCCCTGTGGGCATAATGCCCGAAGAGCTAAAACTGTAAAATCGGCTGAGGAATGCTTTGAAATATCAGGCATTCAACAGTCGAGGCAAGGGGGGGGGGTAATCGACCTGCAGCTCAAACGGGCTGTAACTCAATTCTGCAGTAAATGGTTCCAACTTTTTTTGCAATCCCGGTAAAGGAGGTCACCCTCACCAAAGGGATCACCCCTCTCCTCCTAGATTGTAAGCTCTCGAGCCGGGTCTTCCCTCCATCTGTTTTGTGTGTGTAACGTGTATGTATATTTGTTATTCTGTTTCTCCTATTGCACCCCGCTAAGGGACTGTTGGCGCTGTATAAATACTTGTAACTAACTGTCTTACTTTAATCATCTTGGCCTTCCACTTCCGCTTGCAGTCATGATACTAGTACTTTATTGACTCTATAGACCTGTTGTGCCCCAAAGCACTCACCATCTTCTGAATCTCACTCCACAGGTGCAGAAGAAAATGACTAGACAGGGATTGATCCTTCAACGTTGTGCCCATTGTGTTTGTACCACTTGAATGATAGAGGTCAGCTCAGGGCAGGATGTTGTCCCACACATATCTACAGTTCCTGCACACATACAGGAGTTACTGTATAACTTAGCCGTTATGTGTAATTTAGGCACATACTTGCCTTCCCGAGACATACTTGAAAACGAGAGAAATCTCAATGTATCCTTCCTGGTAAAATAGTTTCTAAATTAAAAAAATGCACACGTAACCACTGTTACTGACTCAAGCTGATAATTTATCACCTCGACTCACGTACTCTTGAGCTAGCTCAGTAGTGCCCAAATGCGGTCCTCAAGTACCCCCAACAGGACAGGCTTTCCAAATAGCTGAAGCAAAGCAAGGAAGATATGATTTGCTGCTCAGTGATTGCAGGATTCAGTCTACATTTCCTCAAGGTAATCCTTAAAACCTGGCCTTGAGGACCGTGGTTGGGAACCACTGCGCTAGCTCATAATTGATCTGGCATTAGGGAGCTTGGTTTATCACAAGTGTAAAAATTCAAGTGCGAGACTTGAATTAGCTATGCCACTTGTGGACCTTCTGGAGCCTTGGGCTTCACCACCAAGAAGGTTTTGAGGTCTCCAAAGCATTGTTTTGCAGGGAAACCACAATGAACTTGGTAGAGCATGATGGTCTGTTTTTACTCTGCTAATTTTTGAGTAATGGTGCCTCTTCATGACCATCTGTGGGGCAACCAATTTCTTTTACAAATATTAGAAGGTTTAGGCTTTCTTTGAAAAATAATTAGCATTATTTCATTTTGGACCTCCCCTCGTACCTGCCTTTTTGCTCTTTCGGGGCTTTTGAAATCTTTCTCCATGCATACAATTAATGTATTATTGCTTCTTGATTGAGATGTCTTATTGATTACCATGTGGGAGTTTTTTTAACAGCTTGCAATTTATGGGTGTTTCAAATTGGTGATTCTTTGGTGGGTTCTTTTCACCACTCCAGGGCAATCATACACTGACCACCTAGGCAATGAGCCTAACCAAGAAAATATGAGTTGTGTCTGCTTTTCAAGTGAAAAATGATATCATTATGGCTAGTAGTTGCCGTTTTTTGACTTGTTAGCTCCCATTCAAAGAGAGCTTGGTATCAACTCCTAGGTATCTATTTGCTACATTGTGAGAGCATCTATCTTCTGTTACAATTTGCACCGCTATACTGTTTTAGAGGGGATATATTGCAATTATTGAGTTTTGATGGGCAGTTGAAATCAATTTTAGGAAGCCCGTGTTACATGGTGGAAGTATCTATCACTTGTTGCATTTTGTATTGCTAGACCACTCTTAGAAATGATACATTTCAATAGCTGGGCTTTGTAAACCATCAATGATAAACACTTAACTGTTACAATTTGTACTGCTATACTCTCAGAGGTGATATATATTGTAAACATTGAGCTTTGACAGGCAGTGAAAATCAATCTTAGTTAATCCGTGTTACATGGTGGAAGTATCTATCACTTGTTGCATTTTGTATTGCTATAACCCTATTAGAAGTGATCACCACCAATAAGTCGCCCACTGATGACCGGTCGTACGCAATGAGATAAATTAACCCAACACAATAAAACACAAATACTGTACTGTGGAATGATATATATTTATTATCGGCCACAGCTATAAAAACCCCACCAAATGTAAAATAACATATAACAATAACCAATAATAGACAGTGCTGACAGGGAACTCCACACTTACACCATACCTCACCAAAACCAAGCCAACTAAACTCCACCCCCACCTCCCATACATCTAATCCACCAAATACCACCTTAAATCAAGGAACCCTACCTCAGCACGACCTACCAGCCCCCGCTGTGACGAAGGGGAAGAATTAAAAGCCTAGAACCCAACCCAACACCCCCATATAAACCAAAAATAAAGGGAGGGAGGGTGGGGATTTTCTTCACGAGTTTACCTCAGGAGAAAAAGGCGCGCAGAGCCACAGAGCACGCGCCTTTTATAACCTCCTGGAAACCTCGCCCCTGCAATTCCCGCTCTAACTTCTACACGTGCCAAGCCCCTGTTCACCTAAAAAATACTCCTTGCGTCCTGGCATTAGGGTCAACTTAAGGGCCCTACGCCTGAGTTGCTTCAGGCCTTCATAACTGGTCTTTGCAAACTATCAATAATAAACTTTGAAATGTTGCTTTCTGTTTACTAATTTGGGAGGATTTATGTGATGCCTGATATGGCACAACAGATTATGCAATACGACTCTGAGTTTACTTGTCTCTACCCGACAATCGGCAATTAAGTAGCTAACTGATTGCAGGCATGAACTATTTTTAGCTGCAAAGCAGGACAACTATATTAATGGCTACATATTGACCCGTCAGCAAGATTTGAGCCTATTTTTTACCAATTTCACTTTATTTCATTTATATATGTTTTATCAATATGTCTATAATGTAAATACAATAATAAAGTTTTCAATTTTTTCATATAAACAATTTTGGGTGAAGCCCTTTTCCTCCAATTTTGGCATTATATATTGTTTCCTGTTTTCTATTTTTTTCTAATACAATTAATGTATGCTGAATAATGCAAACATTCTGCTCCTCTTTATCCCTCCTTCCTCTCTTTTGACTGTTTACCTGACACTGAATATACTTGCCCATGCAACAACTCAATTGATGAATTGTTTTAGTCGTGCCATCTGTCTTTATGCTTTAACTCTCTTTTTCCTCTATTTGTCTCATTTTTCTTATTGTCTCAGCTGAAGCACGTATTACATGCATTGTTGCTGAATATTATTAAATATAGAAAAAAGTGTAAAAAAAAAATAATATTACATAAAACATATCTTTGCTAACTAAAATCTCCAAGCTTAAATTTGAATAGCGTCACGGCCCTGGGGACGGTTACTGCTGACGCCCCATTCCTTCCCCCTCCACCTCGACCTCACCCGATTGTTTCTGCCCTGTTTTTTTTTTCTCTCTACCTCTCTGTCCTCCCCCCCACCTCCTCTTTCGCTCTCTTTTCTATCTCTATCTCTATTCTTGATTTCTTTGCCCTTGGGCTCACTTTTTCATTCCCACTGATTTATGATATAACTCACGCTAAGCCTCGACCCTCTGCTCTGTCAATAAGTGTATATACTGACGTGTCTGAGTGGTGTTTGGCTTCTTCTGATGGATAGTGTTCCTGTACTACTGATTTTTGTTCTGTATGGTGTTTATCCACATTTGCTGTTACACTGGCATTTATGTCGTCTCTTTGGAGCTGCCGAAAGGTAACCGAACGCTGAAAATCAGCATTCGGTTACCCTTCTTGGCCATTCGGCTAATCAGTGAGCAGGCAATTCGCCAAATGTTGGCGAATTGCCTGCACATACGGTGCCTGTTCGGTGCCTGTTCGAGGGCAGTGAAACCCCATAGCTTCGTCTATTCAGAGAACAAAAACCAGCATGAAAAGTTGCCGAAATGCCCTGCCATTTGGTGGTTTCATTCGACAGGTTTATTCAGGCGAATCCCATAGGCTTCAATGTTAAAAATATTCCCGTTTTAATTCAATATCTAATAAACCATTTATTATAATATTCTGCTGTAAAACGTCTCTTTATTTATAGATTTTTTTAAGATCTTTTAAGCATTTTTTGGGATTTTTTTATTTTTTTAAACGTTTTTTTCCTTTTTCTGTAACAGCCCTTTTTATTATCATTCCCTGGACCTCATATGTAAATTTCAGACATTTTCGCTCAGTAGTTTCTTTGCAAACAGTGTTTCACTTTTCAAACATTTAAGCGTACTGTTTTTTTTGTTTTCACTCCATTCGTCTGCGGTGTCGGGTTTTTCCGGCGGCTGCTCTGCACTGTGATCAGCTCCTGCTCGGGTTTCTCCGGCGTGTTCGGTGGGGTTAATCCAGAT
Organism: Leptobrachium leishanense; assembly: GCA_009667805.1. Lineage (NCBI taxonomy): Eukaryota > Metazoa > Chordata > Amphibia > Anura > Megophryidae > Leptobrachium > Leptobrachium leishanense. Next base: position 496,942,030 of record CM019063.1, on the reverse strand, counting down.
GCTTTTCGGGTTTCGGTGTGCGTTCGCCCTAGTTTTGCGGTGAGTTTTCGGGGGGTTTTCGGTGACTTTTCCCTGCATTACAGCGGCCCTGTGGTGCTTGTTGAATACACCGCAGGATCGCCGAAATGGGATCGCCAAATCGCACCGAATTGAAGAGAACAAACAGTCACCGAACGTGCGGTGACTTTTCGATTCTCTTTGAATAACCTTGTGTATCTTTAAACTTGTGCTTTTAATAACATTTTTATTTGCAAAAAAAATTTGAATAGCAAGTTGTTATTCCATAAGCTATTTACAATATCTTCTATATAACAAAAGAAAACATTACTGTGATATTTTGGGATAAACCTGGATTTTTCTTAGGCACTAGATTAAGTAAGGAAAAAAAGTTTAAAAAATAATGTAATCCCTGATAGTGTTATTTTAAACCTGCATTACCATTAAATCCATTAAGTGTTTATGCATTAAATTGGTAGTCACTTGCAAATTTTGTGAAAATTGTAGGATTTATGCTGAAAACGTTTCATAGCAGAAACATGTGTTTCCCTAAGTCTTGTATGGCCCTATTCATTATAATTTTTCCTGATGTTTTGCCTACCATATTATTAACTTCTCCTAAGCGATGAAATACCAGCTTGTCTTTTCGCAGCAGAGAAATGAGGAGAATAATTATAAATGTGGAAATCCTAATAAAAACATGCTTTTATTGATAGAGGCTGGTGCTCTAAACGGGCGATTGCTGGATTTATGATTACCATAAAATGACAAACCTAAAGAAAAAACAGTTGCATTTTTCTTCGTTGGGCATTATGCACGTTATTTTTTTTTTTTTTGCTACTGAAAGGGAAAACATACAAACTATGAATTTTGTAAGAAACTAATTTTAAGTACTTGCCGTGTATAAATTTTATTGACCCGAAGTGCACTTTAGAGACCGTAAGAGTTCATAAGTTAAACATTTAGTCTGTTGTTAAACTGTGGTGTTTAGCCAGAAATACAAACCAAATTTAATAAAGGGAACTGTGGTTATAATCATACAAGTTGCTTCCATATGAAAGAGCATTGTGTGGCACTATATATATTTACACGTTTTAATAAATTTGTACATATAAGCATATGTTTATATTTGTATATGTTGTAATAAATGTGTTTTGTAATAGAATGTGACTATGGCTTAAAAGATTACAAAGAAAAATTATTATTATTATTATTCTTTATTTATAAAGCGCCAGCATATTCCGCAGCGCTGTACAACAGGCACAGTATAGACAGGGTTACAATACATTGTACAACATTTGACAAACAGTACAGGAGGAGATGAGGGCCCTATTCCCGTAGGAACTCACAATCTAGAAGGGTTGGGGTTGGAAACAGGAGGAGAGGACTGTAAGGTGAGAGTGATTGATGGTTGCGTCAGTGAGTTGGGTGGTAGGCTTCTCTAAATAGGAACGTTTTAAGGGAGCGTTTGAAGGAAGAGAAATTAGGGGAAAGTCTGACCGTACGAGGGAGAGCGTTCCAGAGAATGGGGGCTGCGCGTGAGAAGTCCTGCAGTCTATCATGGGAAGAGGTGATACAGGGAGACACTAGGCGCAGGTCGCTGTTTGACCTTAGGGAGCGGGCTGGGGTGTATTTGGTGATTAGTGAGGACAGGTAGTGGGGAGCCGAGTTAGTGAGGGTTTTGTAGGTCAGGGTAAGGATTTTAAATTTAATTCTGCAGTGGATGGGGAGCCAGTGAAGGGACTCGCAGAGGGGAGTGGCAGAGACAGAGCGGCGGGTGAGGTGGATTAGCCTGGCGGAGGAGTTCAGGATGGATTGTAGGGGGGAGAGGCGGGACAGAGGGAGGCCAGATAAGAGATTATTGCAATAGTCAAATCGGGAGATTACCAGGGCGTGTATGAGTTGTTTTGTGGTGACAGCGGTAAGAAATGGCCGAATTCTGGAAATATTACGCAGTTGGTATCGGCAGGAGGAGGAAAGAGACTTGATGTGGGGGATGAAGGAAAGAGCAGAGTCCAGTGTAACTCCAAGACAGCGAACTTGGTTTGATGGGGAGATGGTGATACCCTCCACCATGATAGAGAAGTCAGGAGGTGGGGAGGCATTAGAGGGAGGAATAAGTAGGAGCTCCATCTTGGACATGTTGATCTTTAGGTGGTGGGAGGCCATCCAGGAGGAGATGCCAGATAAACAGTCGCTGACTTTGGAAAGGACAGGGGGAGAGAGATCAGGGGTAGAGAGGTAGATCTGAGTGTCATCAACGTAGAGGTGGTAATTAAAGCCAAAGCTGTTAATGATTTTGACCAGAGAGGAGGTGTAGGTGGAAAAGAGCAGAGGACCAAGGACAGAGCCTTGAGGTACACCAACAGATAGAGGCAATGAAGAGGAGGAGTTACCAGCAAAGGACACAGAGAAGGACCTGTTGGATAAATAGGAGTTAACCCAAGCAAGTGCAGTGTCACCGAGACCAAGAGAGTTGAGGGTCTGTAGAAGGAGGGTGTGGTCAACAGTGTCAAAAGCAGCCGAGAGGTCAAGCAGGATGAGAATAGAATAGTGGCCGTGTTTTTTAGCAGTTAGGGGGTCGTTGGTGACTTTGGTGAGGGCAGTTTCAGTTGAGTGTAGGGGACGGAATCCAGATTGCAGGGGAATTGGATGACAGGAAGAGGGAGAGGCGGTTGAAGACTAGTTTTTCTAAGAGCTTAGATGTGAAGGGAAGCAGGGATAACGGACGGTAGTTGGATGGAGAGTTGGGATCGAGGGATGGTTTCTTAAGTAAAGGGGTAACTAACATGTGTTTGAATGTGGATGGGAAGGAGCTGGTGGAGAGAGATAGGTTGAAGATGTGTGTGAGAGCAGGGGTGAGGGAGGAGGAGAGGGGAGGAATTAGATGTGAGGGAATGGGGTTGAGCGGGCACGTGGTGAGATGTGAGGAGGACAATAAGGAATTGACTTCCTCATCAGTGGCTGGGAGGAAGCGGCAGAGGGTGGCAGAGGGGGCTTCTGGGAGTGGAGGTGGCAGATAACTATCTTGTCTTGGGATGTTGCTTCTGATAGTTAGAGTTTTACTGAGGAATAAATCTGCCAGGTCTTGAGCACTGAAGGCAGCTGAGGGGGGAAGTGCAGGTGGGTAGAGGAGGGTGTTGAAGGTGGACCAGAGCCATTTAGGGTTGGAGGACAGCGTAGATATAAGAGATGAGAAGAAGGATTGTTTGGCCAAGTGAAGGGCAGAGGTGTATGACCGGAGAATAAACTTGAAGTGAACAAAATGAGCTTCAGAGCGGGATTTCCTCCAGGCACGCTCTGCAGTCCGGCAGCATCTTTGCAGGTAGCGTGACTGGAGGGTGTGCCAGGGCTGAAGCTGGCGGCGTGGGGCCTTACAGAGTCGAAGAGGAGCAAGTGTGTCTAGGGCAGAGATAAGTGTGGTGTTATAGTGGTCAGTGGCAGCATCAGGGCAGGTGAAGGATGAGGTGTGAGGGAGGTGGTGAAGTAGATTGGAGAATTGATGGGGATCCATGGCATGTAGATTTCTGTGAGTGTGTGTGCAGGGTGGGGGAGCAGGGCGTTTAGGAAGTCTAGATAGGTTGAAAGAGAGAAGGTGGTGGTCAGAGATGGCGAAAGGGCGACATGTGAATTCAGAAATGGAGCAGAGGTTGGAAAAGACAAGGACAATAGCATGACCTTCGCTTACAAGCCAGTAAGCAATTAATGGTTGGAAAGCAACTACATTGTATCTCTAAGGAAAAACGGGGGTAACCCAGGTAATCAAAACGAATCAGTGTAAGAGAATACAGAGAATATAGCAAATAAAACTTAACTTTTACTAGATATATGGAAAAAAATATATGAAAAAGTTTATCACAAACAATTGTTACCACTGATCATAGGTAACAAAATGACGAAGAGACCGTCTCTGAAAGAGCCACAAGAAAGACATCTCAAAAGACACAAACAAAAAGGTGTTCTTTCTAGAACTGGGATAACCCTCGTTAACTAGTGTCCATTGCTGAGACCTTAAAGATTACCTCTATCTGACTTAGGAACTAAAGTGTATCCAGTACCTGGGATTCCCTATCAGAATTAAGATGATGTTACAGAAAGCGCTCCTGTTCACTGTAGGTAGTGAGGGGTTAAGGTCGGGGTCAGACAAGCGCACTACATGCGCCCATACTAACGTGCCTCCCGGCATCCGTCGAAGTGTTGTGACGCTTTGACGGGGCTGGCCACACGCTGTTGCGAGTGCACAAATTGCGCATGCTACAGTGGACGTGCTGCGGCCGTGCTAAAAGCCTCATTGTCGAAACGCTACAACGCGTGGTCAATGGAGCTGCAAAGAGCGATCCTCCATAGGTGGATTGAGCCTTGCGGCACTGAGTGCACTAACTGCGCTCAGCGAGATGGCCAGATGGGCGTCAGAATGGAAGGAACATCCACTCTCACGGACGTTCCTTCCGCTCTGAAAAACGCTTGTCTAACCCCGGCCTAAAGAAGCATATATCTCGCTGTCAACTTACCAGATGCTAGGTTCAGAGAAGCAGGAAAAGTTGAGAATGTGAGCCTTCATGCGCTCACGGCAGTAGGATAGTTGGAAAGTATCAGTAATTCCCTTCTGCTATGTCTCTAGTCCTGCGTACATACAAAGTATACAGTAAGTCATCCCCCTGCAGTATAAGGAGCATCACCTTAAATCATTAGAAAGAACAAATTATAAAGCCCTTGTCACTTCTGACTCTGTTCAGTAACACTGCTGCACGCTCCTGAGGACGCCATCATGGCGAAATGCGTAGAGCTGAGCTAGAAAAATGAATGCACCATTGATTTTATTTGTTTGTTCTTTTTAATGATTTAAGGTGATGCTCCTTAAACTGTAGGGGGATAACGTATAATTTGTGTGTACGTTGGACTAGAGACAAGGCAGAAGGGAACTACTGTTACTTTCCTACTATCATACTGCCATGAGCGCACGAAGGCTCACATTCTCAACTTTTCCTGCTTCACTAAACCCAGCATCTGGTAAATTTACAGAGATATATGCTTCTTTAACCCCACACTACCTACAGTGAACAGGAGTACTTTCTAAAACAACTTAATTCTGACACGGAATCCCAGGTGCTGGATACACTTTAGCTCCTCAGTCAGTTAGAGGGAATCTTTAATAGGGATGAGCGTTCGGTTCGGATCTGTTCGGAGTTTGATTCGAACATCGCCTGTTCGGCAAACTCCGAACATTTCTGCGTGTTCACCGCATGTTCACCCACAATGGACCACAATGCACTTTTCCACTGGCCTGAAGCTTGTAATTGGCTACAGCCTTGCACCTGACCGCAGGTCAGGTGCAAGACAGGTGCAAGACTATGCCAATCACGGCTCAGAGTCCTGATTGGGCAACTTTTGACCAATCATGGGCTCACAGAGCTAAGTCCCGTAGCACACTATATAAGGCTTCCCTGCCTGCAGCCCTAGCGTGTGTGTTTGCAGGAGTGAATCAGAGAGGAGAGGAGATTGTTCTGTCAGGGTGTATCAGTGACGTTGTAGGAGATTTCTGGGAATTAGAATCTGTGTTGGCACTGACAGGCTATCAGGGACAGTGTGTTTCAGTGAGTTGTAGGAGATTTCTGGGAATTAGAATCTGTCTTGGCACTGCCAGGCTATCAGGGACAGTGTGTTTCAGTGAGTTGTAGGAGATTTCTGGGAATTAGAATCTGTCTTGGCACTGCCAGGCTATCAGGGACAGTGTGTTTCAGTGAGTAGTAGGAGATTTCTGGGAATTAGAATCTTTGTTGGCACTGCCAGGCTATCTGGGACAGTGTGTTTCAGTGAGTTGTAGGAGATTTCTGGGAATTAGAATCTGTCTTGGCACTGCCAGGCTATCAGGGACAGTGTGTATCAGTGAGTTGTAGGAGATTTCTGGAAATTTGAATCTGTGTTGGCACTGCCAGGCTATCAGGGGCAGTGTGTTTCAGTGAGCTGTAGGAGATTGCTGGGAATTTGAATCTGTCTTGGCACTGCCAGGCTATCAGGGACAGTGTGTTTCAGTGAGTTGTAGGAGATTTCTGGGAATTAGAACCTGTGTTGGCACTGCCAGGCTATCAGGGACAGTGTGTATCAGTGAGTTATACCACAGTTCAGAAAATTTGAATCTGTCTTGGCACGGCCAGGCTATCAGGGACAGTGTGTATCACTGATTTATAGCATTGTTCTGGAAAATTTGTATATCTTTGATCTAATTCTAGATACCATACAATAACATAGTTTAATCAGAGTTCATCTGTTTATCTATTGAGAGTTGAACCTGGCTGTTGCCAGCTATCAGAGTGTTGCAGCCTGCAGGAGAGGAAGTGAATCAGAGAGAGAGAGTAGGGGACATTGGCAGCCTTGCAGGGAAAATATCAGTAAAATCGCCGATTTATATCAGAGTTCTGAATATCTTTAATCTGTATACCAGAGTTGAATCTGAGTTCTGCATATCTCCAATCTTTATACCAGAGTTGAATCAGAGTTCTGTATATCCCCAATCTTTATACCAGAGTTGAATCAGAGTTCTGTATATCTTTAATCTATATATCACTCACAAAAAACGACAAAAACAATACATGTGGCTATTTTTTCTTGCCTATTGGCTAATGTACTGATGCCACTGATAGCTGGTTTACTTAAATGAATAGTGTGATTAAATTAATAACTTCGTACATAGAACCTTAACAATAAACTTTATTAAACATATACGGTAAAATAGTGGATAGTGAACGTGATGTATCGGCAAGTGTATTGATTATTGCCGGTGGATATCTTATGGCAGTTGGACTCTTAGTCCTTATTGGCGTTAGTAATCGTTCTTGGCATATAGGGAAACCATTGGGATGTTTTGTTCATGTGGATGTCAATGAATAGTAATTAACGCCCTCTTATCTGGAAATGCAGGTTTCAAAACAATATGTGTTCAACCTGTCCTCACATTACCATACAGAATGTATAGCGATAAAGCTTAAAAGGTTGCAAAAGGCCTGGTATGGATATAACCAGAGTGTTCTTAAGGTTGCCTTAACATATCTGTGACCAGGGAAAATTAGCAATGAAATTTGCGAAATTGTTATTTACAGCCCCGGTATCTGAGGTACGAGCTGCCGGAATAGTTTCGTGCCTGGCTCGCCCATATGTTGGCGTTTCTGAAATTAAGGCAAGATGTGAAGCAACTTGCAAGATTGCAGTGTAAGGTCTCAAAAATTGGTATACAACCTCCCCGGATGAAGCTTAGACTTAGTCTACCCGTACATAGGCATCCTTCAATATAAAGCAAAATACAATAAATTTTCAAAGTTGTAGTTAGGACCCCGATGTCTGAAGTGCAGACCACTACAATTAGTACTTAGTTTACCCGTATATGGGCGTACTGGAAAAAGAGCACAATACACTTAGATTGTATGGGGTTGCAGTTATAAACCCAAAATATCTGAAGTGTGAGCTATCAAGATGACCTTGTATTCAATTTGCCCGCGTATCGGCGTTGCTAAATATCACCAAAAAGGCAGTCTCTATTTACAAGGCAAGGGTTGGAGACCTCAATATCTTGAAATTCAAGGTTACCAGAATATATATATACAAATGGTCATACATAAGCGTCTCTGAAAATTGTTGGAATTGTACTTGCGAAATTGGCGGTTTGAGGATCCAAATACCTAAAATACAGGCTATCAGATTGACGTAATGCTTAATTTACCCATATGTTGGACATACCAAATGTAAGACAGAACGCAGTTGTAATGATATTGTAATAGCCGATATTAGTGCTTAGAATTCAAAACACCAGAGTGGCTTTATAAGCGATATCTCACACCTTGGCGTTTGTAACAAAAAAACCAGATAACAACAACGATTAAGCTTGCCAGACTCCAATTGAAAATCTGGATGTCTGAAATACAAGCTAACAGGATAATACTGTGCTCGGTGTCTCCTTTTGTGAGCCGTCTGAGTGTGCAATAGAGTACCATTAAATTCTGGGATTACGGTTTAGAAAAAACCCCTCAGTATCTGAAATGCATGCTATCAGAATGCCTTAGTGCTTGGTTTGCCCACAATTTGGCGTTTTTCTAAGTACAAGGTAAAGGCAATGCTGGTTAGAAATCCCCAATATTTGGAATAGGAGCTCCCGGATTTATTTTAGGCTCAGTTTAGCCCATACATAAGCATACAAGGAGTGGAATAATGTATGGCTAGGTGGACAGGTTGATCTTTTAAAATGGTAGACCAAGGCAAGAGATACTGTGAGTATATACTGCCCCAATATCACCTGTCACTCCAGAATAGAACATTTAGACATTTACATATGCCATAATGGGCTAAATAGACAGATACTATCATATCCCTGGGGTGTTCAACATAATCAATTCTATGCTTTCCCTAAATTAGCACACAATTAGTCTTGCAGAATACACTGCCGGGATCCAATTTGCCGGATCAAAAACACTTTGCCTAAAGCATGAAATAAATGCACCTCGTGCAAACAGTTAAAAACAATTATTGGTCATCACCAAAGAAAAAGGTAACGCTGACGCGCGTTTCGCCGTATGTACACGGCTTCGTCCAGAGCGTGAGTGTCCTTGTGCCTTCGTTCCATATTTATAGTAGTTCCCATTGTTGGTGTCATTCGTTAATGAGCCTAGACTCGATTTGCATAGTTCGACTTCCGCAAGGATCATGGGTCACATGCCTGCCTTCCACCAATGGGCTTATGATATTATTTCAACGCTGTGTGAGGTTCTTTAATTCAGGTGCGGAATTAATACATTTCAGCTTCTTTCGTTACTTAGTGGTATTCCATCTAATGCGGAATCGAGAGATAATTAGTCAGCCCAATGAATTTCCTGCGTTACCACCATTTGAAAAATGCAGTAACGTAGAGAGTGGAGGATAATGGCAATAGTTAACCCTTCAGTAGTTACAACCCTTGCGGGAAAATATCTACTTATTACTACTATTGTTGATATGTATCCATAGTGGGTCGAGTCTATAATGGCTAGATTGATGGCTACATATCCATACTTAGGGAACTCCATAGATTTAGTATAAGGAATCATAGACTACAAGTGTGACCAGAACTTAAAATGGAAACTAAATACATAGTGAAAAAACAACAACATTGGTGTATATTCATATTAATGCTTTAACTAGAGTACCACATTTCTTTTGGGAGTATATACCGATATGAATTCGTTCCTAGTACAGTAGATCTAAAGTTGTATCGCTTGATCATAACCCTTATCTTAAAAATAATAAACGTATGTTGATGTTCAATAGATGAAATGTGTTAGATAAAGGGAGTGAATGTAAATCCCTCATTCAAGCCCTCTGGGGCCAGTGTATGTAAAGTGTAAATCCAAAAACATTCCCTGCGTCTTAGGATCAGGTCATAGTTCCCCCCTCTTTGTGGATGCTTAACCAATTCTATTCCACAGAATTTTAGGTTATTGATGTTCCCTGTTTGACATTGTCTAACATGTCTAGCTACTGGGGTGTCTATATGTCCTCCAACTGACCTTATATGCTCTCTGATCCTGTACTTAAAAGGACGGAAGGTTTTGCCTACATATTTTTTCCCACATCCACATGTGATCATATACACTAGGCCTGAAGTATTACAATTGAAAAAATTGTGAATCAGAAAGGTTTTTTCGTGTCTGGTGTCAAGTATCACTTAAAGGGACTTACAGCTGTGGGAGATGTAAAAGCTGCGCAAATATCTTGAAAGACTCAAAAGTGATACATGACACCAGACACGAAAAAACCTTTCTGATTCACAATTTTTTCAATTGTAATACTTCAGGCCTAGTGTATATGATCACATGTGGATGTGGGAAAAAATATGTAGGCAAAACCTTCCGTCCTTTTAAGTACAGGATCAGAGAGCATATAAGGTCAGTTGGAGGACATATAGACACCCCAGTAGCTAGACATGTTAGACAATGTCAAACAGGGAACATCAATAACCTAAAATTCTGTGGAATAGAATTGGTTAAGCATCCACAAAGAGGGGGAACTATGACCTGATCCTAAGACGCAGGGAATGTTTTTGGATTTACACTTTACATACACTGGCCCCAGAGGGCTTGAATGAGGGATTTACATTCACTCCCTTTATCTAACACATTTCATCTATTGAACATCAACATACGTTTATTATTTTTAAGATAAGGGTTATGATCAAGCGATACAACTTTAGATCTACTGTACTAGGAACGAATTCATATCGGTATATACTCCCAAAAGAAATGTGGTACTCTAGTTAAAGCATTAATATGAATATACACCAATGTTGTTGTTTTTTCACTATGTATTTAGTTTCCATTTTAAGTTCTGGTCACACTTGTAGTCTATGATTCCTTATACTAAATCTATGGAGTTCCCTAAGTATGGATATGTAGCCATCAATCTAGCCATTATAGACTCGACCCACTATGGATACATATCAACAATAGTAGTAATAAGTAGATATTTTCCCGCAAGGGTTGTAACTACTGAAGGGTTAACTATTGCCATTATCCTCCACTCTCTACGTTACTGCATTTTTCAAATGGTGGTAACGCAGGAAATTCATTGGGCTGACTAATTATCTCTCGATTCCGCATTAGATGGAATACCACTAAGTAACGAAAGAAGCTGAAATGTATTAATTCCGCACCTGAATTAAAGAACCTCACACAGCGTTGAAATAATATCATAAGCCCATTGGTGGAAGGCAGGCATGTGACCCATGATCCTTGCGGAAGTCGAACTATGCAAATCGAGTCTAGGCTCATTAACGAATGACACCAACAATGGGAACTACTATAAATATGGAACGAAGGCACAAGGACACTCACGCTCTGGACGAAGCCGTGTACATACGGCGAAACGCGCGTCAGCGTTACCTTTTTCTTTGGTGATGACCAATAATTGTTTTTAACTGTTTGCACGAGGTGCATTTATTTCATGCTTTAGGCAAAGTGTTTTTGATCCGGCAAATTGGATCCCGGCAGTGTATTCTGCAAGACTAATTGTGTGCTAATTTAGGGAAAGCATAGAATTGATTATGTTGAACACCCCAGGGATATGATAGTATCTGTCTATTTAGCCCATTATGGCATATGTAAATGTCTAAATGTTCTATTCTGGAGTGACAGGTGATATTGGGGCAGTATATACTCACAGTATCTCTTGCCTTGGTCTACCATTTTAAAAGATCAACCTGTCCACCTAGCCATACATTATTCCACTCCTTGTATGCTTATGTATGGGCTAAACTGAGCCTAAAATAAATCCGGGAGCTCCTATTCCAAATATTGGGGATTTCTAACCAGCATTGCCTTTACCTTGTACTTAGAAAAACGCCAAATTGTGGGCAAACCAAGCACTAAGGCATTCTGATAGCATGCATTTCAGATACTGAGGGGTTTTTTCTAAACCGTAATCCCAGAATTTAATGGTACTCTATTGCACACTCAGACGGCTCACAAAAGGAGACACCGAGCACAGTATTATCCTGTTAGCTTGTATTTCAGACATCCAGATTTTCAATTGGAGTCTGGCAAGCTTAATCGTTGTTGTTATCTGGTTTTTTTGTTACAAACGCCAAGGTGTGAGATATCGCTTATAAAGCCACTCTGGTGTTTTGAATTCTAAGCACTAATATCGGCTATTACAATATCATTACAACTGCGTTCTGTCTTACATTTGGTATGTCCAACATATGGGTAAATTAAGCATTACGTCAATCTGATAGCCTGTATTTTAGGTATTTGGATCCTCAAACCGCCAATTTCGCAAGTACAATTCCAACAATTTTCAGAGACGCTTATGTATGACCATTTGTATATATATATTCTGGTAACCTTGAATTTCAAGATATTGAGGTCTCCAACCCTTGCCTTGTAAATAGAGACTGCCTTTTTGGTGATATTTAGCAACGCCGATACGCGGGCAAATTGAATACAAGGTCATCTTGATAGCTCACACTTCAGATATTTTGGGTTTATAACTGCAACCCCATACAATCTAAGTGTATTGTGCTCTTTTTCCAGTACGCCCATATACGGGTAAACTAAGTACTAATTGTAGTGGTCTGCACTTCAGACATCGGGGTCCTAACTACAACTTTGAAAATTTATTGTATTTTGCTTTATATTGAAGGATGCCTATGTACGGGTAGACTAAGTCTAAGCTTCATCCGGGGAGGTTGTATACCAATTTTTGAGACCTTACACTGCAATCTTGCAAGTTGCTTCACATCTTGCCTTAATTTCAGAAACGCCAACATATGGGCGAGCCAGGCACGAAACTATTCCGGCAGCTCGTACCTCAGATACCGGGGCTGTAAATAACAATTTCGCAAATTTCATTGCTAATTTTCCCTGGTCACAGATATGTTAAGGCAACCTTAAGAACACTCTGGTTATATCCATACCAGGCCTTTTGCAACCTTTTAAGCTTTATCGCTATACATTCTGTATGGTAATGTGAGGACAGGTTGAACACATATTGTTTTGAAACCTGCATTTCCAGATAAGAGGGCGTTAATTACTATTCATTGACATCCACATGAACAAAACATCCCAATGGTTTCCCTATATGCCAAGAACGATTACTAACGCCAATAAGGACTAAGAGTCCAACTGCCATAAGATATCCACCGGCAATAATCAATACACTTGCCGATACATCACGTTCACTATCCACTATTTTACCGTATATGTTTAATAAAGTTTATTGTTAAGGTTCTATGTACGAAGTTATTAATTTAATCACACTATTCATTTAAGTAAACCAGCTATCAGTGGCATCAGTACATTAGCCAATAGGCAAGAAAAAATAGCCACATGTATTGTTTTTGTCGTTTTTTGTAATCTTATAAATCAGGTTTAATCCTAACCAGCTGGTTTACGAGCTCCTATCTGGTTTGGACCCAATCTTGTTATTGGGTTCGAACAATTTGTTTGTCATATATATCACTCACCATGTCAGAAAGACCAAAAAGGACAGGCAGACGCTCCCAGACACAGATAAGAGGGAAAGCAGCCTCTGTGTCGGAAGGCAGTGCCCCTGGTTGTCGTGGACATGGTGCATCCTCTGCAGGGGCACGCTTGTCCTTTCTAACTGGTGCTGGCCGTCTTATGCTGCAGCAACATATAGAGGATTTGCAGGATTGGCTAACCAAGCCATCCTCATCCTCCGAGTCCTCTGCCAGCCAGGCTTGTAGTGGTTTACAGTCTACCTCAGCTGCCAAAGCATCTAATGCAGCCTCTATGTCCACAGCTACTCCTGCCGTAGCCTCACCAACATACACGGAGGAGTCAGCTGAATTGTTTGACTACAATGACAGTGACATGCTGCTTGAGTGCTCCAGTGCTCTGATTCAAACTCTGAGGTTGAGGATGGGAATAAAATCAGCCTAGAGGGAGGGGGTGCCAGTGACACACAAAGAACTGGCACTCATGTTCCCCCAGCAGCTGCAGCATATTGTCAGGTTGGCTCCAGTGATGAAGAGATAGGGGGTGATGACAATAATGATGAGGTCACTGACTCCACCTGGGTGCCTGATGGAACAGAGGAGTCAAGTGAGGAGGAGGAGGCGCAACAAAAATGAGGCACAACGTCCTCTATGACCAACCGTAGCCAGTCGAAGGCATCAAAAGTCAGAGCTGCTCAAGTGCAGAGCGCTGTTGTCTCAAAGCACACGTGCAGGAACTCTGCTATCTGGGAGTTCTTCACAAAATGTGCAGCAGACTGCAGCATTGCTATTTGTAAGCTATGTCTGAAGAGGATCAAGCGCGGGAAAAACATCACACACTTGGGTACCACATGCTTGATAAGACATATGACCACCTGCCATGCATCCCGTTGGCATAACACTTTGCATAGGTCCTCATCCTCATCTGTCTCTACCCCCACTATATGTCCTGAAATGTAATTGCCTAAAACCTCCACTGACAGGGATGATGCTACAGTAATGGGTGTACCAGGTCCTTCCTCACAATGTGACAGTATCCCATCAGCTGAAGATTTACGCAGTCAGATTACGTTGCCCCAGCTGCTGCAGCGCAAGAAAAAGTATAGTCCCAACCATCCCCAAGCACAGCGTCTAAATGCCAGCTTAGCAAAATTACTCGCATTACAGCTGCTGCCTTTCCAGCTGGTGGATTTTGCTTCCTTTCGTGAAATTGCCGAATGTGCTGTACCACAGTGGCAGGTTCCAAAACGCCATTTCTTTTCATGGAAGGCCATTCCAGCACTATACCAGCAAGTGGAACACAATGTTATGGAGTCATTGGGAAAGGCAGTTAGCAGCAAGGTGCACATTACTTTAGACACGTGGTCCAGCAAGCATGGACAGGGCCGTTACATTTCCTTCAAGGCACACTGGGTAACTCTGCTTGCAGCTGGGAGGGATCCAGGACGGGGGTCTGTCTGCTCCACCACCTCTTCCTCCTCCTCCTCCAATGTCTCTGGCGAAGTGGCAGTTAAACCGACACGTGGCAGGGGCTACGCAATGGCTCAAGCAAAAAGATGCCATACTGTGCTTGAGTTGGTTTGTTTAGGGGACAGGAGCCACACCGGGCCAGAAATTCTGTCAGCTCTGCAGGAGCTGGGAATGGTTGTCTGTGATAATGGCAGCAACCTTCTCTCTGCCCTATGCCTGGGTAAGTTGACGCATGTACCATGCCTAGCACACGTCCTAAATCTGGTGGTACAGCATTTCCTAACCAGGTACCCAGGGCTGGAAGAGCTTCTCAGCCAGACCAGAAAAGTCTGCAGCCACTTCAGACGGTCATTCCCAGCAAGTGTTCGCCTGGCAGAAATTCAAAGAGAATTCCACCTTCCCACAAACCGCCTGATCTGTGACATGCCCACCAGGTGGAACTCGACATTGGCAATGCTGCAGTGTCTGCACAAGCAGCAGAGGGCCATCATTGAGTACCTGTGTGAGTATGGCACAAGGACAGGTTCAGGTCAACTTTTTTTTTTCCCCGCAATGGCTTATGACCAAGGATGCATGCACTGTACTGTCACCATTTGAGGAGGCAACGAGGATGGTGAGAAGGGGCAGTGCATGCATCAGTGACACAATTCCTTTAGTGTTCCTGCTGGAGCGCACTCTGCGGGAATTATAGATGTGGCACTAGAGGCAGAGCAGCGGGAGGAAGAGGAGGCCTTCCCTAGCTCTCAAGGCCCCAGTCTTTCCGCAGACAGCATTCCAGCGGGTCCTCCTCAGATCAGACAGGCGGAGGATGAGGAGGAGTAGGAATATTTAAGTAGTGGGGGTATTGACGGTGGGGATTCCTCAAGGGAGGGTTTTGTGTACCCAGAAACACAAGGACTAGTACGTGGCTGGGAGGAGGAAGTGCACGATGGGGTCATCCTCCTCATTGACCAGGAAGACTCGGATGCAGGGGTCAAGTCGAGGGGGAACGCGTGGGAACGGAGTTCCTGCATTAATTTTGCAGAGGGAATGGAGTTCCCTTTGGTCCCATACTCTATAAAGCTTGTAGTTAGGTGTTCAATCATATATTTCTCTATTAAGTCACAATAAATATAGGATTTATGATATATTTTTGCTATATTCCACATATTTATTTATTTGCAAAGTATTTTACCAGGAAGGATACATTGAGATTTCTCTAGTATTCAAGTATGTCCTAGGTTTAAGAAATTGAATTGTTACAGTAGGTACAGAAATACAAGTAACAAACGGTTAGGCAGGCATATTATGGATATATACACACACAGGCAGGTACAATAGGTACAAAAATACAAAGTAATAAAATGCAAGATATTAAAAAACCCCCACAAATATACAGATTAAGACAGAAAATAAATATGTAGGAAATAGTCATTCTGTTACATGTTTACAGGTGCATTCCGTATTGAGGTATGTTAATAGAGATCTCGAGTGACTTTAGACAGGGGGAAGATTTGATGGCGTCAGGGAGGTTATTCCATAATTGTGGTGCTCTGTAGGAAAATGAGGACCAAGCCACTTTCTTTTTGTATTGTGGTATTGCAAGTAAGGTGCTTGTCCTGGATCGGAGGTTATAGGATGAGGGAACTGCTGGGGGAAGCAGTTTATTCAGGTAGGGTGGCAGCTTCCCAGAAAACCTCTTAAACACCAGGTTGGAAAGGTGAAGCGTAAGGTGAAGTGTATTAAAGCGATGGCCAGTTTAGTTCTTTTAACATGTCACAATGGTGGGTCATGTAGTTACAGTGTAGCACAAAGTGGCAGAATGAGTTATACAATGTAGTAAGTTTCTGGAGGTGTGTTTGTGGGGCAGCTGCATACACTACATCTCCGTATTCAATAGCCAGCATAAGCATTTGTTGTACAGTCTGCTTTCTTATTGACATATATACATAAATATAGCAGTGTATATTATATCTGAGTGTGTTTGTGTTACGTGCGAGGTGATAATTGCTTATTGGGAGACAGAAATCCTGGCGAGTTCCCACACTTCTTTTTTTAGGACTTGATCCCTGCTCGGAAGCTAATGCCACCTCCAACCTATGCTACATGGGCTCCCATATCCTGCAAAGCCTGGTAAAGGACCCCAGGATTTGTGCTATTAAGGAGAGGGATCATTACTGGTTGGCAACCCTTCTTCATCCACGATACAAGGGTAAAGTTGCATAGCTCATCCTGCCCGCACAGAGGGAGCACAGGATGAAAAAACTTGAGGACGCTCTAAAGCGACACTTGTGTAACACCTTTCCAGGCACTGGTAGGTTACCAAGTGATGACACACGTGCTTCTGAGGCTGCGGATGATCAGAAGAATAGTGGTGAGGGCCGGGCCACTTGACAGATGCTTTCTTAATTTTTTTTAGTCCACGACGCCCAGGGAAGTCAAATGTAGGCACCCATTGCCAGCGTCTTCACCGTATGGTGCAGGACTACCTAGGGGCAAGGGCAGACCTGGATACCTTTCCAGCAGATGATCCACTGGCTTACTGGGTGTTGAGATTGGATCACTGGCCAGAACTTAGCCAATATGCTATGCAGCTAATAGGTTGCCCTTCATCCAGCGTGCTTTCTGAAAGGACGTTCAGTGCCGCTGGAGGTTTTGTCACAGACAAAAGAGTGCGTCTGTCCACCGACTCTGTAGACCGTCTGACATTTATAAAAATGAATCAGTCCTGGATCAGCAGCTATCAATCCACTGATGCTGACATAATGGAATAGATCGGGGATGTCTTCTGCATTCACAAAACCTCCACCACTGAACTCTTCCACAATACCACAAAGGGGTTACGGTGTGAAGGCACGTGCTGCCATAAAAGGCACAATATTTGGCTGCACTGATGCCTGTACCAGATTTATATCATTTCAATTTTTTGGACAACCCTGCACTCTTCCACAATACCACAAAAGGGTTACGGTGTGAAGGCACTTCCTGCCACCAAAGGCACAATATTTGGCTGCACTGACACTGACGCCTATATTACCAGATTTATATCATTTTAATTTTTTGGAACGCAAGGTCCAACCCTGCACTCTTCTACTATACCACAAAAGGGTTACGATGTGACGGCACTTGCTGCCATAAAAGGCACAATATTTGGCTGCACTGACGCCTGTACCAGATTTATATCATTTGAATTTTTTGGAATGCAGGGTCCAACCCTGCACTCTTCCACAATACCACAAAAGGGTTACGGTGTGAAGGCACTTGCTGCCATAAAAGGCACAATATTTGGCTGCACTGACACTGACGCCTATATTACCAGATTTATATCATTTTAATTTTTTGGACCGCAGGGTCCAACCCTGCACTCTTCCACAATACCACAAAAGGGTTACGGTGTGAAGGCACTTGCTGCCATGAAAGGCACAATATTTGGCTGCACTGACGCCTGTACCAGATTTATATCATTTTAATTTTTTGGAACGCAGGGTCCAACCCTGCACTCTTCTACAATACCACAAAAGGGTTACGGTGTGAAGGCACTTGCTGCCATGAAAGGCACAATATTTGGCTGCACTGACTCCTGTACCAGATTTATATCATTTTAATTTTTTGGAACGCAGGGTCCAACCCTGCACTCTTCCACAATACCACAAAAGGGTTACGGTGTGAAGGCACTTGCTGCCATGAAAGGCACAATATTTGGCTGCACTGACTCCTGTACCAGATTTATATCATTTTAATTTTTTGGAACGCAGGGTCCAACCCTGCACTCTTCCACAATACCACAAAAGGGTTACGGTGTGAAGGCACTTGCTGCCATGAAAGGCACAATATTTGGCTGCACTGACACTGACGCCTATATTATCAGATTTATATCATTTTAAAATTTTGGACCGCAGGGTCCAACCTTGCACTCTTCCACAATACCACAAAAGGGCTACGATGTGAAGGCACTTGCTGCCATGAAAGGCACAATATTTGGCTGCACTGACACTGACGCCTATATTACCAGATTTATATCATTTTAATTTTTTGGATCGCAGGGTCCAACCCTGCACTCTTCCACAATACCACAAAAGGGTTACGGTGTGAAGGCACTTGCTGCCATGAAAGGCACAATATTTGGCTGCACTGACGCCTGTACCAGATTTATATCATTTTAATTTTTTGGAACGCAGGGTCAAACCCTGCACTCTTCTACAATACCACAAAAGGGTTACGGTGTGAAGGCACTTGCTGCCATGAAAGGCACAATATTTGGCTGCACTGACACTGACGCCTATATTACCAGATTTATATCATTTTAATTTTTTGGAACGCAAGGTCCAACCCTGCACTCTTCTACTATACCACAAAAGGGTTACGATGTGACGGCACTTGCTGCCATAAAAGGCACAATATTTGGCTGCACTGACGCCTGTACCAGATTTATATCATTTGAATTTTTTGGAATGCAGGGTCCAACCCTGCACTCTTCCACAATACCACAAAAGGTTACGGTGTGAAGGCACTTGCTGCCATAAAAGGCACAATATTTGGCTGCACTGACACTGACGCCTATATTACCAGATTTATATCATTTTAATTTTTTGGACCGCAGGGTCCAACCCTGCACTCTTCCACAATACCACAAAAGGGTTACGGTGTGAAGGCACTTGCTGCCATGAAAGGCACAATATTTGGCTGCACTGACGCCTGTACCAGATTTATATCATTTTAATTTTTTGGAACGCAGGGTCCAACCCTGCACTCTTCTACAATACCACAAAAGGGTTACGGTGTGAAGGCACTTGCTGCCATGAAAGGCACAATATTTGGCTGCACTGACGCCTGTACCAGATTTATATCATTTTAATTTTTTGGAACGCAGGGTCCAACCCTGCACTCTTCCACAATACCACAAAAGGGTTACGGTGTGAAGGCACTTGCTGCCATGAAAGGCACAATATTTGGCTGCACTGACACTGACGCCTATATTATCAGATTTATATCATTTTAAAATTTTGGACCGCAGGGTCCAATCTTGCACTCTTCCACAATACCACAAAAGGGTTACGATGTGAAGGCACTTGCTGCCATGAAAGGCACAATATTTGGCTGCACTGATGCCTGTACCAGATTTATATCATTTTAAGTTTTTTGGACTGCAGGGTCCAACCCTGCACTCTTCCACAATACCACAAAAGGGTTACGGTGTGAAGGCACTTGCTGCCATGAAAGGCACAATATTTGGCTGCACTGACACTGACGCCTATATTACCAGATTTATATCATTTTAATTTTTTGGAACGCAAGGTCCAACCCTGCACTCTTCTACTATACCACAAAAGGGTTACGATGTGACGGCACTTGCTGCCATAAAAGGCACAATATTTGGCTGCACTGACGCCTGTACCAGATTTATATCATTTGAATTTTTTGGAATGCAGGGTCCAACCCTGCACTCTTCCACAATACCAAAAAGGGTTACGGTGTGAAGGCACTTGCTGCCATAAAAGGCACAATATTTGGCTGCACTGACACTGACGCCTATATTACCAGATTTATATCATTTTAATTTTTTGGACCGCAGGGTCCAACCCTGCACTCTTCTACTATACCACAAAAGGGTTACGATGTGACGGCACTTGCTGCCATAAAAGGCACAATATTTGGCTGCACTGACGCCTGTACCAGATTTATATCATTTGAATTTTTTGGAATGCAGGGTCCAACCCTGCACTCTTCCACAATACCACAAAAGGGTTACGGTGTGAAGGCACTTGCTGCCATAAAAGGCACAATATTTGGCTGCACTGACACTGACGCCTATATTACCAGATTTATATCATTTTAATTTTTTGGACCGCAGGGTCCAACCCTGCACTCTTCCAACAATACCACAAAAGGGTTACGGTGTGAAGGCACTTGCTGCCATGAAAGGCACAATATTTGGCTGCACTGACGCCTGTACCAGATTTATATCATTTTAATTTTTTGGACCGCAGGGTCCAACCCTGCACTCTTCCACAATACCACAAAAGGGTTACGGTGTGAAGGCACTTGCTGCCAATGAAAGGCACAATATTTGGCTGCACTGACGCCTGTACCAGATTATATCATGAATTTTTTTGGAATGCAGGGTCCAACCCTGCACTCTTCCACAATACCACAAAAGGGTTACGGTGTGAAGGCACTTGCTGCCATAAAAGGCACAATATTTGGCTGCACTGACACTGACGCCTATATTACCAGATTTATATCATTTTAATTTTTTGGACCGCAGGGTCCAACCCTGCACTCTTCCACAATACCACAAAAGGGTTACGGTGTGAAGGCACTTGCTGCCATGAAAGGCACAATATTTGGCTGCACTGACGCCTGAACCAGATTTATATCATTTTAATTTTTTGGAACGCAGGGTCCAACCCTGCACTCTTCTACAATACCACAAAAGGGTTACGGTGTGAAGCACTTGCTGCCATGAAAGGCACAATATTGGCTGCACTGACTCTGTACCAGATTTATATCATTTTAATTTTTTGGAACGCAGGGTCCAACCCCACCCTGCACTCTTCCACAATACCACAAAAGGGTTACGGTGTGAAGGCACTTGCTGCCATGAAAGGCACAATATTTGGCTGCACTGACTCCTGTACCAGATTTATATCATTTAAATTTTTTGGAACGCAGGGTCCAACCCTGCACTCTTCCACAATACCACAA
Source organism: Leptobrachium leishanense (assembly GCA_009667805.1). Classification (NCBI taxonomy): domain Eukaryota; kingdom Metazoa; phylum Chordata; class Amphibia; order Anura; family Megophryidae; genus Leptobrachium; species Leptobrachium leishanense. Next base: position 496,920,903 of record CM019063.1, on the reverse strand, counting down.
AAGGGTTACGGTGTGAAGCACTTGCTGCCATGAAAGGCACAATATTTGGCTGCACTGACCACTGACACTGACGCATATTATATCAATTTATATCATTTTATTTGGACCGCAGGTCCAACCTGCACTCTTCCACAATACCACAAAAGGGCTACGATGTGAAGGCAACTTGCTGCCATGAAAGGCACAATATTTGCTGCACTGACACTGACGCCTATATTACCAGATTTATATCATTTTAATTTTTTGGATCGCAGGGTCCAACCCTGCACTCTTCCACAATACCACAAAAGGGTTACGGTGTGAAGGCACTTGCTGCCATGAAAGGCACAATATTTGGCTGCACTGACGCCTGTACCAGATTTATATCATTTTAATTTTTTGGAACGCAGGGTCCAACCCTGCACTCTTCTACAATACCACAAAAGGTTACGGTGTGAAGGCACTTGCTGCCATGAAAGGCACAATATTTGGCTGCACTGACGCCTGTACCAGATTTATATCATTTTAATTTTTTGGAACGCAGGGTCCAACCCTGCACTCTTCCACAATACCACAAAAGGGTTACGGTGTGAAGGCACTTGCTGCCATGAAAGGCACAATATTTGGCTGCACTGACACTGACGCCTATATTATCAGATTTATATCATTTAAAATTTTGGACCGCAGGGTCCAACCTTGCACTCTTCCACAATACCACAAAAGGGCTACGATGTGAAGGCACTTGCTGCCATGAAAGGCACAATATTTGGCTGCACTGACACTGACGCCTATATTACCAGATTTATATCATTTTAATTTTTTGGATCGCAGGGTCCACCCTGCACTCTTCCACAATACCACAAAAGGGTTACGGTGTGAAGGCACTTGCTGCCATGAAAGGCACAATATTTGGCTGCACTGACGCCCTTACCAGATTTATATCATTTTAATTTTTTGGAACGCAGGGTCCAACCCTGCACTCTTCTACATACCACAAAAGGGTTACGGTGTGAAGGCACTTGCTGCCATGAAAGGCACAATATTTGGCTGCACTGACGCCTGTACCAGATTTATATCATTTTAATTTTTTGGAACGCAGGGTCCAACCCTGCACTCTTCCACAATACCACAAAAGGGTTACGGTGTGAAGGCACTTGCTGCCATGAAAGGCACAATATTTGCTGCACTGAACTGAGCCTATATTATCAGATTTATATCATTTTAAAATTTTGGACCGCAGGGTCCAATCTTGCACTCTTCCACAATACCACAACAGGGTTACGATGTGAAGGCACTTGCTGCCATGAAAGGCACAATATTTGGCTGCACTGATGCCTGTACCAGATTATATCATTTTAATTTTTTGGACTGCAGGGTCCAACCCTGCACTCTTCCACAATACCACAAAAGGGTTACGGTGTGAAGGCACTTGCTGCCATGAAAGGCACAATATTTGGCTGCATTGACACTGACGCCTATATTACCAGATTTATATTCATTTAATTTTTTGGAACGCAGGGTCCAACCCTGCACTCTTCCACAATACCACAAAAGGGTTACGGTGTGAAGGCACTTGCTGCCATGAAAGGCACAATATTTGGCTGCACTGACACTGACCGCCTATATTATCAGATTTATATCATTTAAAATTTTGGACCGCAGGGTCCAACCTTGCACTCTTCCACAATACCACAAAAGGGCTACGATGTGAAGGCACTTGCTGCCATGAAAGGCACAATATTTGGCTGCACTGACACTGACGCCTATATTACCAGATTTATATCATTTTAATTTTTTGGATCGCAGGGTCCAACCCTGCACTCTTCCACAATACCACAAAAGGGTTACGGTGTGAAGGCACTTGCTGCCATGAAAGGCACAATATTTGGCTGCACTGACGCCTGTACCAGATTTATATCATTTTAATTTTTTGGAACGCAGGGTCCAACCCTGCACTCTTCCACAATACCACAAAAGGGTTACGGTGTGAAGGCACTTGCTGCCATGAAAGGCACAATATTGGCTGCACTGACACTGACGCCTATATTATCAGATTTATATCATTTTAAAATTTTGGACCGCAGGGTCCAACCTTGCACTCTTCCACAATACCACAAAAGGGCTACGATGTGAAGGCACTTGCTGCCATGAAAGGCACAATATTGGCTGCACTGACACTGACGCCTATATTACCAGATTTATATCATTTTAATTTTTTGGATCGCAGGGTCCAACCCTGCACTCTTCCACAATACCACAAAAGGGTTACGGTGTGAAGGCACTTGCTGCCATGAAAGGCACAATATTTGGCTGCACTGACGCCTGTACCAGATTTATATCATTTTAATTTTTTGGAACGCAGGGTCCAACCCTGCACTCTTCTACAATACCACAAAAGGGTTACGGTGTGAAGGCACTTGCTGCCATGAAAGGCACAATATTTGGCTGCACTGACGCCTGTACCAGATTTATATCATTTTAATTTTTTGGAACGCAGGGTCCAACCCTGCACTCTTCCACAATACCACAAAAGGGTTACGGTGTGAAGGCACTTGCTGCCATGAAAGGCACAATATTTGGCTGCACTGACACTGACGCCTATATTATCAGATTATATCATTTTAAAATTTTGGACCGCAGGGTCCAATCTTGCACTCTTCCACAATACCACAAAAGGGTTACGATGTGAAGGCACTTGCTGCCATGAAAGGCACAATATTTGGCTGCACTGATGCCTGTACCAGATTTATATCATTTTAATTTTTTGGACTGCAGGGTCCAACCCTGCACTCTTCCACAATACCACAAAAGGGTTACGGTGTGAAGGCACTTGCTGCCATGAAAGGCACAATATTTGGCTGCATTGACACTGACGCCTATATTACCAGATTTATATCATTTAAATTTTTTGGAACGCAGGGTCCAACCCTGCACTCTTCCACAATACCACAAAAGGGTTACGGTGTAAAGGCACTTGCTGCCATGAAAGACACAATATTTGGCTGCACTGATGCCTGTACCAGATTTATATCATTTTAATTTTTTGGACCGCAGGGTCCAACCCTGCACTCTTCCACAATACCACAGAGGGGTTACTGTTGCCGACACTAAAGGCCCAATTTTAAAGCACCTATTGTTACTTTCATCCAAAGCCTGCATAAGTTTCACCATAATTTAGCCAAAAAATCACTAAACTTGTTCTGCGTGTCCTAAAATGTCTCCTTTTTTAATACAGACTGCCGCCCCAAGCAGTTGTTTATGAATAGATTAAAGGAAAACCGTTTACCATCATTTGAAACGTAATTTTTTTGTTTTTAAATGGTTCTATACATCCTACAAATCCGCCACTTCACGGGCAGGTTATGGGGACCTCCTAGGCACGATATTTGAAGGAATTTTACGTTTTTATTTTTAACCCTTATTTCATGGAAAATTCACTGTCCCTTTAAAAACTTTTTATTTTTTTATTTTTTGTCTTTGTTTCCTGTTCCCCAGGGCACTACCCGGACCCCCATACACCTTTTATGGCAAATATCTTGGATATATGCCCTCTTGCAGGGAACCCTAAAAACCGAACTTTTGAGTCCCATTGACTTGCATTGAGTTTGGTTCGTGTTCGAGTTCGAACTCGAACGTTTGAAATTGTTCGAGTTTGAATGCCAACTGAACACGGGGGTGTTTGGCTCATCCCTAGTGTACAGATGAGTATATGTATACATGTAAATAGTTTAAAGGGACACTACCAGTTACATATGATGAGAAGCAGTAAGGAAATGACAGCATTCAGTTACAATGCAACAGTGCTACAGAGAACCAGTGGAAAATGGGTGCCCAAGAGTCCAGGGAAGCCACCCCTATGTAGACAAAAAAGCAAGCAGGGACCCGGCACTCCAGAAGAAAGGACATTTCTTATTTATAACAACGACGTTTCGCTGAATATCCAGCTTGAGAGAGGCTTGGTGTTCAGCCGAAACTTCACTTTTAAAAATAAAATAAGTCCTTGCTTCTGGAGTGCCGGGTAGGGATGAGCTGTTCGGTTCGGACGGTTCGGAGTTCGGACCGAACTTAGCCTGTTCGTTCTGTTTGCGAACTCTGAACATTTCCGGGTGTTCGCTGCATGTTCGACCACAATGCACCACAATGGACCACAATGCACTTTCCCACAGGCCTGAAGCTCATAATTGGCTACAGCCTTGCACCTGGCCACAGGTCTGGTGCAAGACAGGTTCAACATTATGCCAATCACGGCTCAGAGTCCTGATTGGGCAAATTTTGCCCAATCATGGGCTCACAGAGCTAAGTCCCGCAGCACACTATTTAAGGTTTCCACGCAGCGCTTCTGCACGCATTTGAGAGGAGATTTCATAGGAGATAGTTGTTGTGTGTTCTTACTGCCGGTCTGCCACGCTACTGGGGGGTCTGGGGGGGTCTCATTTCTACCAAATATCTGGGAATTGAGGTGATCTGTGTCTTGTCACACAACCAGTACCACACAGTATTTTGGGGGTCACTAATTTCTACAAAACATTTGGGAATTGAGGTGATCTATGTCTTGTCACACAGCCAGTACCACGCAGTATTTTGGGGGTCACAAATTTCTACAAAATATTTGGGAATTGAGGTGATCTGTCTCTTGTCACTGCCAGCAAGTATTTTTGGGGTCACTAATTTCTACAAAACATTTGGGAATTGAGGTGATCTGTGTCTTGTCACACAGCCAGTACCACACAGTATTTTGGGAGTCACAAATTTCTACAAAACATTTGGGAATTGAGGTGATCTGTGTCTTGTCACTGCCCGCAAGTATTTTTGGGGGTCACTAATTTCTACAAAACATTTGGGAATTGAGGTGATCTGTGTCTTGTCACACAGCCAGTACCACACAGTATTTTGGGAGTCACAAATTTCTACAAAACATTTGGGAATTGAGGTGATCTGTGTCTTGTCACTGCCCGCAAGTATTTTGGGGGTCACAAATTTCTACAAAACATTTGGGAATTGAGGTGATCTGTGTCTTGTCACACAGCCAGTACCACGCAGTATTTTGGGGGTCACAAATTTCTACAAAACATTTGGGAATTGAGGTGATCTGTGTCTTGTCACTACCAGCAAGTATTTTGGGGGTCACAAATTTCTACAAAATATTTGGGAATTGTTATAATCCGTGTGTTCTCACTGGCTGCCACCCATCAGGGGGTCTCACTGATTTATAGGAGGTTTCTGAGATTTGTAATCTGTGGCTTCTCACTGCCACCCATCAGGGGTCCCACATACTTCTAGCAGATTTATGCGAATTGTAATTTGTGTCTTCTCACTGCCACCCATCAGGGGGTCCCACATACTTCTATCAGATTTATGTGAATTGTAATCTGTGGCTTCTCACTGCCACCCATCAGTGGGTCTCACTGATTTATAGGAGGTTTCTGAGATTTGTAATCTGTGGCTTCTCACTGCCACCCATCAGGGGGTCACACTGATTTATAGGAGGTTTCTGAGACTTGTAATCTGTGGCTTCTCACTGCCACCCATCAGGGGGTCACACTGATTTATAGGAGGTTTCTGAGATTTGTAATCTGTGGCTTCTCACTGCCACCCAACAGGGGGTCACACTGATTTATAGGAGGGAATTGTAATCTGTGTCTTGTCACTGGCTGCCAGCTATCAGGGTGTCTAACTGAGTTATACCAGAGTTCTGTAAATCTTTAATCTTTATACCAGAGTTGAATCAGAGTTCTGTATATATTTAATCTATATATCACTCACCATGTCTGAAAGAACAAAAAGGACAGGCAGACGCTCCCAGACACAGATAAGAGGGCAAGCAGCCCCTGTGTCGGGAGACTGTGCCTCTGGTCGTGGTGGACGTGGTGCATCCTCTGCAGGGGCATGCTTGTCCTTTCTAACTGGTGCTGGCCGACTTCTTAAGCAGCAGCAACATACAGAGGATTTGGTGGATTGGCTAACCAGGCCATCCTCATCCTCCGAGTCCTCTGCCAGCCAGGCTTGTAGTGCTTTACAGTCCACCTCAGATGCCAAAGCAACTAATGCAGCCTCCATGTCCACAGCTACTCCTGCCGAAGCCTCGCTATCACACACGGAGGAGTCAGCTGAATTGTTTGACTACAATGACAGTGACATGCTGTTTGAGGATGCGCAGCAAGTACAGTGCTCTGATTCAATCTCTGAGGTTGAGGAAGGGAGTATAATCAACCTAGAAGAAGGGGGTGCCAGTGATGACACACAAATAACTGGCACTCATGTTGCCCCAGCAGCTGCAGCATACTGCCAAGTTGGCTCCAGTGACGAGGAGATAGGGGGTGAAGATGACATTGATGATGAGGTCACTGACTCCACCTGGGTGCCAGATCGAACAGAGGAATCAAGTGAGGAGGAGGGGGAGGAGGAGGAGGCACAGCAAACACGAGGCACAACATCCTCTATGACCAACTGTAGCACTAGCCAGTCCAAGGCATCAGATGTCAGTGTAACGTTGGGAGCTTCCAGCCCTACCTGTGTGCTTGAGGGCAGCATATCTGATGCTGCTCACTGACCAATGCCCGGTTTAAATGGAGACAGGCAGGGAGGTGGCTGCATGAGGCGTGGCTTGAGTGGGGGGCGTGGCATGGTGAAGGTCTTTAAAAACCCTCAGTGTATTCTCAGCAGTTGCCAGATCGTGGTTATCCATATCTGAGCTCCTTGTACCTGACTGCTATATTGAATTAACCCGTTATTGACCTCTGCTTGTTTCTGACTATTCTGCCTTCTGTTGCCCTAGACCATTTTCTTGTACTACGCCACTGCTCTGATATCGACCCGGCTATTCCATTTGACCATTCTGAACTCTGTATTCCTGATTCTGGCTCGGCTGACTACTTCCCGTGTTGTTAACCCTTTCTGTCTAGCTAGTTTACCTGGCCAATTCTAAGGACCAGACAGTTAGAGATCTTTCACGGCTACTCTGTTGGTAGCTTCTGGGCTCTGTGGAGTGTGGGGTGTTAAGTACTGCGTGGTGGGATCTGGGAACCGTGACATTACGATCTGGCCACTATGGATCCCGCAGACTTAACACAGCACTTGGTTAACTTTGTATCCAGACAGGATGAGCAGGATCATAGGATGGATCAGTTTGCTATTGCCTTACAAACTATCCTGACTCGTACGGCCCACCTGGAACCAGCTGGGGTTGCACCCCCGCTTGATATACCTGTGTCCCCTGTCGTTCAGACATCCCAGGTACACATGACCGCTCCTATGAGGTTTGACGGTACTCCCTCAGAGTGCCGGGGATTTTTGGTCCATGTGGATATTCATTTTAAATTAAATCCACAGATGTTTTTCTCTGACATTGCCAAAGTGGGGTTCATTATTAATCATCTGTCTGGCAGAGCATTGACATGGGCGACTCCGTTATGGGAGGCAGAGAAGCCTATCATACGGGATTATAAAGAATTCATAGCCGAGTTACAGCGTACATTTAATCCTACCAGAAAGGCCACGGTAGCTGGCAAATCCTTGTTCCGCATACGTCAAGGGAACAGGACTGTTTCTGATTATGCCATAGAATTTAAAACCTTGATCTCTGATGTGAACTGGACAAATGAGACACTGGTTCTGGCTTTTATGGAGGGGTTATCAGAGTCATTGATGCATGAATTGGCTCCACGTAAACTACCTGAGGTATTGTGTGAACTCATTGTTTATTGTATAGATCTGGATAATCAGATAAGGGACAGAAGGACTCCAAGAGAGAAGCCCAAGAGACCGTTACCTAGGTTGGCCCCTGTCTTTCAGGCACCACCAAGAGAGTTATCTACTCCCTCTGAGCCTATGCAACTAGGCCGTACTAGGCTTACAGAGGAAGAGAGAACAAGGCGTTTTAGTGAGGGATTGTGCCTGTATTGTGGTTTGGGGGGTCATGTACGATTTCAATGTCCTACTCGTCCTAAAATGCATGATAAGCCGGAGAAACTACCGCACCTAAGGCAGCTGAGGAGACAGGCCTTGGGTGTGACGTGCATGTCTCCTGTCAAAGACACTAAACTTATGTTACCAGTATCCTTGGCTTGGGAGACCAAGACCACACATACTACCGCTTTTTTGGATTCTGGGGCTGCTGGCAACTTTATTGATGTTAACTTCGCTTCTTCCATTTCTCTACCTCTGGTTGTAAGAGAGACACCCTTAGCCGTCGAAGCCATAGACGGCAGACCGTTATCCTGCCCTAGGATTACTCACGATACGGTTACAGTGGTTCTTACCACTGGTCTCTTGCATAAAGAAGAAATCATATTTCAAGTTATCCATTCACCTTCCAATCCTGTTGTACTTGGTTTCCCTTGGTTGGTGGAACATAATCCTGTTATTGATTGGGCTAAGGGAGAGATACTGTCTTGGAGTCCTGCTTGTTTTGGGACTTGTTTAATACCCATTCAGCATGTCGGTGCCCTGAACACACCCACAGCTCCTCCATTGTCTACAGAGGTTCCTGACCAATACGCCGACCTCAGGGCTGTATTTGATAAAAGAGAGGCAGAGAAACTGCCTCCACATAGACCATATGATTGTGCCATTGATATTCATCCTGGTACCATGCCTCCTCGAGGCAAAGTATATCCTCTTTTCATAAAGGAGAACCAAATTATGGAAGAGTACATAAAGGAGAATTTGGAGAGAGGTTTTATCCGACGTTCCTCTTCTCCAGCAGGGACTGGTGTTCTTTTTTGTGTCTAAAAAAGAGGGAGATTTACGCCCGTGTATCGATTATAGGGGGCTTAACAAGATCACCATTAAGAACGTGTACCCTATCCCTCTCATATCAGAACTGTTCGACAGGTTAAGGGGGTCAGCAGTATACACAAAACTTGATTTATACTTACAACCTGATACGTATAAAAGAGGGGCATGAGTGGAAAACAGCATTTAACACCAGGAGTGGGCATTATGGATACTTGGACATGCCTTTCGGTCTTTGTAATGCTCCAGCGCTATTCCAGGATTTTATTAATGATGTGCTCAGAGATTTCTTACAAACCTTTGTTATAGTATACCTAGACGATATATTGATTTACTCTCCCGATCTGAAAACCCACCATGCACATGTCAGACAGGTATTAGCAAAATTACTGGACAATGGTCTTTATTGCAAACTAGAGAAGTGTTTATTCGACATAACTACTGTGAAATTCCTTGGGTATATTATCACTCCAGAAGGTTTTGAGATGGATCCTTCTAAACTCACGGCCATCTCAGAATGGCCTCTCCCTCAAGGTCTCAAGGCCATACAGAGGTTTCTGGGTTTTCCAACTATTATAGGAGATTTATCAAGAATTATTCCGCTGTAGCCTCCCCTATCATTAATATGACACGTAAAGGTCTGAAGAACCAGATCTGGTCTTCTCAATCCAAACAAGCATTTGAAGCCCTCAAACAAGCTTTCACTTCCGCTCCCGTGTTACGGCATCCTGATCCCAGGATTCCGTTTGTTCTTGAGGTTGATGCTTCCGAGATAGGCATTGGGGCTGTCCTGTCTCAAAGAGAGTCTCCAGGAAAACCTCTACATCCTTGTGGGTTCTTTTCAAGAAAATTATCACCAGCAGAACGCAATTATGATATCGGTAACAGAGAATTGCTTGCTATTGTGTCTGCCCTCTCAGAGTGGAGACATTTGTTGGAAGGTACTCTTGACCCTTTATTGATAATTACTGATCATAAGAACCTTACGTACATCGGGGATGCTAAACGTTTGAACGCGAGACAGGCCAGGTGGTCATTGCTACTGTCTCGGTTTAATTTTGTATTGACTTACAGACCAGGTGACCGCAATGTAAAGGCTGATGCATTATCTCGTCAATATGACCCGTATGAATCTAATACACAAGACCACAATCCTATAGTTCCTCCTGAACGTATTGTGGCTTCCACAGTCTTGTCTGTCTCCTCGCCTTTCCTGGAACGCCTCCAGGCAGTTCAAGTAGGGGTTCCACCTGACAAGCCTCCAGATATGTTGTTTGTACCTGAAAAGGAAAGACAAGAATTACTCATAATGTTTCATGATTCTAAACCAGCAGGTCATCCTGGTATTACTAAGACTCTTACCAGTATCTCCAGACAGTTCTGGTGGCCCACCATGCGACAGGACGTACGTCTGTTTGTTTTGGCTTGTCAAGTCTGTGCCAGAAGCAAAACCAGTAAATCCTTGCCTGTCGGTCTATTGCAGCCTTTACCCATGCCTAAGAGGCCTTGGTCTCATCTATCTATGGATTTTATTGTGGACTTGCCGAAGTCCAAGGGTCATACTGTGGTTCTGACAGTTGTAGACCGCTTCTCCAAAATGGCTCATTTTGTCCCTCTACCTAAGCTTCCTACAGCCAAAGAACTGGCGGTTGTATTTGCTAGAGAGATTGTACGAATACATGGGGTTCCGTCTGAAATAGTCTCTGACAGAGGAGCCCAGTTCGTCTCTCGTTTCTGGAGGGTTTTCTGTGCAGAGATGGGGGTGCGATTAGCCTTCTCTTCAGCATATCATCCACAAACCAATGGGGCAGCAGAGAGGGCAAATCAGGGTCTCGAGCAGTACATACGTTGCTTTACCACACAACAACAAGACAATTGGTCGGAGTTGTTGCCCTGGGCTGAGTATGCACGTAATAACGCCGTTAACGAGACCACTGGCCACTCTCCTTTTTCTGCCATCTATGGTTTTTTCCCTCCGGCTCTACCGCTTCAGTTTACTGAACAGGCCATCCCGGCTCTCGATGACCATCTCACTCAACTGCAAGAGATTTGGAGACAGATTCGAGAAAATATGGAGCGCAATGTTGCTGTCCAGAAACGCAAGGCTGACAGGCATAGGTTACAAGCTCCCTCCTATAACGTGGGGGATAGAGTTTGGTTGTCCACTAGGAACGTTAAGTTGCGGGTGCCTTCTATGAAAATGGCACCTCGGTTTATAGGTCCATATAAGATCATTAGCTGCATTAATCCTGTGGCTTATGCTCTTGCCCTTCCTAAACATCTTCGCATGCACAACGTCTTCCACACCTCCCTACTGAAGCCATTGTTGTGTAACAGGTACACGCGGGTCGTTCCTCCTCCTCCACCTATTCAGGTTGATGGTGAATCTGAGTATGAGGTTAGGAGGGTTTTGGATTCTAGGCTGTGCAGGGGCGCTCTGCAGTACTTGGTCGATTGGGTGGGTTATGGTCCAGAAGACCGGTCCTGGATTCCAGCTTCCGACATGTCTGCCTCTAGGTTGGTCAGGGCGTTCCATGCCTCACACCCCGATCGCCCTGGTGGTCGTCCTGCCGCTCGTCCTGTTGGTCGTCCGGTGGCCTCCTGTGGAGAGGGGGGTACTGTAACGTTGGGAGCTTCCAGCCCTACCTGTGTGCTTGAGAGCAGCATATCTGATGCTGCTCACTGACCAATGCCCGGTTTAAATGGAGACAGGCAGGGAGGTGGCTGCATGAGGCGTGGCTTGAGTGGGGGGCGTGGCATGGTGAAGGTCTTTAAAAACCCTCAGTGTATTCTCAGCAGTTGCCAGATCGTGGTTATCCATATCTGAGCTCCTTGTACCTGACTGCTATATTGAATTAACCCGTTATTGACCTCTGCTTGTTTCTGACTATTCTGCCTTCTGTTGCCCTAGACCATTTTCTTGTACTACGCCACTGCTCTGATATCGACCCGGCTATTCCATTTGACCATTCTGAACTCTGTATTCCTGATTCTGGCTCGGCTGACTACTTCCCGTGTTGTTAACCCTTTCTGTCTAGCTAGTTTACCTGGCCAATTCTAAGGACCAGACAGTTAGAGATCTTTCACGGCTACTCTGTTGGTAGCTTCTGGGCTCTGTGGAGTGTGGGGTGTTAAGTACTGCGTGGTGGGATCTGGGAACCGTGACAGTCAGAGCTGCTCCGGTGCAGAGCACTGTTGTCTCAAAGCACACATGCAGGAACTCTGCTGTCTGCTGGGAGTTCTTTAAGAAATGTGCAGCAGACCCCACTGTTGCTATTTGTAATCTATGTCAGATGAGGCTTAAGCGTGGGAAAGACACCGGACACTTGGGTACCACGTGCTTGAGGAGACATATGACCTCCTGCCACACATCCCGTTGGCGCAAAACTTTGCATAGGTCCTCCTCCTCCTCATCATCTGTCTCTACCCCCACTGTATGTCCTGCCATGTCATTGCCTACAACCTCCACTGACAGGGATGATGCCACAGTAATGGATGTACCAGGTCCTTCCTCACAATGTGACAGCATCTCATCAGCTGAAGATTTACGCAGTCAGATTACATTGCCGCAGCTGCTGCAACGTAAGAAAAAATATAGTCCCAACCATCCCCAAGCACAGCGTCTAAATGCCAGCTTAGCAAAATTACTCGCATTGCAGCTGCTGCCTTTCCAGCTGGTGGACTCTGCTCCCTTCCGTGAATTTGCTGAATGTGCTGCACCACAGTGGCAGGTTCCAAAACGCCATTACTTTTCATGCAAGGCCATTCCAGCACTATACCAGCACGTGGAAAACAATGTTATCGAGTCATTGAGAAAGGCAGTCAGCAGCAAGATGCATGTAACTTTAGACACGTGGTCCAGCAAGCATGGACAGAGTCGTTACATTTGCTTCACGGCACACTGGGTAACTCTGATTGCAGCTGAGAGGGGTCCAAGACGGGGCTCTGTGCTGGAGTTTATTCATCCACCACGCCTCCAGAAAGCTGCTTGTATGAGGTCTGTCTGCTCCACCACCACCACCTCTCCCTCTTCCTCCTCCTCCTCCCCCTTCTCTGTCTCTGGCGAAGTGGCAGTTAAACCGACGCCTGACAGGGTCTAGGCAATGGCTCAAGCAAAAAGAAGCCATACTGTGCTTGAGCTGGTTTGTTTAGGGGACAGGAGCCACACCGGGCCAGAAATTCTGTCAGCTCTGCAGGGCCAGATGCAGAGATGGTTAACACCACGCCAGCTTCAGCTGGGAATGATCGTCTGTGATAATGGCAGCAACCTTCTCTCCACCCTACACAAGGGTAAATTGACGCATGTACCATGCCTAGCACACGTCCTAAATCTAGTGGTACAGCGTTTCCTAACCAAGTACCCAGGGCTCGCAGAGCTTCTCAGCCAGGCCAGAAAAGTCTGCAGCCACATCAGACGGTCATTCCCAGCAAGTGTTCGCCTGGCAGAAATTCAAAGAGAATTCCACCTTCCCACAAACCTACGCCACATGGGCTCCCTTATAATGCAAAGCCTGCTAAAAGACCCCAGGATTCGTGCTATCAAGGAGAGGGATCATTACTGGTTGGCAACCCTTCTTCATCCACGATACAAGGGTAAAGTTGCAGAGCTCATCCTGCCCGCACAGAGGGAGCACAGGATGAAAAAACTTGAGAACGCTCTAAAGCGACACTTGTGTAACACCTTTCCAGGCACCGGTAGGTTACCAAGTGATGACACACGTGCTTCTGAGGCTGCGGATGATCAGAGGAATAGTGGTGAAGGCCAGGGCCGCTTGACCGATGCATTTTTAAGTTTTTTTAGTCCACGACGCCAAGGGACGTCAAATGTAGGCACCCATTGCCAGCGTCTTCACCATATGGTGCAGGACTACCTAGGGGCAAGGGCAGACCTGGATACCTTTCCAGCAGATGATCCACTGGCTTACTGGGTGTTGAGATTGGATCACTGGCCAGAACTTAGCCAATATGCTATGCAGCTACTAGGTTGCCCTTTATCCAGCATGCTTTCTGAAAGGACGTTCAGTGCCGCTGGAGGTTTTGTCACAGACAAAAGAGTGCGTCTGTCCACCGACTCTGTAGACCGGCTGACATTAATAAAAATGAATCAGTCCTGGATCAGCAGCTATCAATCCCCTCATGCTGAAGTAACGGAATAGATCGGGGATGTCTTCTGCATTCACAAAACCTCCAGCACTGAACTCTTCCACAATACCACAAAAGGGTTACGGTGTGAAGGCACTTGCTGCCATGAAAGGCACAATATTTGGCTGCACTGACGCCTGTGCCACATTTATATCATTTTAATTTTTTGAACCGCAGGGTCCAACCCTGCACTCTTTCACAATACTACAGAGGGGTTACTGTATGATAGTACTTGCTGGCCTGGCAGTCTGGCACCAAAATCACAATATCTGGGTGCACTGACGCCCATTACCAGATTCATATATTTTTAATATAGGACTGCAAGGTCCACCCCTGCATTCTTCCACAATACTACAGAGGGGTTACTGTATGATAGTACTTGCTGGCCTGGCAGTCTGGCACCAAGAGCACAATATCTGGGTGCACTGACGCCTTTACCAGATGCATATCTTTTTAATATAGGACCGCAAGGTCCACCCCTGTATTCTTCCACAATACTACAGAGGGGTTACTGTATGATAGTACTTGCTGGCCTGGCAGTCTGGCACCAAAAGCACAATATCTGGGTGCACTGACGCCCATTACCAGATTCATATATTTTTAATATAGGACCACATGGTCCACCCCTGCATTCTTCCACAATACCACAGAGGGGTTACTGTATGAATGGACTTGCTGGCCTGGCACCAAAAGCACAATATCTGGGTGCACTGACGCCTTTAACAGATGCATATCTTTTTAATACAGGACCGCAAGGTCCACCCCTGCATTCTTACACAATACTACAGAGGGGTTACTGTATGATAGTACTTGCAGGCCTGGCACCAAAAGCACAATATTTGGGTGCACTGCCACTGACGCCTGTATCAGATTCATATCCTCAGAGGGGTTACGGTGTGACGGCACTGTTGCCGACGCTAAAGGCCCAATTTTAAAGCACCTATTGTTACATTCACCCAAAGCCTGCATAAGTTTCACAATAATTTAGCCAAAAAATCACTAATCTTTTTCCATGTGTACGAAAATGTCTCCTCTTTTCATACAGACTGCCGCCCCAAGCAGTTGTTTATGGATAGATTAAAGGAAAAGCATTTACCGTCTTTTGAAACGTAATTTTTTTCCCATGATGCAACATTTAACAAAATCTGTGCAAAGGTTTAACTTTACTGCTGTGGTGTAACTTCTACTGTATTTAACAGTTTAATGGATGGAGGAGGGACTATTTAGATAAGGTTGCAGGAGGTCTATTGTCCTGTCTCTGCTAACTGAGATCAGAGAAGACAGATGAATGAGATAAAACAGGGAGTTTAAAAGATTTCTAATCTATCCCCTGGTGATGTCCTTCGAATAATCTGACACAATGCAATGATTTGAGTCAGAGATCAACCTATAGACTCCATTCTATGGCCAAAGCCACCAAGTGAGGAGCAAATGATGTAAAGATTCTGTGGGGGCTGTTTACAACGCAAAAGATCACACAATGAATGCACCCAGTGACACCTATACAGCAAAAACTGGCTGCTCTCAGTGCTCCCCAGGAGCATTGTATCAGAGGTCAGGGCGCTGCTCCTGTATTAAGATGCTGATGGTTCTGTATTAGAGTACTTAGGGCAGGTGGTTCTGTATTAGTATGCTTTGGGCTAGTGGTTCTGTATTACGATGCTTTGAGCTTGGGGTTCTGTGTTAAGATGCTTTGGGCTGGGGGTTCTGTATTAGGGTGCTGTGGGCAGGTGGTTCTGTATTGGGATGCTTTTGGCTAGTGGTTCTGTATTAGGACGCTTTGGGCTGGGAGTTCTGTGTAAGAATGCTAGGTCAGTGGTTCTGTGTTAAGATGCTTTGAGCTCTCAGCTTGGGATTCTGTATTAAGATGCTTTGGGCTGGTGGCTCTGTATTAGGATGCTTTAGACTGGTGGTTCTGTATTAGGATGCTATGAGCAGGGGGTTCTGTATTAGGATGCTTTGGCTGGTGGCTCTGTATTAGGATGCTTTAGACTGGTGGTTCTGTATTAGGATGCTTTAGACTGGTGGTTCTGTATTAGGATGCTTTGGGCAAGTGGTTCTGTATAAGGATGCTTTGGCAGGTGGTTCTGTACTAGGATGCTTTGGGCAGGTGGTTCTGTTCTGTATTAGGATGCTTTGGGCAGGTGGTTCTGTATTTGGATGCTTGGATGGTGGTTCTGTATTAGGATGCTTTGGGCAGGTGGTTCTGTATTAGGATGCTTTGGCAGGTGGTTCTGTATTAGGATGCTTTAGACTGGTGATTCTGTATTAGGATGCTATGAGCAGGGGGTTCTGTATTAGGATGCTTTGGCTGGTGGCTCTGTATTAGGATGCTTTAGACTGGTGGTTCTGTATTAGGATGCTATGAGCAGGGGGTTCTGTATTAGGATGCTTTGGCTGGTGGCTCTGTATTAGGATGCTTTAGACTGGTGGTTCTGTATTAGGATGCTTTAGACTGGTGGTTCTGTATTAGGATGCTTTGGGCAAGTGGTTCTGTATTCGGATGCTTTGGCAGGTGGTTCTGTACTAGGATGCTTTGGGCAGGTGGTTCTGTTCTGTATTAGGATGCTTTGGGCAGGTGGTTCTGTATTTGGATGCTTGGATGGTGGTTCTGTATTAGGATGCTTTGGGCAGGTGGTTCTGTATTAGGATGCTTTGGCAGGTGGTTCTGTATTAGGATGCTTTAGACTGGTGATTCTGTATTAGGATGCTTTAGACTGGTGATTCTGTATTAGGATGCTTTGGCTGGTGGTTCTGTATTAGGATGCTTTGGGCAGGTGGTTCTTACATAGTTACATAGTTACATAGTTATATAGGCTGAAAAAAGACATGCGTCCATCGGGTTCAGCCTCTCCCACATAACCTACTGCTGTTGATCCAAAAGAAGGCAAAAAACCCAGTCTGAATGCTTGCCAATATGCAACATACTGGGAAAAAATTCCTTCTTGACCCCAGAATGGCAGTCAGATTTCTCCTTGGATCAAGAAGCTTTTACCCACATATTAAATATTATAACCCTTAATATTCTGTGTCTGCAGGAAGTCATCCAGTCGTTTTTTAAAAGTCTGTACAGACTCTGACCCAACCACCTCAACAGGCAGAGAATTCCACAGCTTGATTGTTCTCACCGTAAAATAACCCTTCCTATGCTTTAAGCTAAATTTTCTTTCTTCCAGTCTAAATGGATGACCCCTTGTCCTATGTATAGTCCTGTTAATGAATAGGTTATCAGACAATGGTTGATAATGGCCCCGTATATATTTATATAAGGTTATCAGATCCCCTCTAAGGCGCCTTTTCTCTAAACTAAACAGGTTTAAGCTTGTTAGTCTTTCCTCATAACTTAACCCTTCCATCCCCCTTATTAATTTAGTTGCCCGTCTCTGCACTTTTTCTAACGATATAATATCTTTTTTTAAGACAGGTGCCCAAAATTGCACGGCATATTCAAGGTGCGGCCTGACCATTGATTTATACAGAGGCAAAATTATGTTTTCATCCCGTGAGTGAACTCCCCTTTTAATGCATGCCAGTACTTTGCTGGCCTTGGCGGCTGCTGTTTGACATTGCACATTGTTACTTAGTTTGAAGTCTATGATTATTCCCAAATCCTTCTCCTGCTTGGATTTCCCTAACTCCGTACCATTTAGGGTATAAATTGCTTGTGTGTTCTTCACTCCAAAGTGCATAACTTTACATTTATCTAGATTAAATCTCATCTGCCATTTAAGTGCCCAGTCCCCCAATATATCTAAATCCCTCTGCAGCGAAGTAACATCCTGCTCACATTGTATTACTTTTCCTAGCTTTGTGTCATCTGCAAACACTGATACATGACTTTCAATGCCTATCTCAAGGTCATTTATAAATAAATTGAATAGTATTGGTCCTATAACAGACCCCTGAGGGACACCACTTACCACTGGTGTCCATCTTGAAAATGTACCATTTATGACCACTCTCTGTACCCTATCTTTTAGCCAGTCTTCTATCCAAGAACAAGTATTTTCATCTAGACCATTTTTTCTTAATTTAAGTAGTAACCTTTTTGTGGAACTGTGTCGAAAGCTTTGGCAAAATCTAAGTAAATCACATCCACTGCGACCCCCTGATCTATACTTCTACTTACTTCCTCATAGAACGTAATTAGGTTAGTCTGACATGATCTGTGTTTCATGAAACCATGCTGATTTTTGCCAATTACATTATACCTCCCAATAAATTCCTGAATATTATCCCTTAGTAACCCCTCAAATACTTTCCCAGCCACAGATGTTAAGCTCACAGGTCTATAATTCCCAGGCACAAATTTTAAACCTTTCTTAAATATAGGGATCACGTCAGCTTTTCTCCAATCCTCTGGTACTATTCCTGAAAGAAAAGAATCTTGAAAGATTAAGAACAGAGGTTTACATATTTCAACACATAGCTCTCTTAGTACTCGCGGTGAATTCCATCTGGCCCTGGGCTTTATTAACATTCACATTGTTTAATTTCTGTAAAACCTTGTCCTGAGTCAACCAGTCACTTTGTATTAGTAAGTTTTTATTAATGAATTTCATGTCTCCTGTTATAGGTTTCTCTTTGATAAATACTGAAGAAAAATAATCATTTAAAATTTCTGCCTTATCCTGATCTTCAGTTAACAATAACCCTGACTCAGATTTTAGTGAACCTACATTTTCACTCTTGGTTTTTTAGAATTTATGTACCTAAAGAATCTTTTAGGGTTGGTCTTGCTCTCTTTGGCTATTTCTTTTTCATTTTCTAGTTTAGCCCATCTAATCGCATTTTTACATGCTTTATTGGCTGCCCTATATGCTTTATAGGATGCCTCAGATTTATCAAATTTAAAAGCTTTAAATGCCTTCTTTTTATTTTTCATTTCCTTAGTTACCTTCCTACTAAGCCACATTGGTTTCAGTCTGTTTCTTTTATATTTATTAACCAGTGGAATATATTGTGACGTGTACTTTTCTAGTGTTAGTTTAAAGATATTCCACTTATCCTCAGTGTTTTTCCCGTGAAAGAGTTTCTGCCAGTCAATGACATTGAGAGCTTCCTTTATTTTAATAAAGTTGGCCTTTTTAAAATTATATATTTTAGCATGCCCCTTATGAATGTGTTTTTTTGAGTTTATTTCAAAAGTCACCATGTTATGGTCGCTATTTCCCAACTGTTCTTTTACATTAATATTTGAGAAAAGATCCACATTATTTGTTATAACCAGGTCCAGACAGTTATCCCCTCTAGTTGGTGTTTCTACCAGTTGTGACATGAAGGTATCATTTAAAATGTTCAGAAACCGGGTTCCCTTTGCTGAATTACTAGTCCCACTATCCCAATTTATGTCCGGGTAATTAAAATCTCCAATAATTAAAGTGCTGCCATGATGTGCAGCCTTCCTAATTTGCTCTAACAGTTGTTCTTCCTCATCATTATCTATATTAGGTGGTTTATAACATATGCCAACCAATAATTGACTTCCCTGTTTATTCCCCAACGAAATATTTACCCATAAGGATTCCACATTTCCCTCATCACTTTCCAGTTGTGTAATATTAGGCTTTAAATCCTGATTTACATATAAACATACTCCACCCCCTTTCTTATGTTTCCTATCCTTTCTAAACAATGTATAACCGTTTAAGTTTACAGCCCAGTCATGCGTTTCGTCCCACCATGTTTCTGTTATTCCTATAATGTCGTATTGCTTAGTGTGTGCTATTACCTCTAGTTCCCCCATCTTGTTATTGAGGCTCCTTGCATTAGCAAGCATACATTTAATGTTGTCTCTACCCACACATGCTGAATGCGCCTTTACATTACATGCCTCCACTGTTCTGACATTACCCATCCCCCCGGCTCCACCCCCCTTAGTCTGAACTGAAACCCTTCCGCTATCTGCTCTGTCTCCATTTTGTAAGATACTGTATCCCTCCCCCCTTCCACTAGTTTAAAGTCTCCTCCAACCTTTTAACCATCCTCTCCCCTAGCACAGCAGACCCTCTTCCATTCAGGTGCAATCTATCACAACTATACAGATTGTACCCCAGTGCAAAATTAGCCCAGTGCTCTAAAAACCCAAAGCCCTCCTTCCTGCACCAAGCTTTAAGCCACGCATTGACCTCCCTAATCTCCCGCTGCCTTTCCACTGTAGCACGTGGCACAGGTAGGATCTCAGAAAATACTACCTTGGAGGACCTCTTCTTCAGTTTACTTCCTAATTCCCTGAAATCATTCTTCAGGTCCTTCCATCTTCCGCTTACTTTGTCATTGGTACCAATATGGACCATGACAGCTGGGTCATCTCCAGCCCCTCCCAATAATCTATCAACTCTGTCAACCACATGCCTAACACGGGCACCCGGCAGACAGCAAACTGTCCGGTTAAGGCGATCAGCGCGACAGATTACCCTGTCTACTCTCTTAATAATAGAGTCCCCTACCACCACAACCTGTCTAGGCTTACTTGCCCTCTTTATCCCTCCCTTACTTGGTAGGCTGATCCCCCGGCTGTTAGAGGGAGCAGCCTCCAGTACTGCTACACCTGAGCTGCTGCACCCAACATCTTCGCTCAAGGGGGCAAATCTGTTGGTGTGCGCAAGATCAGGACTAGCCAACCTTTTCCTCTTCCCTCCCCCCCTGCTACCACGTGTCACTGACACCCAGCTACCAACCTGTTCCCCGGTTAACTCCACTCCTCCCACACCCCTAGATTCCTCAACTATACTTTGCTCCGTGAGAAGCAGGCTCCTTTCAAGATTGTCAATCTGCCTCAGCGTTACGATGTGCCCTTCCAGATCTCCAATACGAGCTTCCAGAAGAGCTACACGTTCACACTTGCTACAGAGATATGGACCCTGGAAGGATTCCTCCAGACATGCATACATGCAGCAGGATGTGCACTGGGTCAAACCTTCAAGCTTGCTAACACTCATACCCAAAACAAGATAACAAATATATAAACAACAATTGATACCTGTTATTTGAACTCCTTTTTAACTCCACTTGAAAATAGCCCACTTAAAAGTAGACCACCTCAAGCCCCTGTAAGCAAGCTCAGTGAGTTGCCCCTGAGATTATGTAGCCATACAAGTGAAATCACCTGACAGGCTACACGCCCCCAATTAACAAGTCACCAGCCACCCAGGGAAAAAAAAACAACCAAAAAGCACAACAGAGAAGAAAAAAAAAAAAAAAAAAAAAAACCAGCAGAAAAAAAAACCAAAAAGAGAAATTAAATTGACAAATAAACCAGAGGTTTCTCTCCCTCTAAAGATACAAACCAGACCAGTACAGGTAGAATTCCTGTTTTTAACTCCACTTGAAAATAGCCCACTTAAAAGTAGACCACCTCAAGCCCCTGTATTAGGATGCTTTGGGCAAGTGGTTCTGTATTAGGATGCTTTGGCTGGTGGTTCTGTATTAGGATGCTTTAGGCTAGTGCTTCTGTATTAGGATGCTTTGGGCTTGGGGTTCTGTGTTAGGATGTATGTGGCTACTCTCAGGGCTTACCAGAATCTGGCAGCTTTCAGTGTCCCCACGATCTGGCAGCTTTCTGGGCTCCCCACGATCTTTGCGTCTTCCTCCAGGCAGCTCAGTGTGGCACTGAGGCCACACCCTGAGCACAACCCTACATCGACTAATTGGCACAGGACAGTCAAATGACTGTCCTGCACCAATCAATGCATTGGAGGCATGCCTCCCAGGAAGGCATTTTTTGAATGGCTTGGACCAATAGCGCTTTCCTATTGGTCCAAGCTATCCTTTGCTCTCCCAGGGCCTTCAAGGCACTGGGAGAGCAATGTTCAGGAAGTGGGCAGTGCTTGGACGTCTGAACAGATGCGCCGCACTGCCCATTTCTTGGCAGCCGGCGTGTTTTGCAAAGCGTCCTGCTACGCAAAGTGCGTAGGCTCGGGCTGCTGCAAGTTAAAAAGAATGTGAATGAGAAGATGGACGGAGCCAATAGGGGGAACACGGAGCAAGTGAGCTTGACTTTGCTTTATCTATTTATTATTTGTGCTGCAGCCCTTAACGGCAGGAGAGGCTCTGCCTCCCCTGACTGCACGTCTCTGAGGTACATGTGTATATATGTAAATGCTTTGATAAATGTGTACATACTGTAATATGGGTATATGTGAATATATTCAAGTATTTTAATACAGTTGAAAGCTCAGTAGACAAACCACTCTGCTTGTGACTTATTGAATCTGCCATGCAAAAATACCATGACAATAATTTATAGCACAAAGTGCTTTAAGAGAAAAAACATTATGAAAAGTGACATGTGCACATATAAATATATGTTAACAAAATAATGTTTGTAACTAAAACCAGTCATTTTTGTGATTGAAGAAGAAGAAGCAATTAAATATGATCGTTTAGCATGCACATACACTGTGCTCTACCCATTATTTTCTCTGAATTAAGTACCTCTGAGACTGTTTGGACTGTTTGGACTGTCTGTTAAAACTACAACCTAAAGTAAAAGCATAAATCAAACCTAAGTGTCACATCATCTTCAGAATTTGTTTTAGTAGATGTTCTTACTACTACATGTGCACTTTGTGTTTTTATTCCCAACAAGGACCCTGTCTGTTCCTGCTTTTCCAGCTCTTGGGTGGTCACTATGAAAAATGTGATTTACATTCTTCTTTCTTTCAGATGCTTTTCCTTTTTTCAGCCTTATAGAGACATAAGGAACGCAATCGCTGACAAGATGCAATTTGAATTTAAAGGGAGAAATACTAACTTCGCAAAAAAAATCTAAATTTTTAATATTACTTTCTCTGCTGTCATATTCTATAATATGAGTGTGTTAATTTATTTTATTTTAACTTGTGTTTAATTTTGCTCTGCACACCATAAGTATTTTAAGTAAATTGCTAATATGTTTGTTGCGTATAAGTTTGTTTTTCAGGGCTAAATGGCAAAGTCTCATAAATAATATTTTACACTGAATTCTGTAGATGGAAACAAAGTTGTTGTATTTTTGGTGTGTAAGGAAGCTTAGTAAAAGAGTTGATACCTCTGCCTTAGAGAAAACGCTTTCGCAAAGGCTACTGCATTACGCAGCTTCTCGGCCTTGCTCTTGCTACACATCACATACAGATTAAACATGTCACAAGAACTACTAAAGACAAGGCAAAGAAACTTACCCACATACATTCCTGCGAAACGTTTTGTTACGTAACAACCCCACCCCTTCTTTTCTTGTTTCAATAAAAGATGTGTGCAAGCTCCAAGCAGTTTTAAATCACATTGTGTGTGTGTCATTTCTGCTTGTCCGATATCAGAGAAAAGGCCACAAGCGGGGGGGGGGGCAAGATACCAGCGGTCCAAGGCTCAGATACAGTTCCAAACATCTAGGGCCACATTACAATCTTGTTGCTAACGTTACAGAGGTTACTGTACTTTGTGCTCCCGATACTTTACAATTGGGATGGCAAAGTGTTAATCAGTGTTAGAATTACAATCTACTAGCGTGATTAACGTCCGGCTCTGGTTAGCGGAAAGTTAACCAGAGCCAGGACTTGGTATTAACAGATTCCGCTTCTGCAGAATCCTTTATCACCAGCCTAAAAAAAATAAAATCGGATACTCACCTCTTGTCCTGCAGCGAGGACCGCGGCTCCAACCGCCTCCTCCGTCCGGCGGGAGCAGGGAAAGACTGGGGGGAAAAGTCCCCCCAGTCTCTCCCTGCATATCACTATGCTCACCGGCCGGATCTCGCGAGGTGAGATCCGGTAGGTCATGTGACCGCCGGTGTCTGGCTCAATGGAGTCCTATGGACTCTATTGAGTGGATGCTCGCGGCTGCACTCAGCGCTGCCGCGAGCATCCAGGGGCGTAGCACGCGGTAACAATGCAGGAAGCTTTTTAAGCTCCTGCATTATAATTCCATGCTAAATCGGGGGCGGTAGGGAGAAAACTGCGGGTGCAGTTTTTTTCCCTACCGCCCCTGTTTTAGCGTGGAGACTGTAATAAGGCCCCTATTGTATTAACTATTAGGAGAGTCAAGGTTTGATAACCAAGAATAATCAATGGAATATTAATTAATTGTCATATATATTAATTAATATTTATTAATTAATATGTATTAATTTATTAATAAATTGTTAATATAGACTTATTTAGCTTTTAACCTCTATATTAGTTTACATTCACAGTTAACAGATTACATTCCATCTGTAATTATATAAACATTTTATTTCTGGTACTCTTTTTTAATAAATTTATCAGGAGGTTGACAAAATTAACAGTAATACAATCATTTGTCACTACAATTGCAGAAAGTAACAAAGCAGAAAGCCAAAGATATTGAGGAGACAGTATCAGAATAACTTCAAAAACATATGTGATGAAGTTCTCATCCTGAAATGTAGGATGTTGCAGCATTCTTTCTGACATTCAGAAACTAATAATGTTGCTCCTACATACACATTGACCTTGCTGACATATCCTAATCATTCAATATGAGTCACACTACCTATGACATCAAGCAAACCTCCAGATACCCTTATTCCTGCCATCAATTTCCTTAATCTCCCTAATTTTTCACACTACTTATCTTCCATGCTATGGCAATTTCTTGATTTTGTAGTAGAAGAAAAAATCTGCATGCCAAAGTGACAATGATTTATGAGTTGTGTATACATATTGCAGTAAACGTCAGACATTGGATAGTACATTTAAATACGTAAAGGGAATCCACAAGGTAGAGGAAGGGAGTATATTTAACCCTTTCAATGCGGTGGACGCGCTGAGCGCATTGCTACTTCGCGTCCTCCCTTTGCAGCCTCGATCAGTCGGTATTCCGGCTGATCGCGTGGCCCCCCGGTGCGGGCTGACATCATCGATGTCAGCCCAGCCTCCGGGACCCCGGCGGGCACGATAGGCGACATCGCCGCCATTGCAGGGAAGGTGCCTGAAGGGGAGGGGGCGAGGTCCTTCGGACCTCTCCCCCTCCCCTTCCCTGCGGGCCAGCGATTAAAGACAGGCACCGCCTGGAAGGGCACAGCCTGCCCTTCCAAGCGGCGGCTGTCTTTAACCCCTAGGGGACTGGATCGCGATATGGCGCTAACATGCGCCGTATCGCGGTCCCCTCCCGGAGCTGGCCGACATCTTGGATGTTGGCCAAGCTTCCGGGATATCCCCCTAATGACTGGCATCATCGCGCAGAGCGGGATGGCGCCAGTTTTGAAATTAACCCCTTGCTTCCACCTATAGTAGAGATAGGGGGTTCATTGGAACCCCCTATCTCCTGATCCGTGACAGCTAGGGGTTAATGTTTACTATCATTGGAACGGCCAGAGCGTGGCCTTTCCAATGATACCGAACATGACCATGTAAAATGTAAAAAAAATACAAATAAATTTTTTTTTTTTTAAAAAAATCGTTTTATTAGTGCAACAATATTGTTCCCATTTCAATTATAATGTGAACAATGATGCTGCACTAACGATTTTTTTCTATGGGGGGCGTTTGCTAAAAAACACGTAATTTTCCCCAAAAAAAGTAACGATTCCTCATTTCCAATTTTTTTAACAAGCGCACCCCATAGAAAATATAACCGCAAACGATCGCATGTTAAAATGTGAAAAAAAACACTTTACACATTGTAAATTATTGAAAATTAAAATTTTATTGCATTTCGTGTTATAATATACAGACATGACATAACGTATACATATAATAATGACATATTATGAATCTGCACAGTCTGCCGGAAAGAACGATATATAAGATGTCTGGGTCATATATTAAAATAAGGCTTCAAAACGCGGTTAAACATGATGAGCGAAACCGGTAAAAATGAGCTCAGCACAGAGGCGTGAAAAGGCTCAGCAGCGAAAGGGTTAAAAGGAAACAAAGTAGCAAAACAAGAGGACATAGTCTTAGATTAGAGGGGCAAAGGTTTAAAAGTAACATCAGGAAGCATTATTTTACTGAGAGGGTGGTGGATACATGGAACAGTCTTCCAGTAGAAGTGGTAGAGGCCAAAACAGTAATTGAATTTAAGCAGGCATGGGATAGGCATAAGGCTATCCTAAACAAAAGATAAATCCAGGTAAAGTATCCATGTAATTGGGCAGACTAGATGGGCCGAAAGGTTCTTATCTGCCGACATTTTCTATGTTTCTACATGAGATGAAAAGCAACCCCAGACGACTGGTTTGGTGTTACTGCAACAACTAAGAGCAACCAAGTTTAGTAAATTACCTCTGTAATGTTCTTTGTAGCCTTTGTTAAAATACCTATGGCATTATGGAATTTATGTGGTCTCTGGTTTTCTACTTTAATAATTTCATCACAGAATGGTGAAGATTTATGATTCTATTAAAAATCTAAAATTTGTTACCTTTCACTATCGATGGCAAATTGGTTAAGTAACCCACAATGGATAGACTTATCACACAGAGATGATTTGCCTTAAAAGTGAAGCTTGAAATACCATAAATCTATACAGATGGATGACCCAAGGTCTCGATTGAACTAGGCCTGATAGCCAAAATTAGCACCTACTTCGGATGCATTGTTGCCATTTTTCAGTTCGGGAGATTCAAATTTGGGTTTACCGGCATTTCAATTATATATAAATAAATGGCATGGGATAGGCATAAGGCTATCCTAAATAAAAGATAAATCCAGGTAAAGTATCCATGTAATTGGGCAGACTAGATGGGCCTAAAGGTTCTTATCTGCCAACATTTTCTATGTTTCTATGTTTACTTGGTCCTGGTAGTTTGTGTTGAGCATAACATCGGAGCTGAGTCAAAAACGGTTCTTATGTTGGGGCAGTCTTATAAAAAGTATAATAGGATAGGTTTTCTCGTGGAAACTGGCATTTTCTGATAATAGAATGCCCCGTGGATGGATACAGCAATATTTTACTGATACCTTAGATATTTGGTAAAGGAATTGCTGGAGAAAGAAATATACTATACATAGCTCTGTATATCTTGTACTGCTTACTCATAATACTTTATTGTAGGAACCTTACATGTCCTACAGTATAAGCTATCAATTTTAGGGTTCAAATTACAAAACATGAAGAGATTTATTGGGATAATTACATGAAAGAGATGATAGAACTTATCAACTGATTCCTGAAATTAATATGTACAGCAAATGTCTTAATTATAAAGCTAAGTATTTTGTTATATACTGCTTTTACCTTAATCCATTGCCAGTTAAGTATCCGCTGGGATAGCTTTACTATTCTACTTATGATTCCAATTTCCTGATTTATATAAACAAATAACATTGACAGTTTAGTGATTTTTTTGGCTAAATTATGGTGAAACTTATGCAGGCTTTGGATGAAAGTAACAATAGGTGCTTTAAAATTGGGCTTTTAGCGTCGGCAACAGTGCACACAGTAACACCTCTGAGGATATGAATCTGGTACAGGCTTCAGTGGCAGTGCACCCAAATATTGTGCCTTTGGTGCCAGGCCAGCAAATGCCATCATACAGTAACCCGTCTGTGGTATTTTGGAAGAGTGCAGGGGTGAACCATGCGGTCAGGGCCGGTGCTAGACTATTTTGCGCCCTAGGCAAGACCAGCTACATGCACCCCCCCAAAAAAAAAAAACGACACAACATGAACCCTGCTAAATTTCTTTTTATTTAAGGACAAAGTTTGAAAAGCACCAATAGTAAAGGTAAAATAAATATAAATAAACTGTATTAAACCATTTTAAATTAACTCTATTAAACAAATTAAAATTAACTGTATTGAACAAATATAAATTAACGAAAAAAAAAATAAGAGTTGTCACGTAAGTTTCAATTTCAGACACCTCAAAATTTCACTTTGCGTGCCTCATCCTTTGCAAATTTTCATCATGCGTATATATATATATATTGCCCAGGCCAGCTCACATCATGCGTATATATATTGCCCAGGCCAGCTCACATCATGCGTATATATATATTGCCCAGGCCCAGGCCAGCTCACATCATGCTCACAGACAGTCACAGATGCGCCATCATGCGTATATATATTGCCCAGGCCAGCTCACATCATGCGTATACATATATTGCCCAGGCCAGCTCACATCATGCTCACAGACAGTCACAGATGCGCCATCATGCGTATATATATTGCCCAGGCCAGCTCACATCATGCGTATATATATATATTGCCCAGGCCAGCTCACATCATGCTCACAGACAGTCACAGATGCGCCATCATGCATATATATATTGCCCAGGCCAGCTCACATCATGCGTATATATATTGCCCAGGCCCAGGCCAGCTCACATCATGCGTATATATATTGCCCAGGCCAATCCCCTGGTGGAGATAGGGGGTTCATTTGAACCCATATATCTCCAGGCATCTAGGGGGTCATGGAGGGTGTCAATCGATAGGCCTGAGCATGGCCTTTCGAATGATACCCAACATGACCAGGTATAAAGTAAAAAAAAATAAAAACATGTATTTTTTTTGTGTGTTATTTTTATTAATGCAGCAATATTGTTCACATTTCAATTATAATGTGAACGGTGATGCACTAATGATTTTTTTCTATGGGGTGCGTTTGCTATAAATCACGTAATTCCCCCCACAAAATGTAACAAGTCCCTATTTCTAATTTTTGTACAAGCGCACCCCATAGAAAACATAACCGCAAACGCTCATGTGCTAAAATGTGAAAAACAAACACTTCACACACTGCAGATGATTAAAAATTCAATTTGTATTGCATTTTTTGTCATAATATACAGGCAGGACATGACGTATACATATAAAAATGATATATTATGAATCTGCGGAGTCTGCCGGAAAGAACGATATCTAATATGTCTGGGTCATTTAATAAAATGTGGCTTCAAATCGCATTTAAACATGATGAGCGAAAGCGGTAAAAATGAGCTGAGCACACAGCAGTGAAATGCAGGGTTAAGGGGTTAAACAGCATATCAGAGGAAGATTTAGTAGAGAAATGAACACTTCTCAGAAGCACAGGTGTTGTTTGATACATGTTCAGATCAGGAAACACCACACCCTCAGTCTACAGACAATGTATCAAATTCATCAGACCAGACTAATTATAAGCACATGTTATTTCCAAACACTAATTAACACCTGTTGTTTACGGCGTTTGAGAACACAGGTCATTTAGAGGTGGGAATCTTTGCACGTAGACATTATTTGTTAATTCAATATCTAATAAACCATTGCTTATAATATTCTGCAGTAAAGAGTCTCTTTATTTCTAGATTTTTAAGTATTTTTTTAAGCATTTTTTATACTTTTTTTCAAATTTTTATTTTTTTTCGAACTC
This sequence comes from Leptobrachium leishanense, assembly GCA_009667805.1. Lineage (NCBI taxonomy): Eukaryota > Metazoa > Chordata > Amphibia > Anura > Megophryidae > Leptobrachium > Leptobrachium leishanense. The sequence goes on along the minus strand of CM019063.1, from coordinate 496,891,752 downwards.
GAACCGAACACGCCAAAAAGTTCGAAGTTCGCGAACAGCCAAAGTTCGAATCGAACTCCGAACTGATTGAACCGAACAGCTCATCCCTAATTACGAGTGAGTTAGTCTCCAGACGGAGTAGAAGATAATTTGAAACTGCTTTATGTTTTGTTATGCCTGTTCTAATGCCAATACGCAAAATAAAGCATATTTTACTTTGAATTCTCGTGTTGCCTGAGGAGAAGCCTGGTCAACCTACCACACCACATACCTAGATATTTGAGAGAAGTGACTGTGGTCAGTGTGCCATTTGATTTTGTCCTGACAAATAGATGGGAGTTTGCAATTTATGTAGTTTAGGTACTATCCCAGATAACATTGTAACAGTTTTGTATGTATTTAGAAAAAGTTTGTTATGTTTGATCCACTTTTCTACCTCTGTGAATTGTTCTTGCAGCACGGCCTCCAGCTGCGGGAGATTTGGTTTGCTGGTATAGATTACAGCGTCATCTGCGTACATGTGTACAGCGGAGGCTTTGCAGACGTTGGACAGATCATTTATGAATATCGTGAATAGCAGGGGGCCGAGTATCAAGCCTTGGAGTACACCGCACGTGACTGGGAGGGGGAGGGAAGCGCTGTCAGAAATGGACATATATTGCAATCGGTCGGATACATACGATTGAAACCAGGTTAGCGTGCGATCACCAACACCAGAGTTTTTAAGTTTTTGTAATAGGATGCCCTGGTCTACTGTGTCAAAGGCCTTGGCAAAATCAGGGAAGATGGCTCCAGTTAGGTTTCCTTGTTCCATGCCAGCTTGAATATCATTGCAGACTTTTAAAAGGGCGGTTGTAGTTGAATGATTTGGACGGAAGCCTGATTAATCTGGGGTAAAATAGTTCCAATACTGATAATAATCACGGAATTGCGTGTAGGCACATTTTTCCAAAATTTTTGACATTACAGGGAGCAATGATATCGGACGGTAGTTGGATAACAAAGTAATGTCTTCACTTTTATGGATAGGTACCAATCTCACAGTCTTCCAGAGTTTGGGTATGTATCCAGTCGCCAGTGATTCATTGATTATGGTTGCAACAGGTTTTGCAATTGCCGGCGCACTAATTTTCAGCAGCATTGCTGGGATTTGATCAGGTCCAGACTGGTATTCCATTTTTTGGTTGCAGAGAAGCTTAATAATGACACTCACAGGCACTGGTCTAAAAATGAATTTCTCCACGATACAGGGTTTTTTCACAGTTGGTGGGGCCTGACCTGCATGTGACCTTTCTGAATGATTGTCATTTGCTAGTTTAGCAATCAGGGTGGTGGCGCATCCAACAACATAATTAATAAAGGTATTTGCTACATCTAGGGGTGTTGCAGGGTTTGGTTGTTTACTTTCACAGCGGCTGTTTGGGAGTGGACGATGGGGGTTTTTGTATGTTACTTAAGATTTTCCAAAGCTTTTTTGGGTTTGATATGTTATTGTTTAGATTTTCATTGAAGTATTGGGCTTTAGCCATTTTTGTTTGTTTTGTGCATGTATTCCACCTTTTTCAGTATTCACAGTGATCTTTCATGGAACCAGTACACTTGAAATTTGACCACAGTGAGTCTCTAAACTGGTACATTTGTGTAAGATCAGCTGTAACCCAGGGAAGATGGGCCCATTTTACTCGTACTTTATGTAGCGGGCATGGGCATTCCAGACTTGCAGGAGCGCTGACTGAAAGTATTCAATTGCACAGTCCAGGTCTGGGATTAGGTTTAGTGCAGTTGAAGCTATTATTTTGGAGAGAGCTCATTTCCAAAGCATTTCCGAGGGAACGTCTACAAACACGACATTTCCATGATTCGCCTTCTAATATTTGCTGTTATCTTGTGTGACATGCTGCACAGAATCACCTTGACACTCTGCAGCATGTCTGTGAAGAAATGCTGCACAGTGCTCCAAACGTCTGTACACACTGGTGGCTGTTAAAGAAAGGGGATTGCAGCTCGACTGCAGTGACCCCATTACTCTCAGATTCTTCCAGATTCCGAAATCCATAAGAATCCAAAATTCTGAATGGCTGGGTCCCCGGGGTGCTGAACCCATACTTAACTTTAGTGTACAGTCATATACCAGTGGTTTTTAATGTTCTACAATTATTGCTTTCATATAAATGTAATGAACTCAGATAGATAATGTTTTGATGTGTTTTATGAGCATTCTAACTTTTCAATTGTCTATTGTTCTTTAACTCTTTCAGGACCAAAAATAGTACTATTGAAATGGCTAAATTGGGAGTAAATTGGAATTACTTTACATAAAAGTATGTCCAACAAAATGTTTTCTTCTTGTTTTCCATAAAACACTTGGCTATGCCGCTGATCTTTGACCTTAATAAAAAAAAGAAAAATCACGTCATATTTCTGTGTATGAGTCTCTAAGGAGGATGAAGTTTACACTTCCTCTCAATGCAAACCATAACAGAGCTTAATTAGGTGATAATTTATGTAGTACTTAGTACAGGCGTTTGCCACTTGCCAGAGCAGGCACCACAAGTGTGTATATATGTTATCACCCAAGCAAATCCGTTATATAACTCAAACATTGACTAGGCATCTTGCCTTTTAATGATATCAAGTAACATTTCCAATAGTTTGTTAAATACCCATCTCACAAAGGATTTAGCACATTTGATTTGTTAACTGCTATTGTAAAGAAATTTACAAATACACACATGCAGATTTAGACAATGCGCTTGAAATGCATAAATAATTCAAAGTTAAGCATAAAAATGTATCAGTGGGCCATATAAAAAAAAGAATATTTCTATTTCTTGAACATAAACAGTCTTTTGTCTTCAGTAAAATATTCAACAATGTGAATTAATCTGTGCAATCCAACATACAAAACACATTGGGCCCTATTACAATCTTCACGCAAACCTTTGCGCGCACGCAGAAACGCATTAACGCGAGGGGCAAAACCCTTTGCGCTGAACGTCGTATTACAATGTCAGTGCAACAAACGCACGTAATTGTCTACCTCTGGCGAACGCTGCGCGAGCTTACTGTACTTCGCGGGTCCTATGCTTAACATTGTGAGCGCAAATGCGTTTGTGCGCTGGTACGTGGATGGTATTACAATCTTTGCGCAAAATTTAACGCACAGCGTTTGCGCAGATAATTTTAACATCTTTTAAAAGCTGGTGGTAACGACAAATATGAACGTCCTGGCCGAAACCAAATACACCAGCCAAAAAAAAAAAAAATACAGCAAAGTATAGTTACACATTCTACGCATACCCAAACAATAAAATTGAGAAGTTGTGCGTGTTTTTATTATTGCTGCAGCAAATATGCTCAGATTGACTTTGGCAGGCGCAAAAACTTAACGTGAGATAATTGTGGTTCTTCATTCTGATTGGCTGAATCGAGTGAAAAAACAGTCCGCGTACCGATTTCTGCACGCAACGTTATCTTAACGTTAACTTTTTTATGCGTGTTATTTTCTGACGGATGAAATAATGCGCGAGGATTGTAATACCAGCGTTAATTTACACGTGTTAGCAAAAATTCACACGTTTACCGTGCATTTTTGAATGAAGAATGTAATAGGGCCCATTGTACTCTATCAACTCAAAGAAGGCAAGTGTATCTGTACTGGGTATCTGTCCAACAACATATGCAGTTACCATTGAAATGTTATATTATACAGTAAACACATTGTCTTAACAAATTCCCACATTAATAGGTTTGAACAATGGCCATGGTCCCTCAGCCTGAGACATGTCAGACTCATAACATATCATAAAGTGCATACGTTTAATATTCCTTACATTTGTGTATTATTAATTCTTTATTATTTTTCACCACATACCCATTTGACAATTAATATCAATTTAGATGGAAAATTAAAAAAGGAAGAATGATATCATAACTCTGTGGCAAGCCTCTTTTTTATAGCTTTATATCAAATATATATATATATATATTGTTTTGAGAAAGTATTTTACCAGGAAGGATACATTCAGATTTCTCTCGTTTTCAAGTATGTAATGAGTGGCGAGTATGTTGCGTTAGGTGTCTTGCCCAAGGACACTTGCTGGAGAGGTGCTCTTGCCAGGATTCAAACCTGTGTCTCCACAGTCTCCATGGATATAGAGCAGTGATATTACCCCTACTCCACCCAGCCGGTGCTAATTAACTAATTAAAAGTGATGTGTGAACTCACTTTACTATAATAATACTATGCGATAATACTGTAATACAATTTATTGTACGACTATTAATTGATACTAATTTAGTAGCTATAATCCAAAAGATGAGATAATCTCTTCTGCATTGCTGTGTGTACAGACAGCCAACCTCACAAGGCATCATATGAGCAAGCAACCCCTGTAAGCAACCCATGTAAGCACACATGATTCCCCTCTGCCAACCAACTCGGCATTTGTCTCTATAAAATAGAAACATGGATAAACTAGATTGAAGATGTTTCAATAGGATTAACCCCCTATCCGTATGTCATCAAAAATAACACACATCTGATTTCTTAGTTATAAAGACAATGGTATAGTTCTTGATACAAAGTAACTTACAAATATATTTATATATCTGTTTAGATCGATAATTATAAATGACAAAATGATAATGACAAAAAGTGAGTAAATTCTCTCTTGTGCCCCCTGTATGTATTGGCTAATTGTTTATGTCAATTGCCCGATCCATAGTTTTTTAATTGGAGTTTCAGATGCTTTGTTTGCTTTTATATAAGAATAATCAAAGTTAGGTTTTATGGTCCCGCACTCCTGATCTAGTTGGGTTGTTACTCTCATTGGAGTGAGAAGCCCTTTATGTGTTTCTTGCTTCAGTTTAGTTGGAGGTTTAATCCTCATTATAGGAGTGTACTGGTAATGGGGGAGGGGGGTGATCACATTGTCCTATTCCAGTCTATATTTTTGTTCATTCAAAGCACCCAATAGTATTTGAACAGAACTCCTCTAACTGAAAATGATTCTCTCATGTTTATCTCATACAAAGAGAACAGTGTGACTAATCAAACCCATCTGTTCTCATTTTCATAACAGGTGACCCTTAATTTGTATGTTTACCTATGTGACAGGTTCAGTACCAGAGGGGTACCGGCCTTGCTGATATTAATCCGGTATGCAGATTCAGCACTCACAGTCACCACTCCAGATTCTGCACCCTGAAGGACTCCCAAGCTCAACACTCACAGTCACTACTCCAGATTCTGCACCCTGAACGACTCCCAAGCTCAACACTCACAGTCACCACTCCAGATTCTGCACCCTGAAGGACTCCCAAGCTCAACACTCACAGTCACTACTCCAGATTCTGCACCCTGAACGACTCCCAAGCTCAACACTCACAGTCACCACTCCAGATTCTGCACCCTGAAGGACTCCCAAGCTCAACACTCACAGTCACCACTCCAGATTCTGCACCCTGAAGGACTCCCAAGCTCAACACTCAGTCACCACTCCAGCTCTGCACCGTGAAGGACTCCCAAGCTCAACACTCACAGTCACCACTTCAGATTCTGCACCCTGAAGGACTCCCAAGGTATCCACGATTCGACCATGACGTCATTCAAGTCACTCCTCTGCTTCATTTCTGTCGTTTTCATAGTCTGCCTGATTACTTTTCCCTTTAATGCCTTCCCTCCAATTTTGATAGAATTTTATATTACAAAAAACTTTCTGTTCCACCATGCTTCTGCTCCCCTCCCCCACTTCCTCCCCCTTGCATCTCATTTCCTGCTTGCATCTCATTTCCTGCTTGCATACAGAGCCCCTCTGCTAACTCTCTGCCTCTTCCTTCACCACAGCTCAACACTCACAGTCACCACTCCAGATTCTGCACTCTGCAGTGCCACCCACCCGCCCCATCCACCCTCCCACCCAGTCCTCGGTCCAAACATATTCATTCCCCTCCACCTGTAGCCACTTTATTCTAATCAACCTGTGGCTTGCTATTCTTTCTCTAGCCACCAAATCCACACTCCCCAGCTCCCCTTCTGTTTCACTTCCCACTGTGCTTGGATTGTAAGCTCATGGGATGTCTAGCTGAGCACTTGTGTAAAATGCTGTATCAGTAGGACAATTATCCTAAGGGCAGGACCATCTGTTCCTTATGTGTTTTAGTATGTCTCATGTCTGCACTCGGTCTCCCCCATTGTTCAGCGCTGCGGAATATGATGGCGCTTTATAAATATAGAATAATAATAATAATAATGCAGTGGCACACGTACAAAGATATGGATGGAGGGTAGTGGACTGGAGGAAACAGAGTATCAGGAGCCGGCTGAGAGTGATGGGAGTCACGGTGAGGACATAGGAATACAGGAGGCTTTACCAGGAGGCTTGGAGTATACTGTATCATGTTCTTCAGGTGGTGCCAGGGTCTATGCCACAGCGGGGTCTTTGAGAGGATGCTACGAACGTGGAGGGACACAAGTGTCTAGGAGAGTTTACTACGAACTTGGAGAGATGCGAGAGTCCAGGAGAGCATACTAAGGGAGGTAGAGACTGAGGGAATAGGTAGGTCTTCAGAAGTAGGCAGTGTTCTGAATACCAGTGCTGAGCACGAGCAAAGCATGAAGGGTCCTGTCTAGTAATGTTATTGCAGGCACCGTATAGTCAGCAGTGGGGAGCCTGACACTATGATATGTAAAGAATATGAAATATAGTGTTAGATATTAGTATTAAAAATTAGGGTTAGAAATCTGCGTTGGAATTAGGTGTGAGGTTAGAAATTAGGGTTACATAGTACAGTAAAAATTTAGGATTTGATTACGATTTGTGCTTGTTTTAGGGTTAGCGTTACATTTAGGGTGAGGGTTAACGTTAGTAAACCTCTGAAAAGGACCCTAGCTTCAAAAAAGGCTCCAAATGGAAAACAAGTGAAACAATTTAAGGTGGAGAAAAATCTTTAAGAATTTTTTTTTAATTCCAATTGATAAGTTTTCTATTGCCCCTGAAAAGCGTATGAAAAAATTATGTGCAGCATCATTTTTGGGCGCATCCGAATTGGAGGGGTTGTTTTGCTCCAGCACCTTTTTTCAAATGCCTTTTATTCACGCCCCTTGATGTGTCTTCTCAATAGTAAACTGCAGAAAATTACCCTGACAACTAGAATTTGCAATCATATATTGAAAACAAGCAGAGATAACACGCAAAAACAATTTTGTGAATATATCTACCGATCACCAATCGGAAACGCCTTAGAACACCAGCTCCATGTCCAGCTCCATGAAAGGTTAATTCAGACTTCAGACTTAAAAAAAATCATTCCAATTGTGGAAAATAAATATGTAATTGTTTAATAAATTTCTCGCTTTCTTTCCTATGCACTTTTTTTTTTTACTGTTAGATTAACTTTCTATACAATAATAATAATACGTGTTCCTGACTTTGATCTTGTCTATGTCCTGTATACACAAAGTTTAAATCCTACTTCGATCACAAATTGTAAGCAATCAATAGTATCGACACATTAAAGTTTCTGTAAGCTTAAAATTATTTCCTATAGTAAGATAATTAGACCTACAATTCTTCTCATTTAAATTTAGCCCATACTCAACAAATTGTTACACAGTTACTATTCCTTTGTGATGCCTTAGATTGCACAATGAGATAATTCGTAGTGATTATACTGGATTCCCCCACCGCACTACTGAGTCACGTAACAGCAAAAATGATATATTTGAGTCTAAGCGATTGTTTGCTTTGTAAATTGTAAGCTTTCAGAAAATAGGACTTAAATGTTGTTTTATAGATACCAGTATGTTTATATTTGAGTACTTCAACTTTTATTAGTCTTTTAAAGGAAGATGATCGAGACAGACATGTAGTGTAATGAAGGACGACAAAGACAATGACCAAAAATATAGGATTCAGGAAAATTATAGTGAAAATGGAAACTCCCTGGATCATAGCGCTACACATGACGCAGAAAACCACAAAATATTTTTCCGTAATTTGCAAGAATAAAAGCAAATATGATCATAGGAATATTAGGCAAATCTCTGTATTTAGTTAATTTAGGGATTAGCCAACAAGCATGCAAAACTCACCCATGTATTTTCTCTGTTTCTGTTTTGGAAAAAGATCATTAAACTATCAATTTCATTACTAAATGCTGTAACTGGAACATATTTAAAGCAAATAGAAAACTGTCATCCATTAAAGAGAATTGTTGATGGAAAACCCGTTGGACATTATTCATTAAACTGACTCATCTTTTACAAAGGACAATAACCTTTAAACATCCAGTATGTATTACCATAGAAATAAGATATCATAGAGTTTACCACAATATTTATTTACATATAGAAATCCAGTTGCAGGGCAGAGCTTGGTCTTTTTTTATCTTCTATTACTCCATGAGATACAGTACTTTAAGAATAAAAAAATAATGATAGCGTAAAATCATTCAACACCATAAACATATTAGACACCTAATGGATTATACTCACATATCCATGAGCCTGATAATGTTTGACTCAATTATGGCACATGTAAACTCGTCTAGGCAGTCTCTAAGCCTAAGAAAGACTGTCGTTACAGCCAAAATGTTGCTGCTACCCCAATAAACTGGTCTTTTTACAAATTGGAGTGCTGGCAGTTTCATCTTTTATTGAATTTCATGTGGAGTTTTCTTTGACCGCTCCATGGTTTTTAGAGTACCCATCTGACCATGAACTGGTTAAACCTGTGAGTGCACAACCCGTTAACATGTTTATTCTTCTTTAGTCCCGTCACACTGTTTCTTCAAGGTCAAAAGACAGCAAGTTATGTAAGCTATGACAACCTAAAAAAGAATTGCACAAACTGAAATGTTACTCACACTTGCTTGAGCCCATGTGCAAATGGCTCAAAAATTCTGTACATTTGGTTTACTATAGGAACACTGAACATTCCTTCTTCTTAACATGGGCCAGGGACAGGTAAAATATTATTTACTATGATACATAGGATTCCATATAGACCATATGCAAATAGCACCTTATCTATGATTTATGTGCAAGCCTATTGTGAGTGTAATTCCATGAGTTACTTTGTTTTTAATTTCCTTATAAGCGCCTGCAGATTTTCCCTTTCCGGCTCCATGATAACATCCTCTTCCGGGAAAGGCGCTATCTCAACACCTCACCCTGGAATGCAGCACTAACCTCCCTGATATTCACAGTAGCGCTTCCACGCCACCGTGAGTATTAGCTCCTGGAGTCCATAGGACTCCATGTAGGCTTGCACTTCCGGGCTGCAAGATCGCACAGCGCAACAAAGTGATCGCAGAGAGAGACTAGGAACCATTTGTCCCCAGTCTCTCTCTGTCCCCGGCGAGAAGAAGTGGCAGATAAGGCCAACCTATTCAGTGCAGGATGAGAGAGGAGTATGGGATTTTTAGGAGGTGTTTTTAGAGCGTGTTAAATGATTTTGCATTTGCCAAATCATTTAGCACCAGCTTTAAGGAGGTGTTAAAATGTAGGTTTTCGCATCTCAATGGTAAATTGCGCCAGCACTTTGTAATACCTCACTTGTTGAGACGCTAAAAATAGATTGCACTCCCAATCTTAAGCATGGGAGACACTAAGTACAGCAAGCTCACGCAAGCTGCCAGGTGCAAAACTTTTTCAGCCAACTGTAGTGTCAGGATTGGAATATCGATGCCACATCAAATCCCATACTCACCTCTCATCCCTCAGTGAAAAGTGCGACGCAATCAGCCTCTTCTTCTCCCCTGGAGCAGAGTGAGACTGGGAACAAAGAGTTCCTAGACTCTCCCTGTATTTACTCCGCGGCTCTGTGCAGTCACGCGACAGCAAGTTCACGCAGTGCTCACGACAGGGATGCGCAAGGCTCCATGGAGTCCTATGGGCTCCTCAATCCAATTCTCATGACGGCAAGTAACACAGATTTTCCTGCTTACCGTCTCCATTTTACTGTTAACTATGGAATAGGGCCCTGAAACACCTTCTTTTCAGCTTTAACTTGTATATTCTAAAATGTCTCTAAATAACAACCCTTGGGTATCTAAATTTCAAATTAAGAATACCTTGTGGACACATACCTGAAATATAATGCAAATGCTTAAAACAATGCAAAGCAATATCAGAGCTAGAGTATTGTATAAGTCCTTCATGCGTGCATGCATTAAAAAAGCAACACCACACTCAGTTAAGCTCATGAAACCCCGGTTTTCATTCTACCTTTACACTAATTTTTCAGTGGAATTTTACTCCTGTCATCCCATATTGCTGTAGAGATGCTGTTTATTAAAACAGCAAAGGAGAGGTCAGAACTGAGAGCTCTGGGGTTACTCACTGCCGTACAAGGTACATGTTTCAGGTTTCAAAATCTTTGTTCTGTGCATATATGAGGTGTCAATACACATGCTACAGGTTGTGTACCACCAAGTCTGGAATTTTCGGAGACTTCTGTATTCCAGAATTACTTGCCTCCCTGATGCTCTCGGCAGGTCTTCATGTAGCTCCGCCAATGGCTGCAGTACAGTGCAGCACATGCTGAGCAGCGCCAGCTTGCGACATGCTACCCGGAGACATAAAGGCTCTGAGCAGAATGTCCATTGGAAATGGCTGCTCAGTGTCAGCTTGCATGAGTACAATACTACACGCTGGTACTACAACGGGAAGTGGATTGCAGCGCTCCAGATTCCAAAATCCAGAATAATCCGTCATCTCTGTTGCTCATGGTTATTTCTGCCTCCATGTTAATAATGCAAGCCCACTTTGAAACAGTATACAATATTGAACATCATCTAGTGTCTAGAACTTTTTATTTTACCTACTACTACAGTAAAAGGGAAGCTCTGACTTCACATCCCATTTGTCAAATAAATGATGTGCTAGGCAGTGCTTTATTGTGAAGGGGTTCAAACTGGGAAAAGGGTTAGAAATATTGTGGATTGACAGGTTAGATTTAGAGGGCAACTGCATCACATTAAGAGCTTTTATATAGTGCCAACATATTCCACTGCCCTTTACAAATAGGAAGATATAGACAAAAGACATACATTACAGAGGGAACAAGCTACCCTAACCTTGGGACTATCCTGGAAATGCAGCAGTTATACATGTGTTCTGCCAAATGACCTGAGAGCTTACAATTTAAAGCAGTGTTTTCCAACCCTGTCTTAAGAGACCACCGACAGGCCAGATTTTAAGGATTACCTTGGGGAAATGAAGATTGAATACTGAAATCACTATTCCCTATGTTGCACTGCAGAAATCTTACACACCTGGCCTGTTAGTGGTCCATCAGGACTGGGTTTGGGAACACTGATTTCAAGGACATGCCCCTTAACCTAAAATCCACCAGCCTTAAATTCCCCCAATAACTATAGCATGAGTTACTGCTATAACCTTCCTTGTAGATGATCATTCTAAGCAAGAGTGTTGACCAACTCGTTGTCCAGCATCTACTGGGTTACACACAATTTTATGATTATTATTCTTAGTAAAATGGAAGTGGAATTTCCACAAAAGTGTTCAAATGATTAATTTCCCCACTGAACACTTTTTCATCAATATGTTTTTATTCCCTCTTACTTTGTTATGTAAATCATCGTTCACTATTGAAAAGTGTCTACTTTTTTGTGTATATTGGCAAAAAAAATAAAACTATTTGGCTTTTTTAAATTTTGAGGGCTTATTCATATCCTACACTTCTGGTCTCACTTACTTTCTGACTTATGTTTGTAGTTTCAGCAGTGAAATACAAATATAAGGCTTTAAATGAAAAATAGTAGTTTAACCACTCTACTTGCTAAAACTTGGCAATCTCTTCCTGTTTATTTATACTTTTATGTATGTCTGCTTCAATCTTTTAACATTTGCGTTAAAATCCCCATCAGGAGTATCTTAAACCTAATTTTGGTACTTAGTGCATTCGTTGACCCCTTTTTGTTGAATGGGCTATGGAAACTGGCAAAGGATTTCTTTCTACGAGAACATTTAACACTTGGAACATGTGTATTTGGAATTCATTTTTCTTGATTTTCATAAAATTCTATTAGGTTTATGCTTTGTGGACCATATTAAGAGCCACGTTAACTAATGATGTATTTAAACCCTTCACTTCCAAGATTGATTTAACTAGATCTAAAATAAGCACTTGTAGGGTCCCCGAGATCGAGTTAAGTCGATCTGCTCTTACTTTGTAGCAATTTAGAGGCGATTTGTTTATTGAAAACTAAATTCACTTGCGTATGAGCTCCAGATTGTGTCACTAAATCAGATATCTAAGCCAACGTGCTAAATCAGGATGAACAGATGAGACACCTCTACATCTCCCATCAGAGTCACGGCAGTCCAAGCTGCATTGTAGTGGCAGTAGCACATCTGTCCAACAGATGAAGCCATCTACCTATGAAAAAGCACATACAGTAGGCAAACGTACTGCAGGGATTCAACAGCAGATTTATGCTCTGGCTACGTTGATGTGGTTTTCCAGAAAACCGATGGTTCCTAATAGGGGTTTTATTGAAAATCACCTGGTTGTGGAGGGGTAATTTATCCTTTCCATGGACTTCAATGCAGTTGGTACGTTTACCAGATCTCTGTTCAAGCTCATATATTATTTGCAGTCTCTATCTACAACTGGAATGAGTTACTTCAAAGGCTGATAATTTTCTGGTAAACATTTCGTTCTGAATTTGGGCATTCAAATGCTTCCTCAAGACATTCCTGTTCAGGCAAGCCTACCACCCAACTCACTAATACACTTCACTTCCCCAACCAGTCCATCACTCTCACCTTGCAGTCCACTCCTCCTGTTTCTCACCCCCAACCCTTTTAGATTGTAATTCCCAAGGAAATAGGGCCCCTAATTTCCTCCTGTACTGGTTTGTCAAATGTTGTTCTCAATGTATTATAACACCGTCTATTTTACTCATTGCTTAGTGCTGCGGAATATGTTGTCTCTATATAAATAAAGCATTAATAAAATAATTATACAGACAAGAAGTGAGATATGGATAAAAATATATATATTATGTTCACTTTTTTGCACTTTTGGGATAAAATATATATATTTTATTATTTTTAAAAGCGCTTTCACAAAATGCTTTTACAGAGATGACATGAAGTCTTGTATAATGTTTTTTTATTCTGCAAATGTGTTTATTTGTTGAGCACTAAGGATCTTTGCATGGTAAAAGAAATCACGTTGTCAAAATAAGGTCCAGGTTATGTAGTGTTCCTCAGCTTTCCATTTGCAGCACAAATGATTCATTTTTCAACAGACAGTGTTATTGGGTGTGAAATTTACTGCTGTGGTTTATTTAAAACAGAAATTTGAGTAGAAAGAAATAACAGCAGTGTTGGCTTTTACAAATTACAGTTATATGAAAGTATAAACGTGAGTTGCAGCAAAGAAAATGTCACTCGTAATAACCATAAGCTGAGTGAGTTCCTGAACCTGAAGATCCAAATTTTGGGTTTCTCTTATGTGATTGGATAGATGGTCAGATAAACTGCTGTCACGAAAAATAAAGTTCCCTAGTATTAATAAATAAATTCATATTTTAATTTTAGAGTCAAAAAAGTCAGTAAGATGAAAGATGCCGAATATTAACCTCCTTGCTCTCGAGCAAGTGTTAGTAAGTACTTTAGGTCCTGATTAGAGCTGTGCATTCGTTTCGGAATTTGGAACGAAATTTGATAATTCATATTCGGAAGTACTTCCGAATAACGAATCGATACGATACGAATTCGTGACGAAACGGTATATAACGAATTTATTTTGTTTTACACTGTCATCATCATAAAAGAAAAATTTGAATAACTGATTTCAACTATCGAATTTGAAATGAACTATCAAATTGATTTCAACTATCGAATTGATCTTAACTTACAATGCAAGTAATAGTCAGCAAAGGACTTTATAAAACAAATTAAATTTGTTTCACTGTTTAATGGGACTCAAATACAAAATCTGTGACACAGCTTAAAATTTAACCCTAGCTTTTCTTTTAACAGCAAAATTAGATTAATTGGGGTTTTATCTAGTGATCCAAAATTTGAATTGATATCACCTATCGAATTGATATATGAAATTCGAATCGAAATTTCAAATCGATCCGAAACTAAATGAAACGAAATACGAAATTAAATTAGTTACGAAATTCCGAAAACAAAATGATTTAAAAATGTAACGAAACGAAACTGAACTAAACAAATTTTTCAGCCATGCACATCCCCAGTCCTGATTATGCCACCTCTGCATATTTTATGAAAAACAGGTATCTTTCACCACCAGGAGGTGGTGAGAGAAAATATAGGAGAATAGCCTGACCTAACGTAAACCAATACAATACAAGATACAATCAAAAAACAAACCGGATATCCAGTTACTAAATAGGTACAAAAAAATATTCTTTGTTAGAAATGATTAACAAAATACCATGGAAAAATCAGAAGTGGAAGGCTTATTTGATAGTCCCAAAACTGCAAATGATTGTATGCATACCCAAGTATGATCTTGATGCATATAGATTAATCCCACAAATAATTGCAACAGCCTATAAATAAGTGAAGAGCAGACAAGACAGGTGTTACACCAATAGATCGGTCCTTAATGCTGATCCTATGACTCAATGATTTCTACACTTTCCCTACATATCCCTCATTAGATTGAGAAGGAGAGTTATAGTAGGTAAGAGAGTCAGGATGCAGACCCCTTTCACTCGATGATGCAGATACGAAAGGCGGCTGCGCCCCATCCCAACCTGGGGTCCCGAGAGATATCATTGCCGTTGCGGGGGGAGGCTGCTGTACACCAGCAGCTGCTGGCTACTCCTACAGCCCGAGTTCCTGTACCCTTTGAGACTGCTGTTTTAACCCTGTATGCGGATATACCATTTCTGACATTGCTAGCCAGGAGAATATTTCGTGAGGTGACGACCCATTTGAGACATATTGGCATTCGGTACCGATGGGGTGTAGCTGGAACCCTGTTGCTCACCCGTGACAACATATGTCATGTTGCTGCTGGCATTGACGAAGCCTGGGCGGTGCTGGTCTCCTGGGACTTGTCATTTATCCAAAAGGGACTCCCGGAGTTGCCGCTACCGGTTATGGTGACCCTGGCTGATTTGTCGTGCCTCCTGCATCATTGCGGGATCACCCTGTGTTTTCTTACTGTGTTTTGCCATACTTTTTCATTTTGTGCAATTTTTTTGGAGATGATTACCCCTGCCCCTCACACACCCACCCTTCCCCCCTCGTCCCCCTGTTTGTTTTTTTATGTGGATTTTTCGGTTGGCTCAGGTGCGCCATGCAGGTGGATATCATGGTTCTATGTGCCCTCTTTGGCCCTGGGTCTCCCTGCCCCTTGGCCTCTTCCGTGGCCTTAGGTCCTCCATTCGAGTTCCTAAGGGAGTCAGGAATGCCATTTCTCTTTGGGCATTCATTCGCACCTTTTCTCCCCCTCCCTTTTCCCTCCCTTTTCTCCTTTCCTATTCCCCACCTGCTCTTGGCCCGCTCACTTCGCCATGACGTGACTTCCTTCAAATGAACCTGAGGGACTTTAACGGATGCTTTTCTAATGTCCTCGTTGGGTTTTGGACCCTAATCGCAGTTGTTATTCTCTAATGAAGTTATCTGCTGGTCCTGCGTATCCAATTTTTATATTGTCTGACTGTTTTCTGACTTAAACTTTAAATAAAGAATTACAAAAAAAATATCAATTCCCATCACCAACAAAATTCTGGCACGCGTTTCACTGCTCCTATTGCGGCTTCATCCAGAGTGTGTTATTTTGTTAATCATTTCTAATAAAGATTTGTTTTGTACCTAACCTATTTAGTAACTGGGAATCCGGTGTATTTTTTGTCTGTATATTTTAGCAAGACGTTTTGCATATTATAATTATTGTAATAAGATGCGTATATAGATGCGTATTGTAATAAGCATCTATAATTATCATAACACTAGATCGTGTTTTATACTTCAGTAGTTATAGTCAATGTCATGGGCACAGGAACTGAAGGGGGAGGGGTGCAGAGAATATATATCCCCCCAGCTCTAGCTTCAAAGACATTTGCAGATCCTACGACAAGGATTGAGGGTTTGTTGAATGGACTCAGTTCATGCTTTTAGTTTATCACACTAGAGTTTCAGAATCTCCCTAATTTAAGAAGGTATCAGTGTAGGAACTCAAGAACATCTGAAGCGGGGGAACAATTCACACTATAGGCAGTGCAACAATGGAATAAAATAATTAATATTACACACCGTTGAGCCAGCAAGGAGGCCAGTGCTACAGTATTTCCTTTTGGTGCCATCTGCCCATTAAAAAGGCTATGACAGTAAGAAATAAATCTGGTATATTCCCAATACAACTTACTGTAGAATTCATAATAAGTGACTTTCCAAAACATCACTGGTTCTGACAGTGGTTTTCTGCAAAACCACGTGGTAGTTAAGAGGTTAAAATAGCTCATCATTATCATTAGTATTTTCAGTATTGCTTTTCTTGATCTGACATACGACGGTGACGCAATACTCAAAGTTGACCATTGTAGCAGCTTCATGGATGTCTCGCTATCCTATGCATGGAACATGCACTGGCATTCCATAATGATTGGATAATGCCATTTTTCCCACACTTTTCCCCCAGTACAAATTGAAGCAGACATGCAAGGCCAAAAGCATATTATAACTTGCAGTGACAACTTTTATTGATCGAAAAACGTCCTCATAAATTAATGGACATTTTTTTTAAAATGACTAAACCCCCTACCACCCTATCCACCAGCATTCAGCAAAACGAGTCGGCGGTTAGCATTTGCTTGTTTTGTTTTATATCATTAATAGAGGTTGTTTCTATAGGTTGCCAGATACAACAAACCATATTAGAGTGAGCGATATCCAGCTTTAGGGATCACAGGGAAAATGTGAGCACGTAAAAACCTTACATAAGGTTTTGTGAGTTGATTGAATTAGCACCTAGTAGAGTTAGTAGAGTTTAAACACATTGTACTTTGAACAGACATGGCACTAACATAAACCTAAATAATCCTATCAGTACGGTCCAATCTTTTTTTATTTACTTTACAAAACCTTTATGTTATGTTATTTAAACATATGCTCTTGAAAGTGTTCCGTATAGATATTATTCATACTTTAGTTTTTTTCCATGAACAAAATTCTGCTATAAAGTATAAAATCACAAAAGCACGTATATACATATATTTACTTTAATAAAGGGTGCTTAAAAAGCTCTTAGATTAGATTTCTTACTGCAGAAAAAATTATTTGGATCAGAATCTAGACAATCTATTTTGATTATTTATATTAAACTAAAAGCAGGAAATGATTCATTTAATTCCTGCCACTATTGGAGTGTTGCCACTTTGAGCTCAGGAAGAGTAGGCTTCCCTTGGCAGATTTTTTGCTTGCACGTTGATGAATGAACTTCTATGTTTCGAGCCAGCTAACATTTTATAAAGTCCAAAAAAGTAAGCTAACGGTGATAAACCCAGAGCCCTTTTCAGGTGACTATCCCTGCTTATGCTCACAGAACTGCCCTTTGGAAATGTTTTTATTGAAAATAGAATTCAGCGCAACAATTTATTGCGATCTTAACATAACCAAGGATAAATTGTCCTTTGCAACCACGTTTCCCTTTGATGTTATATTAAGAAAATATTCATGCACTTCGAAAGTTATTTTTTGATATATGCTATTTTAGCTCTGAATCTTAACCATCAATCCAGTTCAGAGGTTTCTAGTTTATTATATCCATAATAAAGATGCAGGGAGCTCACCCAATATCTTACCACATTTGGCGTGTGCATGTGTGCTCCTAAAAGTCATAGCTGTCTACAGCACATCAGAAAAGTCTGGAAAAAACTGAATTTACACTATGTATAATTCTAATTCAAAAATAAATACAGGTAGCCCAACCTGATGCTTTCTGCATTTTCTGAACTAGTGTATCTCGTTCCCATTCTCTACGCATGGGAACACAACAAAAGCAAAGGGTCCGTTTTTCTATAGCCGGAAGGATAAGGATTTCCGATGTTTATAGCATATGTAATAGCTTAACTTCTTCAATACCCAGGATATAGTTGAAAACTAGAGAAATATCAATGTATCCTTACTGGTAAAATACTTTATAAATAAATAAATAAATACTATTATCGAGTATACTTGATGTGCAAAAGCTCCAAGAGCTTGACATTGAGTTAATTCAATCTGGTCCTTTTTTTTTTTTTGAGGAATGCACAGGAATTTCCTTTATTGCAAAGGAAATCCATTTCCATGTGGTCTCCAGAACATATTCCCAAAGTTATAAAGGAACAATAGAACATGCAGTACAAAACAACCTTTAAATGGTCAAGCTCTTTTGATGAACAAGAAAGCGATCTTCATAGAAGTACATAAAGGCTACAAAAAAAGCATACAGAAGAAAAATCATGGCATAACACTGCCAAATATTTAATAGAAATAAAAACACACAAAGGAGCCACTCACAAAATTAGTGGCACACAGTAGATAAAAGTGTGCATATGCGCATTTTAACCAATTCGTCCAGATAGTCACCACAGCCAGAAAAACGTTGTCCTTAGGATGTAGTCTCAGCGGGGAGCCTGGCCAAGGTATACTCCGGTTTGAGAAGTCCAGCTATCAGATGGAACCAGCGTCTTACAAACCAACGAGTGAGAAGACCGGAAGCTAAGGTAACAGTTTCTGGTCGGACTTACAACTCCTTAGTTCCCAAAGTTGTTACAGTTACAAGCATTTATAAAGTGCCAACAGGTTCTGTAGCGCTGCTTAATGGGAGAGACAGAATAACAAATATACATACACATTACACACACAAAACAGTAGGAGAAAGGACCTTGCTCGAGATCTTACAATCTAAGAGGAGAGGGTGACACGCTAGGTGAGAGTGATTAGAGTACAAGAAGTAACTGTGTGGGAAGAAGGTGCAAGAGATGAACAATGGCGGAGCCTGGAGTGTGCCGATAGGCTTCCCTAAAGTAATGGGTTTTCAGCAATGTTTTGAAGGACTGGAGAGACGGGGAGAGTCTAATGTTGCAGGGGAGGGAGTTCCATAGGAAGGGGGCAACTCGGGAGAATTCCAGAAGGCGGGAGTTGGGGGTTCGGGTACGAAGAGCAGATTACATCAGATCATTGGCAGAGTGGAGTGGTCGGGATGGGATTTACCTGCTTATAAGGGAGGAAATGTAGGTAGGGGCGCGGTTATGGAAAGCTTTGTATGTGAGCTCCTATGTTTTGAATTGGATTCTAAAGGAAACAGAAGCCAGTGTAGAGATTGACAAAGGGGTGAGGTGCGAGAGGTGCGGGATGTGAGGTGGATGAGTCTGGCACAGGCGTTCATAACAGACTGCAGAGGGAGAATCTGCGATCTTGTAAGGGCATACAGAAGGAGGTTACAGTAGTCCAGGTGGGAGATAATAAGAGTTGCTTAATGTACATTGCAGCTCCCTGTGACTGTGTGGACACAGATTCTATCTGCCTGCGTGTCAAAGACAGATGCTGAAGTAACAAGATTTGGCCAGCAGGGTGCCTGTCAAATGAGCTTACAGTAGCTTATTGTATTGTATAACATTACACATGGAGCTGCATATATTTTACAGTTTAGGTCAAGGGTCTGGAACCTTGGCTCTCCAGGTATTTTGGACCTATATCTCCCATGATGCTCAGAAACCCATTAGGTTTACTGAGCCTCATGGGAAGATACTTCCAAAAAATCAGGAAGGTCAAGGTTGCTGACCCCTGATTTAGGTAATGTGTGGTGAGAGTGGTATTTATGGAAAATGGCTTGGTATTGAAGAGGTTAAGGAAGCCCTAAAATACAAAATTAAGAAGGTTAAATAGGGTGAAATAGTATACTCTCTCCACTGGTCATCTTTTCCGAATCTATCAAAGAGAAAACATGTCATTGAGCTAAAGGCTTTGATTCATCAAACATTACTTTGTAAGTAATGTGCCTGGATAGTAAAGTGAGGGAGACAACAATATTCTCTAAAAATAATTTCAATGTGTAAAATGAGGACACCACAATTGGGCAGTAACTAACCCCTCCCCCTACAAGGCACTGTGGGGAGTATATTATATGTATTTTTTTCTTACTAGGGATGTGCGTTTCGGGTTTCGGAATTTCGGAATTTTCACGAAATTTCCCGATTCGTGTTTTCGGATGCGGCCGAATTTCCGAAAAATTTTAGATCCGAAAATTTCAGATCCGAAATGTTTTCCGAGCCGAAACGAAAATTTTCGGATTTTTCGAATGGACTTGAAATGTGTCAAACGAGAACAGATTTCCGAAAAACGAAAATTTTCCGAAAAACGAAAATTTTCTGAAAAACGAAAAATTTGTAAAAACGAAAATTTTCTGAAAAACGAAAATTCTGTAAAAACGAAAATTTTCTGAAAAACGAAAATTTTTCGAAAAAAGAAAAGTCGATACAAAAAACGGCAAAATGACACGAAAAATACGAAAAATGGTCGATATTCCGAAAAATGTGCAATTCCGAAAAACGAAAATTTTCCGAAATTACGAAAAGTCGATACAAAAACCGAGCACAGTGACACGAAAATACGAAAAATGGTTGAAATTCCGAAAAAAATGTACCCGAAAAACGTGCCGAACCGAATCGAATCGAAACCGAAATCGGTCGAAACGGGCCGAATCGAAAAGTTTAAAAATCCGAAAAATCGAACCGAATCGAACCGAAAAAAAAATCGGTGCACAAGCCTATTTCTTACCACACATACACACATATTAATAAATTCACTCCAGAGACTGAGATAACTTGGGTCTTCAAAGACACCATCAGATGCACGATATCGAGTTATCTTGATCTGCAGCTTTGCAAGACAAAAGCAAATTAAATTCCTTTGTTGCAAAACAAATTCCTTTGATTTTTGGCCTCAAGAAGGTGTCCTCAAAGTTTCAGCCCTATAGGCATAATGCCAAACTGTCATGCTCACACCAGGCTTGCACCATGGAAAAGCCCTGTTCAGATGAAAGCCCCTATATGCTAAATACTACAGACAAACAGCAATATATATATGTGACAAGAGCAACACAGGGTTAACCAGAAACTCCTGCATGGCAATACCAAGGGATCCCTGAACTAATAGGCCGGTCCTTAAAGTAGCCGGATCTGCACTAGATGAAATAATTACCACAGAGCCATGCAGGGTCTTATGAAATATACAGATGACAGGAATCACTATGAACAGTACAGACAAGGATTAAGCAAGAACGTAGTCAAGAGGAAAAAGCCAGAGATCAGAAAACCAGAGTGAGTACCTTATCCAGATGACGGGGTTCAGAACCAGGAGGGTTGTCAGACAAGCCAATAGTCGGTACACATGTAATAGGTATAACACATAAACAAAAATCCAAAACACAGCAATAACTAGGACTAAACCAAGAACACTATAACAGAGGTAACAGACAGACATATAGGGGAAGCAGGACCAAAGTTTATAGAACAAGATACACAAACTGAACAGGATATCAGGGAGCTCTCTGAAAATCAAGTACTGATGTGAACCAGGAAGAGAAAATAATGGAGCAATGCACTATGGGCGCATTGCTCTATTATGGGGAGTGGATCAGGACAAGGACAAACAGGTGAGCTGGGAGAACAGAAACCATTTTAACCCCTGAGCTGCAACCCAGGAATGACAGCAGAAATCAAAGTCTGCACAGGATATACATATACAGAGGACAGGGCTGGAGATGCAAAACGTGACAAAAAGGCGCTAAAACTGTTTATAATCGGCTAATTGGATGTCCATATCGGACTTTCACCAGTCGATGCACATAGCTTTGAAATGCAGTTTTAACTGCAGTAACTCCTTTTGGCCAGTAGATGGTGACATCTGCCTGCCATAAAATTTATTACAGTAAAAAAATACAATGGGAATATTCCCAAATATTTCTTACTGTATTATTAATAAAATTGATAGAATAATAAAAAAACATTCTTTTTTGGAAAATCAGTTGGTAGCGAAAGGTTTAAACGTATTGTGACTGTGCATGAACCGTAAAATGTGTGGTTATTTCTGGGTTATTGAAACATGTGGTCACAATGCAATTTAAAGTAATAGCAATACACTCCTGTTCTAAACCATCTTCAAAAATTCTAATCACCTTTCTTCAAACCATAAAACATTGTCTAGTCCTATGAAAATGAAATCTCAACAGATGATTAAGTCAGTTTGTGGTTAGGATAAACAACACTATTATTTTGAGGCGTCATGCTGATCAAGAGTGCATTTCCTTTGAATCCCCACAAATATCATCACTTGTGGGTGATGTAAGGGTTGACCTCAGTGCATAGGCTGTCTTCTCATTTGGATTTTGGCACAGCATTATGAGGTAGTAATTTTGCATGGAGAGTACCATATAAAGGCCTTGTTATTGTTACAGCCCTTGGAGATGCTTCGCATAGTGAACCCTTCTTTTTTTCTTCTCAGTGTAATTAAATTAACATCAAACTCAATTCAAGTTCAGTTACATGAAACGGAGTGCTACGCACTCGCGCAGATTTAATGCGGCTCAATCCTGATAGTTGACCTTTACATTTAGGGCATGGGCAATATATAACTTGGCACTTAGAGACTATTTAAAAGGAAAAGTAATTTAAAAATTCACTGTAATGTGCTGTGAAATATGTTGGCACTTTATAAATAATGGTTAGTAATAGTTTACAAAATGTTGGCTTTGGTTCAGCATTTCTCAAATGAAAAGAAAAAATAAATTTTAAAAAGTCTTTACATTCCCTGCGAATCAAAATGGTCAGAATGGTCAAACAGACGATACAAGATGTTAAAAGAGCTAAACTGGCCATCGCTGGAATCTAGACACACCCTTCACCTTTCCAACCTGGTGTTTAAGAGCTTTTCTGGGATGCTACCACCCTACCTGAATAGGCTGCTTCCCCCAGCAGTTCCTTCATCCTATAAACTCCGATCCAGGACCAGCACCTTACTTGCAATACCACAATACAAAAAGAAAGTGGCTCGATCCTCCTTTTCCTACCGAGCACCACAATTATGGAATAATCTCCCAGAAGCCATCAAATCTTCCCCCAGTCTAAAGTCACTTAAGAGTTCCCTATTAACATACCTCAGTACAGAATGCAGCTGTAAACATGTAACATAGTGAATATATTTATTTTCTGTTAATCTGTATATTTGTGCAATTTCTTTTTAATATTTTGTATTTTATTACTTTTGTATTTCTGTAACACTGTAACAATTCAACGTTCTTGAATATTCATTTTGTATTTATTTATAGAGAGTCTATACAAATCTCTGCACTAGTATTACTAATATTGTTTAGTGCATTCCCCTTACCGGCTGAGCTGTTACCTGAATACAGGACAATAGCTGTTGGGGATAATACATGTGGAGACAAAATGTATTTTACCCTAGGGTGCTGGACACTCTTGCCCCTTGAGAGAGAGCCTGTTCGTAAATATTTGAGTACCACTGCTGATCGGCACCATCTTTGCTCCATTTTCGGCCTGCAGAGAGAGTAACTGTAAGATTATTGCATCACTTCCTGTGCACTGATAGGAGTTCATCTAGCCAATCCCCCCAGATTACATCATCACTAACATGGCAACCTCCATTATAGAAATAGAATCATTTATTATAACAAAGATCTTACATAATGATTATATCTTACTAGCATCATGTAGGAGGGTCTGTGAGATCACATATATACAGCATCAGTATGCGAATACACAGTGGATACACAATATCATACAGAAGGCACAAAATGCACTTATGGATCTATGGTGTGACTATTTTTGGTAGATTAGCCAGTGATCTGGACCATTCCGTTGATATATAATATATATCAAAGGAATGGTACCAATGACTGGCTAATCTACCAAAAATATCAGGGATGTGCCAGGATACCAGGGACATGCGGTGAGGTCAGTGGCTGGTAAGGCACTGGCTAGTATTAGAGCCAGATATACACAGATATGAACTAACTTTCTGTGGTTTGTGTTTAGCTGTAAATTCTCTTTTACTCATTTACTGTACCCACACATATTATATACCGTTTTTCTCAGCATTAAATGGACTTTCTAAAAATACCATTATTTTCATCATATCATATACTTTACTATTAAAAAAATATGATAGAAAAACTGTTTTTCTGTGCCTGTGCCTGTCATTCTCTGCATACATTTTTATATATATATATATATATGCGTTTGTATTTTTGTAAGCTAGATAGATGAGTTGTGTGAGAATACCTCTTCATTTCTATATACACTGCATGGCTCAAAAAACAGTCACCACCTGGAATTAATCAAGAAAATAGGTGTGAGCCTTCCACCGGATAATTACTGCAGTGATTATTATATTTCAGCTGGTGAAAAATGTGGTCATGTGACTCCATGAATATACTGAATGAGCAGGTTTTTCCATCAATGAGTTTTTTCTTCCCTGATGGCACAGCGGGCATATTCCAAGATGGCAATGCCAGGATTCATCGGGCTCAAATTGTGCAAGAGTGGTTCAGGGAGCCTGAGACATTATTTTCAGACATGGATTGGCCACCGCACAGTCCAGACCTTAACCCCATTGAGAATCTTTGGGATAATGTGCTGGAGAAGACTTTACGCAGTGCTGCGACTCTCCCATCATCAATACAAGATCTTGGCCACAAATTGATGCGACTCTGGACGGAACTAAATGTTGTGACATTGCATAAACTTATCAAAACGATGCCAGACGAATGCGTGCCGTAATCACAGCAAAAGGCCGTCCAATGAAACGTTAGCGTGTGTGACGTTTTTTGGCCAGGCAGTGAGTATTGTTGATGATATTAAAGTGTGGTCTGATCTTGACGTAAGTCACAATTACAGACAAACACAACCTGATTGAAATTATAGAACACATATACAGTAGCTGTGCTATCCAAGTTTTATTGAAGATGTTGAATAATGCTCACAGCGCAGGCTGGAAAATGGAGTGCACCATTGTGTTTACAATTTCTCCAAAAGATAATTGGAGACAGGTTTTTCAATTAAGGCTATGAGGCTCTAATTGCTGGCTGCACAGATTCTCTGACCTTCCAGTAAATGCACACAAAGCCTGGCCACAGACAAGATCTATACTTCCCCAGAAAGATCAGCGCTTTTGAACCAATCCTTGATATCAAAACCTCACAAATGAATTCTTAAATATGACTTGCAATGGGTTAAGTCATTTATATGCAAGCAGGGTCTTGGCTATCTGCTAATATCAAATAGTAAAAGTGTGTGTATTTTTAAGAATCCCCTGAGGTTCCTTTTAAACAAGTGATCATGTGCACTGAAGAAAGACAAAGATGATCACATATATACTGTCCAGATGTTTTGCCTATATATTATTTTTACAAGTCCTGTTGTTCCAGGTGCATTGGCGATATCCTTAAATTATTGCCTCATTCTGTCAATAAATTTTGACCTAGTATAAGGCATGTTGTATGTTTTTATATGTGTACCTGATAATATCTCTAGCTTGTTCTGCTGTAAAAGAATATTCCTGCAAAAATACAATAAATCGTAAGTTCAATGTGAATAGAGAAAAGATTTACTGAAACTTACATAAATTATCAGGCAAAATCAATGGGGTTCATCCTGTAATGTTTGGTTGAATAATAGATAATTACCCAAAAAAAAATTTTGCACGAAGAGTTAAACGTTAACGCGTGAAAAATAACGGCGGTATTACAATCCGTGCACATTTTTTCATCCGTCAAAAAATAACATGCGTAAAAAAGACGCGCATTAACGCTGCGCGCAGAAATCGGTGTGGGCTGTTTTTTCACGAGATTCAGCCAATCAGAATTAAGAACCACAATTATCTCCCATTCAGTTTTTGCGCCTGTCAAAATCAATCTGAGTATATATGCTGCAGCAATAATAAAAACACGCACAACTTATCAATTTGATTGTTTGGGTATGTGTAGAATGTGTAACTATACTTTGCTGTATTATTTTTGGGCCGGTGTATTTGGTTTCGGCCAGGACGTTCAGATTTGCAGTTACCACTAGCTTTTCAAAGACGTTAAAATTTTGCGCGCAAACGTTGTCCGTTAAAATTTGCGCATAGATTGTAATACAATCCACGACCAGCACACAAACGCATTTGTGCTCACAATGTTAAGTATAGGACAGGCAACGTACATTACGCTCGCAAAGGGTTTGCGCAGATTCACCAGAGGTAGACGTTAACGCGCATTTTTTGTGCAGACATTGTAATATGACGTTCTGCGCAAAGGGTTTTTACCCTCGCGTTAATGCGTTATTGTGCACACGTTAACGTTTGCGCGAAGTAGTTAATAGAGCCCTTCGTCAATAAAGATTTTCCTTTGGATTTTATGGCCTATGTTGCACACCGTGAATCTTTTTGCTGTTATTTTGAGGCTGGGCGGACCTCATCGGCGTGGCACTAGGTCTTTCCACTGGCCAGAACGGGGCTCTCCCTGATCAGGTATGCCACGCAGTTTGTGTTTTTGAACTCTAGATAATTACACAAAGCTAGCACAGTACCTCGGAATAATAAAAAGCAAAATCTAGTCAATATTTTCGACATCGTTCACTTTTTCTATTGTGCAAAATGTACTATACAGCTCCAAATTGATGTGGAAGCGCAGATGCAGAGCCCATCCAAATCACTCATCCCAATCAAATAATATAACACTCAGAATTCATACTCAAACTATTACTGAATTAAATATTGAATTCATAATGAAGAATAATGGTCGTTTGTAAAATTTGAAATAATTTAAATTGTTGAAGCAAAGATTAAGCGAATTTCCATCAATAAAATACTAGAAAATTCCAAGAGTTATGACTAGTTCTCGTTATATATTCTGCATCAAAGGAAATAAAACAAAAACAGAGTGACCCATTTTACACCATTGTGCATTTAAATTAGGAAGAAAATGTGATGATAATAAACAGTCTTACATTCACATGATTTCCAGAGCCATTTTATAAACCAGGTATTGTTAATTTTTTCGTAATAGATCAATACAAACTGATTTTGTCTACTTATGACACCAAAAGGTTGAAAGAACCGTCAAATGTTAGTTTTGAAACATAACTGTAGATACTCGAGTATACCGCTAGATTTTGGTGGCAAAAATGTACCTTAAAATTGAAGGGGTCGTGTTATATTCGAGACATCTGCATTGCGTGTAAAAAAAACTTGACTTGCTCAGGGATCCCAAGTCTCCCAGAAGTTATGGTAGTCTCCCCGAATTGAATGTGGGCTCCCTGATGCCCGCAAACACTTCAGGAACTCCCAGATTCGGGAGAGGTGGGATCCATCACCGTCAGAGGGAATGCTCGGATTAAGCCAATCATTCAAGATGCACCCTTGCTCCACGATGCGGTGGTTGAACCTGCCTGCTGGAGCCAGAGGTGAGGAAACTATACCTCCCGGCGTACTGGCTATTGGTGAATGATTCAGTGCCTTGGTCACCTCGCTCTGCATCTTATCGCAAGCAAAGAAGACGGGTGGCTGGTGGCTTCATACTTAGTAACAACTACAATCATTCTAGAGCAGAGCACCCTGCCTGAGGGGGAGCATGACTGTGTTAAGAGAAGCTCAAAATTTTTAAATTTTTTACCGGTACAGGATACTTTTGTAATTTTGCTCCTCGAGTTATATTCAAGTCTTTAGTATTCTCTCATTTCCACAATAATTCTCTATCCATCGCATTATATTCGGGTCGCGCTATACTCAAGTATCTACGGTAATAATATTCAGCAATTATAATTAGATTTGTAATATTCATGCACTTTGATGCAACAGAAAGCGGTTTGCATTCTAGTGTTAAAACCCAAGAGGAAGCCTGAAGGTAGAAGGACAAAACATGTTTTCTCGGTCCTGTATGTGTGGTAATTACTGGCTATTTTTACCAAGAGCTTTAATATTTTCTTAAATTGTTTTTATTTCTATTTATGATATATATTCCTACTTGTTGTGATAAAGAAGGTTTGAATGGAATTACCTTTGTAAATACATTTGCATGTTATATGAGCCTAGGACTGGCTCTGACTTATGTGAGTGAACTTACTTGTCACATAGTGTTCTTTTTGCTTTTTCTAAGAATCAGTTACCATTTAAAAGTTTATTTAGTTCATTTTATGTTATTTAGTAAGCTGATTTGAGAAGGTGATGTAGGTCTTTATGGAAAATAAAATCCAAAGCTGAGAGAGTTTTTGTAAAAGGCTCTGGAAAATGTGAGCACATGACCATTTATTATCCTCCTAATTCCTCTTATGTTAAAGGATGCACAGTGTATTTCACAGTTTGTAATTTATTTTACATGCTTTGATCATATGTGTTTTGGGGTTATACGTGCTTTTATGTCAGTGCTGTTTTTCCATCTTTTAGAATCGTGAATGTTTTTAACTGGACAATGATGCAAAGCATGAAAATTGACTAATTATGCTTATTTACTGTTCATAATTAATATTCCACTACTGCACGCCACATTGCAATGGGATGCCACATCTTTGGTTTTGATACAGAACCAGTCTACTTATTTTGCATACTTGTACATTTATTGATGATTGGAATTTCAAATTTTCCTTGATTGGTCACAAACGTTCTTTTCCAATGTCATTATTACATTTTTGTCTTGTTTTTGAAATCTTTTTATAATTTTCACATTTTTCTTACACACGGAGGAAGGTAAATATTTCAATGGCCTCTTAAAATAAATTATTGGCTTTTTTTAAATTCTATATTTATAAGTATTTTGGAAGGTCACTAGTTGATCGACAGAAAATTGGCCTTGCAGAGCCAATGCAATAACTTTAAAAAAAAAACATTGAAGAACTGGAAGGTATAGTGAAAGTCATCAGAAGCGAAAGGACATCGCAAATAAAATAAAATAAAACCTGAGAGTCACAAAAAAGACCAACATATAAATAGGGGGGGGGACAAAAATAACCATCAGAGGAAAATACATCTCAGCCACTGTAAGAGTATGGCAATGGGGAGCGACTCAATAACTATCCCTATATGTCACTATATGACACATAGGGAACACAAAACCCCCAGAGATACAGCACACCCTCACTCCGCAGAAAGGCGGTCACTTCCCTGAAACGCCTCAGAGCCACCAATGTGAGAAATGGTAAATTATTAAATAATGACAGAGTAGAGTCTTCAAAAATAACAATAGCTCAGGCCAACGGGCTCAACATTATGTGATGTTTAGATGTTACAGCTCCCGCAACAGCAATAACGTCTCTCGGGGCATCAGTTGCGCTGTGGCTGCCTTCCGAATATGCAGAACTACGCAAAAATTGTCAGGATTGTCAGTCACTGTCCTCAAAACTTGGAGAGCAAGCCGATTTAACATAGGCCAACAAGGTGCCTGGCAGGATCTTCTCAGGGATCTCCATGATTCGCACGTTCTTCATCCGATGATGATCTTCCATGGCATCCAAAGCCCCAGAAAGCTGATCCACCTGGGGACAGTGTACACCTGTAAAATGATGTAATCTGTGTATACTGTGATTATTAAATTAAATTCTCTTAACATTAATTTTAAAGTTATTGGAAGCAAAACGTTTAAAAGATGGTGTATCATGCTAGGATACGCTTGAATATGCATGCCATTTCCCCATGTGTTTTTATGACTTTTATTGTTTTACCAGCTTAAAAAATCAAAACTGTCTAAAATAGATATTATTTTATATTTTTAATATCTTTTTGATACTAACGCTTTCTGCATGACCGCATCCTTGTAACGCATTTCAGACAGCAGTAGGGTGACATAGATTTGAATAGAGTTTAAATACAGTAGCTAAACAACAGAGTTCATTTAATTACTTACAGTAAAAAAAACTGATACGTATTTCGTTGTAAGAATTGTCTGTGATTTTAAAAGATTTCTCCAACAGGTTTAGTGGATTAACAGATGGTTGGTGTTAATGATTATCCCATGTGATGAGTCCATGTTTGACTCCATTTCTCAAGCAATGCAGTCAGCTGCTGGTGATGACTGATATACACCTAAAACATATTTTACGCTAAAACTGGAAATATGTAATGACTAGCAGATTTCAGTCTAGTTACATGTCAGAGAGTTGTTTGGGTTTGTGTCACAGTGCAACACTGTAATATGTTGGATCTTGCATAAAAATCATCACAATATTTGACAGCATTATAATGGAACAAGACATTTTAGAAATAATGAGGGCCTGATGCCACATGAGCCATTAACATTAGCAATGGATTCATCCCCACTCAGTTCTACTAGCAGCTCCCCTACTGTATACTCGCACTTCCTATACTTTGCATAGAAAGTGTATCTGTTGAGGTATCTGTCGAGAATAATCATCGGGGCCATTATAAAGAATTGTCTGGAGACCTATTCATTAACAGGACTATACACAGGACACGGGGTCACCCATTTACACTGGACGAAAGGAAATTCAGCCTAAAGCATAGGAAGGGTTATTTTACGGTGAGAACAATAAATCTGTGGAATTCTCTGCCTGTTGAGGTGGTTGGGTCAGAGACTGTACAGACTTTTAAAAAAAAACTACTGGATGACTTCCTGCAAAAACATAATATTAAGGGTTATAATATTTAATATGTGGGTAAAAGCTTCTTGATCCAAGGAGAAATCTGACGCCATTCTGGGGTCAAGAAGGATATTTTTCTCAGTATGTTGCATATTGGTGAGCGCTGGGTTTTTTGTCTTCTTTTGGATCAACAGCAGTAGGTGATGTGTGAAAGGCTGAACCTGATTGACGCATGTCTTTTTTCAGCCTGTGTAACTGATTCCAAGGTCACGCGTTATTTTAGTTTGCAACTGCTACTGGAAAAATGGCGGCCCAAAGCTGGTGTTAAGAGACTGTGAATCTGCAAAACTGCTTAACACAACAAAAGAAATACACTAAAAATTGTCAAACTCACCTCTCACCATCTCCTACGGCGGAGATGAGTGCATGATACGCTATGTCCTCTCTTCGTAGATGAAAAGGCACATAGAACAAATGATTCGCCGATGTCCTTTCACTGGAGCAGCACGGCTCTCCCTTGTGTTGTATGGATATATTTTGGAATTTGGATTGTGTGGCATTTATCTTTCTATCCTAATATACCCTTTATGAAGGGCATCTACCTTTTCCTTTAATTTTTGCAAATGAAAAAAATAGAAGACCATATACAAGGGAGCAAATTTAAAATATAGAAAAACGCATAGAAAGGAGCAATGCAGGTGATACTGTAAAATATTTCCCAACTGAACAGTATCCCCACTTTTCTTTGGTGGGGTGGTGTTCTTTTTGACACCTTTATAGAATATATTTTTTAGAGATGATAACAAAGTAATATCTGTATCAAGAATAATAAAATTGCCAGAAAGTTCAGGTGGCTTGATCCTTCTGCTTTGTGGCTACACCAATTGGCCCAAAGTTTGCATTAGGCTGCATTTCTACACTATGTAGCATGCCAGTTACTATAAGGATTTTTCAAAGAGCTCCGAACTTGCCACCGAATTGCACCGAACGGTGAATTTCACCATATGGTGCAACTTTGTGGCAGTTTGGCTATTCAGAAAGCTGTCAATTCTCCAAATACTGGCAAATTGCCTGCAAAATACGATGCAGTTTGCCGGAGGTCACCGCAATTCGTGCCAAACATCTACTCCAGTCAGTGTACCGGGGTATCAGATCATGTGGTGATGCCACGTACACAGCCACATATGCCATGCCACGTACACAGTCCCACAGTGATTCTGACACAGAACACTCAGCACCGTCAATCAAATGTAAGGCGCCCTGCGTCATTCTAGCTATGCGAGGCACACACCCGTCATTCCGCATACATGCATGTATTTTGATGAACATGGATGAGTCCAACCAATCTGCATGCCCTAACAGTAATTAAGCCTGTTTAATTATTATTGTGTCTCTCTGTATTCCTCTGACCTTGATTATCAATATTAGACTATTATTTAGCTTTTGTAGAGCCACCTAAGAACCAGGCAATGCTCAGCGCTTTGTTGTTTGTTCCCTCCTTTCATTTTCCTTCTCTCTATTGCTGTATTATTCAACAACCATTCTATAGATCAGAGTTAGACCTTGTGGTCTGTGGTTTGTACTTTGCGTTTAAGTCACCTCTAATCTTATTAATTTATTTTGTTGTTGCCTGTTACGCCTTTCCAGCAGTCAGTGCCAAATCCAGTTGCATCCGGGACTAGTACTGCCCATGGAATAGAGGGTGTAACTGCGCAGGTCTAAAGAAACGGCATGCATCATACAGATGTATTTTTGCTCTTTATTTTGTGTCTCTCTTTTAGCTGACACCGTGAAAACTACAACAAATAAAACCAGATAATATTCAAAATATGCATAAACACAGTCCTTTACAAGTCTCTCATGCAAAATGTATATTGACTTTCCAACAGATAAATGATGAATCCAGTTACATCATTAACAGATCACATTGTACATGTAAAGGGATATAAAAATATTATGCACAATATAAAACAAGTACAGAGGTAAATTACTGTGTGTGCCTCTAGACCACATGCAGATAAGTTCTTTTGAGGAGTTATGCAACACGCTGCTTTTTCCTCCTGCAGCTGCAGCAGCTTTCTAACAGGAAGCTAGTGGGCACTCCTACCTACTGTCACTGGTGTATACAGCTCTTGAAACCTGGAAGTACTAGTTCCCATACCTTTATACATGCAAGGGACAACACCTCTCTAAAAAAAATGTCCCTTGACAGTTAAAGAGGGTCTTTTGTTTTTGTGTAGGCATGGCCAGACAAGCACAGCAGCCCTTACAAAATAACAAACGATAGCAGAATATCTTTTATTTATTTATTTGCAAAGTATTTTACCAGGAAGGATACATTGAGATTTCTCTCGTTTTCAAGTTTGTTATAAACTCCAAAATACATCTGACTCTATTGTATGTCAGCACAAGAATACTACAAGACTGGGTCTATATTCCAAGATCTCACATAAATGGAAGTCTGTTTGAAGGATAACAATCTATACTTTCGGACCTGGATGTTTTTTAGTCTATAGAGAAGATGCAACAGATTCTTCTTAAACTTTTGCACGTTGGCAGAATTAAAAATTAATAATTCATTGTAAATGAAAGGAACAAAAGGGCAACGAGGATACAAATAAGTGCCAGATGGACGACCAACCAAATCGTCCTGAACTAGGTGGTAAAATTAACTTGTTTAACTCCTTAGTGACCGGGCAGTTTTACGATTGTCAGTCCGAAAGTGCCCGCTGCTGTTTTTACGTTTCTGCATTGTTTGTGTTTAGGTCAAATTTTCCTCTTACTTGTTTATGCAACCCACACATATTATAAACCGTTTTTCTCGCCATTAAATGGACTTTAAGGATACCATTTTTCCATCATATCATCTAATTTATTATAAAAAAAATATGAAATATGATGAAAAAATTTGAAAAAACACTTTTTCGAAATTTATTCCCCAAAATCTAAAACTGCAAAAAAAGACCCCAGCTAAATAGTTTCGAAATATTGTCCTGAGATTAGAAATACCCAATTTTTACATGTCTTGATTTTTAACCCCTTCACTGCTGAGCCATTTCACCTCTGTGCACTGAGCTCATTTTGACTGTTTATGCTCATCATGTTTAAACGCCATTTGAAGTCCTATTTTATTAAACCCCCAGACAATTTAAAAAAAAAACACTTTTTTTTATTTTTTACATGATCAGGCCTTTCCAATGATACCAACTATAATGCTCTAGCTGCCACAAATTAGGAGATGCAGGTGTCCAAAGGATATCCCTAGCTTCACTTGGCAGCTTTTTTTATTATTTTTTTTATTTTTTATTTACACCAAACCTAGTCATGTTTGGTATCATTGGAAAGGCGATCCGGCACCTAAGGGGTGAAAGAAAAGTAATGCTGAAAAGGGGAGACTCTCCCCTTTCCAGTGGTACCTTTCTTTTTTTTCTAGTCCTAACCATTCGGGGGGGAGAGGCGTCCAAAGGACGTTGGGGCCCATAAAAACACAGCGCAGAATTCAACAAAGTCATTGCAGCGTGGGACCCCGGACAGAGAGGTGAGTATAGGGAGGGGGTTTAAAGGACCATGACGTACATAGTACATCCTTGGTCCTTAAGGGGTTAAGAAAGTATTTACGTTTCTTCCTGCCTATTTCACATGTATGGTTTACTACCTTCCTATAGCGTCGAAAAGGCATGTGTCTCCCTGCGGCCTTTGGAATTATGTCACCAGGAACATAATGTCAAAA
This sequence comes from Leptobrachium leishanense, assembly GCA_009667805.1. Taxonomy (NCBI): domain Eukaryota; kingdom Metazoa; phylum Chordata; class Amphibia; order Anura; family Megophryidae; genus Leptobrachium; species Leptobrachium leishanense. The sequence goes on along the minus strand of CM019063.1, from coordinate 496,857,452 downwards.
TTTATCCTAAACACATGTTGAGTAGAATAGTCAGTGTTTGTCAATGACTTAGGCTAGGGTCAGAGTGGGGCAGTCGGAACGCGCGTGCAGACGCACTAAATCACGGCGGCAGTAGCAGCACATAACGGCCAATGACGGCCAATTACGCATACGTGCGTACGAAAGTGCGCCGACACCACGCAACCAGCAAATGAACGCATTTTTATCAGAACGTGAAACCGCTGCTATGACGTACAAAGTGCGCTGCGGCGCATAGCAGCGTGTGTGCGTGATTAGGAATGTCAGACGCTGCTAGTGTGCGGCCAACATAACGTTCAAACAGCCGGATTTCCCTAGACTCTTTTTCACCCATCGTCATGAAATACGTCCAGAATTGCGCATCGTCTGACACTTAAGCGTATTCCGTGAAAAAATGCGTCGCACGCATCGACGTACATTTTGAACGGTGGCTGCAGAAAATGCGCTCATCTGTCCCTAGCCTTAACAGTAGCCTCTGTGTGCAATGTGAATGGCAAGTATGTAATTGATTTTGTGAGCCATTGTGTAATTTTAGACACACATGATAATTTGAAAATTCAGCTGTATATTCTGTTTAATTTCTCTTTACATGCTGATATGAACCTTTGTTTAGGCAAGACATGCCACTTCATTACGTTACGCTAAATCGCAGTTGTAAGTAGGTCTTGTTCAGCTGAATTTAAGTGGCTAGAAAAGGTACGGTCCCCGGGGGCTATTTAAAGGACCACACCACATCTCTTTGTTTTCAATTAAGATAACATACATAAAACCTCACCAGTTATCATGGGCTGTCAATGGAAAGTAAACAATTACAATGTATACCCCAGTCCCCGAAGCAATTTTATTCCAGATTCCAAAAAGTATCTTATGTTGGATCTCTAACACTCCCAGACTTTAATTATTTTTATAAAATTAAAGATTTTTTTATGTATTTTGGTTTCTAGGCTGTTTGGAATGAAAAGCAACAAATTATCTGGTATGAACCAGTTATTTCCTTTGATGGTGACATGAGATTCTCTCCGCCAGACAGGATATGTATGCGATCTGCTTATATTTTGCAGCCACTTTAAATAGTACGTTTGTAGTGGTGGCATTATGTTTAGAGTTAATCTGTTATGCTGTGAGTTGTGACCAGCTAGAAGACAAAACTGCAAAGATTTATGCCAACATGGCCAATCTGGAGTAAAACTGCTTAAATGCTTTAGTCGCTATATAGTAAATTTCATCTCACCCACTTATTATCATTTTTAAGGGGTTATTCAAAGAGCGCCAAAATTTCACCGAAATTCCGGTCCTCTTTCATTCAGCGCACTTCAGTGTGATTCGGCGAGATCAATTCGCAGACCCTGTGGTGAATTCAGCATTCACCGCACGGTCCATAAAGTGCGCCGAATGGATCTGAGGAACGCTGTCGATAAACTCGCCAAACGCAGAGGCAAACAGCCAAACGCCGCCGATAAACCCACTGAACGAAGCCACAAACCACTGAACGCAGCTGATAAACCTGTCGAACGCTGTAGATAAACTACTGAACGCAGCCAATGACCCGCTGAACAGACTACCAAACGGAGCTGGCAACCCGCTGAACAGACCGCCGAATGCAGTCAAGACCTGCCAAATGCCGCCGAACAGACTGTTGAACGCCGCAGAAAAAGACGACCAGCTGCCGAATAAAGGGTGGGAAAATAAACTCACAATTTTTTAAAGGTTTTTTAAAATAAATAATGCATGAAAATGCATGGAAGTAATAAATAAGGTCATATAAATAACAATAAGAAGGTCTGTTAAAATTCTAAAAAATAAATTAATAAAGAGACTTTTTGGTGCAAATGAGAAAATAAAATGATTGAATAAAAAATTAATAAAAACAGAAAATTTTATTTTATATTGAAACCTATGGGAGTCGCCTGTTATACCCATCGAACGAAGGTACCGAAAATCTGGGCATTTCACCAACTTTTTGGGGCTGATCGGCGTTCTCTGAATAGGTTAACCATACTTGATAATGAGAAAACATTATCCTTCCTGGTAAAATATTTTATAAAAAAATAAATTACTTCTCTATAGGGAATTTTTAATGCCGTCAAATTGCACCTTATTTGGCGAGTTGCCAGCTTTTTGAATAGCCAAATTGCCACGAAATTACACCGTACGGAGAAATTCTGTGGCAAATTCGTCTCTCTTTGAATCACTCTTGGAATAAATGTGTGCCATTCAAATTTATGCAATTTTGTTTATTTTGTATATATGATTTACAAACATATTGTTGGGTTAAAAGGTTTTAGACAGCAGATGGTGTTCCTTGCCTTTCAAAATTTTACCCAGTGTGCATAAGACAGAAGAATTGGGTACATGGACAAATCGTATGGCCAGCACTTGAAATTATTACCTAAATGGCCATTTACGTAGTCCAAAAATCTCTCTTTTTGTAGGTTTATAGGATTGTGAGCGTAAGTGATACATTTTCTGCTTGTTGTGTGCAGCATACAGGCTTTATTTTTTCTAACTTGAGATATTTAATAAAAGTATATGGGCTCTATTACATTCTTTGCACAAAAACGCTCGCGCAGCACGTTAAATTGTGCGTGAAACGTTAAACGTTAACGTGCGTAAATTAACACTGGTCTTACAATCCGAGCGCATTTTTTCATCCTTCAAAAAGTAACGCGCGGAAAAAAGATGCGCAAAAACGCACGCGCATTAATGTTGCACGCAGAAATCGGTGGGCAATCAGAATTAAGAACCACAATTGTCTCACGTTAAGTTTTTGTGCCTGTCAAAATCATTCTGAGTATATATGCTGCAGCAATAATAAAAACACGCACAACTTCTCCATTTTATTGTTTGGGTATGTGTAGAATGTGTAACTATACTGTGCTGTATTTTTTTTCAGGCTGGTGTATTTGGTTTTGGCCAGGACGTTCGGATTTGCCGTTACCACCAGCTTTTCAAAGACATTAAAATTATGCGCGCAAACATTGTGCGTTAAATTTTGCGCATAGATTGTAATACCATCCGCGTACCAGCGCACAAACGCATTTGCGCTCACAATGTTAAGTATAGGACGCGCAAAGTACAGTATGCTCGCAAACGGTTCGCTCAGGTCCACTCGCGTTAGACGTTAACACGCATTTTTTGCGCGGACGTTGTAATACGACGGGTTTTGCCCCTCGCGTTAATGCATTTTTGCGCAGGAGTTAAAATTTGCGTTAAGAATGTAATAGAGCCCTATGTTTATTACTAGGAACTTCGATTTAAAGGGGATATATGCCTTAAAGGAGAAAAGCTGTTGACATCCCCTTTGCCACCATAACAAAGTACAGATCTTCCATTCTCTACACTTACAAACTAACGAGTTACTCTTCTGTCACATCAATACTCATGACCGATACATATAAAGGAAAAAGTAATAAAACGGAGAACACAGACCACGACATATTCAGTAGCAAAAACTGCATGTTGGAATATTGTATCGTTAGAATTATCCATTTCCTCCAGATCTTGTTTAATATTTATTATATGACTGTAAATAATGTACGTATTGAGAAACTACAGCTCTAATTCATGTCAAGCTTGCCTTAGAAAATCTCTTCCCGGTGTGTTCTTTTAGCTTTTTCTTTGAATATCACAATAAAGTTCAGTGAAACAAATCTTCTTAAATCAATGCAAAGTTAGTAGCATTATCTTATTAGGAATTCGAAGCGGATTTATCCCTCCTAATAGCCAATTTGTTAAAATCTTGTAACCGGTTACAGGCATATAAGAAAACAAACAGTGCAAAGAGAAATCTGACTTTTGAATATCTGAATCAAATTTGTCCGGCGTTTAACTTAAGCCAGAAAAACAGAGTATCATGAAAGTTCTTTTTTTTTTTTGATAGATGCCTGCAGGAGAGTTGGCTCAATAGACTCTTTATTTGTTAAAGATGGATTATTTTAAATAAATTACAGAGCACTTTTACTGGATAAACAGAGTCTCAGTGGCTGTGGCATGCAATACATGCTTAATTGAGCCACAGAAATCTTAAATGACTACTGAACTGTGTAATCATCTTTGATTTTGCTGATCGGGCTGATTCTCTAGCCTAAAACCAAGCTATTGAGAGCTCAAGGGCAAAGTTACCTGGAGAAAAAATAGAAAGTTTAATCTGGAATATATACTTATAATATTTCGGAAACCACAAGGATAGAGTGTTCCATTAACAGAACACAAGGCAGCTTCAGACGTGAGTGATCTGCGTGTCATTTTTATTTGAACTTGATATGTTAAACGTCCCAAATGTTTATGTTGCATAAGCCCACTTAAATATTGAGAAGTGCAAAAGATTCGCTGGCAAAATAAAAGTATTGCTTTTTATTTTCTTACTTGGTGTGTTTTAATTACGTTTTTTTTTCTACAAAAATATGTTGTAAAACATGTACTAGAGCTCTGCTACAACATCTTCAAAGTACACAACAGCTGATTATGATACACATTGAAAGGGGCATGGACGAGCAAGATAAATCTACATTTAAAAATAACAGCAATCACTTATTGAACATTTTCATATTTATTGCCAATTCAGGTCCTATCTAGTTGGACAGGATCTTAAACCAACTTCTCATTCACAAATAGGCCTTTCACAATGCATGTGGGTCTCGTAGACCCTGATTAACTGCGCTCAACAAATATGTGCTTTGTGGCGCTTCAACACTCCTAATAAGTATCCCCTATATAGTTTCAATAAAAAGTTAAACAAAAAAAAAGTGGTGGAGTGGAGCACGCATATACACAAGTCATGCAAGTGTTGTGAGAGTGTAAATATTTCTAACACAGTGGTATGTAAACACAATAACTTACATTCCACATAAAAAATTCTCAGTGCTGATTTACACATTTTTTCAGATATTCCTGGATATTTGATACCCTCAAAGATACAAAATACACAAACAATGGCGCAATATCAGAGAGTAAAAAGAGAGCTTTGTATAAATATGAGAACACAATAGTAGCTCTTTAAATTGTGAGTGTGTTCTCATATTTATACAAAGCTCTCTTTTTACTCTCTGATATTGCGTCATTGTTTGTGTATTTTGTATCTTTGAGGGTTTTGAATATCCAAGAATACCCGACTGTGTAAATCAGTACCGAGAATTTTTTATGTGGAATGTAAGTTATTGTGTATACATACCACTGGGTTAGAAATATTTACACTCTCACAACATTTGCATGACTTGTGTATATGCGTGCTCCACTCCACCACTTTTATATTTTTAGGCCTTTCACAATGCCTACCGATTGATCATTCATGATATTCCAGCCTGGCAATTAAAATATGAAAAATTATTCATAAAAAAAAACCTGTTTCACAAATATTATAAAACATATCTGAGTTTGCACTCGTTTACTGTTGACTAGTAAACCCCATTGTGTGATGCTGTCTATTGTAATGAGCTTATACTAGCAAACTGATAAAATATATTGGCCACACAGGCAATTTATTTACATCCCCTTCACTAACCAGTGGTTTTCCATAAAAACACTTGCAATGTTTTTTTTTTGGAAAATAACTTTCATTACTTATACAGTAAAAACTAATTAGGAAACTTCAATAGATTTTTTTAAGTAGTAGCACTCTGTGAAAGGTAGACATCACTATCTGCTGGCCAAAACGTGGTAATGCAATGGGGGGGGGGGCTCTGTGATGAATCAGCTGAGGATTCCTGTTTTAGATACAGAGTTCCAAATTTTCAAACTGTTTTATCAGCTTGAATGTCATGTCCGGGTGCTTAAACATTTGGGGAACATTCTGGAGTCTATTTGTAATAAAGAAAAATCCTCTGCATTGCTCCAGAATTGCAACAAATCGATATTTGGAAATCGGTATACTCGTTCTTCGTAATGAAGGGTTTAATCTACATGTAGAAGCAGATTGGCAAATAATAAATTAGATCATGGAGTTTACACCTTGTTGATGTAGAAATTGTGTTTTATCCAATGCATAAAATATCCCATTTACCATACTCAGCATGAAGAGGCCCCATCCTAATCCTTTAATATAGACATATGAATATGATGTTCCATAATAAACGCTTTACTGTCAAACTCTTTTTGTAGAAAAATATTAGCATTACACTGATTTGAGATATGGGATGTCCAAATAATACTTAAATATAGGATACAACCAAAGAAATGTTGATATAGTCTGTTATTCTGTGATAGTTAAAAGCAGTGGTGGCCGATGACATTTCAAGTTGGTGGGACGCCAGACTGGAAACATGAATGTTTTTAATCATGAATAGAAATAAGTCTATATGGCACTACTACGTCCAAAATATGTAGACATTCCCATTCATGTGGAATAAACCTTATATACATATTCCTATTAATGAGGCAAATAAAATGAGCAGAAATTCAATGATTACAAATGTAATCCAGAAATTAGCTACAATATGTATGCATAAAACATTATTCTGTATAAAAATCTAAAAGAGAAAAAAGTGATTTTATTGTTTGCTAAAAGTAAAAACTGAATGCCGATCTCGCCCATATTTAAAATAACTCTGAGCATACAAAACTTCAGTGTGTGAAATAAACCCTGTTTACTATTGCACATTTTTTTTTTTTTTTACTATTTGTATTTAACACATTAAGGCAAATGTTGTGTGCATTTTCTGACAGTAAGGGGTTAAGTCAGGCACCCTGTGTGTAGCAAATAAAATCAACATTCCAGCCTCAGCTGGGAGACTGCTTAGGGTGGTTTGTTTGACACACGACAGAGCTCATTTAGCGAGCAACAGGGGGGGGATAAACAGTGCGGTTCCTGTTTTGAAGATCTCCTATAGAGCTCTTATCAGATTTCTGCACTCCTGGTCAAAGACAAATAATCACTTATCTTTTTTTTCTTTACTCTTCCTAGCAACAGTTGGGGAGACAATGACACTGCTTAAAGAGGCACAAAATCATCAAATCTTCCCCCAGTCTAAAGTCACTTAAGAGCTCGCTATTAACATACCTCAATACAGAATGCACCTGTAAACATGTAAAATAATGACTATATTTCCAACATATTTATTTTCTGTTAATCTGTATATTTGTGTTTTGTTTTAAATAACTTGCATTTTATTACTTTTGTATTTCTGTAAAGACTGTAACAATTCAATGTTCTTGAACCCAGGACATACTTCAAATGAGAGAAATCTCAATGTATCCTTCCTGGTAAAATACTTTATAAATAAATAATTTTTATCAATCAGGCACATGTTAAATGACAAAAACAAATGATAAAAGTACATAGTTTACATTTTTTATATATTTTTTTATTCCAAATAATATGGTAGGGCACTGCCCCATCTGACCCTATGGTCAAGCCACCACTGGTTAAAAGATTAAAAGAGCATCGTCAAATTAGATATTGTGTAGAACTTTTCTTCCCAACAATATTCTGTAAAGAATAATCAAAAAATTATCCAATAAAAATGCATTCATTTACATTTTTGCATCAGATTGTACTCCAAAGATATGAGAACCGAGCAATGCAAAATTAGTTGAGGAGTGTTCTATACAGATTTTCTGCATCTTCTGCCATCACAGGGCAGGCAGGCTAAAATTATGATATAGCCCTTTCTATTACATCGTGCTCTCCGTTACATATAAACAAAGGACAAATAGTCATACACACGTAAATTACAACAGCAGTATGCAGGGACACAGTGGGGGTGCTTTTCATGGGGTTCCAGAGCTTTGATAGTGCCTGTAAAAGTGACCTTACACAGACACCAAAGATAAAAAAAAAGTAGATAAAATAGTTCAGCGTCTCTTGACGGAATTCCTCAAGACAATATGTTATTATATCAAGAATCCCAAAGAGAACATAAAAAAGGCAAACAAACACATGGTGTGACAATATATACAGTTTTAAAAACACATAATCAAGATTCCAAATATCACACCTGTAAACATAAAGCCTATGCTGTGCTCCTGGAGAATTAAGCAGGTGGATTATTTGCATCCACCCTCAGTCCAATTGATTCTCCCACTTCGCAAAATGTGTACTGTGCAGACTCCCAATGTTGATAGTCAAGAAAATAAAGAGAGCATATAATAGTGCAGACTGTTGTGTAATGGACACACATATAAGGTGCCAGTACAAACTCACAATCCAAAGCACCAAATAGGGACTCTCCTAGGTAAGTGCATTCAGGTTGTTAGCTTCCTGGTGCACAACCATAGAATAATTCCATAACATGTTCACCACTGATTTTACCAATAAAATACTGAATATCCGGACAAAGGTTTTGATGATAAAGAATGGAAAAATACATTTACATGCTGTCAGTTATTGAAATGCTGAGTCCACTGAAAAATAAATAATATATAGCTCGAGCTGTTTTGCTGTACGGCCCAAGTGCTGTGCTTAACAGCCAGGTTGTGATCAGGCCCCTACTGTATGCTGGTGTTGCCGAGCTGGCAAACGTCAACATTTCACAAAACCAAAATCCAAAAGGTCTAGGAGAAGATTCAATGGGCAGCTACATGTCATTCTTTAGTCTTGTGGAATGCCGGTGTTTGTCAATGTTGCAATACCAGCGATTTCCATCTGTGTTTGCAATACCACCGGTTTCTGAATAAGCTTTATATATTTTTGTTTATATTTATAGGTATGGATATTTATATTCAAAGCATATATTTCCCCCCCACCACCAGCCTTTCAACTAAACATTATCATGGATAGGTTTCGACTTTAGAAAAAATCCTTGCCATGGTTGATGGACTTTCCATAGCAAAGCAAGCTCTTGCCACACATTGGATTGAAACAAATAATAAACCATTTGCAGCTAAAGACAGCCAAGAGTAACTTTAGTACACGCGGCTCTGTGTGTCAAAGACACATCATTGCTCTCAGATGTTCCATGCCTTCATTACAAAGCACCATTATAGAGGTCAAGGTTACCCTAATAAATGGTTCTGTGAAACAATTTAGTAATCAAAGTAAAAATAGTAGGTATAATTAGCTTTTAGTCACAAGCATAATATTTATCAATGAGAAACAAAAATAGAGTAAAACGTCTCAGGTCACCTGCTGCAAGAGCAAATTACAAAAGCCAACAAGCAATCCCCCATAACTAGTATAACTAGCTAAAATGTTTGTTTATACCAAAATTTACTCTGGATACAAACATTGTAACTTTGTACAAAAGAAAAAAAACCCTGACACAGTCACCTGTGTTTCAAATAAAATATGATCTAATTGGTTAGCAGAGACTTGGAAGCGCAAGGAAGCAGACGAGGATATTAAAACGCAAATATATTGCATAGTATATGGAAAGGAAAACCTCAATAGGACACATGGGGTATAAAGATGATGGTAAGCCAGAAGAAAGAAGTGATATTTAATTTGTCACTGCTGTGGAAACAGCTGGGTCTATAGTAAAATTATGATCATAGGAAACGGTTATAGACCTCTCAGGAACGATGACAAAAAAAAAGATCAGACAGGTTTTCTGTAGATAGTAGAAACGTCTATTAAAATAGGCCACATATATTAATGACTGGGGATTCCTTGACATTTAAAAAAGAAACATGTGTTAAAGTAATAAGAGTGAGTGTCTCAGCTTGCAATAGATATCTGCCTAAACTTAAAATAAACTCCATTCAAAGCCCACCGGGTCACTACTGATTCTTTTGTGTCCGCGTTAACCAAATACATTTTGTAATGTTTGTGGTAATACATAATGAATGGGCCTAGAAATTAAATTTTTACCTTGAAATTCTTTTTCTCTCTTCGTGAAGTTACAGCTGATTGTCAGCATTTAGTTAAAAATGAAAAGAGGCACAATAAAGAGATGTCTGCTAAGACAAGTGACCGCCCCCCCCCCTCCCACACACAAATCTAATATTCACGACTGGAATACCCAATTATAAAATTCCTTATTTTCGGTACAATTTTTTTTATCTGTAGTTGGGATATACACCCCCATGCAAGGCAGCCATAAGGGGGTGAAAGCCTATGATATGTTCAGGGGACCAGTGTCTACAGGGGGGGGGGCTTGACCCTTGCCAAACCTTATGCAGCTTGTCAAAGTGCCACTGATGTAAGGTCTCCGCCATGCCGCCCAGGACTGGCCCACCAAGACACTGAAAAGTAGTGGGTGATTAGATAGTATAGGGTTAAATTGTGAGGGTTATAGACAGTGTTTTTTTCTGGAAAAAGGTGGAGGTCCTCTGAAGTCCAGGGAAAAACGGTGATTATTATGACTTATTTTTCGTGTCCTAATAAATACTCCTTTATTAACCCTATAAGGACAGATGGAATTTTACAAGTTGTTATTATTATTATTATTGTCATCATTTATATAGCGCCAACAGTTTCCGCAGCACTTTACAATAATCAAAGGGAACGAGATAAGCGGACATATGATGCAAACAGGTGTAGAGGGCCCTGCTCATAGGAGCTTGCAATCTAGAGGGATTGGGGTTGAGGAAGACAAGCAGGATCATTAGTGCCAGTGGTTTGGGAATGGTGGGGTCATAGAAGCAACTACAATCATGTGTGAGTCGATCTTATGCAGGGGGATGAGTTGTGTCAGTGATGTGGTATGCTAATCTGAAGAGATGGGTTTTGAGGGATTTCTTGAAGGCCTGAAGATTAGGGGAGAGTTTGATAGGGCGAGGCAAGTCATTCCACAGGACTGGTGCTGCCCGTGAAAGGTTTTGGAGGCGAGAGTTGGCTGTGCGCGTGTAGACAGATAACAGGAGGAGATCGCCTGCTGACCGGAGTTGTCTGGATGGGACGTGCTTACGGAGTAATGAAGAAATGTAGGGAGGAGATGAGTTATTGAGCTATTTGAAAGTGAGCATCAGTATTTTAAACTGTATCCTGGAATGCACAGGAAGCCAATGGAGGGATCGGCAGAGGGGGGAGGAACTCGAGGTGCGTCTGGTGAGAAAAATAAGCATGGCACCTGCATTCATTACAGATTGCAAAGGGGCAATATGGGAGGTGGGGAGGCCAATAAGGAGCGAGTTGCAGTAGTCAAGTCGTGAAATGACAAGCGCATGAACCAGCACCTTCGCAGCATCTTGTGTGAGAAAAGGGCGGACACGGGCAATGTTTTTGAGTTGAAAGTAACAGGATTTGGTCACTGTCTGGATGTGGGGAGAGAACGTTAGGTCGGAATCAAAAGTGACACCAAGGCAGTGAGCTTGAGGCGTCAGGCTAATGGGTGTTCCATTTACTCAGAGTCATTCTTACTTTGTGGAGTGCAGGCAGCAGATATTGTGGTGATTCAAGGGGCAATACCATCCTTTTGGATGTAGGGCAAGGGGGCAACGCGGGACTGTGACAAGGACACAGGTGCAGACTTTTGCGCACAGCAGCCTGTTTAAAGACAAATACATGCATTTACAAACACAGCCATATGTTCACAAACATAGCCATATCCCTTCCTACACCCCTTGGGATATGTAGTAATAAAACTCACAGTAATGTGCGCTGTGTATGAGCATATCACAGAATCCAGAGCAATAAAACTCACAGTAATGTGTGGTGTGTGTGAGCATATCACAGAATCCACAGCAATAAAACTCCCACTAATGTGCTGTGTGTATGAGTGTATCAGAATTTATTTAGCCCCCCACAGAGGGCTCAGACAAGGCCTTCACTTTATTCTCCCCTACAACAGGGCCAGACCCCCTCAATTTATTAACCCCCAGAGGGCTCAGGCCAGGCCCTCACTTTATTCTCCCCCAAAGCAGGCCAGGCCCCCCTCAACTTATTAACCCCCAGAGGGCTCAGGCAGGGCCTTCACTTTATTCTCCCCCACACAGCAGGGCCAGGCCTCCCTCAGTTTATTAGCCCCCACAGCTCAGGGCCCTTACTTTATACTCCGCCAAACTAAAGCAGGGCCAGACGGGCCCCCTTCAATTTATTAACCCTAGTCAGTCCTCCACACAGAGCAGAGGGCCTTCAATTTACTCGTTTCACCCCCACAGCAGCAGGGGAGGTCAGACTGGGCCCCCGCCACTCACCATCAACTTGAGAAACTGGCTTCCAAACAGATTCTCTGGGCCAGGCTGGGTCTGTGTCTCTCAGATGTGTCCTGGGCTGGGCTGGGCTGGCCTGGCTTCTCCACTGTGCTCCCTCCTCTCATTTTGGAGGTACGCAGCAGGCTCTGGCAGGTTGGCCGGTGTCCACAGGCTGTATCTCCCAACGTCACTCTTGACTGCGCCCTCCTCTTCTGCGTGTGCACGGCACGCTCGGCATCACGTGGATGAGGCTGCTGAGGAATCACGTGGGGGGCCGGCACTAATGCTGCGCGGCCGCGAGTGAAAAATTAAACAATGGGAGGCTCAGGACGGATGGAGACTGCAGCACTGTGGCGGCCAGTGGTCTAGACGCATTTTCCCCATGACCCAGTCCGCCCCTGCCATCCCAGTGTTTCCCCCACAGTGAGTGAGTGTCGCCCTGTCTCAGCTCTCCCCCCCCCCGGCCTGACAAACGGCGGCCAGGTGCTGTCACACTTTGGAAGGCCGGGGGAAACATATATTTGAAAAAAATGCCGGGAGGTGCCGGTACTCAGTACCGGCACTTAACAGCTGTAAAAAAAAAACCTGGTTATAGATATAGATAGTGGAGATACATAGTGTAGGATGTAATAATTAGGGGTGTAGGTGGGTGGTTATAGGTAGGGAATCCCTGGGTATTGATCACTGATCCCTATGCCTTCTTTGGGTTTCCTTCCTTTTTTTATCCCTGAAATTATTTTGCTATATATGGGCTTCTGTTGGGTTTCTTTTTACCATTATGTTGTTCCTAAATTACCTTTTCCTTTTCGATATGCTTAAATGTTTGATTATTAGCAAACATCAAGAAAACCAATTTCTTTTCCTTTTTTTTGCATAAAAAGCTTTTTATTTTTCAAAATGCACAAATAAATTACATAAAAAGAATGAACAACACAAGACATAAGTGCGAACCCATCGTGCCCTACAATCAGGAGCAATGGTATCTAATTGTATCATGCAGTAGGCGCACTTCAAATGTCACTCCCAGTATCCAACACTGAAGAATGGGAATTTCTTGTCTATCCCCAACAAACCGCTGTATCACTCCCAGAGACATGGAGACTAAATGTAAAGTGTGGTGAGGCCTATCTCACCAAAAAAGGGGGGACCGCCCAGGAGAGTACAGGGAGTGGGGGAAGGTATGGCCAACATGGGACCGGTATAGTAAACAAAGACAAACGGATGACAGACCACATAGGGAGACACAATACGGACCCACGACACAGAACAGACAACATAGAAGAGGAGGGACGGGGCCAAAGAGAAAAGAGTGTAAATGCCCGCGAGAAGAAAGGAACGCCAAGAGAGGCGTAGAAGAAGGGAGGGAGAAAAGAGAGAAAGAAAAGAGAAGAAAAAGAGAACAGAACGCAGTAGAAAAAGAGGTGGCGCGCCCACAGGAACCTCATCAACCACAGTGGATAGGCATAGGCCATCTCCACCTACCAAAAGGAAGGCAGAGGAAGCTCAACAGAGGTATTCCAGGTCACAAGAAAACCAATTTCAGACAAAGAGGAGATTGGGCAGAACAGGACTTTGGAAGAAATGTACTATAATGTGCACGGGGATCATTTTAACCATTTATCCCACATCTACCTACAATTTAAATCTCTTTGTTCAGATTCAGAGAGATTGCTCTATTCGAATTCATGTATCTTTTCTATATGTGAATTTTGATCTATTTATCTGTGTTTCCTCTGTTTTTTGTCTTTGCATTTTGTAATTGAAAAGTTCTGATATGGTGAAGGAAATAGTAAAATAATTATTTCAGATGTAATAATAGTTTATAGTAGCAGACTGTGTCACACAGCCCATATATATTGAATTAAATTAAGCCTTGCATGGTAAATTAAGGTCTCTTATAAAAACATAACTCGGGATTTATGATATTCATGTATTATTTTTATTCAGACAATTGCCCATTCTATTTTCCACTGTCAAGTTTATACAGGCCATTATTATTTGACCACGGAGGGAAATGAAACATATTCATCAAATAATACATTTGATTTCCCATATTTTAGAATAACAAAGAGAGTGGAAAACAGAAGGGAAAATATGCTAATCGTGGCATGTATGAATCCAAATCTAATATTATTAGATATTACATTATATGTCCTTAGCCTAATAATATTGTGCGAAACACTATCAATCTGAATAAAGTATATATCATTCATGAGAATAACATCGGAAAATGTTACCCCTATAATAACATTTGTGTAGAATAGATTTTTTTTGCATAACCATAATTATTTAAAAATGAGAGTTTGGTTAAACAACGTATTCATATATCTTCAGTCATTACTACAAAGTACTGTGCCTCGGCATCTTTTTGCCTTAATGCTCTTATTAAGTATACAGAAGAATAAGGTTACTAATGTGGTTTGTGCAGGATTCATCTTCAATCAGCAAAGCTTCTCCAGAATGCTAAGCTAAGACCTTGAAGTATGTCAGAGAGGGAACCAAAGATGAGGCTTTTTTAGGACAGTAAGAAGGATTTATGGAGTCAGAAATGTTATGGAGAGCACTCAGAGATTACCTGTTAAAGCCATATTATGAATATAAAAAACATAGGGTAATATCCCACAAACACCAAGTGGTGCGCAAAAAATTGAACACTCACAAGAACATGATATTACATGTGCCCATCATCCTCAATGCTCCAATGCAGCTGTCATCTGCTTGGCCCTGTCCATAGACCTCAATAGGAAGTGACACAACAATGATGAAAGACATTAGAAATAATCAAAATATAAAAAAATTATTTACTCGCACTAAAAAATGATAAAAATGGCACAGCAAGCACTAAGATCCAAAGTGGGGTGAATATAATTGTACCTGTAAAAGGTATAATAATGATGTAGCCCGTTTATGAAGCATTTCCCAAACACATCATTACTATATGTATATGTCACTTCACAGCAGAATGCCATAACAAAAAATGACAAATAATTTGTATATTTCTATTCAGATTTCAGTCCTATACAGCGTGTAAAATTATTCTTTCACACTTTAACATCCAAACCTTTGTGCTTATTTATTAACCATAAAGACTCAACGCAAAGTAAAGCGAGAAATAAAAAATAAGAAATGAGATAAAAAAGTGTTGCATATACACTGGCAATTCAATATATATATATATATATATAACCTTATCGCTGCTAAAAAAAAAAGCCATCTAGTATGGCATGGCATTGATTTAAGGGTTCTGTGTAAGAACAGACCCAAGATGCATAAAAGCGAGACAGAGGTCATTTGCATATCCTACCCAGAGTTCCTTGCTGCATATGGGGAATGTAGCACAGGGGCTCTGGGATGCAGTCCTTTGAATTGTTGTGATGTGCAAATGGCTTCTGCAATAATAAATAAATAAATATATATATATATATATCTTTTCCTTCTCTCTTCAACTAAATAGATAGGATAGAAACATAGTGCGTACCATAAAATCACTATATAGAGCACAGCTATAAATGATCCCACTCACAATTTCAGGAGCCTTTTCTGGAAGCAGGCTCTAAAATCCAGCACCATCGGCAGTGGTGTATTCAGGTTTTGTGCTGCCCTAGGCCTGACTAAACTCGTGCACCCCCTAATTTAAATTTGAGGCACCCCTTCCTGTCAAGGGCACACCTCTTCCTGGTTAATCCCCACCATTCCTCTTTAAGCTCCACCTTTTCCTCTTAGAGCTCCGCCTCTTCCTCTCTTTATATTAAAAGTGGATACCAAGTGCCTACTTGTATATTTTGTATAACATTTAAAATGTATCTATTAAGATAAATAAAATTATGAAATGTTTAAAATAGCATTTTTACAAAGAACAGCCGCACATGTCAAGTATACTGGATCACAGCCGCTCTAATTGGTTGAACAATAAAATCCACAGAAACGTGCACTGCATAGGAGTGTATCACAGAGCTGCACAGCTATAAAACCCACAGAAATGGGCACTGTGTATGAGCATATCAGAACTGCACAGCAATAAAACTCACAGTAATGTGCATGTGTATGAGCGTATCCCAGAGCTCCAGGGCAATAAAACTGACAGTAATATGCAGTGTGTATCACAGAATCCACAGCAATAAAACTCCCAGCAATGCACCGTGGCTTTGATTCCCTTCCCGGTGGGTGTTCAGTCCAGAATAGAGTGAGAGTCCGTGTTAACGAAAGGGCGGGCAGCTGCGTGTGTGTCACGTGGTTCAGACAGTCAGGTGGTACTGATACTCAGTACCACCTGACTGGCCGGACCGCGTGACCTGCATGCACACAGTCTCACCAGGAGCCAGGCAGCTCAATGACAAATTTCTATCACTGCAGTGCTGGTTAAGGAAAGGTCCACTTTAAACAGCAGTAAGCAGACAGGGCTTCATATTCTGCTGATACTCCCCCTTTACCTGCCATTTACTGTCATCTTCTCTCTATGCACACAAATCACATCCCCTCCCCTCTCCTAGAGCTGCTGCGGGGCAGGGGAGGAGAGGGGGATTTTTATTCCGTATGCAAACGCCCTGCTCCGCTGCTCGTTGTTTGAGAACACCGCTCAAAGCTGACACACAGTGACAGTGGCACCTCCTAGTACCCCCTAATGGCACCCAAATAATCACTGGTACCTGGGGCGGCCCGCCCTCCACCACTCCCCTAAGTACACCACTGCTCTGTGATATGCTCAAACACAAGTTTGGCGAACTGCCAGCAAGTACGGTGCGGTTTGAAGGCAGTGCAAATCCCATAGAGAAGTAATGGTTAATCTATTCAGAGAACACCAAACAGCAGAGAAATGGCAGTGAAATGCCCTGATGTTTGGTGGTTTCAATCAGCAGGTTTATTCAGGCGAACCCCATAGGTTTCAATGTTAAAAATATTCCCGTTTTTATGCAATATCTAATAAACCATTTATTATTTTAATCTGCATTAAAAAGTCTTTATTGATTTTTTTTTTAGTACCTTTTAGTAATTTTTCAGCAGAAATTCTCCCCCCTTTTTTTTTATAGCGTTTTTTCTGTAACAGAACTTTTTATTATCAATCATAGGATCTTATATGTAAATTCCAGCCATTTTCGTTCAGTAGTTCTTTTGAAAACAGCAGGACACGGGTTTGCGGTGGAAGCATTCAGCGGCCGACTCCATGCACTTTGGGGACCCTGTGGTGAATGGTGAATTCACTGCAGGGTGGGGACATTTTATTCCCCGAAGTGCAGGGAACTACAGAACACCAAAATGTTGGCGTTATTTCGGTGCTCTGTGAGTAACCCACTTAGTGGTGAGGTTTTTTGCTGCCCCCTGGAAAGTGAAAGCCTAGGCCTTGCCTACCCAGGACATACTTGAAAATTAGTGAAATCTCAATGTATCCTTCCTGGCAAAATACTTTGCAAAAGTAAAAAAAAAAAAAAAGGGGTGGGGCCACCAGTGCGGGCTGCCGCCCCCTGGATAGTGCCGCCCTAGGCCTAGGCCTTGTTGGCCTAGGCCAAAATACACCACTGACCATCGGTGTATACAGGTGCATTGAATCTCCTCTCTCTGTTCCCCTCTGGATGAATCACCACTTTGTGAAATAAAAAACATAGGGCCCTATTACATTCCTCGCGCATCGGTTATCGTTTAAAGCGGATGGACTTGCGCGAGCGTGATGAACTGTGCGCCTCCTATACTTAACATTGTGAGCGCAAATGCGTTAAGCGGATGGTATTACAATCTATGAGCAACTTCCTACGAACGACATTTGCGCGCATAATTTAAACGTCTTTGAAAACCTGGTGTTAACTGCAAAGCTGAACGTTCTGGCCGAAACAAAATACACCAGCACGAAACAAAAAATACAGCACAGTATAGTTACACATTCTACACATACCCGTACAAAAACATTGTGAATTCGTGCATATTTTTTTTATTGCTGCAGCATGTATACTCTGCAGCATGTATACTTTATTTTGACAGGCGCAAAAACGTTAGTGAGTCAATTAAGGTGAATTGATGTCAATTGAGGTTCTTAATTCTGATTGGCTGAATCCCGCGAAAAAAACAGTCCGCGCACTGATTTACATGCGCAACGTTACTGCGCGCGTATTACACTTCGTTTTGCGCTTTTTTTTTTTACTAATGTTATTTTTTGCCGGATGAGATTGCGTTCGTATTCGAATATCCCATTAATTTTCACGCAATAACGCTGGACAATGCGCGCAAAAAAAATTGTGCTGTGCGAATGCATTTGCGCAGAGAATGTAATAGGGCCCATAAACATTAACCCTTTCGCTGCTGAGGCATTTCACGCCTCTGTGCTTAGCTCATTTTTACCTGTTTCGCTCATCATGTTTTAATGCGTTTTGAAGCGTTATTTTAGTATATAGAACCAAAAATTCGTTGCAGCCACAAAGGATCCACAGTTGGTATGGAAGACTTCCAAATCCAGATACAACAATATAGAAAAATATTTACCAACTCTTGTGTGTGATGAATAAAAAGGTTTTATTCCATGGTGAGCACAGGAAAAAGACAACGTTTCGACCTTCACAGGTCTTTGTCAAGTCTAAACATACAAAGTATTTTGCACATATAAATAGGTAACAGCAACAGGTGAAAAGGCAGCAATGAGGTTAATGATTGAATTGCAAGGAGGAGACTCTTTAGTTCCTCTCAAATCTTCTCCAATATTCAGCTCCAAATGGTTTAACCCCTCAGGTTAAGCTGGAACCTATTGCATTAATTCAATACAAAACATGTGAGAAATAAAAACAACATAAAAAAAACATCAAAAATATACCAGCATTGCAATATTATTAACGGTAGATATATTCAACAATATTATTCATATTAAATGTTTATTATCCATTATATTATATTAATTTTTAATATTAATTTGAAATATTGGTTGTTAAAAGTAAATTTTTGATGTGAAAAGTTTGCCTATGATGAACAAATAGATCTAAATGCCCCATAACACTATGTGGAGATACGGTCAAGATTTTAAACTTAGGATCAAGGTTTTTTGACTAAGAATCAAGGTTCTTTTAAACTATTGCAAAAAAGGGGGAGGTCAAAATCCCTATTCAAACCATGCGGTTCAATGGTGTTCAGTCGATATGTCCAAGAGAGTTCTTTCTTTTTGAGTGCCAGTTCCCTATCACCGCCCCTGATGGATTTATTAACTGTATCGATAACTTGGAACCTCACTTGGGAGATCTCATGGCCAAATGAAACAAAATGATAAGGTATGGGTAATTCTATCTTTTTAAGACGGATATCGGACTCGTGTTTAGTAATCCTATTTTTGACTTTGTGTAGTTTCCCCTACATATACCCAACCACAGGGACATTTGATTAAATAGATTACATATTGAGAATTGCATGTAAAGTATTGTCCAATTTTAAATTTTCGACCAGAGTGTGGGTGCACAAATGAGTCACCCTAGATAATAGCATTACAACAAGAGCAACATAGGCAGGGAAAAGTACCATGTTTGGGGCTACCAAAGAATGGTGTAGTGGAATCTCCGGTACCACTAAATTCTGCTTGTACTAATGTTTCTCTCAGAGACCTACCTCTTTTATAAGACATTAATGGAGGTACACAAAATTCATGAACCATGGGATACATATGCCTCAAGATATGCCAATTCTTGCAAAGTATCTGTTTTAAGGCTCTAGAATGGGTACCAAATCTGGACACAAATGCCAATCTATCCTGTTTCACCCGCCGTCTGTTCACAGTTGTTGGTTTGTGAGGAGTTTTTGGGGATATCCTCTTTCCCCAAACCTTTGTACCATTTCTCCCAACCTTTGTTCACATAGATCTGAATCACTCACTATTCTTTTAACCCTAAGAAACTGACTGCGTGGCAGAGACTGTATAAGAGTCTCTGGATGTGCGCTGTCAAATCTAAGAAGGGCATTCCTGTCTGTAGATTTTCTAAACAGATCGGTCACAAAACGATCACCCCTCTTGATTACCATGGTATCGAGAAAACTGATGGTTTCAGTGCTCGAGACCATGGTAAAATCGATGGTAGAGTGTACACCATTGAGAAATGTCACAAATTCGTCGAACATCGGGAGGACCTTCCCAGATGAGGAAGATGTCGTCAATGAAGCGATACCAACACTTCACAAAATCAATATATAACTGGTTGGTGTATACAGCATCTTCCTCAAACTGGGCCATAAAGATAATGGCATATGTCGGTGCTACATTAGTGCCCATCGACATACCTCGTATCTGCATTAAGAAGCTCTTGTCGAATACAAAAAAATATTTTCAAGTACAATTTGCAATAGCGAAACGAAAAAATCCAATCTGATCTCACCATGGAATAAAACCTTTTTATTCATCACACACAAGAGTTGGTAAATATTTTTCTATATTATTTTAGTATATGACCCAGACATATTATATATCGTTCTTTCCGGCAGACTCGGCAGATTCATAATTTATCATTATTATATGTATACGTCATGCTCTGTCTGTATAATATAACAAAAAATGCAATAAAATTTGAATTTTCAATAATTTACAAGGTGTAAAGTGTTTTTTTCACATTTTAACATGTGAGCAATTGCGGTTATATTTTGTATGAGTTGCGTTTGTTAAAAAAATTAGAAATGGGGTCTCGTTACATTTTTTTGGGGGGAAATTATGCGATTTTTAACAAACGCACCCCAAACAAAAATCGTTAGTGCAGCATCATTGTTCACATTCTAATTGAAATTGGAACAATATTGCTGCATTAACAAAACAAAAACAAAAAAAACTTGTTTATTTTTTTTAAAAATATTTTTTTATTTTTATTTTTAATTTTTTTTAAAAAAAAACTTTCTACATGGTCATGTTTGATATCGTTGGAAAGACCATGCTCTGGCCGATCCAACGATATCAAACATTAATCCCTAGCTGACAAGGATCGGGAGATAGGGGTCCATTGGAAACCCTTATCTCCACCATTGCTGGCAGCTAGGGGTTAACTCCAGGACTGGCATCATCGTGCTATGCACAATGACGCCAGTCATCAGGGAGAGTTCCCAGAGGCTTGGCCGACATCCAAGATGTCAGCCAGCTCCGGGAGAGGATCACGATCCGGCGCTTTTCGGCGCCTAATTGTGATCCGGCTCCCCAGGGGTTAATGTCAGCCACCGTTTGGAAGGGTAGGCTTTGCCCTTCCAAACAGTGCCTGCCTTAACCTTCTGGCCACCGTTGATTGGGAGGGAGAGAGGTCCGAAGGACCTCCCCCCTCTCCCCCCTCCCTTTCAGGCGCCTCCTCCGCACTCGCGGGGTGGGCACCTGAATTAGATGTCATCGTGCCACCGCGATGACATCTAATGGCCCCGCCAGCATCCCGGAGTGCCGGGCTGACATCCAAGATGTCAGCCCACACTGGGGGGGCCAGCAATCGGCCGGAATCCCGGCCGATTGCTGCCTCCTGTGCATGGACCCGCTCTGGGCGTCCATAGCACAGGAGGTACACTTGGCAGGACACGCTGAGCGCGTCCTTAGCAGCCAAGTGGTTAAACCACATTAAACAAAATAATAAATCTTAAAAACCTCACTGCAATACATTAATGACAGACAAAACGCGTTTCACCACATCGGCCTCAGTTTGCGTTGTATGAAACACTGAACTTGCTCCCGGTGTGGGAAATGAGAAGGTGTGTAATGGCAGTGGTATTGTTCAGACGGTGGCCATGCAAGTGACACTCACTTGACCATGTGGGGTATAAATATGTGGAGATACAGGGGCCCCTATGAACCCCTGTCTCTGAGCAGCAGTTTCACTGCTGAACATCAGTTGTGGTAATTGAAGGTTTTAAATTTGTCTTTGTATTTACTAGAAGTAACATACAATGTTAATGTATGTTTATATATATTTTAAATTATTTACATCTCTACATCTGTTTTTAATTAAAAGCATTTATTAGCAAATATTATTGAAATGTGTTTACAGTTTCTCATTATTTTAATAAAAACACTACATAATTAATATATTTAATTAAGTATTTATTTATTGGATTTGGGATGAAAGATACAATTTAGTTTTAAAAGCAGCTCCAAGAACAGTCTCAAAGATAAAAAAAAAGTGCTCTCCGTGGCTTGTATTCTAGGTTTAGCTATCTGATCCTGTGATCTCAGCTCAGCCTGTCAATGTGACATGCTATTACTGTCTTTCTAATAGTACTTATACTGAGCTCTGATCTCTCAGATGGACAGTTGCAGACATACATCAAAGATGTAGTGTCATTGGATACTGGTAGTTTGGATTCTAAAAAACATCCCTGGAGCATGAAGTTATAGTCTGCATTTTTACCATTTTTTTTTAATAAATATTGTGTTGTTCCACTATAGGAACTCATTAAAAGTACAGATGTTGACACTTACAAGTACACGAACTGACTGCATATGAAGACGACATCAACGGGAAACTATGTTAAAGTGCAACTAAAAATAAAATAACATAAGGTGTTAAAAGGAAGAAAATCTTTCCAAACAAACTAGAGAGCAAAAATATTATGGAAGATGAAGAAACCTGAGACAACAACTTCAGTTTTAGTAAAGAAATTGTCTGGGCTTGTGTTGTACAAATTCTCAATACCAATTCATGGAAAAGTACACAATCAATAAAATCCCCAAAAAAATAATTAAGTGACGCTATTAGCTCCAATGTACAGGAATTTTCTAAATCGGTTAAAGTATTTATAGGATGAATTAAAAGGTCTTTATTGTACTTTAAATTTATGCAAAATTCTAGGACAAATACTTAACTTCACCACCTTAACTTGATATATTCAATAAAATATAGCTGATTTTAGGAATTTTTGCCAGGAAGGAATACAGTAAGGTAGTTTCAGACAGTAAAGATAGAGGGCCCTATTACATACTTAACGCTAACATTACCGCTCAGCTGTGTGAGAATTAACGTTAAGTGGCAATAGCGTTTTCAGCCCATATTACAATCCGAACGCTAATGGGTTAAAATACCCATTAGCAATTTGGAGCATGCGCTTTTCAGCGTGAGGTTACTGCACTTTGCTTAATTTAGGGGGGCAAAGTGTTAATTAGCGTTAGGATTACAAAGTCCTAACGCTAATTACATCCCACTGCGGCTAACTGAAAGGGTAACCACAGCTAGGAGCTGGTGCTAACGGATTCCGCTTCTGCGGAATCAGTCAGCACCAGCTGAAAAACACCCCAAAAGTCACGTACTCACCTCTCATCACTTGGCAAGAATGGCGGCTCGATCCGCTTCTTCTTGCTGCCGGGAGACTGGGGGGAAAAAGTCCCCAGTCTCCCGCCGCGATCACTCCGCTGACCTGCCAGATCTCGCGAGAGGCAAGTTCATGTGACCGGCAGTGGAAGCCTCAATGGAGTCCTATGGACTCCATGGAGAGGATGCTCACAGCGGCGCTTAGCGCTGCCTCGAGCATCCTCAGTCTTAGCTCCATGTCATGGGGCAGGCTGCTGGATTAGCACCTGCCCTGTAATATCACGCTAAAACGGGGACGCTAAGGGGGCGCAGGTCTTCCTGGTTAGCATCCCCATTTTAGCGTTAAGATCGTAATATGTCCCAGAGTGGGTACCTTGGATGGTTGTAAAAGTATCAAGCACCAATCATTGCAGATTGTATTTTGATCTTCTGTTTTGATTGGTGACATTCATAAAAACCTGAAGGACCTGCATGATAGAGACTATCCCCCCATATCCCTCCACATCAGACCCCAATCTTTACAAATATTTAGCTTGATGCTGTCATGAAAAATTCCATATATAGACCAAACCAGGTCCATGCAAAAGTTCTCTCAGTAGCAAAGATCTCAAACCCATTTTTACATACAAGAGAACGTCATGGTCATGCTCGTCATCAACTTGATACCTTCGGTATAAAAGAATTCTGATTGTTGGAGTGAAATTACCAGTATATATGAATCCTTTATTTATAAAATTACCTTGATTTTGTAACAGAAAATGGAAATATGCCCATATGTCACCCAGCCATCTAACTATGGGCTCCACTTAATTCTATCGGACAATTTTCTGGAAAAAATATTACCTGCTTGCCACGGATAGTATTATTTTTTAAATATTGGCTAATTCAATTGAACAAAATCGGGTAGAGCCAAATGTTCAAAAAAAGCCGCTGGTCCGAAAAGTAGTTCACTGGTAAAATGCTCGAAAAAAAGCTTATCATACAGATTTCTGCTTTTAGAATAATCTGATGTTTAAAAAAATATAAAAAAAATCTGCTTGAAAACCCATTTATCAGCAGCTTTTCAGTTTTTTCTTATTTTTTCAGAAATTAGCATGCAGATAAATTCAATTTCAATTGCTACAGCTGATATTTTCATTAAAACGTACAGCCGCGACCGTTATTTATTTATTTAAAGTATTTTACCAGGAAGGATACATCGAGATTTCTCTCGATTTCAAGTATGTCCTGATAATTGATCTGAATTTTTATTGGGAAGCGACGTGGCGGTAAACCCGAATTTGAATTTTCCGAATGGAAAAAATGGCCATAATGCGGCTAGAAAAGGTGCAATTTTTTTTTTGGAGAAAGTATTTTCCCAGGAAGGATACATTGAGATTTCTCTCATTTTCAAGTAGGTCCTGGGTGGCAAGTATGTACCGTTAGGAGTCTTGCCAAGGACACTTGCTGGAGAGGTGCTCGTTGAGATCAAACCCATGTCTCCACAGGCTCTCTCCACGCAGAGCAGTGATGTTACCTCTACTCCACCCAGCCGGTACTCCACCCAGCCGGTACTATTGGGTCGAATTAAATCGATAGAACTGGATTTTTTCATTATAATTTTTTCATATATATTAAATAATTTGGACTTTCATATAAATTTTTTTTTTTTTTAATATATCAATCTCTTTTAATCCAGTCTCTTTGTGGCAATAGTCTGAGCTAGGGTTTTATGAATGCCAACAAGCCCCTGTCACTCCCTAGGCAGTAAGCATCTTCCGGGGCATATCTCTTCTTTTAAATAGAGGGATGCATTCATACTTCAGCATAAGATAGTACTATATCATCTTATAATAAGACTGTGTAATAATTTTATATTCATAATTCACAGCGGCTCCAACTGACATTTCACCCTTGAAGTGTCATTGCGTACTTTCCATTTTGAAAAATAATTAATTTAGTTTGGTTATGCCAAAGTGAAAGAGGTTTTTGTTTGGTGAATGCAAATCTATAATTTTCTGCTTAAGAAGCTAACATACTTCTGTAAAATCGGTGAGTCAATACCATTACGTTCCATTATTATTGCCAGTATGAAAATGTAATTCATGTTGTTCTTTACGTAGGCACCATGCCACAAAATTTTGATGCAATAAAATTACTTTTCATATTTTGAATGATTTACAGTGGTACAAAACGTATAAATCAAGAGAGCGAAATGGGTTATGAATGGGTATGTATGTTTTTCCAAAAATGTTCTAAATGAAATACTTTGAAAAGCAGTAAAAGACCTTCACAGTTCTCCATCTGGAAGCCATAATTGAAGTTAATAACACTTGTTTAGACATAAGGAAACTCTTTGACACCTCTACAATTTTAAAATGAAATGATCAAACAGACATCATCTAGTTGTAAGAAATCAAAGTAGTTAGTTCTGGCAATCTGTCATTTTAGGCATTTGCTTTTAGTTAGGTTTCCATCTCTGTCTAATAATCATCCAAATATGTTCCATTTTACATTAAACTAGGCAGATCCTAAAACTCGTTACTGTAACTCCTCCTTCTTGGTTGGTTGGGACTATGCAACGATAGAGGTGAAGAGCTGAAAAGCAGAGCCGTCAAATGAGCCTTTATTGTGCTTTCTGGTCCATAAAAAGACGGTTGTCCATAATAAGAAGTAAAAATTCTTTGAGTTTAGCATTTATGTTTCATATATTATAGGTATGTACTTTTTTTCCGTTCTCTTTTCGTACAAATTGATTTTCGGACAACATACATCAGCATTTTGCCAATACAGGCACATTCGACATTCCAAATTAAAAGAAAGTTATACTCTTTGTGCAATACTAAACCTAACACTAATACATGTAGAAACAAGAACTGCAACCTGTTACATCCTCAGCCCCGGTGGCGCTGCTTGGGGGGTCTGGGCGCCCTGCGGCATCGCTGGCTGGCCGGGTGCCAGGAGTTGGAGATGGCCAATCGGCGTCTGAACGGGGCTTGGGGTGGTGACGCGGAGCCGCCGGCCTTAAATACAGGGCGCGAGGATTTGCTCGTCGCCCTGACATGGAGTCATTTTCACGCATCGCCAGCTGACTCTTGAGTCTTTCTCTTTGATACTTTGTATTCGTTGCCGATCTTTGCTTGTAGGAGGACCTTGCTTTAGTTGTTTGACCCGGAATACCCACTGACGATTCTTTCTCTTGATCCCTGTGTGTGTGCTTGTGTTTCATGCATATGTTGTACCGCATGGTTTCACTTGGGAGATCTAGCCTGCAGGTTGCTCATTTCATGAACCGCTCGATCTGCCTAATGAGTACCGGGCCTCGCTCTGCATTACCATGTATCGTCTCAGTATGTGGGTCTGTCCTTCATGTTACTAGATCACTCAACAGTTATAATTGCTTGTATAACGTTTGGTCTGTTTCTAAAGCATATCGCACAATCTAAAATTGTAGTCCTGCCCTGCAGGTTGCTAAATATAACATTCTTACAAGTTGTCTAACACCCAGTCGCAGTACAGAAGCATTGGCTCTAATTGTAGGCCTGCCTTGCAGGTTGCCGAATACAGTGAGTATTTACTCTATATGGTTGAGATCAAGTATATGAGTATTACCTCTGTTAACTATCCTGCACGTACCACAATTATTACTGGTACCGATCTGAAACCTACCAATAATCACGCTTTTGTTGTACAAGTCTCGAGTCACTGTATCCATTTGAATATAGTTAACGTGTTTTCACTCAGCGGTCTCTTGGTCACGAAACCATTTGAGTGGTATCTAGAGTTTTGTATTACTTTCCTGGCCGGGGATTATAGGTATTACAGTCTTTTCTGCTTTCAAAGAAATCTGTCCATAAAGATCCAGACAATGCTGATCCGGGGTGAGCGCCATAGTGCACGTTACACAACCCTAAACAGTAGCCCTAATCCTAATTGTCGACCTAAACCTAACGCTTTAACTGTCATTTGGGGGTTAAAGAGGGTAATATAGAGGAGGTAAAGAGGTGAGTATAGGGGGGTTGGATGAAATATGTTAAATGCCAAAATATCCGGCATTTCTGAAAATGTTCGGATTTGTTGGAACTTTTGGACCCATTCAGATCGTCATATTCTGAAAGTCCCAAAATCCCAAAATTTGGGATCCAAAATTTGCCAAAACAAAATGAAATTGTGTTCTGTGCCCATGTCAAAGATTTTACATTAACCAATTGTCTTCTGGCATTTTAATAAAATCTAAAAATGGATTGTACATCTCCCTTTGAAGATAAGAGTAAAGCTTCAACCAATGTTGCCTGGCATCATAATACATTCACGTTTGTGTGTGGAGTATAGAAAACTTGTGGCTCTTCTACGTTCTTGTTTGCTGATTATTTGCTTAGTCAATTTGATTTATTTTTACTCATTTTCTTTTTAGACAAAAGTACAAACACAAGCACCAAGAGGAATCCCTGTCTGAAAAACATGACTCAACCTAGGAACTACTACTACATGCTTTACACATGCCAATTAGAGGGGGCAACCCTTAGACAAAGCTCAACATCAAATCAATATCAAACTATACATGGGGAAATTATAATGGGGAAATCAAAACTTTATTCAGACGGTACCATATGAATAAAGTTATTTTTCATCATAATAATTTTCCTATAAGTATAGTTTGTTATTGATTTGTTGTTGATTATTCTCTTTCAATTCTTGGGTTTTATGAGTAATACAAATAATCCCATGATAAATGATGGCATAGTAAAGGATGATGTTTGTTTAAAAAAATGATACTATTATACAGAATAAATCTTTGGAAAACGTTGGAGAAATGCTGAACAAATCTTCTACCTACACTGCAT
Source organism: Leptobrachium leishanense (assembly GCA_009667805.1). Classification (NCBI taxonomy): domain Eukaryota; kingdom Metazoa; phylum Chordata; class Amphibia; order Anura; family Megophryidae; genus Leptobrachium; species Leptobrachium leishanense. The sequence continues at coordinate 496,829,383 of CM019063.1, read as the reverse complement.
TCTTGTTTATTTGCATATCCTACCCAGAGTTCTTTGCTGCATACTGGGAATGCAGCACAGGAGCTCTGGGATGCAGTTCTTTGAATTGCTGTGATGTGCAGATGGCTTCTGCAATAACAAACATAACCATTATAGCGTGGAGGCTTTTTAGCTCACTTTTTGTCCTCCGCCACAACTGTTGTATATATGTATATCCTGATGAAAGCCTCGAGGAGAGGCTGAAACGTCGATACAATACGGATTAATAAAAGAATCTTAATAGTCCTGGAGTGCCACCGTGATTCTGTGGATTTGCGTCTTGAATATCGAGCCCAACGGTAGGCACCAGGCAATTATTCAAAGTAAAGCATGAGTGCATGGCAGACCTTCGGATATATATATATATATATATATATATATATATGCAGAATACATGTATTACAGTTCATTAAAGTGCAAACTGAATCCATGAAGAGTTTTCTTGTCACCAAGTTAACCTAATCTTCACTTGGTCATAGACGATTCCCTTCCAATGTGTGTAAAATCTCATAACCATTAACCAAAGAAATAGGAATATGATCCATTTCATACACCGCCTGCATTCCCTCCTGCCTTATTTTAAAATATATAGAAAACTACTGCAGAATGCAGATAGCGGGAATGTGATGTCATTAGGGAAGCACATGTTTATTTTTTAAGATCCCAATGGGATATCTCCATGTGTTGAACAGCTCAGTCTTAGGCTTGATTCATTCGCTGGGCTTCTTGTGAATCATAAAACAGGTTTCACTTGTCTCAAGCGTTACTTGTAGCAAAATGTATCATCTAGATCACAAAAGGGTAACACATCCTCTGTCGCTAACAAGTTCAATAATCAGTCTCTTATATTTCATTTGGTATGGCGTGTTAAATTACATTGTAGTTTTATGTCTGTCGGGAGTTCTTTCACTCTGTCCAGGCTGCGACGTAGCTGTAGGCTATCTAAGTAGTAGCAGTCGTGTTACAGTCAACTAATTTAGGATTTCTGGACATTTAGAGTACATAACCATGAGAAATTAATCACAGTATATCTATTTAAAGAATTCCCCCACACAATGAAATTCCATGTCCCTGACTCCATGAATAATAATGATATCAAATATTGGGCTCTATTACATTCTACGCGGAAATTTGTACGCGCAGCGCAATTGTTTTTGCGCGCAGCGTTAAACGTTAACACGCCTAAATTAACGCTGGTATTACAATCCGAGCGCATTTTTTTATCCGTCCGAAAATATCGCGTGTAAAGAATGCACTCGAAAATGAGCGCAAATTAACGCAGAAATCGGTGGGCAGACTATTTTTTCACGAGATTCAGCCAATCAGAATTAAGAACCACAATTGTCTCACTTTCAGTTTTTGCGCCTGTCACAATCAATCTGAGTATACTGTATATGCTGCAGCAATAAAAAAAACAAGCCCAACCACTCAATTTTATTGTTTGGGTATGTGTAGAATGTGTAACTATACTGTGCTGTATTTTTTTTTTCGTGCTGGTGTATTTAGTTTCGGCCAGGACGTTCAGATTTGCAGTTACCACCAGCTTTTCAAAGACGTTAAAATTATGCGCGCAAACGTCGTTCGTAAAAAGTTGCGTATCGATTGTAATACCATCTGTATACCAGCGCACAAACGCATTTGCGCTCACAATGTTAAGTATGGGATGCGCGCACGAACTTTCGCTCGCGCAGGGTAACTCGTGTTAGACGTTAACGCACATTTTGTTCGCGAATGTCGTAATTTGACGTTCAGCGCGAAGGGTTTTTACCCTCGCGTTAATGCGTTTTTGCGCACGCGCACATTTATGCGTGAAGAATGTAGTAGAGCCCATTGTATTTTAAAATAGAACATTGGCAATTTAGTTCAAGTTTTTAAAGTAACTTCTGGATTCAAAATTACTATCCCAAACGTTTGTGATCTTTGTGTTGTTGCTGATATTACATGTTATTTATTTGAACTAATTTTACGTATTATTTGATTTTAATGTATTTATTTGATGGAGGGCAATAATAACCCTATAATTTACTTTTTGTTGTTTTGCTTGCACTTCTCCTGTAAGCGTCCTTGGGCAAGACACCTAATGGTACATACGTGCCTACCACACAATATCGGCTGTGGAATCCAGTGGTAACGTCTCGCTCTACCCTTCAACCGTGAGAAGCAAGTCAAAACCATTCAGCACATCCCTCCAATACAACTGTGGAGAAGTCTGGACTTTATGAGAAGCGGGTTCAACCTAACCACCAGATCGCCGATCTACAATCATGGAAAGATGACCCAACCCCACTCAGAAGACGCCACCACGTGGCTGGCTCTGAAAGGGACAAGACGTGTCGTGAGGGAGCTCTGCTGGATTCGCCTGATATTGTTTTTTTTTAGCTGGAGCCCCTCATCAACTTGCCCATTATTAGGGTACCTGGACGGCTAGCCATAACGGGGATTGCTCCGGTGACCGTTTTTTGGCCCCCACCCGGAGCACAGCAGAGTTTTAGCCCAGCGGGTCTGTTTCCCTGGCGGCCATCTTGCGGCCTACCCATCTGCCTCCGGGTGCTCGTTGTCCCTCCTGCTCCACTTGTAGAGAGCCTGACCCGGTGCTTGGTGGATGCAGACTGAGAGGATGGAGGGCCCCTGTCTTCCGGCTGTATCTGCGATGCCTGGGGACCTGATATTGACGGAGCGAGTGGGATGGAGCGGCCTGGAGCGGACTCCCCCCCCCACCGGTGGCATGGAGGCTGCGTTTGCGGCCCTTGAGGCCTGCTTGGCGCAGATGGGGGGGGAGGAAGAGAGCCCGATTTCCCAAGGCTCGTGGGGGCGACTGATGGCCGCGTGGAGGACTGGCCGGGTGACCGCAGACCGGAGAGTGGATGCAGAGATCCAGGAGGTAGATGCTCTCGGAGAAGAACCGACCTCGTGCCCCGCTGGACCCTGCTGGACCGTGACTGATGCTATGGAGAGGTGCGTCGGGATCGGCGACCTGACTGGGACGCTGACCCCGGGGCCGTCTGGAAGGGGCGAGCTGGAGTCTCGCGACGTCCAGGTGGCGCTGGATTCACCGGACCCGGAGATGCCGTACTCCAGACATAAGCCTGCGGAGACTGACCCCCTGCCGATGGCCGTTCAGACGGCACCGCGGTACCCACTGACACGTGCAGCTGTACCCCGAGCATCTGACGGAAGAGAGTATGAAGAGAGTCGGGTCCAGAGTCAACTTGAAGGTCAGCTTTGTGACTGCAGGCTCGCTGTGCTTGGAAGCCCCGGTCTCTCATGCACTGTACTACCTGTCTTACGTAAGCTACCATTTCAGGACACGGGGTGATGAATCTTTTATTTTCTGGATGACCTGTTGTTTTTTCTCCTGCGACCATTTTCTTTCACACCGATGACTCTTATTTGGATTCTCCTCTTGCTGTTTAATCTTTATCCTGCTGGTCCGGAGACGCTTCGGCCACTATTTTATTTTTTCTTGATGACATTCCCCGGCCGGGGATAAATTTTGAGACTTTAGTTTTGTGTTCCCAAAGTTTTTTCTTTTTGCTGACTTTTGCTTTGACCCCCTCCCCCCCCCCTATTTTTCGACTTCTTGCTGATTTTTCCTGTGACCCCTCCCCCCTTTTTATGTTATAAGTGAGTTTTATGAGAGTACAATATTTGGCCCTGCGAGGCCAACTATGATGGTCGGTTTGTGACCTCTTTTTGCTTTGCAAAATAAAAATCTTAAATATAAAAAAAAAAAAGAAGACGCCACCAGCGATTGTCCTTGGGAAAAACACCTAACGATATGGATGTGCCTACCTCACAAAATACTTGTACATCTCACAGATTGTAAATTCCCTTGGGAACAGGGACCCCCTGAATCAGGCCGTATCATCCATGTGTGGTATTACAATGTATCAACTCCTTGTACACTGATCTTGTAAAGCGCTGCGGAATTTGTGGCACTATATAAATAAAGGATAAAGGATAATAATAATCCCACTGAACGCTAATAGTACATCTAAGCTGTTGATATTTTAGCTAAATTATATGTTCCAAACATACATTTTATTTTATTTATTTGAATTTAACTATTCACAGTTGATTGCGTCTTAAATCTTGCAGAGCATTTGTACATTTTTTTAACAGCTCCTGTATTACATTCCTCACTCCCGTTTTTTGGCCCACCAGGCTATATTATACCTACTGGATCCTTCCATAAGGGCCTACTTTATAAAGTGTTATTACGTTTGTAATTCTCCAATACTCTACAAATGTCCTGTAACAAGAGATTGTCTAAATATTTCAGTTAAACCTGGTGCGAGCACACATCATGATGTATGCCGTCTGTACCATTCAATTAAAAAGCTACAAAACGTAAAATCCGCCCTTCTCAGTTAATCATCTACCGGTCTTTTATTTTTTTTTCCATCCATTTGGTTTCCTCTTATCCACATGTACCGTAACCAATTCAATATTCTCTTGGACATAGTTTAGTTTATCTATAGCTACATATTTTATTCGCTCCCTTTTTTGATAGTCATATATTCATATTTGTTCTATATTGAATCTGAAATGAATGTTTCATATTTTATTATTATATATATATCATTATATATATATATTGGTAACTAATAGATTTGTGAATCTATTTTTATTAGAATTATGATGCGTCCAAATTATGAAGCAGAAAACCTACACATAGACAAAATTACTTAAGGGGTTATTCAGAGAGGCGTTATTTAGAATTTATCATTATGTCGATTTTCGAAAAAGTAACAAGTGCTGAATGGTGTTGAGGCAGAAAATAGAGGTAATAAGACTGAAATCTTTTCTTAATTATTGGATATTTCCAATGGCTGCGTATAAAGGCTCAAATCTGAATGATGCTGGCTGAAAATAAGCTTTTTCGGGCTTTTTTCCGGCCCACTTCCAGGAGCATTTTTCGAATATTGGTTCTGGCTGAATAGGTTTCAATTGAATCGGCCAATATTTATAAAAGAAATCAATGGCAGCGGTAAGCAGCAGATACTTTTTCCTTAAAAATAAGTGATGGAATTAAATCAAGCCCTTAGTTTCGGAGACTTTAGCTTTTGTGCAGTCTATTCTTAAGTCTACAGTTGTTCTCATATTATTGCATTTGTTTTATTGAAGGCCATTTGAAATATGTTGGCTTGAAAAGCCCAACATACTGTTATCCACGCTAAGCTTATTATTTTTTTTCCTAGACCCAAATATTGCCACATAACTCATCCCGGAGCTTTCAAGCTGTGACCACCAAATTTGGTATGGACCTTCAGCATGTTCTGTCTCGGTGCACTTTATCTTTTCTCACAAATCCGGCTTACGGATTTCCTGTAGGGAAGTAGCCCAGTACAAATTCTAACCGTAACTCTTAACTGAAGTTCTTTAACTGTGACATTGAGAGCTGACTTTTTTTAATTGATTGAGAATTCAGTTGTTTAAATCTTTATTTTAACCGATAAGGTAAAAGTGCCTTTTTTTAAATCGTTATTTAAATGAACCAATACAAACTGTGCATGTGAAACCCTGTAAACGCTGAGGACTACTGAACACAAAAGGGATTAGGGAGTGGGGACAAGAAAAACTCATTTTCTGTAAGCATAAGAGCAAGACTGAAACACTCAAACTCACACTTATACTCGCTCACTGACATTTGCTCACACTCACTCATTCATGACTTGATTACTGCAGCTTGCACCGTATTGGCCTCCCCAACTCCCGTATTGCCCGTTTTCAATCCGTAATGAATGCAGGTACCAGGCTTATTTTTCTCACCAGACGCACCTCGTGTACCTCCCCCCTCTGCCGGTCCCTCTATTGGCTTCCTGTACGTTCCAGGATACAGTTTAAAATACTGACGCTCACGTTCAAATCGCTCAATAACTCAACCCCTCCCTACATGTCTTTGTTACTACGCTAACACGTCCCATCGGCAGGCGATCTTCACTTGTCATCTGTCTGCACTCGTAAGGCCAACTCTGGCCTCCAAGACTTCCCAAGGGCAGCTCCAGTCCAGTGTAATGACTTGCCTCGCCCTATCAAACTCTCCACTGATCTTCAGGTCTTCAAGAAATCCCTCAAAACCCATCTCTTCAGATTATTGTACCACATCACTGATGCAACTCATCCCTTTTTTCAGAAGAGAGACACACTCCAGAGCGCAAACCAGTACCTAATGAAAGAGTGGGAGGAGAGGTCTTTTCTCTCTAGGTGGTGTAATGCTCAAAGGTTGAGTCTATGTGTACATATATTCACACAAAATTGAATACATTCACACAAAATTGCATAAGCAAAGATGTAAGCATACATATATCATATAAAATATAAAAACAGCATTGCATATATGGTCTGATTGATATAAAAGATCCTTTGTAATGCAGTATTGGTGGTATATCGCCACCTAGTGTCCGTATTTCAAAAAGTCTTTCAATTGAAGAAATGTGTAATAAATTAAAGTTCTTTCTGATCTGCGGTACTTCTATGTCTCTCTTGTACCTCCGAGAGAACAGGAGAGTGTGATTAGAATTGTGCCAAGCACTGTATATTAATGGTCTGAATGATGGATGCACACTTACGCAGGTTTATTCCTCGTGCTGCAAGTGGCTGGTCTGTGAAACCACTCTTCTTTTGGTGCTTATTCCTCTGTTCCTGTGGTGATCGGTCCCAGGGCCCAGCAGATCCAGGACTTCCGTTCTGGGGGTGCTAAGATTCTTTGTATGGTGCCTTGGTTGAAAGCAATACCCGAAGCAGGGATGGCCAATAAAGGAGTGGATTTTATTCACATAAGTATAAAAAACAATAAAATGGGCTTGATGGAGATATAAAACAAATTAAAATAAATGGTGTCCTTTAAAATGCGTTTCACCGCTCAGGTGGCGGCTTCATCAGTCATGGATGAGTTGGTGTATATGGACAGGTCTTATAAAGGGTTTTACTTTCTGTTTTGGTGCTGAAAACTGCTAAGAAACTGTGGGCACCGCCATCTTGGGGGAGTGGTGATATTTTCCAGCTGCCTGATTGTACACGCTATGTCACTTCCTGTTTGGCGGCCATCTTAGGTGGGGTACGTCCTGTTTCAGCGATTCCAGTTTCAATTTCGGCGGCCATGTTTGTAGAGCAGTCCTAATATGGCAATTCCGGCGGCCATGTTGGTGGGGCACACTAAAAGTGGCTGACTAATGTCCTGAGGACTTTATATCCTCCTTGTAATAGCGATTTTACATTGGTGCAATAACGCATTTACATTGGTGCAGTAATCATTATATTTTAGAATACACACAGAGGGTTTCAGTGTAATATCCCTTAGTCAATTCTATTATAGATACTCAGGGGGTTCCAGTACAATATACATTGATCAATTCTATTATAGTATAATATGCATTGATCAATTCTGTTATGATTACTCAGGGGATTTCAGTGCAATATACATTGATCAATTCTGTTAAATACACACAGGTGGTTTCAGTGTTATATTTGTGTTTAGATATATGCAAATGCATTACTCAGTTAATAGACTCTTATAGGTACAATGATTTTTCTTTATGTAAACTAATACAGTGTTCAGTTTATAAGCACTTAAGGGTACAATCCTTTAATATATAAAGGCCTAATGGCTCACAGTCTATAGATGCTTTTATATTTAAAAAAAAAACCCTGCTGGCTCACGGTGTATAGATGCTTTATATAGACCTTATAGTCATTAGTAGTAGGGTACTTGTTGGCATACATTTGTGGGGTATACACGCATAAAGTTTTATTATTGTCTTAATTGGAAAGATTTAGTGGTATTAGTCTGAACAGGTGTATTGGGTTATCACCGTTTAATGACCAGACCATAGCGCACAGGAATAATATATCTATGATGCTAATTAGATAGCGCATGTGGACAGATCATCCCTCTTTTCACCTAATCACACATGATTGAAGCTGCTTCAATGACCCCACCATTCCTAAACCACAGGCACCAATGATCCTGCCATCCAGTAAAACTCCCCCTTGACTTCCTCAACCCCAATCCCTCTAGACCAGGGATGGAGAACCTTTTTGAACCCGAGTGCCCAAACTGGATCGCTGAACCAACTTATGTGTCTCAAAGTGCAAACCCCGCAATTAGAACTGAATACGGATTTATTTTAGAAAAAACACTTCATATGACTGTTTGAACTAATTATGTGCTTAAGTCTTAGAAGAAAAATACAGTATAAGAAGATGAATATATTACCCCAAGCTCACACATGGATATATTTGCCCCCCAGCTCACACGTGGATATATTGCCACCAGCTCACACATGGATATATTGCCCCAGCTCACACGTGGATATATTGCCACCAGCTCACACATGGATATATTGCCCCCAGCTCACATATGGATATATTGTCCCCAGCTCACACATGGATATATTTGCCCCCAGCTCACACATGGATATACTTGCCCTCAGCTCACACATCGATATATTTGCCCCAAGCTCACACATCAATATATTTGCCACAAGCTCACACATGAATATATTGCTCCCAGCTCACACATGGATATATATATTGCCCCCTGCTCACATGTATATATATATTGCCCCCTGCTCACACATGGATATATATTGGCCCCCTGCTCACATGGATATATATATTGCCCCCTGTTCACATGGATATATATATTGCCCCCTGCTCTCACATGGATATATATTGCCCCCTGCTCTCACATGGATATATATTGCCCCCTGCTCACATGGATATATATTGGCCCCCTGCTCACATGGATATATATTGCCCCCTGTTCACATGGATATATATATTGCCCCCACTCACATGGATATATATTGGCCCCCTGCTCACATGAATATATATTGGTCCCTTGCTCACATGGATATATATTGGTCCCCCGCTCACATGGATATATATATTGCCCCAGCTCACATGGATATATGTTGGCCCCCTGCTCACATGGATATATATTGGTGCCCTGCTCACATGGATATATATATTGCCCCCAGTTCACATGGATATATTTTGGCCCCCTGCTCATATGGATATATATTGGTCCCCTGCTCACAAGGATATATATTGGCCCCTTGCTCACATGGATATATATTGGCCCCCTGCTCACAAGGATATATATTGGCCCCTTGCTCACATGGATATATATTGGCCCCCTGCTCACTTGGTCCTCCCGTCTGCCAGGCGCCTCACAGCAAGCTTCTTCCTCCCAGCACATGCTGGCAAAGGATGTTGCCCGGCCACTTGTTGAGATCCACCAGCCGTGATCGCGCGAGATTGCGGCTGGTGGACCTCAACGAGCGGCTGGGCAGCATCATTTACCAGCGCGCACTGGGAGGAAGAAGCAGGCTCTTAGCGGCACTGAGGCAAGCCTATGGCTCGCGTGCTGACACAGTTGGCCCCGCGTGCCAGGTGTGGCACGTGTGCCATAGGTTCGCCATCACTGCTCTAGGCTGTAAACTCCTATGAGCAGGGCCCTCTACACCTAGGTCTAAATTACAATCTTCACGCAAATGTTTGCGCCGGCGCAAATAATCATTAACGCGTGGGGTAAAACCATTTGCGCCAAATCCCGTATTACATAGTCAACACAACAACCGCGCACATTCGTCTACCGCGGGTGAACCTGCGCGAACCCTGTGAAAGCTTACTGTACTTCACACGTCCTATACTTAACATTGTGAGCGCAAATGCGAATGTGCGCTGGTACGCGGATGGTATTACAATCTATTTTGCAGTAATTACCGCATGGCCTTTGCGCGCATAATTTCAGCAACTCCTAAAAGCTGGGCAAATTTGAACAGCCTGGTTAACCCCAAATATGAAGTTGTGTGTGCATGTATTATTGCTGCAACATATATGCTCAGACTGACAGTGGCAGACGCAATTTGTTAACGTGAGACAGGTGTGGTTCTTATTTCTGATTGGCTGAATCTCGAAAAAAAGACTGCTCGCGCAAAGATTTTATGCGCGAGACGGCACTGCGCGTGCATTTTGGTGCGTCCTGTTTGCGCACACAATTGATCGGCGGATGAAAAAACGCGCGATGATTGTAATTCCAACGGTGATTTGCGCGTGCAAAACTTTAACGCTTGGCGCAAAGATTTTCACTTTGAGCGAGGATTTTTGCGTTAAGATTGTAATGTGGCCCCTAGTGTTTCCATCCTGTGTCCGTTTATGTGTAGCTTGATCCCTTTGGTTATTGTAAAGAGCTGTGGAAACTGTTGGTGCTATATAAATGATGACAAGAACAATAATAATATTAATAATTCACACTCACTAAGGCTCATGTACTCAAAGTAGCTCACATTCACTCAGACTCAGACTCGCTCACTATTTTAACATTTCAGACAAGGATTTCTCCTCAAGTTTCAATTAGAACGGTTTATTCTGCTTTCTCCGTTCCGAAATAATTAATTTATTTATTTATAAAGTATTTTACCAGGAAAGGTACATTGAGATTTTTCTTGTTTTCGTGTATGTCCTGGGTGATATAGATGCATATTTCTGTATGTATATGATGCATCAATACATATGGTATTTTTATGACTCAAAACATAAAAAAAACATGTAAAGACTGTTTCAATTTATGTATATCTCTAATTCTTTGATCGAAGGCTGGGGTCAGACGAGAGCAGCGTTCACATCCGTGATGGCGCACAAAAGTACGTCCGTGATAGCATGAAATAAAGGCCATTGGAGCCCCACACACGAAGTACGTCTGCACTGAACTGCGGACGCACAACGGCCGCGGCAAACGGACGCAAGTTAGGCAAGAACGTAAAACCCCTAGAACGGCCGCACAAAGTGCGCTGCGTCCGCAACGTCCGCATAGCTTTGTGTGTGAGTGATGGAACGTGGTCAGACGGACTGCATTTATACGTCCAGCATTTTTGGCTAGGGTCAGAGTGGGGCAGTCGGAACGCGCGTGCAGACGCACTAAATCACGGCGGCAGTAGCAGCACATAACGGCCAATGACGGCCAATATACGCAGTACGTGCGTACAAAAGTGCGCCGACACCACGCAACCGGCAATGAACGCATTTTTCTCAGAACGTGAAACCGCTGCTACAGACGTACAGAGTGCGCTGCGGCCGCATGGCAGCGTGTGTGCGTGATTAGGAGACGTCAGACGCTGCTAGTGTGCGGCCTACATAACGTTCAAACAGCCGGATTTCCCTAGAATTGCGTTGGTGAGTACCTGCGACTGTGCGACTGTGGTCGTCTGACCACTTAAGCGTATTCCGTGAAAAAATGCGTGCGCACGCATCGACGTACATTTTGACGGTGGCCGCAGAAAATGCGCTCATCTGTCCCTAGCCTTAGACGGACAAAATGGTTTTGCATTTTAATTTATTTTCCCTGCTACATCCGTCAAAAAATACGTCCGTGAAAAAACAGACTGTGTGGCCACTACCTTGTTGTCAGTCAGAAAGTACGTCCATACTGCACGGACGCACAGTCCGTATAGAATGCGCTCGTCTGACCCTAGCCTAAGTTGTCCCAAGGCACCTACTTTACTTTATATTTCTTCTTAATAATTTGAGTTTAAAAGTCTATAATTTACCATTATGATAAAAAAGCCCTTATTTTCAATATTTAAGATAAAAATTTGCTTTTCAATTAACAGTATTTTTTTTAAAAAAAAGAAGTTTAATGTAAGGCAATAAATATTTCAGCTTCTCACACAGAACAATTCCTAAAAAACGTGAAAGGAATGCTTAGCTAGCGCAGAGGTTTCAGTTTCATATATCAGACTAATCTTTAAAAAAAAAAATATATTGCTTGCACTTTGTTCCAGCACTGACAATTTAATGAAACATTTCACTTTGATATGGTGAAATAACACATGACTTCAAAAAAGAAGTTACAAAGACGCTTCATGCCCGAAAACCACGTGAGGGGGATTTGGAATAATTTAGTTGTTTTAAAATTACAGCTGTTGGATGGAATATTACTTAAGAAAATACCTGTTTTCTGCTGCCAATCTCTATTTCCCATTGTAATTAGTATGTTGATGCTCATGGCATCTAGAACTTTAGACTCTAGGTTTACTCACTTATTCTGTCACGGGGCACCAGATGTTGTAAAGCACACTGTGCCACTCAGTCATAATTAAGTCAGATCTAATATGCATCTGTCAGAAGCTATTGACCCTCAGTGGTGATGTCGAAATAAAAGCTTTGATACTCCAGCAGACGTTTAAGAATTTTTGAAAGGGGAATGTCAAAGGTTTCCATGTTCTGGCAGGATATTAGCTCTTGTGTTTCTAAAAGACAAATGTTTTATGCCTAATCTTAAACAACAATGAAAGCATGATTTTGCAGTTGGGATTTCCAATCCCTTGTATCAATTTACACATGCAAACTAATCAAAGAAATAAAGAATTTCAAAGGGTTAAAATTCATTTGCCCTAATGAAATAATCATTTAGCTGGCTATCAGAGAGGGAAAATATCTTTCATCAGGATGATTTATTTAGCTGGTGTAGCTTAAGTTAATTAATTCGGGGCTGTTCTCATAATTAATATTTATCGCATTTCGCAAGATTTACATAGAGTAATCCATAATGTATCACAGTTAGATTAAAGGAAAACTCTACTCATCCTGACCACTTTATATTTATAAAGTGGTCAGGATGTGAGGAATGCCTCCTTTCTTCCCCCCTTCCTAAGGGTCACAGATCTGGTGAATACAATGTTCTGTGCATTCCGCTAAAATTTGCACCTGCAGTTTACCCTGTAGCATCCCATTTCAGTGTGATATTCCAGGACAGGTGCTGCCTCAGCACCTTGGCCTCGAAGGCAGAGCTAAGCACAGTGATACTCAAGGTAGCACTTCCGTGCCACCACGAGTATCACCTCCTGGAGTCCACAGGTTGGCCAGACGAGGCCACAGCCGGTCGTGCGACCCAGGTGAGGCCATGGCCAGCCGTGTGGCTGAGGCGATGTCATGGTATCTAATTGTGTGCCCCCCAGCCTCAAGGGCCCGGGTGCAGTGGCACTCCCTGGTAGTTCCACCTCCGGCTCCAAATAACCACATTGATTAGCAACTTTTCATAGTGCTTGCTAAGATAATCATAGCGTGAGAAGCTCAACGCATTTCACCAGTAGAGACCAGCTTTTCGAAAACTTAAAAGCTTTATACCTTTGTGAGACCAAAGCCCAAACTACAAAGTTATGAAACATTATTGTCAATTCTCAAAGTGCTCATTCACTTTGTATTAGCTTATTTGCATCTAATCTCAGAATTGAAAGGTTTCAGTGTCCAATCAAGAAATTGATATTGAATTGATCTTGAAAATCAATGTGATATCGCTTCACATGATGAGGTCTAACAAACCACAGCTCACCTCACACTAGTACCAGTTGCCTCACTAAAACTGGATGGTCACGCAATGATGGGAATCCTGAAATTCCCACGCACTTGGCCCTTTGTGAAGATGTCAACACTCTGCCTGCAATACACGGAAGAAGCTTCAAGGAGACTAATCTGTTCTATGCTATCACTAAACCATCAACAGGACAAACAAAGTGCATGAAACTTTCCATTCAATAGCGAATGGTTTAAAAAATGTCCCGTACATTGCACTAGCCAAATTGCTAGCATATATACACTTTAATTCCCTATCAAATAATCCAGTTTATAATAATCCACATTTGGGGTATGACAAGGCACTTTAAAGCAAACAAGGATGCTACTTTGCTAATGAGGACACTGGCAAATTAACCTATAATATTCTTAAGAGGAGCAACTAGGTTTTCTCAAATATTCATTAGAAGAAAGAATCTACTGCCGAAAAACAAAATTGGAAAAGTGACTTCAAGTAAATTACTAACACAATTCTTTCAAATTTGAAAATTATCCTTTTTCAGGATAGTCTTTAATAGGGAATCGGTGCTTAGTATCCATTGCTTGCCTTAATCTTATACTGACATCACTTTTTTTTCAGTAATAAGAAAATTATGCACAGCTCATCATAAATGTGTTCCATTTGGCTCATGAATCATGTCTATTAGATAGGAGATTACAGGATTTCACAGAACAGCTGTTCCTAATTGAGCATTTAATGTCCAGAAAAATCACATAGAAATCATGTTTCATACTTCGGCGCTAGGTGTCTGTCTTAGCTCATTGAAATCTTTTGTCATCGGAATTAAAATACACCGAACTTCTTCACTGTCCTCAAACATAGCTATCAACAAAGTGTTCAAGTCTATGATGCCACCCATAAGAGTCATAAAGAGTAATAAAAATAATTAACCCTTCCCTATCCTAAAAACATGTATACACAATTTTGCATTCATAATAGAAAGGGGAAATTAGAATATTTAAGCACCATTTGAAATCCTTTATCACATCTGACCTGTTAGGGGGTCTGAGTGGAACCATGGAACCTAAATGGTTTGGGGGGTGGCACTTCAGCAAGGACGCAGACGCTTTACCCCGGCTCTGCATTTGATATCTATTGATCACTACCCAAGGGATTCCTAGCAACGAGATATAATAATCAAAGATATTCACCGTTACATGAAGGACCGGAACCCAAAGATGGGAGAGGAAAATCCAGTTGGAAGAACCATGGGATGACAACATTGACTGACATAAAATTAGCTCTACTTTTAATAATCATGCTCAGAATTATTCCAAGCAAAATCTGCCCATGTGAGCAAGTCAGACCAGATGTCCTGGTGCCAAATAGAACTGGTCCGATGACTGGTTAGTTCTCTCAGTCACTCTATTGGTTTAGGGATGGTGTGTTGAAGAAATGGAAAACTGGAAACCAAAGGAGGAAATTAATGCAATTCAAAGTAGAAATAAGCTGGGCCTCTTAGTTGGAAATTTATTTCATGGAGTAGTCATGGAGTGCAAACACCTCTTTTGATAAAATGCTGGGTAATTCTTCAGATGGCAACTTTTCAAAGGTGGTGAAATGGGCCATCTTTGAAGATCAGTGTATGGCCATAAGACTGGATGTGTTGCCCTTAGACATGGGAAGATCTACTATAAAGTCAAAGGAAATGCTAGACACTGGTTTCCCAGGCTGAGGATGCGTTTGCAACAGTCCACAGGGTAGGGTTTGAGAAACCTTAGCCTTTGCATATCTTGTGCAAGCCTCTATGAATTTTTTGATATCTTGTTAACACATAGGGCACCAAAAACATCTTGGAACACTAAGGTCTTGCACACACCTGGATAGTCAGCTGCTTTGTTAGAATGAAACATCGCCCGTATTTTCTTCTGGGACAAATAAGGAAGTTTCCCTAAGGAAGTGTCAGAGGGGGCCTGGTTTTGTGCAGCTTGTATGTCCTTCAGACACAGTGAGGTAGGAATCATATGGGTTGTGTAGCTAATGGCTATTACTTTTCTTTGAGTACGATAGCTGTTGGACCTGCTTTTATGAAACTAAGGGTTGTGAACTAGTGGGATGAAGCCCTAGCTTTGGTATTTTTGGTACCTGGTCTATAAGTCAACAGAAGATTAAATTGTGAGAGAAACAAAGACCAGCATGCTTGTCTGACAGAAAGCTTATTGCCTTGTCCAAAACAGGACATGTGTCCGTTAAAATAACGACTGGAGTAAAAGTACTCTCTACTAAGTGCATCCACTCTTTGACAGCAAGGATAATGGCCAAAAGTTCCCAATCTCCAATTTCATATCTACTATTTGTTCCAGAAAGTTCTTTTTATAAATTTTAACAGGGAAATCTGGGCAGAAGCATTATGTTGTGAGAAGACTGCTCCTAACCCCACCTCCGTGAGAGTGGACGTTCCTTCCACTCTGATACCTGTGTGCCACCTCGCTGAGGACAGTGCGCTCAGCGCTGCAAAGCTCGATCCTCCTATAGAGGATCGCGCTTTGCAGCCCCGAACATGCGTCGTAGCATTTCGAAGGGGAGGCTTTCAGCATGTCCGCTGTAGTGCGCACAATTCGTGCTCGTGCTACAGCATGTGGCTCGCCCCGTCAAAAATGTCACAACGCTGCAACAGGCATCGGAAGGCACGTCAGTACAGGCACACGTAATGCATTTGTCTGACACTGGCTAAAGGGCTTAAACACCACTGGTATATCTCTTCCCAGAAGGATATCAGAAGCAGTAGTCTCAGTAAACGTGGCTAGTTCCGATTTGCAAGACTTCGGTTTCTGATTTACTCTCGACATTCATGTTAAAAGATAACATTTTATTTATTTGATGGTCAGGGTGGAAGCAAATAAAGGAATTTGATAAAGGTGCGATGTTAATGCAGAAAATATCAGTTTTCTTCTCGGGAAGGTATTCTAACACGGCTTTACACATATACCAGCACTAAAATATTTAAAAATTTAAATTTATTTGCTCTGAAAAATTATTTATATTTAAATATATTCTGTTTTTAACCAGTTCCTTTGCATTTAGCCAATTAGCTAAATACACAAATCAAATAAAGCTTTAGCAAATGCTATGAGCTATTTATACTTATTGTTTGGCAAAGTTGTTATTGCCTCCTTATTTGGGGTCCTGGGATGAGTTATCTCCTGTGTTAGATTTTTCATTTTAGAGATAAAAAAGTGAAAATAATTTTCTATATTTCCCACGTGTCCCTGACTTGCTCAGTCCTGCGCCTTGATATGTCTTGAGATGTCTTCCAGAAAAGTAAAATGAACCAATGTTCAACGGTCAGATACTGATCTGGGAAATTTCAAACTCTGGCTTCAAGGATACAATGTTCATGTTATATCATTTTAAAAAAATGTGTCTATCCCACAAATGCATTCATTTATTTATTAGGTTAAATTACCATTCAAGTTAGCATTTATTTTTAGCCATCAATTTAAGTTCATTTGTTTGAAATAAAATTTTCCACCCAATTTGTTAACATTCCTTTTGTATCTGCTGGTAGGAATACTGACCTGCCTCCTGTATGTATTGTAGAATTGTCCTGTCTTTACCCATTACACCTTGTACAGCGCTGCGGAATGTGTTGGCACTTAATAAATAATAATAATAATTTATTAGTGAGCTGGTAATGCATCACTTGTTAAAACTAACGGCCCCCGTCCTATTCAAAACGAGCAGCAAACGCCTGTTGTGGCTCAGCTGCCAGGCTGCCTAATGTACATTTGCACTTCAGATGCTTTGTATAGGAAGGGCAAATGCTGAGGCAGTGGAAGAATAATAAAGCAATTCCATGGTCGATGTTATTCTTGCTTGCAAGCTGTATTGGGAAAAAAAAATATTTACTGGCTGCCAAAACCTGGTGTGAAGTGATTTTGCATCACGTATAGAAAGAAAACAGCAAAACATTTATCCCACGACAGAGGATGGTGCCTCCTCTAAAGCCTTGTTCACACCAAATGCAGAGCAGATCTGCTCAGGTATCTGCACATGCTCGCTAGTCTTTTAGACGCTTTTTGACGCGTTTTAGATGCGTTTGTGACGCGTTTTTTTTTTTTTTGGAAGCTAACAATGCTATGAGGTCATTTCCTTTTACCACTGACCTTTCATTAGCTGTTCTGATTATTTCCTGATTCCTCTGACCTTACATTGCGTTGCGTTTTTGACGCGTTTTTGATGCGTTCCAGAGCAGGTAAAATAGGGCTTGCTGCAGTTTTTTCACCTGCTCTGGAACTGAACGCTGCAATGTGAACTAGAGCAAAAAAATACCATTGGAATACATTGGACACAGTTTTGAGCCGGTCTGCAACTGCTCTTCTCTGCACCTGCTCCGCACTTGGTGTGAACAAGGCCTAACTGTAGACCAAAAGAGGCAGAGAAGAAATAGATGCCCATTGGCCCTTGTGCCCGCCCTCCATGGAGTGTCTGGTTCGTAAATGAGTTGATACTAAGAAGCTAGTAATACATAATGGTCATTTCGTTATACGTGTAGAATAATTGCTGTAGACATCTTGTCACAGTTCCCAGATCCCACCACGCAGTACTTAACGCCCCACACTCCACAGAACCCAGAAGCTACCAACAGAGTAGCCGTGGAAGATCTAACTGTCTGGTCCTTAGAATTGGCCAGGTAAACTAGCTAGACAGAAAGGGTTAACAACACGGGGAGTAGTCAGCCGAGCCAGAATCAGGAATACAGAGTTCAGAATGGTCAAATGGAATAGCCGGGTCGATATCAGAGCAGTAGCGTAGTACAAGAAAATGCTCTAGGGCAACAGAAGGCAGAATAGTCAGAAACAAGCAGAGGTCAATAACGGGTTAATTCAATATAGCAGTCAGGTACAAGGAGCTCAGGTATGGATAACCATGATCTGGCAACTGCTGAGAATACACTGAGGGTTTTTAAAGACCTTCACCAGGCCACGCCCCCCACTCAAGCCGCGCCTCTTGCAACCACCTCCCTGCCTGTCTCCATTTAAACCGGGCTTTGGTCAGCGAGCAGCATCAGACTTGCTGCCCTCAAGCACACAGGTAGGACTGGAAGCTCCCAACGTTACACATCTAAAGTAAATGCTCAATTGTGATTTTCTGCAAATACAGTATAAAGAGATGTAATGTTTTTTTTTGACTAACCGTCAGTGGAGTGCACAGGCCGAGTAGAGGGTTGTCCTGTAGGACACCTTAATAGTCCCAATAAAGGGCTCTATTACAATCCTAGCGTTAAAATGCGGACGCAAGGGAGAAAAAACTGCGCCCGCAGTTTTCCCTCTTGCGCCCGCGTTTTAACGCTGGATTACAATGCAGGTGCAAAAAATGCTGCCTGCATTGTTTCCGTGCGGTAACCCCCACGATGCTTGCAGCAGCGCTAAGTGCCGCCGCGAGCATCCACTCGATGGAGACCATAGGACTCCATTGAGTTTTCTCATGCTGGTCACATGACCAGCCGGGTCTCGCCTTGCAAGATCTGGCCGGTCGGCGTAGTGAGACTTTTCCCCCCAGTCTTTCCCTGCTCCCGCCGGACGGAGGAGGCGGTCGGAGCCGCGATCCTCGCCACGGGACAGGAGGTGAGTATAGCATTAATTTTTTTATTTTTCTGGACGGATTCTGCAGAAACGGAATCTGTTAACACCAAGTCCTGGTTAACTTTTTGCTAACCACAGCCAGACATTAGTTCTCTAGTAGATTGTAATCCTAACACTGATTAACACTTTGCGTTCCCATGTTAAGCATAGGGAGCACAATGTACAGTAACCTCGCACTGAAAAGCACAAGGTACCAAACGCAAACGGATTACTTAACACGTTTGCGTTTGGATTGTAATATGCGCCCCAAAGTCTTTAGTACATCTGCTGCCTGGCCAAAATAAAAGTCAGCACCTGCTGTACAAGCCTGCTCTGATCTGGGGTTTCTGCAGTTGGTCAGGTCTAGGTTAGGCAAGGTTATGTGCTCAAAAAATGAGGTCATGTGACTCCCTAAATATACTGAATGAGCAGGTTTTTCCATCAATGGATTTTTCTTACCTGATGGCACAGCGGGCATATTCCAAGATGACAATGCCAGGATTCAGCCAGCTCAAATTGTGCAAGAGTGGTTCATGGAGAATGAGAGATAATTTTCAGACATGGATTGGCCACCGCACAGTCCACACCTTAACCCCATTGAGAATCTTTGGGATAATGTGCTGGAGAAGACTTTACGCAGCACTGCGACTCTCCCATCATCAATACAAGATCTTGGCCACAAATTAATGCAACTCTGGGCAGAAATAAATGTTTTGACATTGCATGAGCTTATAAAACGTGTGTCCCGAGAATCCATAACCTTCTACAAAGAGGCCCCACCAGCTATATACCACTATGGTAGTTTCTGACAAAATCACCGATATTTGAGAATTCTAAATTATTTACAGAAATATTTCTGGATTGTAGTTTAATTCTCTACAAACAGACCAATTGGTATAAACAAGATTTTAGGGCCAGGCTATTTTCAAAGTATTAAAAAGAAGATTTGGATTCGGAAACATTTTACATTCTGTAACGTATGAAATCATACATTATTATGGCCGACAAATTTTTAGTTTACTGGCCTATTCAGTATGGAATGCCTGGAATGTTTTCGCCTGCTTCAATTCCAAGGAAGCACATGGATTACACGAGATTGCACAATGATATATCAATTACATACTTCGTTTTCTTAAATTGCCTGAGATTTTCAGGCTATTGATCAAGTTAAATAGATTTTAATTCCTGAAGTCTTTTAATGACTAAGGCCTGCATAAAAATAATGTATAATAATCCTTATCCTTATGCACTAATCCTGGTTGAAATCGTAATACTTTAACCCTCGTCTAGAGTGCCCTAATGGTATGTCTTCATTGGTTGGTTAGTAAACATGGGCTACTCATTCTGTTTGATGTTGCATTTCAGACTATTGTGGCTTGATATTTCGCAATATATAATAATACTTAAAACCTGAACCATGATGAAAATTACACAATATACTTTCACCACTGATATACTGGGGTTATGCACAAAAATAATTCTAATTTATTATCATTATCGTCATTTGCATAGCTTAAACAGTTTCTGCAGCGATTTGCAATACAGATGGAAAAATGAAGACAATGATAAACCAGAGACATGAGGTGTAGATGGTCCTGCTCAAAGGAGCTTACAATTTAAGGCAGTGTTTTCCAACCTTGGTCCTTAGTCCCCCAAACAGGCCAGGTTTGCCAGATATGTGAATCACAGCACAGGTGATATGATTTGCTTCTCAGTGATTGCAGGATTCAGTCTGTATTTCCTCAAGAGAATCCTTAAAATCTGCCCTGTTTGGGGTACATGAGGACCAGGGTTGAGAAACACTGACCTAAAGGACATAAAAAAAAATGATGAGGGGGACTCAATATATTATTGTATAGATCTCATTCTGGGATGATTTCTACCACTAGACTCTACTATTGGAAGGGATACACAATTATTATTATTATTATTATTCTTTATTTATAAAGCTCCAGCATATTCCGCAGCGCTGAATAATAGGCCCATTATAGACAGGGTTACAATACATTGAACAACAATTGACAAACAGTACAGGAGGAGATGAGGGCCCTATTCCCATAGGAACTCACAATTTAGAAACACGCCACTATCTCATAATCAGTGTATCGTCTGAATGCCTTTCAAGCGCACAAAGGCGACATCTGTCATTCTGGGTTGTCGTTATCAGGATATGTTTTAAAAGCAACCCATCACGGGCCACATTACATTCTTAACGCAAACGTTAATGCTCACTTGCGTGAGCATTAACGTTTGCTGCGGTGTTTACCGCATATTACAATCCACACGCAAACGGGTTAAGTAACCTGTTTGCATTTGGTACCTTGCGCCTTTCAGCCGAGGTTACTGTACTTTGTGCTCCCTATGCTTAACATGGGGAGCGCAAAGTGTTAATCAGCGTTAGGATTACAATCTACTAGCGCTGATTAACGTCTGGTTGTGGTTAGCAAAAGGTTAACCACAGCCAGGACTTGGTGTTAACACCATCCAGAAAAATACCCACCTCCTGTCCCTCGGCGAGGACCGCCTCCTCCATCCAGCGGGACCAGGGAATGACTGCGGGAAAAAGTCCCGCCAGTCTCTCCCTGCATATCACTACACCGACCGGCCGGATCTCGCGATGTGACCAGCAGGGGGAAACTCAATGGAGTCCTATGGACTCCATCGAGTGGATGCTCGCGGCTGCGCTCAACGCTGCCGCGAGCACCTGGGGCTTTGCGCCCGCAAACAATGCAGGCAGCCTGCATTGTAATCCAGTGTTAAAACGCGGGCGCAAGGGGGAAAACTGCAGGCGCAGTTTTTCCTCCCTTGCGCCCGCTTTCTAACACTAGGATTGTAATAGAGCTCCACGTTTTTACAGAAGTTGGGGTACGCCCATCATGAAAAATAAGTGAAATAACAGAGTAATGTAATGAGATACACTAAACATGCTACATTCATAATCAACATGCTAATAGTATTCCACCTGAGATTATTCATAGTTTTCAGCGAAGGTATTCCAGAAGAAACATGTCCCGGCATTGGTTTTAATCTGATACACCTACAGGGTTATTCAAAGAGAATCGAAAAGTCACTGCACGTTCGGTGAGTTTTCGTTCTCTTCAATTCGGTGCGATTTGGCGATCCCATTTCGGCGACCCTGCGGTGTATTCAGCAAGCACCACAGGGCCGTTGTAGTGCAGGGAAAAGCAGGGAAAAGCTGCCGAACACTCACCACAAAACCCGGCGAACACTCACCGAAACCCGCAAAAACATCTGGATTAACCCCTCCGAACATGCTGGAGAAACCCGAGCAGCCGCCGGAAAAAGCTGACACCGCAGACGAATGGAGTGAACAAAAAAAAACAGTACGCTTGAATGTTTAAAAAGTGAAACACTGTTTGCAAAGAAACTACAGAACGAAAAGGTCTGAAATTTATACATAAGATCTAATGAATGATAATAAAAAGGGCTGTTACAGAAAATGAAAAAAAATATTTCTTTAAAAAAAAATGCCTAAAGTATCCTAAACAAATCCATAAATAAAGAGACTTTTTACTGCAGAATATTATAATAAACGGTTTATTAGATATTGAATTAAAACGGGAATATTTTTAACATTGAAGCCTATGGGATTTGCCTGAATAAACCTGTCGAATGAAACCACCGAATGGCAGGGCATTTCGGCAACTTTTCCCTGCTGTTTTGTGTTCTCTGAATAGCCTAAGCATTGCTTCTCTATGGGGATTTCACTGCCCTCGAACAGGCACCGTATGTGCAGGCAATTCGCCAGGATTTGGCGAACTGCCTCCTCTCTGAATAGCCGAATGGCCAGGAAAGGTAACCATATGCTGAATTTCACTGTTCGGTTACCTTTCACCACAATTCGGATCTCTTTGAATAACCCTGCTAGTGTTGTATCCATTACAATCAAGTCTATTCACTAAAGGGTGAAACTCAGAAGAATTGGCAGTAGAAGAGAACAATCTAGACCAAATAGTCAATTTGGAAAGTGAGATAAATGGGAGAATATTTCTGGTTTGGCTATTTTGACCTCGATTTTTCACTTCTCCTGCAAATTCTCCTGAGTTTCACCTTTTACTGAATAGACCTGAATGTTTTCCAGTGGACTTGGAGTACAAAATATGTCCCATGCTCCTGTAAGAGTAGAAAAAAAATAATTTGTTGATGCACTTCACATGAGAAAAGACTATTGTGCTATGCTGAGCCGCAAGCAGTGTGTGGTGGTAGAGTTCCTGTTTCATGAAATGACTCGGTGTCCGGACCCAAGCCGTTGACTGCACTGCGGTGTCTGCACTGTGCTGTGTCTGCTGGGTATGAAAGCTGAGGACTAGGCTTGTGCACCGATTCTTTTTTCGGTTCGATTCTGTTCGATTTTTCGGATTTTTAAACGTTTCGATTCGGCTCGTTTCGACCGATTTCTGTTTCGATTCGGTCCGCTCGATTAGTTTTTCGTGTACATTTTTTTTCCGAATATCGACCATTTTTCGTATTTTCGTGTCACTTAGCTTGTTTTT
The DNA here is from genome assembly GCA_009667805.1 of Leptobrachium leishanense. Taxonomy (NCBI): domain Eukaryota; kingdom Metazoa; phylum Chordata; class Amphibia; order Anura; family Megophryidae; genus Leptobrachium; species Leptobrachium leishanense. The sequence continues at coordinate 496,805,927 of CM019063.1, read as the reverse complement.
TGTATCGACTTTTTCGTGATTTCGGAAATTTTCGTTTTTCGGAATTGTACATGTTTTCGGAATATCGATCATTTTTCGTATTTTCGTGTCACTTAGCTCGTGTTTTGTATCGACTTTTTGTAATTTCGGAAATTTTCGTTTTTTCGGAATGTCTGTTCTCCTCGTTTCAAAGCAATAAATTTCGATTTGACACATTTCAAGTTCATTCGAAAATTCCGAAAATATTTCGTTTCGGCTCGGAAAACTTTTCGGATCTGCCATTTTCGGATCTAAAAATTTTCGGAAATTCGGCCGTATCCAAAAACACGAATCGGGAAATTTCGTGAAAATTCCGAAATTCCGAAACCCGAAACGCACATCCCTACTGAGGACTACAACATGTACACATTCAGTAACTTGGCTCTCACATAGACCTGACACAAGAGCATTAATTTATATGTATGACAGCTGTAATGCAATACACATTCCATTAGATCTCACTAAGAATGCATTAGTAGGTTGTGCTGGTCCCCCAACCAGCATAATAACTTATCGTTTTTATTTTTTGATGACGGCAGATCCCATTCTGGATCTCTAGTGGATGTATTTGTGCCTTAATAACTTTTCAGTGGAAGAATGGCACCATGATATACATGTATAAAACATAAACACAATAACATACACACAGCATAAAACTATCCCTCTGTATGACGCTGCAGACGTATTTACTAATATACATTTTATGTTTATTTGGGGGGGCGGATTGTGTTATTATTTTATTTTTGGGGTCTGGAGAAATAGCGCCTTCATAGATGTTGCATATAACTCATCAGAGAGTTTATAAGTTCTGTCAAGGTCACTCCATTTAGAGGATTGCTTTATTAGAGTCTGGCCTAACTCCAGTTCCATTTATACAAACTTAAATTGCAACGGTATAAATCGAAGTTGGCAAAATAGCATCCAACTAAAAAGAAAAAAATTCCACACTTAATACGTGCCCATAAATCAAACACATGTATCAACTTTGTTTATTGCCATGGCTAGCAACAAAAATTTAATAACAGTATTTTTTAATAAAAAATTTAAATCAATTTAAATGACTGCAAATTGAGGTAACGCAAGTAAAGATTTAGGGTTGTGGTTCCATGATCCATGTTACAGGGCAGCTCACAAATATCACCCGATGCATAAGAAAATATTATCCATACTTTTGAATTCATTAGCTCAGAATAATGCGGAAAGTGTCCCTAGACAGGTTCACAGACAAAAATTTGGGGTTTTTTCTGCAAATTTAAATGTCTTTTTGTAAATTTAAAAATGTCTATAATTTTGGTGGTGTGCGTATTTTTTTCCCTCACACCTCCTCTATATCTCACTCTATACCACTACCTTCCTCTATACCAGTGTTTCTCAAACCTCTTCTCGGGAACCCCAACCAGGCCAGGTTTTCCAGATATCTGAAGCACAGCACATGACACGTGATATGATTCGCTGCTCAGTGATTGCAGGATTCAGTCTGCATTTCCCCAAGGTGATCTGCAAAATCTGAACTGGTTGGGGGTCTCGAAGACAGGTTTGAGAAACACTGCTCTATGCCACCCTCTACCTCCTCCAACACCCCTCTATACCTCTAAATGATAGGGTTCGGAATAGGATTACTTCTAGGGTTGGGTTACTGTTAGTTTTACTGGTTCTGTTTGTGTTAGTATTAGGGTTACTGTTAGGGTTATAGTTTCTGTTCCTACTTGGGTTAGAGCTAGGGATAGGATTGAAGTTACTTCTATGATTGGGTTACTGTGATGCTTGTGGGTTCTGTTTGTGTTCGGATTACGGATACTGTTAGAGTTACAGTTATGGTTTCTTCTTGGGTTAGCGCTAGGGTGAGCATTAGGTCTAGGGTTTGTATTAGGGATTAGGGTTACTTCTAGAGTTGGGTTACTGAGAGGGTTACCGTTAGACTTACTGGTTCTGTTTGTGTTACAATTAGGGTTATGAATAGGGTTACAGTTTTGGTTTCTGCTTGGGTTAGGGCTTGGACTAGGGCTAGGATTAGCATTAGGGCTAGGGTTAGGTCTACGGTTAGGATTAAAGTTACTGATAGGGTTACTGTTAGATTTACTGGTTCTGTTTGTGTTGAGATTACAGTTACAGTTTCAGTTTCTGCTTGGGCTAGGTTTAGGGCTGCCATAGAATCTATCGTAATACTATGGTTATAAAGAACACCCGGCTGGGTGGAGTGGAGGTAACATCACTGCTCTACGTGGAGAGAGCCTGTGGAGTCATGGGTTCGATCCCAGCGAGCAACCTCTCCAGTAAGTGTCCTTGGCAAGACACCTAATGGTACATGCTCGCCACCCAGGACATACTTGAAAACGAGAGAAATCTCAATGTATCCTTCCTGGTAAAATCCTTTCACAAAAAAACCAACAAAAAACAGCAGAAATGGTAGTTTCACTCAGAGGTACTACTATACCTTCTCAAACAGAATGGGGGTAACCCTTAACTGGCAGGTATATTCAAAGAAAGGTGAAACTCAGGAGAATGACTGGAGAAGTGAAAATTCTAGGTCAAAATAACCAAACCAGAAAAATACTCCCATTTATCTCACTTTCCAAATTGGCTATTTGGTCTAGATTGTTCTCTTCTCCTGCCAGTTCTCACCTTTCTCTGAATAACCCTGTAGATATAATATTCGTAGAGGACGGGACAGAATGTGCAAACAGTGTACACACGGGATGGGTAAAAAAAGTGTTAGTAAGGCTAGGGTCAGACAAGCGCGTTTTCTACGGACTGTGTGTCCATGCAGTACGGACATACTTTTTGACAGAAGACGCAGTAGTGGCCACACAGTCCGTTTTTGTAACTGACATTTTTCACGGATGTAGGAGGGGAAAAGAAATTAAAATGAAAACAACATTTTGTCCGTCAAAAATGCTGGTCGTATAAATGCAGTCCGTCTGACCACGTTCCATCACTCACACACAAAGCTATGCGGACGTTGCGGACGTGGCGCACTCCGCACGTCCGTCCTAGCGGTTTGACGTTCTTGCTAAACTGCGTCCATTTGCCACATCCGTAGTGCGTCCGCACTTCCGTGCGGACGTACTTTGTGTGTGGGCCTTCATTGGTCATGATTATCTGCTACCACGGACGTACTAAAGTGCGGCTACATGGACGTTAACACTGCGCTCATCTGACCCCAGCCTTAAACTTAGCTTTTACTAGATCCTTAAAACAAAATCAAGTCACAAGTAAACAGGCAATGCCACCTAACACAACGACAGACAAAAGACAAGTAAAAAATGTGTATAAAACTCTGAAGATGTAAGCTATCTATACATGAACTAATCTGCCCCTTAAGGATCCTTGGGATGGTCCTTATATAAATCCCTATTGAGTATCCTCTACGAACATTAGTACATGTACTACGAACATAAAGTCCTTTAAACGGTGAAATATTCCATGCTTTTATTTCCGCATCCGAGAAATCAAAGAACATAGACCATTCAAACCAACCTTTGGTTTAGCATTCCTCTCCCATCTCTGTAGTAGCACCAACCCGTGCTTCTCATTCTAATCTTTCCCCTGTGTGGGAATCCTTCTCACCTAGTGCCCTAGCAGTAGCTATTTATCCCCTTAATTGCAGGGACACCTGCAACAAAACAAAAACACCAGACCTCCTGGGGGTTAATGCCGAAACCTTAAAACAAAATAAAGGGGAATACACAGTGCCATCCATGCACTACATCACATATCCCTCCCCCCAGCTCAGACCCATGGGATGTGCGGCCTTAGACTACAGACAGTGTGACCTATTGGACAGTGGAACCAATGACAGTTCCAGCTCTTCTCTGTGAAACCATTGATGTTTCACTTTATAAACTAGAAACCACAGTTTGCCACAATTGACTGTCTCAATAAGTACTTTCCCATACTCCCTGGCTATAGGCCAAGTGGAGTTCTTCCATGGCTGAGAAACCTGAGGGTGGTCTCGCACGATCACTACATCAGACATTAACACAGGTACTACATCCACATCACATTTCCCATTCTCTGCAAGCATATGTACTTCCACTCTGGGGTAGGAGTGGGTGTCCCCATGTATGCATGCATTGTTACACATTTCCCCAAAATCCAGCTTTTCTGGCTGGAGCAGAGCAATCTATCCCAAGGTAGCCTTACTCCCCAAACCAAGGAGTGCTTGACCACTTTCAGTCTTTAAACCATTGACCGAAACAGTCCTTGTTACGTCACACAATGCTGAACAAGTTAATACAGTCTCATGCAGGGTTCTGGCTCCCATATTACGCTGCATGGGCTTATCACCCTCTGGACATTCTTGAGCTTCAGGTTCGGGTTCATGTACTTTGAAACATTGTATTAGTTCCTTGGTCTGTTCCAGCAGCAGTTGTGGAACCTCTTGGCATCTTTCACCATAAGTATCATATTGATCTATGCTGGGTACAGGGCTTTGTCCATGGTCTCCAGCTTTCCCATTTGCCTGGATATTAGGAGTTGTGAGCTTAGGCTCCAGCTCATTTTTGTGCAACTCCTAAGCAACATATTTCTCAACTGGACACATATTTTCTGTATCCTTTGGGTCCCCTTGGCTGACCCACTGTTCAGGAGGCCAATTTTCTCTGGCAGTGACCATCTGCAATGTTGTGAGATCAGCCTCCACATTATCTGTCTCAGTCAGTTCATGCAAGTAATCAGCTGCTTGACTACATTGCCCATAATCCACAGAGCTCCCTCCAGAGGGCAATAAGACTTGCAACACATCTATAAGGGCCGCTCGCTTCCTGCTGAGCTCTCCTCACATTTTCAACTTGTGCCGCCAATATACAATTTGCTTCCTGTTGGGCAGCAGTTGCCTGCATCGAGGCTTTTAAAAGCTCCTCCATCACAACTTCCAATGAGGGGAGAAATGAGCCTCTACAGGAAGTCTGTTTAAACGTGCAAGGAATACACTTTTTTCTTTGCTGCAAAACTGTGCTTATTAAGCCTTCAGTTGTTCACCACACAGTTTCAACAGGCACTTTTCAACCTTCTATCCCTACAGACTTCTTCTGCGCTATGCCCGCATTCTCCACCATATGTCACAGGGGGCGCTAAACCGCGTTCCTCTAGGGCAAATTATGACACACAAAGTCCTTTAAACGGTGAAATATTCCATGCTTTTATTTCAGCATCTGAGAAATCAAAGAACATAGACCATTCAAACCAACCTTTGGTTTTGCATTCCTCTCCCATCTCTGTAGTAGCACCAACCCGTGCTTCTTATTCTAATCTTTCCACTGTGTGGGAATCCTTCTCATCTAGTGCCCTCCCTCAAGCAGGAGCTATTTATCCCCTTAATTGCAGGGACACCTGCAGCAAAACAAAAACACCAGACCTCCTGGGGGTTAATGCTTAAACCTTAAAACAAAATACAGAGGAATACACAGTGCCATCCATGCACTACATCACAGTTACTGAGAGGGTTACTGTTAGACTTACTGGTTCTGTTTGTGTTTGGGTTATTTCAGTTACTGTTCATTCATGTATTAGGGTTCGGGCTATGGTTAGTATTAGTATTGCATAAGGACTGTAATTATTTAAAGTTTGAAAAATGATTCTGAATTGATTCGAAAAAATTTGGATTGATTCAGAAACATTTCATTTTTTGTTGATATTGGCATGTCGGTGATATGGAATTGTGGATGCTCTCGAGTTGCAGAAAAGCCGCATTATGCATTATGTGCTAAAGAGGATATTGTGTAACGATCGTGACTGTGTGTGTGTACTTGGGTGTATTTTGGTGCTAGTGAAGAGTAATGTATAGCATTTAACATGGATAAATCTGCAGAGTATATTATGGTCCCACTCAGTGACCATACAAGTGAATAGAACAGTCGCTGTCTATTTATACAAAGCACAAGTATAACAGTGGTGAAGATCAAATATGGAGGAACATTTATTTAATGCACCTTTTATTACACATATGACCTGATCTTATTGTATACAATGTAACTTTTCATCTAGAGTTAATGCTGGTAAAATTGTCCGCACATGTATACGCTTGACACTAATCCTACATTTATTTATCCAACACGTTTGTCTCTTTGTTCCCAGTATCGAAATTCTTTAATTTTCTGTAATTGGAATCACGGGGATAATTGCAAGCACAAGGGCTTTACTCTTATAAAGACTCTGAACCTGCAGTTTGGCATGCTCTGGAAAAGTCAGAAGTATCTCATTTCTGAATACCTGTAAATAGCCATCCAATATCTACCATGCTATGAGCCGACAGCGATTCAAATCTAAAGAACTAAATCATCCACATATCTTTTGTCAAGCTACTTATGATCCTCGGTCTTTAACTGGCAGGCGTATAATAATCAGTTATGGAATTATGTCTCATATATATATATATAAATATATATAAGAGGTATCGGTAAAAAAGTTTGTACTCCTCCTAAATAAGCAAATATGGTGGGTGTGTCTGAGATAAGATAAGATCTAAGAACCGAAACAATACTTTGTCTTTTGTTGTTTTTTTGAATAAATATCACATATCCTGCACTCACTCTTGAGACATCATCCTTATGGGTATATGTTGCACTAAGATAAATAATACAATATACAGAAAAGAGCACTCCATATCAGAAATCATACAGGGTTATTCAAAGAGATCCGAATGGCTGCCGAAAGGGAACCGAACGCTGACAATTCGTTCGGTTACCTTTCCTGGCCATTCGGCTAGCCAGAGAGTAGGCAATTCGTCAAATCCTGGCAAATTGCCTGCACATACAGTGCCTGTTCGGTGCCTGTTCGAAGGCAGTGAATCCCCATAAAAAAGCAATGCTTCGGCTATTCAGAGAGCACAAACCAGCAGTGAAAAGTTCCCGAAATGCCCTGCCATTCGGTGGTTTAATTCGGAAGGTTTATTCAGGCGAATCCCATAGGCTTCAATGTTAAAAATATTCCCATTTTAATGCAATATCTAATAAACCATTGATTATAATATTCTGCAGTAAAGAGTCTCTTTATTTATAGATTTTGTAGGATATTTTAAGCATTTTTCGGGATTTTTTGTTTTTTAAAAAAAAATCTGATTTTTTTTTAACTTTACTTATTTTTTCTGTAACAGCCCTTTTTATTAGCATTCCCTGGACCTCATATGTAAATTTCAGACATTTTCGCTCAGTAGTTTCTTTGCAAACAGCAGTTCACTTTTCAAACATTCAAGTGAATTGTTTTTTTCATTTATTCGCTGCATTCGTCTGCGGTGTTGGGTTTTTCCGGCAGCTGCGCAGCGTGTGATCGGCTCCTGCTCGATGTTTTCCGGCGTTTTCGGCAGGGTTAATCCAGATGTTTTTGCATGTTTCGGTGTGCGTTCGCCCTCGTTTTGCGTTGAGTTTTCGGCGGGTTTGCAGCGACTTTTCCCTGCATTTCGGCGGCCCTGTGGTGCTTGCTGAATACACTGCAGGGTCGCCAAAATGGGATTGCCAAATCGAACCGAATCGAAGAGAATGAAAAGTCACCGAACGTGCAGTGACTTTTCGATTCTTTTTGAATTACCCTGATAGTCTTCCAACGATTCCATTTTAAAGATTTAAGATTTTCAAAAATGCTCAAATACTTAACTTAGGGGAAAAATGATGGGAGTTTAGTTCACAATATATGATCACAGTTTGCTTAACCCCTTAGTGACTGGGCGGTTTTACACAAATCCGTCCTTTAGTGTTGTTTTTACGTTTCTGCGCTGTAAGTGTTTAGGTCAAATTTTCCTCTTACTCGTTTATTTAACCCACACATATTATACACCCTTTTTCCCGCAATTAAATGGACTTTCTAGAAATACCATTATTTCCATCATATCGAATAATTTACTATAAAAAAATATGAAATATGATGAAAAAAATGGTAAAAACACACTTTTTTGTAATTTGATCCCCCAAAATCTACAACCAGCAAAAAAGACCCCGGCTAAATAGTTTCAAAATTTTGTCCCGAGACTAGAAATACCCAATTTTTATATGTGTTTGCTTTTTAACCCCTTCACTGCTGAGCTAGTTCATCTATGTGCGCTGCGCTCATTCTGACCATTTTGTGCTAATTATTTTGAGATGACAGCCTAGGTCCTATTTAATTAAACCCCCCCAGACAAAAAAACTTTAAAAAAAATATTTTTTTATTTTATTTAATTTTTTTATTATTTTCTATTTTTTTATTAAACCAAACCTGGTCATATTTGGTATCATTGGAAAGGCCATGATCAGGCCTTTCAAATGATGTCAAATATGACCATCTAGCTGCCATGGATCGGGAGATAGGGGGATCCTTAGGATCCCCTTATCTCTACATGGCAGCTAGATGGTTAACTGGCCCACTGACATCCTCACACATATGGTGAGGTTGTCAGTGGGTGGGGGAGGGAGCTGGAGGCTTGGCTGACATCCAAGATGTCAGCCCTATCCAGGTTCGAATCGCGTTTTGGCGCCAATTAGCACCGAAACGCGATTCGGCGGCGATATGGTTAATGCTATACACTGCTGAAAAGGGGAGACTCTCCCCTTTCCAGCAGTGCACAAAACATGTCCCTAGCTTCAATGGTTGGGGAGATAGAGGGCTCTGAAGGAGCCCACCCTCCATTGATTTGAAAGGGGGCACCTGCTGATGACGTCACCACGCAGCGTGGCGACGTCGTCAACCTCGCCGGCCCATGTAAATCACATGGGCAGGCTTCCTCCCTGCCAGATCGCCGAGGGATCCAGCGAGGGATGTAAGTATCGGGCGGGAGGGGGGTTAGGCACCGCTGACGTACCCTGTACGTCCGCGGGTCTAAGGGAGACCCGTGGACAGGACGTACAGGGTACGTCAGCGGTCCTTAAGGGGTTAAAGGCACCCACTACACGTCCTGATCACATTATCTTTTTGCAGTCTGAAGTGCCCCCCCCCTTCCTGCCTGCTTTTCGTTTCCTACGTTTCATTAACTTACTGGTGGGGTTGGACTAGGCCTTGGTTTTGAACCACTCCCTGTCACAGGCGCATCATTGATGATCTATATAGAGCTGCAGGAAAATGTCACTTGTAATAGAATTAATCTAAGAACAATCATTAGGTTAGGGCAGAAAAGGTGCAGTCTAAATGGCTAGCATTGATGCTGTGGCGGGTTTATACAATGAATGATTTTGCAACCAAACTCCCATTGTTTTTTTCTTAAACCATTAAAAAGGAATGGTCTGAATTCAAAAATGTATATATAAAATCACCAGAGTATAGCAGTGCGTAGTGATACCTTTTTTATTGGACTATCGTTACATTTAAAAGACAAGCTTTCGAGGGTACTGTATAACCTCTCTTGTTCAGGTCTGGAAGCTACACTCAGCAAAATCATAGAATTGAACAATAAGCGGCTGAGCAGGAGCCGGTTTAAACCTGTCGAACTGAACCACCAAAAACCTGGGCATTTCGCCAACATTTCGGTGCAATTCTGTATTCTCCATATAGATTAACCATTACTTCCCTATGGGACATTTTCACTGCCGTCGAAGATCGCCGAATTGCGGTGATCTGAGGCAAACTGCACCGTATTTAATTGGCAATATGATGGGATACATTGACGGTGTTAATAGTCTTAAGCAATTTATGGCCATATATTGTGAACAAAATTCCCATAATTTTTTAACAGGGCCTAGGGTTAGACAATTTGAAAAATATTAAATGGGTTGAGGACTGTTGAAATGCTGAAAAGGTTAAGAGTTGTTAGAATCAGCTAGGGGTTAAATTTTGGTAAAATCTTTGGGCTCTATTACATTCTACGGCAAATTCGTATGCGCAGCGCAATTTTTTTGCACGCAGCATTAAACGTTAACGTGCGTAAATTAACGCTGGTATTACGATCCGAATGCCTTTTTTTCACCCGTCAAAAAATATTGTGCGTAAAAAAGACACGCAAAAACGCTGGCGGATTAACGTTGCGCGCAGAAATCTGTGTGCAGACTGTTTTTTCACGCCATTCAGCCAATCTGAATTAAGAACCACAATTGTCTCCCGTTCGGTTTTTGCGCCTGCCAAAATCAATCTGAGTATATATGCTGCAGAAATAATAAAAACACGCACAACCACTCAATTTTATTGTTTGGGCATGTGTAGAATGTGTAACTATACTGTGCTGTATTTTTTTTTCCGTGCTGGTGTATTTGGTTTTGGCCAGGATGTTCAGATTTGCAGTTACCACCAGCTTTTAAAAGACGTTAAAATTATGCACGCAAACGTCGTTCGTAAAAATTTGCGCATAGATTGTAATACCATCCGCGTACCAGCGCACAAACGCATTGGCGCTCACAATGTTAAGTATGGGATGCGCGCACGAACTTGCATTCGTGCAGGGTCACTCGGGTTAGACGTTAACGCGCATCGTTCGCGCGGACGTCGTAATACGACGTTCAGCGCGAAGGGTTTTGCCCCTCGCGCTAATGCGTTTTTGTGCACGCGCACATTTTTGCGCGAAGATTGTAATAGAGCCCTTTATGTTTGAATATATAGGCTACAGTTATAATCTTTGCGTTTGTTGGCTGGAGTGCTCTCCTGCTGGTGAGCTGTGTATAGATATCTATAGTCCATATCGTTTAATTAATAAAGAAATGTGGGGGGGGGTAAAAAACTTATAGAACTGTAGTTACAGAAAAAATTACAAAGATATATAATAAATGCAATTTATGTAGATATGGAATTAAGTTAATACACGCAGAACATTTTTAAATATATATTATTGATAAATTTGATACGAATGTCCAACAAACTACCTATATAATATTTCAATATTTTTTGCACCAAATATTGTATTCTTAACAACTTAAGGAAACATTCAGAGTCGTCTTTATGGGTATGAATTTCAAGCCCGAGCTTCTTTCCCAATCACTACTTGTCACCTTCAATCCAAAGAAGAAGTAATCTCAATGGGCCCAGCAAATAGGTGTAGGCAAACAAATAGCTAAGTGTTTCTAGAATTACAGCAGTCCTGTAGGTGTTAGGATCTCAGAGAGTTTAATTAGTAAGCAAGAACGACGTGTATATAATGACGGCCCAGGTTTTTAGACTTCTCTCCATTACTCACACGTTTCTCTAAGCACCATTTTAACTTTATAATAATAAAAAATATATGCACAAGCATTTATAAGTGGTCGCTTCCTGCACCGCACCCTTTGGCAGTCCCCAACTCTCTTACCTATCTGTTTATTGGTGCTACTTGGCCCCAATTGATTTGTTTTGATCACTGAAACACCAGATTTTAAAATATGCAATAGCTGTATTACGTTTACATCATTGGGAGGAAATTGCAAAAGCCATTAAATTAAGCCTGCCCAGTGTAGTTGCACTATATGGCCCATTATAGGACATAAGAACTGTGCAAGCGCTATCTGTGGCGGACATAATGGCGCCGCAGGGAATCCCCTTGCACAGAAAAGCATTCTGCAGGAAAATAAATTTTTAAAAAATTTAAAACCACTCCCAAACACCTTTGGAAACACATGCAATAAGTTAAAGTTTTTAAAAATATTGAATGTGGTCCTATAACAGCCCATCTCACATCCGTCAAGATTGTGAAGTTCACCAAAGGGGCAAACCTCTTGCCCTGCCTAATGCAAACCTTAGAGACTAGCAAGAGCTGCATTATATCGACGATATCTCCAAGTGACCCCACCAGTGTATTGCACAACTCCATTTTTAACTTACACCCTTGCAGCCATCTCTGACTACCCCAATATTTTTTGCAGACCTTCTGCTGTACATTTTAGCTTTTACACCTTCTTCTTGATGATGACCTCATATATGATATTCCTAAATAATCTTTGTTCCAACTTGATGGCGTCATTTGTTCTTCCTAAACCTTTATTTCATACTAGAGGTTTTGTTTAGACTTTCCATATTATTTTCTTAAATATTGTTCCTTACCGCTTGTCAGTGCAAAACCCCAAAAGATTATTATTATCCTTTATTTATATAGCGCCACAAATTCCGCAGCTCTTTACAAGATCAGTGTACAAGGAGTTGATACATTAGAATATCACACATGGGTTCCCCTGAATCAGGCCGTATCATCCTGTTCCCAAGGGAATTTACAATCTTTGAGATGTACAAATATTTTGTGAGGTAGGCGCATCCATATCGTTAGGCGTCTTGCCCAAGGACACTCGCTGGTGGCGTCTTCTGAGTGGGATCGGGTTGTCTTTCCATGATTGTAGAGCAGCGACCTGGTGGTTAGGTTGAACCCGCTTCTTGTAAAGTCAAGACTTGCTTCTCCACAGTTGTATTGGAGGGATGTGCTGAACAGGATTTGACTTGCTTCTCCACCGTCGAAGGGTAGAGATGCTACCAGTGGACTCCACAGCTGATATTGTGTGGTAGGGAAGTATGTACCGTTAGGTGTCTCGCCCAAGGACACTTACTGGAGAGGTGCTCTGGCCGGGATTTGAACTTGGGTCTCTACAGTTATAGAGCAGTGCTGTTACCTCTTCTCCATCCAGCCGGTAAATAAAGGATGTATATAATAAAATGGGGTACTAATTAGCACATTGCTTAATTATTCACTTATTATGAGAAGAATAAATAAATAATATTAGTCTGTCGGACAGATCTAGGTTAGCAATACCCAGGTTAATCAGTGTATATACTATATAGTAATAAACATCATATTGTCATGATACAATAAACAACATGGCATTAACTTGTGATGTATCTTGTGTGTAACATGCCTCCTCGATTCTTTTATGTTAATGACATTCGTAGCAATTTAAAAGCCTGTTTTCAGCACGGAAAACTGTGAAAGTCAGAAATTCCCTCTCCTCATCCTGAGGAAATACACTGAATAAATGATATAAAGGGATTTGCTTAACCTTTGTAATGGGGGAATTTGGAATGTAAATTGTAGGAAATATTGAAGAAACGCAGAATTTTGACATGGTCATGTTCATCATCTGCCTTTTTCAATCTACTGCTGCCAGAATTACTATTACAGTAAGGAATGCACCGCAGCGTACAGTACATCAGATTGAACAAACGTTCCACCTGGACATAAATTTGAGATTGACAGGGTAACAAATGCATAAACTAAACAACATGGGCTTGGAATCTAGTCCTTGAGGATTTAACTCTTTTCATCGAGTTGTGCCCGATTCACCCACAGGTCCTTTCAATACTACATGTAACGTCTTCCCTTCTGATATAGTTTGCAAACAGGTGAAGGTGTTTCTTGTGTGTGAAAGTAGAATTCCTGCACCTAGCAGTGAAACAATTGTCTCCACCTAGAATTCGTTCTGTTTTTCCATTCTAATGGCACATAGGCCTGAATGGATCAGACTACAGGGCTTTGTTCTACTAACCAAGGTAAGAGATCAGCAAGCACTCTGAGCATCTTGGACTTCCACAAGAAGATGCATGAAAATGCTTATCTATCATAAATGTGGCCAGACTCCAACCGAAACATTAATCTATACATAACGGCTCCAGCTGTTAGCGTTGTGGCTCAAGCTGCTATTCCAACCATTATGTTCTCTCGCCACGAGCAGCAGGACACTGGAACAGTAGTTTCCAGTGTCCTTCCAGGACTTTATGGACTCCGGGGGCCAAGATCAGCAGTGCAGCGCTGAGCCACTACTGGTATCTATCTGGAAAATAGGAGAGAACTGGATCCAATTTCAGGCTGCCACACACACTGGGGATGTTCAAACCTCAAACAGCATCAAAAGATAGAATAATGGACCGAGCACTCCGGTTTGATCAATTAGGATCATTATTCCAAGGGTGCCACCACAATGTTTCAGCGTACAAACCTTTCTTGAGAAAGGCTCATTCCAGAGCCAAAGCAGTGGTGGCACCCATGGAATACAGGCCTTAATTGACCCAACCAGTGTATCCAGTCCATTTTTCTATGCTTCCTACTGGTATCTATGGTTGGCTTCGAAATATTCCATATGAAACAGTGGCTTGATCAGAATAGAGTCGTTTATAGTGAGCTGTAAATGGAAAACAACTCGAACTGGGTTTTTCCACTGGCAAGTCGGTTTTAATGACTAGGTTAGAATTGGGCCCAGAGTATTTTATTATATAATTTTAATAGCATGACAGTATTGGATAGAAAACAAAAAATATATTAAAGTGTACAGAAGCCTGTACAGATCGGACATCGGGAGGAGAAGCTATGTGTGGTTATACTTAAGATGCACTAGCAAGCGCCATCCAATCCACAGAATTACCTATGGGAAATTATTTGACCTTTTAGGGTAGGGTCAGACTGAGGCAGTGCGAACGCGCGTGCAGGCGCACTTAATCACGGCCGTAGTAGCAGCAAATGCCGGGCAATGACGGCCAATATACGAAGTACGGTCGCACAAAAGTCCAGCCGCGCAACTTAAGTGGCAAACGAACGCATTTTGTCGAGAACGTAAAACCGCTAGTACGGTTGTACAGAGTGCGCTGCATCCGCTAGCGGCGTGTGTGCGTGAATTGGAGATGTCAGACACTGCTAATGTCCGGCCAACATAACGTCCAGATGCACAAAGTGTTTTATTGATGATCCGTACAAAATCACGGACGCAAATGCACATCGTATGACCGCTATCGCGTACTCCGTGAAAAAATGCGTCCATTCGTTCAAACGCACTTTTTCACAGACAACGTGAAAATGCGTTCGTCTGACCCTAGCCTTAGTTGCACAAATTTTCAAACTTGAAATAATTATTTAGTACAGGAGGGGTGGGGTCACGCCTAGTCCCAGATGGGGCGGCTGCAACCACCAAATGTACCCAGCCCAGCAACATGTATAGAACATAACAAGGAGAAAGATGCCATCTGTGCTTATTCCCATTATACTGTGTGAAACAGAACGCAATTAGAGGCTTTGGTTTCTGTTAATGGCCATTAAAAGAGTAGGCTCACCCGCCAACGTCACGTCACCTCTAGTGAGGGTGAGTCCTATCCAAAAAATGAAGCCACAGGCTGCTGTGTAGCGAACCATCAATGCTCACGTTTCTTTTCAGTCATGAGGTAGACTGGTGGGCTTTTATTAATGCCTCTTCATTTTTGGATAGGACTTACCCTCACTAGAGGTGCTGTGACGTTGGCAGGTGAGCTTACTCTTTTAAAGGCCATTAATAGAATCTAAAGCCTCTAATTGTGTTTGGTTTCACACGGTATAATGGGAATAAGTGAAGATGGCATTTTTCTCCTTGTTATGTTTTATACATGTTGCTGGGCTGGATACACTTGGTGGTTGCAACCGCCCCATCAGAGAATAGGCACGACCCCACCCCTCCTGTACTATGTATGTTTTATTGTACATCCATCCAGGTCATCATTGCAGCTGTTCCGCTCCGTGTCTTTGTTTTTTGATCCCAAGGCAGAATCGTTTCAGGGGGGCATTAATAAAAGCCCACCAGTCTACCTCATGACTGAAAAGCAGCGTGAGCAGTGATGGTTCGCTACACAGCAGCCTGTGGCTTCATTTTTTGGATAGGACTCACCCTCGCTAGAGGTGCCTTGACGTTTGGCTGGTGAGCTTACTCTTTTATTGGCCATTAACAGAAACCAAAGCCTCTAATTGCGTTTTGTTTCACACGGTATAATGGGAATAAGCACAGATGGCATTTTTCTCCTGGTTTTGAAATAATTATTGTATAAATAAGTATAACCTTTAAAAACCACATGGGGAAAAGAAATTAATGATAAATAAGTGTCTCTATTTTGTAATTTACGATAGTTTTATATCAAAAGTATGCAAGTACCATGCTCAGCGTGCTTCCATTACAAGTAGAAATGTATACTTTATTTTTCCTCCAACCAAAGTGGTGCCACAGGTAGTTGAACCTGAAATGTTAATTTTAGGCAGCACAATACAAAATAAGATACTTTGTCGGAAAGGTTTTTATTTCTTTCTCCATCTAGGAGTACCTGCAGCACCAAACTGAAAGAGCTTTGACTACTCAAGGAAATGAAAACACGCACGCTTCACAAGATCACTTCCAAGGACATGATGACTTTAAATATAACCTTATTAACTTGTCAATCCTTCTAATAATAAAGTGTACAAAACACTACAACATTATTATTGTTAATTGGCCTGTGCTTCATAATGCTAAAAGTCTTCAACGTATGTGGAACATGACAAGACTACTATTTTAACTGGAATTAAAGCATCAAGTGACCGATTTACCTGTCAGCGAATACTCTGCTAATGCAATATTTGCGACCAAAAATCTGTCGGAGTTAATATTTTCATTTATTAGGGGATTTAGAAAGCACCTTTTCATTTTTAATATTTAAACTATTGCTTGTTTAGGTGTGCTTAAACAGGTGATATCATCAAAAAGTTGACGGCCTTCAGTACATCCAACACTAAAGGGGTTATTCAAATAGAGCTGATCTGGCCCCGAAATGTCATCGAACAGGGAATTTTCCCGTACGGTGACATTTCGGGGCCATTCAGCTATTCAGAAAGCAGGCAGTTCGCCAAATTTTGGCGAATTGCCTGCACCTACGGTGCCTGTTCGAAGGCAGTGAAATCCCCCATAGAGAAGCAATGGTTAATCTATTCAGAGAACACCGAATAGCAGTGAAAAGTTGCCGAAGTGCCCTGCTGTTCGATGTTTTCATTCGGCAGGTTTATTCAGGCGAATCCCATAGGCTTCAATGTTAAAAATAGTCCCTTTTTATACAATATCTAATAAACCGTTTATTATTTTAATCTGCAGTAAAAAAAAAGTCTCTGTATTTTTTAGGATCTTTTAGGCATTTTCTGAATTTTTTGGGCAATTTTTTTCTAAAGAAAGTGTTTTTTTCTTTTTTCTGTAACAGCCCTTTTTATTATCATTCACTGGATCTTACATGTAAATTCCAGACATTTTCATTCAGTAGTTTTAGTGCAAACAACGTTTCAACTTTGACACTTTCAAGCATATTGTTGGGGGTTTTTTTTACCCCATTCGTCAGCTTTTTGGCTTTTTCCGGCGGCTGGTCTGCGCTGTGATCAGCAGCTCATTGGCTTTTTCCAACGTGTTCAGTGTGTTTTTTGGTGAGTTTTTGGCGGGTGTTCCCTACACTTTGGGGACCCTGCGGTGAATGCTGAATTGACCGCAAAGTGGGGAATTTTGATTTCCTGAAGCGTAGGGAACGAGAGAGCTGAATAACCCCTCAAAGAATCTAGCTAAACAACAAAGGTCGCTCAATAAATGATTACAAACAGAATATTAACTAGCTGTGAACACCAATAAACTCTATTTTTTGGAGGTTTATTGTTTAGATTTGATTTCATATTGTTGCTGATCAGGAATTAAACTATCCCATTTTTCTTATTAACCACTTCAATACCAAGGGATTAAAAAAAAAAAAAAAACACTGTGAGGACCCAGTTTAGTTCTTTTTTTTTTAGAAAGGATTTTACCAGGAAGGATACATTGAGATTTCTCTTGTTTTCAAATATGTCCTGGGTGGCGAGTATGTACCGTTAGGTGTCTTGCCCAAGGACACTTACTGGAGAGGTGCTCTTGCCGGGATCGAACCTGTGTCTCCACAGTCTCTCTCCACGGTTATAGAGCAGTGATGTTACCTCTACTCCACCCAGCCGGTACTAATTAATTATGAGAAATATTTGGGAATATTCTCAATGTATTTCTTACTGTAATAATCTATTTGACAGGCAGGTGTCCCCATCTGCTGGCCAAACAGAGTTACTGCCGTTCTGGGCTCCATGCAGGATCAGCAGGGGAGATGCCATGCAGACACACACCCCGCTAGTTTTAGAAAGTACTAGCACTTTCTGTTCCCCGTGGGCTAAAACTTGAAGGGCATGTTCTGGAGCCCAAATGCGAATGACGTTAGGTCTGCAATAAATTATATTTCTTTGCATTGCTCCTGTGCAACACCATATCGACTATACTCAATATTGGAGCACCAGGTGGAGTCTTGCAGATCAAGTATAGTCGATCTTAGTAGTGAAAGGGTTAGCTGTTATTGACTGGTATAACAAATCCGACCATATAAAATCCCCACATATCCATGTTGTAGAGGAGGTCACATGTTTACAGTGTATTTTCAGACTATCAAATAAAAATATTATGCAAAATGATTAACAAATATAATAATGTAATATATATACTATGCATATAGTCGATTGTCACAGAAAGACGGACATTGCATAATAGTATGGTTTCACATGTTTATAAAAAAACAAACAAAAATAAAAATTCAAACAGAAATTTGTTCAGTTGAAATTTTTCATCATATCTTGGTAAACATTCAGGGTTATTCAGAGAAAGGTGAAAATCAGAACTGGCAGAAGAAGGGAACAATCTAGACCAAATAGCCAATTTGGAAAGTGAGATAAATGGGAGACTTTTTCTATTTTGGCCATTTTGACCTAGAATTTTCACTTCTCCTGCGTTTCACCTTTCTCTAAATAACCCTGAATGTTTTAAATTCTAGCCATATTGATTTCCTACTTATTCATTTATAAAGTATTTTGCCGGGAAGGATACATTGAGTTTTCTCTCGTTTTCAAGTATGTCCTGGGTTCAAGAACATTGAAATGTTACAGTTGTTACAGAAATAAAGTAATAAATGCAAGATATTAAAAACAAAACACAAATATACAGATTAACAGAAAATAAATATGTAGGAAATAGTCATTATGCTACATGTTTACAGGTGCATTCTGTATATAGTCACTATGTTACATGTTTACAGGTGCATTCTGTATATAGTCACTATGTTACATGTTTACAGGTGCATTCTGTATATAGTCACTATGTTACATGTTTACAGGTGCATTCCGCATTGAGGTATGTTAATAGAGATCTCTTAAGGGACTTTAGACTGGGGGAAGATTTGATGGCGTCTGGGAGGTTATTCCATAACTGCAGTGCTCTGTAGGAAAATGAGGATCGAGCCACTTTCTTTTTGTATTGGGGTATTGCAAGTAAGGTGCTGGTCCTGGATCGGAGGTTATAGGGTGAGGGAGCTGCTGGGGGAAGCAGTCTATTCAGGTAGGGTGGCAGCTTCCCAGAAAAGCTCTTAAACACCGGGTTGGAAAGGTGAAGGGTGCGTTTAGACTCCAGCGACGGCCAGTTTAGCTCTTTTAACATGTCTTGCATGGGTCCATATATTAAAGCATTATTTCGGTAAACTAATGTTGATAAATTTGAGTCTACAACAATGATACCATAGTTTATTTAAAAATTTAAAGCCTTTATTTCCTTTTTCCCGGATCCACACAGATTTAAAGGGATATTAAGATCCAGGTATCAAGTTCATTGTGCGTAAATATATTGATTTTATTTCATATGAATGATAACCTTTGTGTCATATTCTCACCCCATTTGACATAAACAAGACAAAATAAAGGTAATAGATTATTCTGTGTTTTTGTTAAAATTACCATTCCTCAAGAGTAATTCAAACAAATGTCAGGATTTATTAAGGAAGTGAATACGAGCACATTATAATCTATTAAATAAAAAAAATCAACTTCTTTCACAGTCTACCGTTAAAAAAAAGCTAAACTTTCGATACTTAAATTTATAGTTTGTTACAAAATCTTTGAAAAGCCTCTCTTTGAGTTATTCTTAATAGTTCAGTTTCCTGTTAAAGGAAATGGTTTATATAGTAATTGTCTCTATCAAAGTGATTTCTTCCTTGGAGTACTTGTATATATTAAATCAGGCATGTAAATTGACATTATATTTGTCATTCAGATGAGTAATATTTTCCAGTGAACATATAATGAGCACTTTCAGTGTTTAAGAAATGGATGTGTACCAGAAAGAAAGTTTTATGTTGCATGGTTTCACTCAATGGTCTTATTTTTCTGTCCTCGAGGATCCGCAGCAATTGAGTGGTTGAATATTTCCATTATCGTGTGAAAGAGTATTCCTAATAAATATGGGTGCACAAACACAATATTGCTGTAACCTCCTGTTGATTCCCTGCCTTTTTAGAACATTTTGCACTTAGTGAAAATGAAGAACTTTCACTGGAAAAACATTGAGAAAAAGCAAATAACTCTGAAACAGCAAAAGCGATTCAGGAACTTGACCAGAACAGAACGGTTTATGATGTTGTTGAGGATGATACTGTGTATTGAAAACACACCAGGGAAAGAAATAGCACTTGAGTTAGAATGACAGATTCAGAAACCAAATATGTATTTCTTGGCTAATTCATGGTATTACAGATAGGGAGCCCATTGTGATGTGTGTCACTTTGAATTGAGGTACATGGGCCTAGAGATAGATTTGGGAGGTGCAGGCCTGATGTTCTATATTATTTCCCTGCCCTCTGCTATGTTGAAGTCATCCTGTACCTGTAGGGTGCTGGGTGTTTGTGTAATCTGTGTTATGCATGAATACTGTTATTGTCTATGTGTATCTGTTAATACCTGCTGATAGGGTTACTGGGAGGGTTATCTTAGTCCTTTCCAACTCCCCTATCTGGAGTAAATTTGTATCTGTTAAACATTTGAATGGATATTGCTCAGTCTTGTTTGCCAAATGTTGAGCAATGCTTATCCCAGTGTCTGTCCCTGGTCAGATTGTGTCCCAGACTCTAAGAAGCAAACTGGAATGAAGTAAACATTATTCGAGGGAGGGATTGTGAGGAGGTGCAATGGGAGGCCAGAGCATTGGTTTCCATTGATTGTCAGGCTCCACCTGTTGTGTTGCAGTTCTAAACCTCCAGATCTGCATGTTTCCGCATTTCTGGGGGATGCTATCACAGCTCTTTGATTGTACCCATTCTTAAGGTTTGGTTAAGGCGTGGAGGGCACAAAAGACGGCTGGTGAGAGAACAGGGGTCCGGCGTGGAAGCGGCATTAACAGATGTGACCCAGTCGGGGTACCAGGATCTATTACATCCATGCCTTCTCATACAACAAGAAAAGTTCGAAGTCTTTTATAGGGGGGACACTCCAGAGGGATCAAGACACTGAGAAAAGCTTGGAGAGAGACCTGAGGGACGCTTGGAGGAGAGAAAGGGCAAATATCATCAGCCCCCCCCCAATAAGATGTGACCACACCCTAATCTTCCACCACTCTATCTTCACTAACCGGATGGTAAAGTATGCCTGAATAACTTGATATCTATTTTCTAATTGCATAGTCCTTACTTTAGATGTCCATCACAAATTAATGGAATATAAATGAATTATTTTGCTGTTTAATCCTAATCAGTAGAATAGTAATCAGCCTTTCCACTCCACTGCAGAGGAGTGCTAAGGAAGAGATTATTTCCGGCTAAATACTTGAGCCATAATTTAGTGAAATTATTTATATTCCAAGAATACTGGTTGTGGACATCTAAAGATCAATTGTATACCCATAGTGAGATACGCTGGAATCGTGAAATAGTTTTTATATGTCAAGTGCCGTCAGCCCCATTCGTAAAACTAGCATAACTCCTTCCATATCCATCTTGCAGCCCTTTCGATTGAATGCATGTAAGTCAATAACAAGGTTTGGGTTAACGTATATTGAATGAAGTGCTGTGATTGATCTGTGGAAGAGATAGTCTACCTATCGAGTGTGTTATGTATCTCCCTGAAAGAAGTTGCATTTAGTGAATAGGCCCCCCACAATAATAAATTGTGCTGCAGGTGATGCCCAGTAACTGAGTGTTTATTTTAGCCAGGTGGAGGATTGGTTTATAATGGGAAAGCTTTAAGTGAATAGAATAGAGCATGGTGTTTAAGAACTGAGGCGTGTATATCTGTGGTGCGGTCTATAAACCTAAAATATTTGTCCATTAGATTATTGCGTGTCGCAGTATCGCTACTAATCACGATCTATAATCACTTGTGAAATTGTATTTTGCTAATCCGTTGATAACATATGATTGTATGAAAGTTGACGTGTGAATAAATTTTGGTTTGAATTGTTTTACCGTTATGCAGTCTCATATCATCTTTATTGATTTTATTGTGTCTAAAAATATCTAGATAGCATCAAAATTGTTAAAAGGTATATTCATTGATTGGTTATTAATCCCTATCTTAGGGGTTAAATACCAATTTATACCACTGGTATTGGAGGCACTGTCAATAATATATATATATATATATATCTCTACAATAAGAAAAATATACGTCATAATTAAAATATCCCTGACCTATTAAAGAAGTCAATAATCTCTAACATATTTGGAGGTTGCACTGCTGAGATGCTAAATGAATTTTTCACAATAAAATCAAGTTTATCTATCAAGTAAGAGAGCAAGTTAGTGGTTGTGAGCGCCAGATCAGGCATTTGTGAAAGTAACATAAACTTGCTGGTCGTTAAGTAGCAGATTAAACTATTGGATTAAAACAGTGGTAATCAAGTAACGTTTGTTGTTGGCTGTGGATACTTTTTTTTTTTAAAAGTATTGTTATCTGATTGCTGTAGCGCAGAAACATGTCTGATTCAGATACTGATAGCCAGAAGGCTGGGTATTCCAGAAGTCACACATCTACAATCCCTCAATCGAGACGTGAAGAAAAAACAAGACGTAGTGAAATATGTGAAGTGGTAGAACATATCAGAGAGTCATTGCATATTGAATCGAGTCTGATTGTGTTTGTTGATACTATCAAAGACCGCGCCCAAAGTCTTGTACACAATATGTGGGACAAGGAAGGGGATGTATGTAAGTTCTTGGATTTGTTTACAAACACAAAAGACAAGGAAACAAGGAATTGCATTATAATGGAATCATGGCCCTCCATAATGTATTTGTGTTGTGCAATGGCTACACGAATTGTGATACAAAAGGTTGCCATGATGGAGACAAGTGAGTCCGAGGTGTCAAGCAGTGATGAAAGTGTTGAAACTGACACAGATGAAATTCAATGCTCACTGGAAACCTTGAAGAAAGAGGTACTAAAAACCAGGATAGACTCCATATCCCAGGCAAAGGGTAGACAAACAGAAACTGTTTCCTCTGACCATAAGCCTGATGCTGGCCCTCATTTAAAAGAGCATGCCAAAGACAGCGGGGTAGATTCTGTAAGTGGCCCCGCAGATGATGTTAAACAGGGCGAAAGGGGGATCCCTTCAAGGCCTATAAAAGTGCAGGTCCAGCCATCTAATGAGGCCAGTCATGGGAGTCATAGGACGGATAAAAGGGCCCATACCACAAGCCAAGTTGCCCCTAAGCAATATCAGGATGCCTCCCAGGTATATGTTGTTAGGAGGAAATTATACGCTGAGGTGGTAAGAGGGAATAATCCAGATAGGAACCCCAGGGTCACGCCTGCCCCGCGCCCACCAAGAAGTGGGGAGCAGAGGTCACCCAATGACTGCAGAAGGTATGAGCAATGGCCACGACCAAACAATAGTCACAGGGAATATGCCCAAGGGCCTAGGCCTGCCCAAAGAAATAGGTATCCCCAATCTAGTGATTCTCCTCAAAGTGGTGATCCCCTCAAATAGGTAGGATACCCCATTGCGTTAGGGTTCCTGAAAATAGAAGGGGAGGTCAGACAGGAGACCCCAGGCCCAGATCACACCGTCAGAACAGAAGTAGTAATGCTGATTCTGACACAAATAATTTTATGCCCGAGTGTAATAGGATCCGCAGAAATAGATACATTAACCGAAATTATCCGAACGACCGAATAAACCAATTAGAATACCGCTTATATCAATTAGCTGAACAATTGGTGAAGATAACCGAGTATGTATTGGCACAGTGGCCTGATAACTCTTTAGGGATAAATCCAGTGGCCACCCAAGGGCCACAGGATCAATAACACCTCAGATGTTATTGAATCAGAGGGAACGACTGAATGAAATAGCAGAGGTGGCACAACCTAACACCATTTAATCCCCAGGTCTACATATTAATAAGGAATCTAAAGTATGTAAAGGGGGATTTCAGCTGTTGGATGCTAGCCACTCTATTTTTCAGCCTACTTCTAGTCCCTCTGATATAAACAGGCCATTAAACGCAACCGACTCTCAAGAGATCAACGTAGCCAGATGCCCCGATGGAGAGCCAGCTACCCGTTGCGCATTAGCCTACAAGAAACCTAAGGTTCTCTGTACGGTGGGTAAGGATGAGAATCTCCCTACCCCAGGTAAAGTGATTCTCAACACCAGTTCATGGAGTTGCCCTCGGAGGTTAGGAACGGTATTAACAGGGTCTGTTATAATAAATCCATACAATAACTGCATGATTGCAGGAGTAAACCTCGTGGGAAGGCCGAATCCAATCACTGGTTTTAACTCGTTAATACGGTCAAAGAAATTAAATTTGTAGAAAAAATATATATAAATACGTATATATTATTTATCTCTACAGGGCGATATCCTATTCAGTCCCCTATTAGGAAAGCAAGCCCACAAAAGGGGGATGATATACTTAATGGCTCACAAGAACTGAAAGGGTTAATAATCTATGTGTCACTGTCTTGATGAAATGCATTAAAATAAATGCCACGCTGCATCTAAGGGAAAGCATGGAATAAATCAGAAATGAGGAAGATTACCCGTTTCCATTAACCATGATCCTAAAGTCCAAAGTCACAAAGATGAAGTGTTAACCTAAATATTCACATGTTGTGTATATCAATTCTTATGAAGTTTATCTCATTTTAGAAAGATAAGATGAGTAAAGTGACAATTGGTCACTCGCATGGAGACGTGTCCTAAAGACTCAGATGTCAGGAGCAGCCATGCTGGAGGTGACGGAAAGTCATGGAAGCACCCTGTCATAAAGGATACCCAAAGAAACGGAAGGATGACGACAAGTACATTATTGGTTGTTTGAAAATCAACCTCCATAGATGAAAAGATCAACAAGCCACAAGATGTTTCGCTTGAATGGTCCTTACCCGGGGAAAACACTGCTTGATTCAAATGCACTTTCATCAACTGGAGTTCATTGATTCACCCTCAGATTACCCCGTTCATAAAAGAAATGTGGGAACCGCAAAAGGGGGATGGTCGTGAGAACCAATCATGTATTTACCAATTTTTTTTCCTGCACCAATTACCAGATGGAGTCAAAGCCTGACACTTGTTGAAGATTAAGGTTACCACACAGATGTCAAATTTACTATCCAAATGGTCCATGTCAATTCCTAATCATGGATCTAGATGAGTAGATATTGAAAAGGGGGATTATGTCAGATCTTTTCAGATATGAAATTTCTATATTTCGCAGGACTATTTAAATTTGGGGCCAGGATTTGCTTCACACAGACAACTCGTCGGCGTGTTTAAAATGAAACAAGAATATGCGTTTTAAAACAATGTAACAAGCTAGACTCGTTATCTATCAGCAAACAAGGGAGGAACATCCATTGTCCTTAATTAATTCTGGTTGTATGAAAAATAACCAGATGTTAGATCACATAGCTTAACCTTGCTGATCAAAGCTATGAAGCCATATAACCCTTGAACAATGGGCTGCCCAACCTGTAGAAGAAAAAAAAACACCAGAGAAGGTTAAATGATTTGTTTAACCAGCTTGTAATGCTATGCTATTCGGCGATATGATCTAACACTATATGGTATTTGAATATTTAATTTATGTGGTCAGTTAGAATAGATAATCTTGGCATCTTATAAAAAACAGAGGCCATACCACATTCAGTTGATTATTACAAATGTCTGGTGTACTAACATGCATAAAACAGATTAAGTCTGGTAATTGTGAATGTTAAAGACGATATCACAAATGAATGAATGTATGTCTGCAGAATCCTCTCATATACACATACCTGTGGATTTAAATAAAGGGGTATGAAATGCACACACGCCGTGGCGAAGTATGCCGGCGATGCCACAATAGAAATAAATTTTGATTTGTTAATAAAATCTATGGAGTCCCGGGGCATAGGAATAAAACGACCCCAAACCAGTAAAAGATTGGCCAAATACATAAATTAATTCCTGCAGAAGGTTGATGGTTGATCTGAGAGCGCCATCTGCTGGCCAGGTAATATAACACCTGGACAGACCCCTGGAGTTGATGAATATATATATCCTCCAATCAAATGAGGCCACATAGTGATGGGCTAGATCTAAAACTGGGCGGAAGACCACTATATAGGGGGGACACTCCAGAGGGAGCAAGACACTGAGAAAAGCTTGGAGAGAGACCTGAGAGACGCTTGGAGGGTAGAAAGGGCAAATATCATCAGCCCCCCCCCCAATAAGACGTGACCACACCCTAATCTTCAACCACTCTATCTTCACTAACCGGATGGTAAAGTATGCCTGAATAACTTGATATCTATTTTCTAACTGCATAGTCCTTACTTTAGATGTCCATCACAAATTAATGGAATATAAATGAATTATTTTGCTGTTTAATCCTAATCAGTAGAATAGTAATCAGCCTTTCCACTCCACTGCAGAGGAGTGCTAAGGAAGAGATTATTTCCGGCTAAATACTTGAGCCATAATTTAGTGAAATTATTTATATTCCAAGAATACTGGTTGTGGACATCTAAAGATCAATTGTATACCCATAGTGAGATACGCTGGAACCGTGAAATAGTTTTTATATGTCAAGTGGCATCAGCCCCATTCGTAAAACTAGCATAACTCCTTCCTTATCCATGTTGCAGCCCTTTCGATTGAATGCATGTAAGTCAATAGCAAGATTTTAGTTAACGTATATTGAATGAAGTGCTGTGATTGATCTGTGGAAGAGATAGTCTACCTATCGAGTGTGTTATGTATCTCCCTGAAAGAAGTTGCATTTAGTGAATAGGCCCCCCACAATAATAAATTGTGCTGCAGGTGATGCCCAGTAACTGAGTGTTTATTTTAACCAGGTGGAGGATTGGTTTATAATGGGAAAGGTCTAAGTGAATAGAATAGAGCTTGGTGTTTAAGAACTGAGGCGTGTATATCTGTGGTGCAGTCTATAAACCTAAAATATTTGTCCATTAGATTATTGCGTGTCGCAGTATCTCTACTAATCACGATCTATAATCACTTGTGAAATTGTATTTTGCTAATCCGTTGATAACATACGATTGTATGAAACTTGACGTGTGAATAAATTTTGGTTTGAATTGTTTTACCGTTATGCAGTCTCATATCATCTTTATTGATTTTATTGTGTCTAAAAATATCTAGATAGCATCAAAAGAACTCGGGATAACGTGCCATATATTTGTTAAGACGTATATTCATTGATTGGTTATTAATCCCTATTTTAGGGGTTAAATACCAATTTATACCACTGGTATTGGAGGCACTGTCAATAATATATATATATATATATATCTCTACAATAAGAAAAATATACGTCATAATTAATATATCCCTGACCTATTAAAGAAGTCAATAATCTCTAACACCTTAAACCTAAACCTTATATTTAATCCTAAAACCAGAGCACCAAATTTGGCCGTGGCCGAACTATGTCCAATTTGGAAGCACCAAAATTCTAGGTGTGTCTTTTTAACATGTGTTATTGTTGTTTTTTAATGCAGAGGCTTTTTTGGCACAACTTTTTCACACGTCATATCCTTAGGATACCCTACATAGGAACCCCACCTGGATCCTAGAATTGTTTTTGTGGGGGGGTTTTTTCATTCCTTCCAGTCAAAGGTCAACAGTGCCGTTTGGGGTTTGGAAAATTTTCTTATTACATACTGGTCGAAGTCCTCTATGAATCATTATGGACACAGCGTGAATATCCCATTGTGAGTGGAGGAAGTTGAAAGTCACAATGCATAGCATTACTGTAATATACGCCAATGAGCATAACTGCAAGGTTAAACCCTATACCCAACATTTGTTATAACAGTCAGGTTTACTGCGTGCTTAATTTCATGGCAGGTAAAACATCAAATCATACATTCGTTACCAATTTATTCAAAATGCAAACACCAACAAATATCTCTCACACGACAATTCACATAACATGCACATAAATGGCACATTTAAACTACCCAAAAAAAGTACACTCAAGAAAAAACAATTAAAACACTATTGTATTCAGAACAAAGTACACATTTGGAATCATACATTTGTAATAATCTAATGCTCTAATCATTTATCCAATCAATTGACATTTCAGCACTTAACTTCTTTCAAAAGAATGCAATACAGGGGGCGTGGCCAGCTACCAAGTGGAGCAGACGTGTCCCGATAGAGCTCCACTCGTCTGCTGCGTAAAGGGACCTTTTAGATGACTCGCTATGCAGCATTTTGCTACACTTACAGGTCCCTGTGTGACTGGCCATCGGCACTGTGCAGTCCGGAGCCGCTTAGTCCCCCCTCCGGACCAGAGACTTGGATGGCTGAAGTGCAACACCGGTGGCCATCTTGCGGCCTGCCACCTGGCCTTGCTGGTCAGACCGCCCTGCCCCAGACCAAGATTATGCAGAGGGCTATGGAGATGAAGGGCCCCTGTCTCCTGGCCAACCCGGATGTCTGTCCTGCGGGGGCGGTGGCTGGACCTGAGGAGAGCTGGAGGGATAGCTCACCTACCCCGAACGAGGGGAAAGAGCCATAGTCTCAGGCCTGGATGCCTGTCTGCGCATACTGATGGAGGAAGACAATGCTGCCCCGGACATGAGGGGTGTATGGTGCCGGCTGATGGCTTCTCTCTGAGGAGCTGCCGGGAGGTGAAGACCCAGAGAGCGGTGGAGTATGAAGCTGCCTCGGGTTTGGGTTGCGCTGCAGCCTGCTTGCCTACTGTGGCGGCCTCGGCCCTGACCGTATGCAGCGATGGGAGGATGGTGATTCCTGAATCCCTGGAGGAGGTTTTAATCGGGCCTGCGGTGGTGGCTCCCTGCCGGAGATCTAGGAGGGAGGACTGCCCCCCCCCACTATCGTGTGCATTGGAGGAGGCCTTGCCTGTCCGCTACGCAGGAGATTCGGAGGCTGATGAGGGGGGTGCTCTGCGGAGGAGCTGAAGATCCACTTTCAGTACCGCTGGATGATCCTCCGTCTCTGGGAGCAGTTTGGGGGAACACAGCGGGGATTTATTGTAACCCAATGAGCCTGGTGGACCAGTGGAGGCTTCTGAGATGCTGGCAGTGCATCCCCCGTGCCATCTGTGCTGAAGGTGTTGCAGTGGTTTATGAGGCTCTCTGTTGGCGGGTTGGGACGCTGATTGCAGCCTCGTGGTGTAGCCTCTGCTGCGGCTGGAGAGGCCCGGGGCTGTTCCTTTGATGTGCCCTGAGGGAGATACCCTGGCCTGGCGGGGCTGCCCATCCAGCCTTTCTGTTGGACACAGGCTGAAGCTGACTATTTTACCCCCCCCCTTTCCTATTTCTTCATGGTCGGGCAGTTTGATATAATCCCCCCTTGCAGACCCCCCCCTTTCCATTTATTTTTTAAATTGCCCCCACCTTGCTGTTCTCTGTTTTGAGGACGTTTGCGTCTTTTTTTTATTTTGTTATTTCCATGCAGTGTCGTTTTGATGCCCAGTCCTCATACTCAATGGCCTTTTTTTTTTCTTCACTGCTGCGGTTTGCAGAGGATTTTTTGTTTTCTATTTTGCTGATGTTCTCTGGCTGGGGACATTCTTTTCGTTTTTCCAGAGACGCTTTCGCTGTCCTTTTGGAATTGATGTGCTATCGCTTATGCGATATATGTCATTTTGGTTTTATTATTTTCTTTTCATATGTGTGTACTAAGGCTGGCGGCACACGAGCAGAGGAAGGAACGTCCGTAAAAGTGGACGTTCCTTCCACTCTCTGCGCTCAGGGTACAAAGCGCGATCCTCCTATGGAGAATCGTGCTTTGTATCCTTTCAGCGTCCGTTTAGCTTTTTGACGGGGAGGGCTTTTTCACGTCCGGTGGAGGACCTTCCCCATCAAAACCCCACGGACGCAGGAAAGTGCGGGCGCATTTGAGCCATAAATACGCTCGTGTGCCGGGGGCCTAAGCTGACTTTTATTGGTCCTGCGCGGCCTTTCCTTACCGCTTAATTTTCCTGCTGTCTGTGTTTAAAATTCTAAAATAAAGAATTTTAAAAATAAAAAGAATGCAATACATTTTTTTTCATTACAATCTACTTTTGAATTGTTGTCATTGAATTGGAATTTTAAACAAAAAACGTTAACGTTAAGAAAAAAGAAAGATGCGTGAGTCCATGGGACATGACACTCACATCAGGCAAGATATCAGTATGCCCAAAATTCTGTGAGTAAAAAAACCTATTAATACAGACATGTTTGAAGTTTATATATTGTTACATTCAACAACAGAGGACAAACAAGTGTCATGCCCAACATGTAAAAGTATGTGTGATTGAGAACAGGTGTGTGTGATAATGGCTCTATGCCCCAGGATCATGACAGAACACTTGAGGTCATGGGGTGACTTTGTCCTTGTCCCACAGATACTGGGGATAGGGTAGTGCTGTAAATTGAGCTTTAGGATGGTTGAACAGGTCAAGAGGTTATAGGAATAAGAAACAGACGCAACCTACACAGCAACCCACATGTGGCAAGCCTACATGACACTTGAGACCAGCAGGACAGGAGATCATCAAGTCTAATGACAAAACCCTGTAGAACCCCATATAAACAAGAACATGTCTTACCTCAAAAGCTATGTGTCATCATGACAGCTGAAATAGCTGATCTATGGTGCATGCTGGTCGCCCTCATGAGCTAGGTTGTTGGCCAACCTCCACTGTCTGAGATGGTTTGTCCAGTGGGGGGGGGGTGACATGCCCCAGTGCAATGTTCTGCAGGATATAGTGTGTTGTGATGATCTTTAGGACCCTTTCGGATTAATAGGGTAATATCTCAGCCACGCTAATTTATTCAGACACCAGAACCAGCTCTTCACCAAGAAGAATGTGTGACCTATCGGGTGCGTTGCTGCTCTTCGTTATAATGTCGTTATACAGGTAGTAGGATTGGCCACAGGTTGCATTAGCTACTTCAAACATGGGTAGCCTACATCACCTGTACAGGAGGTAAAAGCAGTTACCAGGCTATGCTAAGTAGCACTGTAAATCACTAACCCCATCACTTTATCTCAACCAATTAGCCTTCCGCTGTTCAGTTGATTGGACTTGAACCTGTGAAAAATCCCCAAATGCCAAAGGATATACAAATTGTGGCAGCAGCCGGGGTAGGTGGCCAACAGGAAGATGATGACTCCACTGCTTGCACAAACCGCCTGGACATTTGGGGAGTGATAATAACCCTTCAGGAAGAATTATCTTAATTTAATGAAATTGAAAGCTCACAGCATAACAACAGGTGAAAAATGTTTACCAGTGTCTAATAAACTGTTGCTTTGTATAAATACATGCTTAAAATAGCAGTGTCACGTCATATCATGTCTTAACAAGTTGTGCACATAATGTGTGAGTTCTATGAGAACACACTACATACTGTGGACGCCTCATTTAGTGACTGAATAATTCTCAATAACGTGAATTATCATGTTAAACACAAATACTGAAATAGAAATAGGCCATATGTGCATCTGGCATATTTTTACATGTTTTTTTTTATATATATTAAGCCATGCAATGTGTTACAGAATGTGAAAACTACAGATTTTAAGGTTTGTAAAAATCCTTGACAAGAATTGATGGTTCACACATGACTGTATATTCTAATTCAATTTCCACTTTCACACTCCTAAACTTTCTAAATGAGGCTATTGTTGCATTATGATTAAATGTATTGGATTAAAAGCTAATGTGGGTTGCTGTAAATGTGTGTTAATGAATGCAGTCTTGTATACTGATTAAGAAATGTCATGTATAGTGATACGTACGGGTTATTATGCTGAACCAGGAATTCAGTTATGCAATAATTTAGAAACTCGCACTTGTCAGTAATGGGCACGAATTTCAAATAAAGCAAGAGTTAAACATATTACATAAAGAACGTACATAATTGATGTTTGCAACAACATTTCTGTTTAAATAGTTATAGTTTATTTAAAAAATACATAGTCACAGTCAGGGGTGTACCTAGAACATTTGGCACCCGGGGCAGATCCTATATTTGGGGCACCCCCCCCCCAAACTCTTTAAAATGTAAAAAAACACACACTATTATGACGGAATGGAGATGTTGTTCCGCCTGCGGGTGTGCTCTATCTGCGTGACCCCCGTCGCTTACCGCTGGCCCGACTACCGAGTGACGCACACTCGGCGTCTCGTGCGGCCTGGCGTGACCCTGGGGAAGGGTTAGCGGGCGGTGGAGGGGACCCCTGCCTATAACCAGCCCGACCACTGAGCCATACGGCACTCAGCGTCCCGAGCAGCTGGTTCACTGACCTTGTGGGTGTGGAGTGCGTCTGCGGGCGGCCGTGCGAATCTGGGGATCGGATCTGCCGCGGAGGAATATTCGGATCTTTAAACGGATGAATCTTCGGATCTGATCACCGCTCACTTGGTATACCGAAGCGCGGTACGCGGCCGCGCCTTCGGTTCGGATCTTAAGTCCGTTCTGATCTTAAGTCCGTTCTGATCTTAAGTCCGTTCTGATCTTAAGTCCGTTCTGATCTTAAGTCTGGACACCGCACCCTGAGACCGCGCGGGATGCTCAGACAGTATATGCGGCGGAGAGTAAAGGACATCAGGCGAGGCTGGATGCACTGGAAAATCTGCCTTTATTTTTCACAACACACGCATTTATCACTTTACACACTTATGAATACAATGGGGATCCCTGCCCGCCCACACAAGTCCCATTGGCCCTCGCTGGCAGGAGGCACCCGGGCCCCGATTCGTATTGGCTGTTACGAATCGGGGAGTTGCCGATTCGGCCATTTTACGATCCGAGTATTCTGATCTGAACCACGAGGTGATCAGAAAATGGCGGCGGGCGTGGCAGACAAAGGGAATTACATTTCACAATACCAACAGGGGACACTTTATTACACCACACAATAATCACATCTAAATAAAAGTACTTGTAAAACTAGGTGCGTGCCACACACCCAAGTGTCCATAGCCACCACTGTCACTCTGTGCACCGCCCCTGGCTGAGGGTGCTGGGCCATCCCGTGACACTCCTCCCCCTCCCCCAGTTCGACGCACCTAGTCTGACCCCACCGGGTCATACCGGGGAAGTCGGTGCTCCCAGGCCCATAGTCAGTCTGAGGAGGCCGAGTCACCAGGCCTCTCCATTTGGCCTTGCGGCCGTGCCAGCTTGGTCGGGACCCCATGTCCTTAGAGTTTCCCCGGCTGGGCGAGAGGACATACATCTGGGCCGGCGTGCCTCCTGTGTCCCCTCCAGGGTTACTGCTCACCCGGGGAACCCGGGTGCTAAATGCACACGCCCCGGGTGCCCAGGTCAACGGTGGGAAAGCACCGTGGCTGCGTGGGGCCCCCGAGCCCAAGGGTTGCCAAAATGGGCAGAGGCCCGCGGCGCTCTGCCCCGTTGCCAGCTCTTCCGCTGGATGGCCAGGTACGGGCCCGGCAACCGAAGAAGCAAGTAGGGCCAAACCTGGCTGCTCTTCCCTGCAGCCGACGAAGGGAACAAATGGATGCCACAGCAGTTGCACGGGGTCAACCTCACTCTGCCGCGGGGGCAAGGTGGGAGAGACGGGCAGAGGCCAGCGGCGCTCTGCCCTGGTGTCAGCTCTTCCGCTGGGTGGAAATCTCCTTGTGGAGAGATGGTCACTTCACCCCCCCGGGGCAAACCATGATTGCGCACAACCCATCCCGGGGAGACCATCCGTCTGCTCCACCTGGCAGACTGGGGGTAGTGGGCAGAGGCCAGCGGCGCTCTGCCCCGTGGCCAGCTCTTCAGCTGGGTGAGGATCTCCTTGTGGGAGGATGGTTTCTTCCTCCCCCGGGACAATCAATGGTTGCGCACAACCCATCCCGGGGGAACCATCTGTCTGCTCCTCCTGGCAGACTGTAAGCAGTGGGCAGAGGCCAGCGACACTCTGCCCCGTAGCCAGCTCTTCCGCTGGTTGGCAATCTCCTTGTGGAGAGATGGTCACTTCACCCCCCGGGGCAAACAATGATTGCGCACAACCCATCCCGGGGAGACCATCCGTCTGCTCCACCTGGCAGACTGGGGGTAGTGGGCAGAGGCCAGCGGCGCTCTGCCCCGTGGCCAGCTCTTCAGCTGGGTGAGGATCTCCTTGGGAGGATGGCTTCTTCCTCCCCCGGGGCAATCAATGGTTGCGCACAACCCATCCCGGGGGAACCATCGGTCTGCTCCTCCTGGCAGACTGTAAGCAGTGGGCAGAGGCCAGCGACACTCTGCCCCGTAGCCAGCTCTTCCGCTGGTGGGAGATCCCCTTGGGGAAGGATGGTTACTCACCCCCCCCGGGGCAAACCACGGTTGCGCACAACCCATCCCGGGGGAACCACCCGTCTCCTCCCCCGCTGGACCCGTGGCCTCGGCCACCCTGTCCTCTTGCGGGGTGAAGGGGGTAACTTCCTCAGTCGAAACCCCCACGGGCACCCATGGGTCCGCCTCGGCCTCCCATAGGTCCCAAACCTGGGGACTGTCGGCTTCCTCCGCCGACCCGTCCCACCACGGGGAGCTCAGGCTCGACTGCGGAACGCCGTCCAACAGTCTCCGATAAGCCACCTCGAGCTCCCACTCTCGCTCGGCTAGGGACTCCAGCTCCTCAAACACCGAGTCCCTGCTGTCTGACGGGATCTCCAGTTCCCGTCGCTCCAGGATGTCTTCCATCCGTTCCTCTGTCTCCTCTCCAAACTCGGGGTCGGCGGCCATGCCCTCGTAGAGCAGCCCCGTACCTCCGTAGCGAGGCCCTGCAGTGGAACTGCCTTCACTAGGGCGCACGGTCGGGGAGGCGGTTAGCCACCGGAGTGCGCGGTACTCGGCGTCCAGTGCGATCTCCTGCTGCACCAGACTCCGGAGCTCGTCCTCCCACTCCTCTGGGGCCCGCCCCTGCAGGAACGCTGCTCGCACATCGTACTGCACTCGATGGACGACAGCGTCGGAGGGAATGTACACCCCATGGCAGTCCCGCTCATGGTCCAGGGCCTCGTACCACAGCTCCTCTGTGGACCTCTGGTCCTGCTCCAGGCCCTCCTGCAGCTCTCTTGCCAACACGACCTTCATGTCGGCGTAGGTGCCAGCGCAGGAGCACCGCTCCTCAGGGGAATGTGGCGTCCTCAGATGCAGCTCCAGGCGGGCTGTGAGTCTTCATCCGAGGGTCGCTGGGATAAGTGACGTCCTCAGTACAGGCTCCAGGCGAGCTGAGAGTCCCGCAAGCGTAGTCACTGGGGTTTGCAGATTCCCGAGGTGAAGCTCCAATCGAGCTGTGAGCCTCGACCCAGGGTTCCACGGGGTAGGGTTCGGGGTCCAAATCTTCTGGCTCTGCTCCGCGGAGCTCTGCCAACCGCAGCTCGTGCTGCCGGTCCTTTTCCTGTTCAACCTCCCGGTAGAACTCCCGGATTACCCGGCATCAGTCCGCCGTCGCTGGGGCATCCCCGAGCAGGGCAATCCGACGCCGCACCTCTCGAAGGCCAGCATCTTCCTCCACCTCCGCGTGGACAGGGCTGGGGACGGGCGTCATCGCCTCGTCCTGATCCATCCTAGTCAGCTCCTTGATCAGGGTCTTCCTTTTCTTGTTCCCCGGCGTTCCTCCCCGGTTCTCCAACATCCCACACAGGGTGTCCCGGTCATAGTGAGTGTACACCACCATGGCGTAGGTCTCCTAGGGGCCTGCAGAGAGCGATCCCACCGCTGCCACCAGTATGACGGAATGGAGATGTTGTTCCGCCTGCGGGTGTGCTCTATCTGCGTGACCCCCGTCGCTTACCGCTGGCCCGACTACCGAGTGATGCACACTTGGCGTCTCGTGCGGCCTGGCGTGACCCTGGGGAAGGGTTAGCGGGCGGTGGAGGGGACCCCTGCCTAGAACCAGCCCGACCACTGAGCCATACGGCACTCAGCGTCCCGAGCAGCTGGTTCACTGACCTTGTGGGTGTGGAGTGCGTCTGCGGGCGGCCGTGCGAATCTGGGGATCGGATCTGCCGCGGAGGAATATTCGGATCTTTAAACGGATGAATCTTCGGATCTGATCACCGCTCACTTGGTATACCGAAGCGCGGTACGCGGCCGCGCCTTCGGTTCGGATCTTAAGTCCGTTCTGATCTTAAGTCCGTTCTGATCTTAAGTCCGTTCTGATCTTAAGTCCGTTCTGATCTTAAGTCTGGACACCGCACCCTGAGACCGCGCGGGATGCTCAGACAGTATATGCGGCGGAGAGTAAAGGACGTCAGGCGAGGCTGGATGCACTGGAAAATCTGCCTTTATTTTTCACAACACACACATTTATCACTTTACACACTTATGAATACAATGGGGATCCCTGCCCGCCCACACAAGTCCCATTGGCCCTCGCTGGCAGGAGGCACCCGGGCCCCGATTCGTATTGGCTGTTACGAATCGGGGAGTTGCCGATTCGGCCATTTTACGATCCGAGTATTCTGATCTGAACCACGAGGTGATCAGAAAATGGCGGCGGGCGTGGCAGACAAAGGGAATTACATTTCACAATACCAACAGGGGACACTTTATTACACCACACAATAATCACATCTAAATAAAAGTACTTGTAAAACTAGGTGCGTGCCACCACACCCAAGTGTCCATAGCCACCACTGTCACTGTGCACCGCCCCTGGCTGAGGGTGCTGGGCCATCCCGTGACAACTATTTTTTATGTTTTCAAAAATTTTGTTGCACAAAATTGTATGTCAAGTTGAAAAAAAATAGAACCATGAAAAGTAAATGATTCACTTAGAAATAAATAAATAAATTAAATAGGTTTAAGTAAATAACATTTACTGAACAGCAAATACTGCTTTCTATAAACAAAAAACAAAGGTCAAAAGTAATTTGAAAGGATTCACATCCTCTGACTTCGAGCCTTCATTACTGCAAATGTAATGTGCTGTGTATGAGTGTATCACGGAACTCCACAGCAATAAAATTCACAGAAATGAAAGAAAAAAATGAAAAACTCAGAAAGGGGAGCGAGCGAAAGAGAGGAGATGAACAGAGAGAAGGAGAAAGAAGAAAGAGAGGAGACAAAAAGGAGAGAGTAGAGACAGGGTAGGAGAGAGGGTGCTGGAGACAGAGAGGAGAAGAAAGAGAAGGAACACACTGAAGACAGAGTGCTGAAGTCAGACAGGGAGCTAGAGACAGAGAAGAAAGCAAGATGAGCACGTTGGAGCCAGCACTGAATATAGAGAGTGCTGAAGAAAGAGCTGAAGCAAGAGAGAGAGCTGGAGACAGACCGTGAGGCCTTAGAGAGCCGCCACTGCTCAGTGAATCACACAAAGACTGACTTTCCTTACACACTTGATCACACAGACATGACACGTCATAGACAGCAGATCTCACAGACAGTATCACACACAGAGAAGATCTCGGATGTACTCTCTCATTGCTTTCTATGGGTAGAGCTCACAGTCTGGTCAGAAGGGCCATGACTGGATGGACGGACTGTCCCCAGGGCACAGAGGCCTTCCTGGGGAGCCTGGCTCTGGCAGGGTCAGTCTCCTCACATGCAATGGTCAGTCACAAGTCAGTCACCCCATGTATAATGTAAACTCTCATACACATATATGTAACCTACACACACACACAGTTATTGAAAGATCACCAATGTTTGCAAACAATAGCGACAACGTTTGGTGTTTTCACAACAGGGAAATCTAAACTGTGGCTAGAGAAGCTTCAATCTGAAGCTTCTCCTGCGGCTGTTTGAATTCCCCTATTGTGGAAACACCAAAATTTGTCACCATTGTTTGAAAGATCCACAAACACTGGCCTTCTTTGACACACGGTACCAAACGTGCAGGGCCGGCCCGACAATGGTGCAGAGCGGAGCAACAGCGCCAAGCGCCAGGCGCCAGAAATTTGGAGGCGGCAAATTTCAGCCCCCGGCACCGCTGCTGCACTCTGCACTTTATTTAAATGCGGCGGCAGCAGATCGTGCGGCCGCCGCGTTCGTTCCTTCAACGAGCGGCAGCCGCATGAGTATCTGCCGCTCGCCTGAGATCCATCCGCCAGCCTGCTGCGATCGAGATCACGTGATCTCGCGAGAACGCGGCAGGCTGGAGGATGGATTTCAGGCGAGCGGCAGATACTCACGAGGCTGCCGCTCGTTGAAGGAAGGAACGCGGCGGCCGCAGGTATGCCCGTCGGAGTGGCCCGCCTGGCAGAGCGAGGTGAGCTTGGGGGCAATCTATCCATGTGTGAGCCTCAGCCTGGGGGCAAATATATCCATGAGTCTGGGGGCAAACATATCCATGTGTGAGTCTGGGGGCAAACATATCAATGAGTCTGGGGGCAAACATATCCATGAGTCTGGGGGCAAACATATCCATGAGTCTGGGGGCAAACATATCATGAGTCTGAGGGAAAACATATCCATGAGTCTGGGGGAAAACATATCCATGAGTCTGGGGGCAAACATATCCATGAGTCTGGGGGCAAACATATCCATGAGTCTGGGGGCAAACATATCATGAGTCTGGGGGCAAACATATCCATGAGTCTAGGGGCAAACATATCCATGAGTCTGGGGCAAATATATCCATGAGTCTGGGGGCAAATATATCCATGAGTCTGGGGGCAAATATATCCATGAGTCTGGGGGCAAATATATCCATGAGTCTGGGGGCAAACATATCCATGAGTCTGGGGGCAAATATATCCATGAGTCTGGGGGCAAACATATCCATGAGTCTGGGGGCAAACATATCCATGAGTCTGGGGGCAAACATATCCATGAGTTGGGGGCAAACATATCCATGAGTTGGTGGCAAACATATCCATGAGTCTGGGGCAAACATATCCATGAGTCTGGGGCAAACATATCCATGAGTCTGGGGGCAAACATATCCATGAGTCTGGGGGAAAGATATCCATGAGTCTGGGGGCAAACAAATCCATGAGTCTGGGGGCAAACTTATCCATGAGTCTGGGGGCAAACATATCCATGAGTTGGGGGCAAACATATCCATGAGTGAACCTGGTGGCAAATATATCCATGAGTGAGCCTGGGGGTAAATATATCCATGAGCCTGGCGGCAAATATAGCCATGAGTGAGCCTGGGGCAAAAATATCCATGAGCCTGGGGGCAAATATATCCATGAGCCTGGGGGCAAATATATCCATGAGTGAGCCTGGGGCAAATATATCCATGAGCCTGGGGGCAAATATATCCATGAGTGAGCCTGGGGGCAAATATATCCATGTGTGAGTCTGGGGGCAAATATATCCATGTGTGAGTCTGGGGGCAAATATATCCATGCGTGAGCACTGCTGGGTATGTGACGCTGGGCTCTGCTGGGTATGTGACGCTGGGCACAGTTATACACACCTCACATTACTGTATCACAGAGCTCCACAGCAAGAAAATTCTAATGTACGGTGTGTATGAGTGTTTGAATTTTATTGCTGTGGTGCACTGTGATACGCTCATACACAGTTTATTTTTTCGGGGGGGGGGGCAGCATTTCATCCTTCGCTCCAGGCAGCACAATGTCTTGGGTCGGCCCTGCAAATGTGTTCCAACGCTACCAAACATTAACCCCTAGCTGCCACGGATCGGGGGATAGGGGGTTCATTGGAACCCCCTATCTCCACCATAGGCAGCAGCTAGGGATTAACTCCAGAACTGACGTCATCGCGCTATGCTTGGCCAGATGACGGGCAGCTCCTGGAGGGGACCGCGATTCGGTGCCTGTTCGCGCCGAATAGTGATATAGCCACTGGTGTATTTTGGCCTAGGCCAACAAGGCCTAGGCCTAGGACAGCACTTTCCAGCTGGCGGCGGCCCACCAGGTGGCCCCACCCCTAAAAAAAAATATATATTTTTTTTTTTTTACTTTTGCAAACTATTTTACCAGGAAGGAAACATTCAGATGTCACTAATTTTCAAGTATGTCCTGGGTAGGCAAGGCCTAGGCTTTCACTTTCCAGGGGGCAACAAAAAACCTCACCACTAATTGGGTTACTCACAGAGCACCGAAATGACGCCAACATAGTCCCTGCAGTTCCCTGCACTTCGGGGAATAAAATTTCCCCACCCTGCAGTAAATTCACCATTCACCGCAGGGTCCCCAAAGTACATGGAGTCGGCTGCTGTATGCTGCCACTGCAAACCCATGGCCTGCTGTTTTCAAAAGAACTACTGAACAAAAATGTCTGGAATTTACATATAAGATCCTATGATTGATAATAAAAAGTTCTGTTACAGAAAAAGAAGTACCGCTATTAAAAAAAGGGGGGTAATTTTGCCAAAAAAATTCTGAAAAATTACTAAATGGTACTAAAAAAAAAATCAATAAATAAATAAAGACTTTTTACTGCAGATTAAAATAATAAGTGGTTTATTAGATATTGCATAAAAACGGGAATATTTTTAACATTGAAACCTATGGGGTTCGCCTGAATAAACCTGCTGATTGAAACCACCGAACATCAGGGCATTTCACTGACATTTCTCTGCTGTTTGGTGTTCTCTGAATAGATTAACCATTGCTTCTCTATGGGGATTTGTGCTGCCTTCAAACAGCACCGTACTTGCTGGCAGTTCGCCAAACATTTTGTGTGAGCATATCACCAGAGCAGTGGTGTACTTAGGAGGGGTGGCGGAGGGCGGGCCGCCCCAGGTACCAGTGATTATTGGGGTGTCATCAGGGGGTACTAGGAGGTGCCACTGTCACTGTGTGTCAGCTTTGAGCTGTGTTCTCAAACAACGAGCAGCGGAGCATGGCGTTTGCATATGGAATAAAATCGACTAGAATAAAAATCCACCTCTCCTCCCTCCATAGCTCCTCCCCTGCCCCGCAGCAGCTCTAGGAGAGGGGAGGGGGTGTGATTTGTGTCCAGAGAGAGAAGATGACAATAAACGGCAGGTAAAGGGGGGGTATCAGCACAATATGAAGCCATGTCTGCTTACTGCTGTTTAAAGTGGACCTTTCCTTAACCAGCACTGCAGTGATAGAAATTTGTCATTGAGCTGCCTGGCTCCTGGTGAGGCTGCGTGCGTGCAGGTCACACTTGGTCCGGCCAGTCAGGTGGTACTGAGTCTCAGTACCACCTGACTGGCTGAACCACGTGACACGCACGCAGCTGCCCGCCCTTTCGTTAACATGGACTGTCACTCTGTTCTGGACTGAACACCCACCAGGAAGGGAATCAAAGCCACGGTGCACCCTCTGGCAGTGGCACCCCACTGCTGACAAGATGGCTCCACGCACAGGCACAGCCGCGATCCTAACGTGGCCTGGAGGGACCTCCTGCTGAGTCTGTACACAGTCCCTGCTGACTCTGCACACAGCCCTACCGCGGACAGAGGCCGGTAAATGTAGAATAAATAATTGCTGTGTGCTCATATACACTCGGTTTGCTGGTAGTTTTATTGCAGTGGATTCTGATGCACTCATACACACCACACATTGCATTGCGGGGGAGTTTTATTGCTGTGGATTCTGATACGCTGACACACACCACACATTGCATTGCTGGGAGTTTTATTGCAGTGGATTCTGATACGCTGACCCGCACATTGCATTACTGGGAGTTTTATTGCTGTGGATTCTGTGATACACACTGCATAGTACTGTGAGTTTTATTGCCTTGGAGCTCTGGGGTACACTCATACACACTGCACATTACTGTGAGTTTTATTGCTGTGCAGTTCTGTGATATGCTCATACACAGTGCACATTTCTGTGGGCGCTCATATGCAGTGCACGTTTCTGTGGATTTTATTGTTCAACCAATTAGAGCGGCTGTGAACCAGTATACTTGACATGCGTGGCTGTTCTTTGTAAAAATGCTTGAATTTAAACATTTCATAATTTTATTTATCTCAATAGATACATTTGAAATGGTATACAAAATATACAAGTAGGCACTTGGTATCCACTTTTAATATACAGAGAGGAAAAGGCAGAGCTCTAAGAGGAAAAGGTGGAGCTTAAAGAGGAAGGGTGGGGATTAACCAGGAAGAGGTGTGCCCTTGACAGGAAGGGGTGCCTCAAATTTAAATTAGGGGGTGCATGCGTTTAGTCAGGCCTAGGGCAGCACAAAACCTAAATACACCACTGGATATAGCACCCTAGGGGTTAAAGACAGCCACTGCTTGGAAGGGCAGGCTGTGCCCTTCCA
This sequence comes from Leptobrachium leishanense, assembly GCA_009667805.1. Taxonomy (NCBI): domain Eukaryota; kingdom Metazoa; phylum Chordata; class Amphibia; order Anura; family Megophryidae; genus Leptobrachium; species Leptobrachium leishanense. The sequence continues at coordinate 496,763,863 of CM019063.1, read as the reverse complement.
AATGGTGCCTGCCTTTTCCCAGTGGCCTACTCGGTTGGGGAGGGAGAGAGGTCCAAAGGACCCCCGTCCCCTTCAGGCACTTTCCCTGCACTTGCGGCAGCCTGCACCGGGGGGCCGCAGCGTTCTGCCGTAATACCGGCCGATCGCTGCCCCCTGTGCAAGGACACGCTCAGCGCGTCCTTCGCACAGGGGAACCACTTGGTTGGACGTGCTGAGCGCGTCCTTAGCAGCCAAGTGGTTAATATTACGTTGGAAGGAACAAACCTTATGATTTCCTTGTTTTACTTAGATGTCTGATTAATGATGCTGATTTCATGTACACATGCCATTAATTATCTTTACAGTCATCCAATGCAGATGGTTTGGGACCAGCATTTACGGAGGCTGAAAGTGAAGCTTTGGCACAGATGGTTATATACAAATACACGCTATTACATTTAAGCCATAAAAAAAATGTGAAAAACCAAAGGGGTCTGAATACTGTCTGAATGCACTGTACATCAGTACAACTAGGGGCACATGGAGTGCATATAACAAGTACAACAAAATTATTGCACAGAGGTCAGACACAACGTAGCAATGGAACAGTCAGAGGAATGGTGGTTCAGTAAGACAAATAATGTACATGGCAATGGAGAACCTCATTAGACCATTAGGATCCACATTTACAGTACAAACATGCAACCTCCGTACTGCAAAATTATTTCTCGCAAGTCCATACATTAAGTGAGGGAAAGGGGAGTTTGTAGCATTTACGCTGTTACAGTAATAGCACGCACATCCATACATTAATATTTTACAGTCGCATTCACCATGAAATCCCTACTTATATTTCTCTCATATTTACAAGCCGTAACTCCCCGCTTTAGTATTCCACTGTTATACTTGCAACCCGCAAGTCTGTACTGTAATATTTCCAGTGTTACAGTAAAAACGCTCATGTCTGGGATTTACAGCAAGACTGGCCTTTACGGGCTTTACAGGGAATTGTTTTTTAGCATTTCTGGAATCCACAGTAAGACGCACATTTTTAGGGGTTTACAATAAGATGTTTTTGCAGGACTTCATATTACAACGCGCATGTCCGAGGTTTCATTTATAAAATGCACAACTCCATATTCTGTACAGTAAGAGCTGGACCAAAATACCAACTGGCGCTACAAGCATCCGAAAAGCCCTTTATCAACACCTTTTAGCTTTTCAGAATTTTTGAAAATCAGCATCTCGATACACTGGAATTTAATCGCCTAAGCCAATATTTCCACTGAAAAAATTTGATGCGAGAGCTGATATTTGATCCCATTTTTTTTTATTAATCAGGAATTGAAATGCCGGTAAGTTTGCGTTTGGATCTTCCTAACTGAAAAATGACTGAAAATAGGGTGAAAAAGGTGCCAATTTCAGGCACCGGGCCGAATTAAATCAAGTTTGAAATTGAGAATTTGAAATTTGAGATTGTAAGTATGAATTCATTAATGGGCAGGTTTAACATCTGACTCTCTTCTAAAAGCAACTATTTATAAAACAGGTGTACTGCTCTAGTCAAAGTATATAACTGAATTCAAATAGTTTTTTCCTGCATTTTCCCACAAAGCATAAAATTTGTTTCTGCAAAATAATACATGAGTTAGTTTTACTATTATCATTTATAGTTTGATTATGTCATGCAAAAAAATCACAAAAAATTTTGTTTATTATTTTTAATTTCACCAATTTTACACTTTCACGCCTACTGCGGTAGGTGTATGTGAAGTATATGGTATCGAAAAAAGTTGTGTTTTTTTTATTAAAATAAATCATGTAAACAGTATGCACTTAAAAAAAAGAGACCAGAAATTTATGACAGAAACCAAACTAATGGATAAAATTCTAAAATCATTTAGGTCATTAATTCACAGGAACTAGAGAGAATCTTATTTGTTATGCATTTAACTCCATAATGACCAGGCGATTTTACCATCATCTGTCCGAAAGTACCCACTGCTATTATTACAGTTCTGCGCTGTTTGTGTTTATGGAACCCATACATATTATATATTGTTTTTCTCGCCATTAAATGGACTTTCTAAAGATACCATTATTTTCATCATATTTTATAATTTACTATAAAAAGTTATGAAATATGATGAAAAATAATGAAAAAAAACCACACTTTTTTGTACTTTGACCCCCAAAATCTACAACCGCAAAAAAAAACAGCTTAATAGTTTTGAAATTTTGTCCTGAGTTTAGAAGAACCCAAATTTTACATGTCTTTGCTTTTTTAACCCCATCAACGCTGAGCCATTTCACCTGTGTGCCTTACTCTTTTTGACCCTTTTATGCTCTTCATGTTTAAAAGTCAATTTAAACCCTATTTTATTATACCCCATACCAATTTTTTTTAAAAAAAAGAAGCAACACTTTATAAATTTTTTATTTTTACACCAAACATGGTTATGTGTGGTATCATTGGAAAGCCCATGAGCTAGCTGCCACGGATCAGGAGATAGGGTGTTAACTGGCCAACTGACTTCATCGCACATATGGTTATAGTGGGTGAGGGGTGGCCCCGGAGGCTTGGCTGACATCCAAGACGTCAGCCACCTCCAGGAGTAGTCCGTGATCCGGCACCTAAGGAGTTAAAGAGAAGACCCGCTGGAAAGGGCAGACTCTGCCTCTCTTTTTTTTCTGTCTTTAGCCGTTCAGGTGGGAGAGGGGTCCCCCCTCCCTTTCAGGCACCCGGCGATGACATCAGTGCGACGCCCGGGCCCATAAAACCGTTGGGACGGCTCAAGGAAGCCAGATCGACATGGGACCCCGGCCAGAGAGTATAGGGAGGAAAGGGGGTTAAAGGACCATGACATTCATAGAATCCTATGGGTTTCGACTGGTACTTTGTAAAAAAATATCATATTTATTTATTTTAAATGGTTTATTCTTTTAATTTTCAACAAAAAGTTATTTTTATTTATTTTTTTAACCCCTTTTTGTATTTTTTGAATGAAATTTTTGTTTCCCACTTTTTTTAAAGGCGTTTTTATTTATTCTTTAACAGACCTTTTTATTTTTTTTAAAAGTACCTTTTTTATTATTTACAAACATTTTAATGTGTTTTTATTGGTTTAAAAAAATATATTGGGAGAATAGGAGAGTTCCATTCTGTTTTTTTGGGGTTTTTTGCAGTTCAGTTGATTTCGCCGATGCAACTTCGGCGGTCTTCGGTGCTCTTCAGCGATGTTCTCAAACTTTTTCGTGGGGATTCGGCGACTACATCTTCACCGTACCACGGTGACCCTATGGTGAATAGTGAATTCGCAGTAGTTTCGGTGAAACGGAATGACTGAAACTTCACTGTAATGCTGTTGCTTTGTGAATAACCCCTATTTACTAATGAGATACCCCACACACACACACACACCACACACACACACACACACACACACACACTTACAAAGGTAAATGCCCAATGCCCCTAACTTTATTGAAAGCTTCGACTAGTTATTTTCAGATTTTGCTTTATGTCTGTTCAGTTACCCATTGACTTTATATTTTTATTCATTCCTTTGCATTTATCAATGTTTAGAATGAGATTTATGTAGAGATTCGGAGGCAAATGTATTCTAGATTAGCACACTCGCACAAAGAACACTTTGTTTTATAGAGACTCTACAAATCCTTTTAACACTAACCCTGATTTATTTTGACATGATTACTATCCAAAGTTGACAGTTAGCAGACCTGCAGTAAATTAAACTCAACAACTAGATCATATCTGCAGAAATTCTGAAAAGCTCCATTAACCACCCAGTGACCATGTGTCTGAATGTCAGAAAAGCAAAAGAAAAATCTGCATATTATATCCAGCGTACACAGTGCATTGAATATATATTCTAAAATATACGAGAATTAAACGTTTGGCACTGACAGCAAAATTGTCATAATTTACACTTAAAAGAAGCAACAGTGACTCTTAATTTTATGGTAGGAGAAAAAAACATTCATATATTAAGAAATAAATATAGGAGCCCATAACCCGTACAGCATTGTAACTCTTCGTTTTTTATTTGTACATTTATTAATAGCATTGCAGTGATTTACATTAAGATGCTTCTTAAAATGAGAAACTGTTAATAAGCTTAAATAAAGAATTACAATTGACTACTTTAAATAATAAATAATCACTATATACTGGTTTAAGAACCTCTAAGAGGTTACAGTCGTCCTACTACTTTGAAGACATCCTGGGAGCCCAAAAAATAATATAGAAATGTCATGTTATTAAGTACTTCTTAATGACCAGAAAACTATCTCTGCCATAGAACATGTTGCAGGGTGTTCATTAGAATATATTATGTCATTATTCACGCTGCTTATGTTAAGAGAAGACAAATAAACCCTCTGCTTCCCATCTGTTAAGTATTTGTAGGGGATGAATGAGGTTGGTCAAGATGATTGTAGTTATGTGAGACCTTTCATAGGAAGATAAACAAACTTCTGACCTACAGTAGAACCTGTCTTTCAGTGATAAATGTATACTGTGCGTAAACTCCAACTTCAGAATCCCTGCACTAATGAATTAATGGTGCCTGGAAATTGCTTTAACTAATGTCTATTCATGATTATCAGTTGCTATCGTTTGATATACTGTATATACACATATTTATGCCATTAACTAAAAGATGTGTAACTTTTTAATGTACACATTTTAATGCAATTTATATTTAAAATGGAACAAATGTAGTATATATTACATACTCTATATAATTAAAGTATATAGTACACATATACAGTTAGGCCTGTATATATTTGGACACAGGCTCAATTTTCATACTTTGGGCTCTGTATGCCACCAAAATAAAACGAAAACAAAACAATCCAAATGAATTTGAAGTTCAGACTTTCAGCTTTAATTCAAGGGGTTGAACATAAATATCAAGTACAAATCTTCAGAACTGCAATCATTTCTATACACAGTCCCCCCCCCATTCTCAGGGGCTCAAATGTAATTGAACAAATTATTAGAATCAAATAAAATGTTTTGTAGAGAATCCTTTACTGTTAATGACTGTCTGAGGTCTGGAACCCATGGATATTACTGAAGACTTGGTTTCCTCCTTTCCGATGCTTTGCCAGACTCTAAATGCAGCTGTCTTCTGTTGTTCTTTGTTTGTAGGTCTTTCTGCCTTTAGTTTTGCCTTCAGCATGTGAAATGCTGCTCAATTGGGTTGAGATCAGCGATTGACTCTGCCATTGCAGAATATGCCACTGTTTTTCCTTCAAAAACTCCTGGGTTGCTTCTGCAGTGTTTTTTGGATCATTGTCCATATCTACTGTGAAGCGCCGTCCAATCAACTTTGCTGCATTTGGCTGAATCTGGGCTGATATTATATCTCTAAACACTGCTGAATTCATCTGGCTGCTTCTGTCTTCTGTCACATCATCAATAAACACCAATGAACCAGTGCCACTGGAAGCCATGCATGCCCATGCCATCACACTGTAAGGATAGAGAGTCACACAGCATGCAGACAAAACCCAGTAAAGCAAGGAAACCCCTAATCTGAGAAGCTGGTCCTTGTAATGGCCAGGTTACTAGACTAAATAAAGTACACAAACAGCACATAAAAGTACAGAGCAGGGACATTAGATATAATCGACTTTCCCCTAGTTGCCCTTCCTTCAAACGCTCCCTTAAGACATTCCTATTTAGAGAAGCCTACCACCCGACTCACTGATACATCTCACTGCCCCAATCAGTCCATCACTCTCCCCTTGCAGTTCTCTCCTCATGTTTCCACCCCCAACCCTTCTAGATTGTAAATTCCCACGGGAAATCGGGAATAGGGCCCTCGTTTCCTCCTGTACTGGTTTATCAAATGTTGTTCAGTCTCAGTGTATTGTAACCCTGTCTATATTGTGCTCATTGTTCAGCGCGCTCTCTGTTCGATAAACCTTCCTGCAGAGGCACCAGCAGGCATGACACGCACTGCCTCCATCATGTTTTACAGATGAAGTTGTGTGCTTTGGATCATGAGCTGTGCCAAGCCTTCTCCATACTTCTTCTTCCTGTCATTCTGGTACAGATTAAACTTAGTTTCATCCATTCAAAGAATGCTTTTCCAGAACTGCTCTGGCTTTTCTTAAGATTTTTTTTGGCAAAGTCTAATCTGGCTTTTCTATTCTTCAGGCTTATGAATGGTTTGCACCTTGTGGTGAACCCTTGTAGTTGCTCTTGTGAAGTCTTCTCTTGATTGTAGACTTTGACAATGATACGCCCACGTCCTGGAGAGTGTCCTGCACTTGTCTGGATGTTGTGAATGGGTGGTTTTTCTTTACCATAGAGCGGATCCTGCGATCATCCACCACTGTTGTCTTCTGTGGACGTCCAGGCCTTTTTATGTTGCTGAGCTCACCAGTTTGTTCTTATTTCCTCAGAATGTACCAAACTGTTTATTTGGCCACTCCTAGTGTTGCTGCTATCTCTCTGATGTTTTTTTGTTTGTTTTTGAAGCCTTACAATATCCTGTTTCATTGCATGGACAGCTCCTTTGAACGCATGATGTAGGTTCACAGCAATAGATTCCAAACATAAATTCCACACTTAGAACTAACTCTAGACCTTTTACCTGCTTAGTTGATGAAGATGTAATGCAGAAGTTGTCCACACCTAGCCTTGAGAGCTTTTGATGTCAATTACTGTTGGTCCCTTGAAAAAGGCTACTCTTAAGAGCTGTAATTCCTAAACCCTTCCTCCAATTTGGATGTACATACCCTCAAATTAAACCTGAGAGTGTGCACTTTCAGCCCATATTCATTAAATTACCATTAGGGTTGCACTAATACCGATACTAGTATCGGTGCCGATACCGGGTACTGCAGGAGTACTTGGTACTCGTACAGTACCCCCGATATTTCCCCCGATACTGGAAGCCGGCATTGAGCCGGCTTCGGAGGGGCTGGGGCGGCTGTCCGAATGCTCTATCGGCATTCGGACAGGCCCTGCAGCTGCTCTCTGCGTTCTTTCATACTTAGTCTTCGTGTGTGCGCTCGTTGGAAGGCCCCCAGCCGCGATCACGTGGTCCCACGTGATTGCGGCTGGGGTCCTTCCAACGAGCGCACGCGCAAAGACTTTCCCGGCGTCACTCAGGAAGGTAAGTATGATCGCGGAGAGTGCCAGGTGAGCTGGGGCATATCCACAAGCTGGGGGCAAATCCACGAGCTGGGGGGCATAATCCATGAGCTGGGAGGCATAATCCATGAGCTGGGGGGCATATCCATGAGCTGGGGCAATATCCATGAGAGCTGGGGCATAATCCATGAAAGCTGGGGGGCATATCTATGAAAGCTGGGGGGCATATCTATGAAAGCTGGGGGGCATATCCATGAGCTGGGGGGCACATCCATGAGCTTGGGGGGGCACATCCATGAGCTGGGGGGCACATCCATGAGCTGGGGGCATATCTATGAGAGCTGGGGGCATATCTATGAGAGCTGGGGGCATATCTATGAGAGCTGGGGGCATATCCATGAGCTGGGGGCAATATCTATGAAAATAAATGGAGAAAATAAATGGAGTTGGAGGAGGGCGCGCCCAAACTTCAAATGGAGTAATAAATAAGAGAAAAGTCTGTGTAACTAATCTCTAGATAGTCTTTATCAGATGGCTCAAATCCATGAGCTGGGGGCACATCCTTGAGCTGGGGGGCATATCCATGAGCTTGGGGGCATACCTATGAGAGCTGGGGGCATATCTATGAGAGCTGGGGCATATCTATGAGAGCTGGGGCATATCCATGTGAGCTGGGGGCATTTTTATATGAGGTCTGTTCTTAATGGAAAGCGGTCACATGACATAAAATAAAAGTATCGGTACTCGGTATCGGTGAGTACTTGAAAAAAAAGTATCGGTACTCGTACTCAGTCTTAAAAAAGTGGTATCGGTGCATCCCTAATAACCATAGCTTGAATATGTTTTGGTAACTACCTGAAAAAAACTAAAATTGTGCCTGTGTCCAAAAATATATGGACCTAACTGATATATACACACACACAGGTCTGGCACCTGTTATTTAGAATACACACATTGCCCGAGCATTCCAGATTTCAGAATCCAGCACAATCTGATGCTTTAGAGGAAGGAGTTCATGGTGGGAGAACCAAATTCTCCTTCCTGCTGCGTTTCCCAGCAAGCATGTGCACATACTGGGAGAGCTCTGCAGCTTTTCTTTGCAGACATGTCACCTTTTTATCAAGCCAAACCCGAACACTCTAGTGTTGGGTTTGGGCGGCCATTTTATTTTTGTAGAGTATACATTATGGAACGTGGTATGCATGGCATGTCAGGCTGCTATTATGGCACACTGATATTATGAATGGCACACTGGTAATATGGCACACTGGTATTATGCATGGCACACTGGTATTATGGCACACTGGTATTATGACTGGCACACTGGTATGGCACACTGGTATTATGACTGGCACACTGGTATTATGCATGGCACACTGGTATTATGCATGGCACACTGGAATTTTGGCTGGCTGGCAGACTGGTATTATGGCTGGCACATTGGAATTATGGCTGGCAGAGAGACTGGTTTTATGGCTGGCACATTTGAATTATGTCTGGCTGGCAGACGGGTTTTATGGCTGGCACATTGGACTCATGACTCCAAAACTGGACAGTCCAGGTCAAAACAGGATGGGTGGGAACCCTAATGCCGCCTGGACAGGGTCGGATTAAGAGTATCATGGGCCTGGTGCTGAGGATTTTGGTGGGCCTATTTATAGAAATAAAATGAAAAGTCAGACCCAGCTTTTAAAGGCTCCTTTTAAAGGCTCCTGAAAGGGAGGAGGGGGTCCTGCGGAGAAGTGAGAGAGAAAAAAGAGAGGCATTGCTGGAAAGGTCAGTCTGACCTTTCCAGCGATGCCTCTCTTTAACCCTGTAGGTGCCAGTCCGTGATCCGGCACCGGATCGCAGACTTCTCCCGGAGGTGGCTGACCCCTTGGATGTCAGCCAAGCCTCTGGGGCTCCTATGGAAATCCCTTTGGAGATAACGTCCACATATACTGTAGCTCCTGATCTGTGGCAGAGGGTCACATTTGGTAGCATTGGAAAGTCAAAAGCATTGCCTTTCCAATGATACCAAACGTGACCATATTAAGTGTAAAAAATTTTTTTTGTATTAATGCAGCACTATTGTTCACTTTTCAATTATAATGTGAACAATGATGCTGCACTAGCGAAAAATTTAGTTTTCAGTTTAGCTAATATCGCGTATTTTCTTCGAAAAATACAGCAACAGGTTCCCATTTCTATTTTTTATTTTTTTTAACAAGTGTACAACATAGAATATATAACCGCAAAGGCTTGGATGATAAAATGGGAAACAAAATATTTTACATGCTGTAGATGAATGGAAATTCACATGTTTTTAAAAAAAATTTTTATTACAGCATTCTCACAGGACATGATGTATACATAAAATTATATATTATGAATCTGCCAAGTCTGCTTAAATTAAGATATATAATATGTCTGGGTCCTACTCAGTCCTACAATAAAACAGGACTTTAAATCGCGTTTAAACATGAAGAGCACCTAAACGGTAAAAATTAGCTCAGCACACTGGGTGAAATGGCTCAGCAGTGAAGGGGTTAAGCATGACAGGCACAAAATGGTGAAAATGAGTTCAACTCACAGGGTTGTTGCATGGCACAGCAGCAAAGGGGATAAAAGATTCTCTACAGAGCCCCTTCTCCAGGGCAGAGCACATACGCAATAAAAACTTTTTATTGGCATGAAAAGTTGGCTCCACCTAACTAACCTCAATGGTGGTAAGCTCTCAGCTGGCTGTGTGTAGCAATGATCTTGCCGCCTGAGGGCTGGGCACACTGATGAGAGACAGGCTGGGCTGGCAACGTTGGCATGGCAGACTGGCAGTGCCTGCTGGGCTCCAAGCAACTTCTTTCCAATAGTCCTCGTTAGGCCCTGGGCAAACATTTCCCCCCCCCCCATGGAATTTTGCTCTCCACCCCAGCATCCTTAAAAAAAAAACACATAGATTTAGTTTTATGAGACAAGCCTATATATTTTATAATTTCTTTACAATTGCACATCCTATATACACGTACTGTGAGAAAAACACTATCTGTGTGTACATAAATATACACGTACTATTGTATATACATCCTTTGTACACATTCTACATACTGTACATGTACACATTTTACATCATATACACATTTCCACAGTATATTCACTTACACCTAATATACATGTCGCACACATTTCCACATCATATATACACCATATACACATCATACACATCATATATATACACATAATAGACACGTCACACACTTCATATATACCCACATCACATATACACCATATACACGTCACACACTTCATATATACGCACATCACATATACACATAACACCCTTCATATATACATATAATAATAGACACGTCACACACTTCATATATACCCACATCACATATACACCATATACACGTCACACACTTCATATATACGCACATCACATATACACATAACACCCTTCATATATACATATAATAATAGACACATCACACACTTCATATATAAACATTTACTCACAAATGAACTTGTGCCAGAGACAAGCTAGAGGAAAATGGAGGGAGGGGTGGGGAAGTAGCAGGGGGTCTTTTAAGCAGAGGCCTGCTTCATGCTGTAGAGACTGTCTCTCTCAGACAGGCTGGCAGGGCAGAGCTGAGCAGTAGCACTGACTGCTTCCTGAATCCTGTAGTGCGGGGGAACTGCATGGTGTAGACGAGGGGGAGGAGCCAAACGCAGCTCCCAAGATGCCTCATCATCTCTGAGGTCACCTGTCAACACAGAGGGGAGGAGGCCTACGAAGCCATGATTTTTGTGGGCTCAAGGAGCAGCTGCCCGTGCTAAAGACAGCTCTGCTCCTCGTGCGCTGGTGGCCTGGGCTGGCATGCTGTGTCTGTGGCCTGCTGATCCCAACAGGGTGAGGGTGGCATGGAGGCAGGACCGTGCAGGCTGAGCGGATTCATCCGCACGCCGGCACTGTTTGTATTCCTTCCCCCCTCCCTTTGTAATTAAATGAGTTGGCGCTGGTTGCCTCCGCTCCATGCACGGCCTGTTAGCTGCCACCACACTCGAATGCCTGCCAGGCCGCATTGTCCGGAGTACGATGTGTGGCACTAGCAGGCTTGTCTTTGGACAGCTTGCTGTGGGCCTATTTTCAGAATGGGGCCTGGAGCGGCCGCTCCATCCGCCCCTACTTTAATCCGGCCCTGCGCCTGGAGTCAGGGAGACTCTGAGCAGCAGGTCACACACTGAGGCTGCCCCAGTGGCGTAGCGTGGGGGGGGGCTGGGGGGTCCGTGGCCCCAGGCGCAGTTTTCTTAGGGGCGCATAATTTCAAAAGAAATTTGCGCCCCTAAAACTTGTGGCCTGGACTGACCCGCCGGGCCCTCGGGTGCCGCCCAAGGGCCCGCGGGTTGAGGGGACCCAGATGCCGGGCAGCGGGAGTGCCTGCACGGTCCTGACCAGTGAGTCCATCCGTGTTGAAGGGGAGGCGGCTGTGAGCAGGCGCAGGTCACGTGGTCCGTCTAATCAGGTGGTACTGAGTCTCTGTACCACCTGACTGGCCGGACCACGTGACCTGCGCACGCACGCACGCAGCCGCCTCCCCTTCAACAGGACGGACTCACGCTGTTCAGGACCGGGCAGGCACTCCCGCTGCCCGGCATCTGGGCCCCCTCAACCCCTGCTGGATCCGGAGCTGGGGCAATATCCAGGTGAGAGCTGGGGGCAAATCCATGTGCTGGGGCAAATCCATGTGTGAGCTGGGGCAAATCCATGTGTGAGCTGGGGCATTTCCATGAGCTGGGGCATTTCCATGAGCTGGGGCAGTATCCATGAGCTGGGGCAGTATCCATGAGCTGGGTCAAATCCATGTGCTGGGGTAAATCCATGTGTGAGCTGGGGCATTTCCAAGAGCTGGGGCATTTCCATGAGCTGGGGCAAATCCATGAGCTGGGGCAAATCCATGAGCTGGGGCAGTATCCATGAGCTGGGGCAAATCCATGAGCTGGGGCAAATCCATGTGCTGGGGCATATCCATGAGCTGGGGCAAATCCATGAGCTGGGGCAGTATCCATGAGCTGGGGCAAATCCATGAGCTGGGGCAAATCCATGTGCTGGGGCAAATCCATGAGCTGGGGCAAATCCATGAGCTGGGGCATATCCATGAGCTGGGGCAAATCCATGTGCTGGGGCAAATCCATGAGCTGGGGCAAATCCATGTGTGAGCTGGGGCATTTCCATGAGCTGGGGCATTTCCATGAGCTGGGGCAAATCCATGTGTGAGCTGGGGCAAATCCATGAGCTGGGGCAAATCCATGTGTGAGCTGGGGCAATATCCATGCGAGAGCTGGGGCAATATTCATGTGAGAGCTGGGGCAATATCGATAACGTGTCCACAGGGCGGGGGGCGCACAATTCTTGGCTGGCCCCGGGCTCTGACAACCCACGCTACACCACTGGGCTGCCAGAGGTCACAGTCTGCTGGAGCACTCAGGAGCCATTTCCCCTAATGCCAGGGTCTGTGCAAAGTGCCTCTGGTCCAGAATTTGTAAACTCCAGACAGTTCTGAAAACTCTGGTTTTTGGAGTCTTCTAGATTTTGGAATTCCGGATTGGGGGGGCCTACCTGTATATAAACAGAATAGTCCTCACACACTGTGGGTCCAAGCAGTTGTGCAAACATCAGCGACATGAAGAAACTTGGAAGCTTTGTTGCAGTAATAGCAATGGTATTTTCTTAGCTGGAGATCCACATTACTTGAGAAACGTGAAGCTGCACACTGAAACATTGATGTCCAATTGATAAAATACTATTACCGCAACAAGGTCTCTGAAGTGCGTTACCTTCCCAATTTTCTACATTTCTTGGCTGTTTGCAGCACCAGAACAAGCAATGTTTTTTTTGAGAAAGAATTTTACCAGGAAGGATACATTGAGATTTCTCTAGTTTTCCAGTATGCCTGGGTGGCGAGTATGTACCATTAGATGTCTTACCCAAGGACACTTACTGGAGAGGTGCTCTTGCCGGGATCGAACCTGCGTCTCCACAGTCTCTCTCCACAGTTATAGAGCAGTGATGTTACCTCTACACCACCCAGCCAGTTTGGAGCCACAATGTGCCAAGATAATGATGTTTTATACATATACTTTGATATTAGCTAATTAAAAGGGATATTATAGGGTTAAAATGGCTGGAGGCAAGGGAAAAAAAGGGTTAACCCCTCTTGACCCCCTCTGCATCCGCTCAAGTGAATGTCCAATGAATTCAGAGACTCTCAATGTTGATGTTCATTGACAGCCATTGGTGGGACCTAGGTCCTAAAGGTCCCATAGCCCTGGACCAAGAGCTCAGTGCTCAGGCTTTGAGTGGGACTAAGCCCTTGAACATGGAGGGCTGAATCAGCTGTTTAACATTTGCCCCCAGAGGGAGGAGGAAGCCCAGTGAATTGTGACCTCTCAAACAATTTTGAGTGATCACACTATGTTGTGTCCCTTTAGCTATAGCAAGGTCTGGATTAATGACAATCTGACTAATGCTAAATTCAATTTATTGCAAATTTTATAAAAGGTTAGAAAAACAAAAAAAGATACAGTTAATGAAAGGTGTGAAAGGTAGGCACGCTGCTATACTGGTTTGACAGACAATAATGTGCTACAACGTAATGCAAACTCAGAGATGTGTATAACATGCTCTGTACCAAAACAGTGTAAAGATGCAGTTTTACACGAAATAAATCAAAATGGAAAAAGACAGCGTAGGTTTAAATATCATACTGTTAATCTTTTCATTTCTACATTTTGTTGTCGGATTGCAGGCTATCACGCACTTGACAGGCCAGCATGCCAGCGTCACCGCTGAGGGCCATTTGCAGCAAGCATGGCGATGCCTGGCACTGTAACTGGGTATGACCCATCAGGAGATGACATATTGCATTGATCTTTAAGACCAAGGTGACATCCATCTCCAGATTGGAGAGGATACCACTAATGTGGCTTACTAATATTACGAGTCAAGCTGCTAAAATAAGGGCTCACACGTAACAGAGCTGGAAATAGGGAACTGCAAATGCCCCATCTTTTGCCAGTTTGCAGTTCCCCATTACCGGTTATGCCAGAACAGTTTTGACTAATTGTCTCTGCCAGACTCATCTACTTCACCTCCCATACTTCTCACACCTCTGCCCTTTGTCAAGCTCTATTTTAGATTTCAATTCAAAATGGTCCACACTTACAAATCAAATCTTTCTATAACCGCGCCACTGCCTACATCTCCTTCCTGATCAGCAGGCAGGGCCGGTCCAAGCCACTGTGCTGCCTGGAGCGATGGAAAAAATGCGCTGCCCCCCCCAAAAATGCCATGTGACATGTATGAGCCTATCACAGAGCTCCACAGTAATAAAACTCACAGGAATGTGTGGTGTGCATGAGCGTATCACAGAGCGCCACATATAATACATATATACAACCTCATTCTCTATATAAATACACAGACCCAATATACATGTATACCCAGACAGACCTCAGATACATCTGTATACTCAGAGACATTTGTATACCCAGAGAGTCCCCAGAGACATCTGTATACCCAGAGATGTCTGCAAACCTAGAGACTCCAGAGATATCTGTATACCCAGAGAGACCGCAGACACCTGTATACCCGGAGAGACCGCAGACACATCTGTATACCCAGAGAGACCTCAGATACATCTGTATACCCAGAGAGACCTGCTCTGCCGCAGAAAGAGATCGTCCACACCCACATCCGCCTTTTCTGTCTCTGGCTGCTCTTGCTCTACCACTCCTGGCCTGCTGCATGTGTGTAGGTGCAGTTGGCAGTTACAGCGCCGGCCTCCAAGAGATGCCGGCACCAATAAAAAAATAATAATTGTGCAGCGGCAAAAATATGCCGCCCCAAAAAATTTGCAACTTGGAGCAATTGCTCCAAACCGCACCCCGCCCATTGTCGGTCCGGCCCTATTGGTAAGTATAACACATCCTGTCCACTTCATTCTACCAATGATCTAATGTTATCATCTTCTCACACCCGCACCCCCACACTCGCCTTCGGGTCTTTCGCAAGCTGCCCCATCTTTGGAACTCCCTCATCTCCCATTGTTCTCAGTGTGTCTAATGTGTTTGTCTCAATAAACCACTTGGCAGCTCAAAAAAGAACCGGCAAATGGCACTGGAGGAGTGGCTACAGAAAAATTAATCTTTATTAGAACGAATATAGACACTCTCAGATACAAGGAAAAATCAATTAAAAAACATAAATATGACAGCAGACAAAGCAGGGTGTACTGGAATTGACGCCAGTGTAAAATGGCTGTGCATAAAAGAGGTGTGGAAAGAGGATTGCAATCAATGTATTAGGCACCATAATAGAATTCCATAATTGCACAAAGGGATTAGCATCAAAAAGCAAACCATAAATCACCTTCACAATCAGCACGCCAACACTGACCCTTAGCTAGTCGAGCTCATGCTCAAAATTTCTGTCCTCACCCTGCAAATGCTGCACACACAACAAATCACGGCTTAAAATCAAGGTTGATACATCAGCTCAGAGCTGATTGTATCAACCTTGATTTTAAGCCGTGATTTGTTGTGTGTGTAGCATTTGCAGGGTGAGGACAGAAATTTTGAGCATGAGCTCGACTAGCTAAGGGTCAGTGTTGGCGTGCTGATTGTGAAGGTGATTTATGGTTTGCTTTTTGATGCTAATCCCTTTGTGCAATTATGGAATTCTATTATGGTGCCTAATACATTGATTGCAATCCTCTTTCCACACCTCTTTTATGCACAGCCATTTTACACTGGCGTCAATTCCAGTACACCCTGCTTTGTCTGCTGTCATATTTATGTTTTTTAATTGATTTTTCCTTGTATCTGAGAGTGTCTATATTCGTTCTAATAAAGATTAATTTTTCTGTAGCCACTCCTCCAGTGCCATTTGCCGGTTCTTTTTTGAGCTGCCAAGTGGTTTATTGAGACATATATCTATTTAGGTCAGGTTTAATCCTGGGTAAGAGGTTGTGCTGCTCTCACTCATTTGGATGAGAGTCAGGTGATTGTCTAAATTTGAGGGTTCCTGCTGTGGGTCCCCCATCTCTCTCTTTTCTGGTAAAATATGTCTAATGTGTTTGCTAATTTATTTATTTTTGTCCTATCCTTTGTGCAGCAGTACTGGATTTGTTGTTGCTTTATAAATGCTTGTCATTGTAATTCTGTAGACCAGTGGTTCCCAACCACGGTCCTCAAGTACCCCTAACAGGTCAGGTTTGTCAGATATCTGAAGCACAGCACAGGTGATATGATTGGCTGTTCAGTGATTGCAGGATTCAGTCTGCAGTTCCCCAAAGTATTCCTTAAAACCTGGCCTGTTAGGGGTACTTGAGAACCGTGGTTGGGAACCATTGCTCTAGACCTCAAGCATCCTAGATCACACATAGCAGCATGATATGCAGCAGGTGAGTATATCTGCTATATCAGGATGAAACGGTGACCGGTCAAATCTGTTACTGATTACGTATCTTTAATAAAGGCTAGGAAACATAATTGCCGTTTACCTGTCTGTTTTCTTCCCACAAAGTGAATTATTACATGCTTAGACGCAAATCCTGTAACCTGACAAAATAACTCCACATAACTCACATTGCTTATGTTCTAATTCAAAACATAAGGCGGAAATGTGTTTTGTCAACTAAGAAAAATGTGGCCAAGAATAATCCCATTAAATTAGGGGGTGGGGGGGGGGCGCGGGGAAGTTTGCAGACATTATACATCATATAAACAGATTATTTAGAAGAAATGCTAAATGCTCGCTGTGATGAATGACAACAGGAGATCAAACATTTACGAATTCTAAATTGTGATTTGTATCTGGATTCAACGTACTTAAAAATGACCTATAACTCCGGGAGAATAAGAGCTCTCACCTAAATTATACGAGCATTATGCTGTTACCGAGGAAGTGATCATCATCCCCAGCAGGATTTTTATTACAGATATGTTTAGTGTGAAGATTCCCTTAAATGGCGAATAACAGAACCAGATGGAGGAAATAATGTCCTATGTAGGGACACAATCCGCATTCCTCCTCTGCTTTTTGTATTGCTCTTGTGCTTATGACAAGTCGGCATTCTCTGGCCGCATGTGCTCTGTGTTTTAAAGCTGCATTGACATTCATTGCCGTTCTGTGTTGATAGCATTTTTATGTTAAGTAGTAAAAATGGAGGACAGGATACCTGCAGAACATTTCACGGGCCTGATGTAACAAACACAACATGTTTCTGAAACATGTCCTCCTCATTAAATTAAATATCTGTTGTCTATCATTTCCCGGCACATTATCTAGTAAGTAAAGCCCTTCCAAAAACAATGTGTTGCAATTGTTTATTATGTCGAAACTGCGAGGAATCGTGACCGTGCCGTCTCCTTTATCTCTGGTTTGTAAATTCCTGTAAGTGATTTGCCGGATTCTGATGGGATCTTCAGTTCACGGTCTCTCAAAAGCAAATACCCCCTCTAAACACTGAAGACCCCTTAACAGTAAGGCTGGGGCCACACAGGTGCGAAAATAATGTATTTGAGAACAGACTTCTTCCCGCATGGATGCCTGTCAAGAAACGTATCCGGTAAACAAGGAGAGAACCCAATATGCAGTAATAAAAATGGATGCAACACAAGGATTGGTATAAAAATAGCAGAAAATATATTGGATGAAACAAAAAGGGCAGGAATCTGTATAAACAATAAGTCTTTGATAAAACAATGGAAAAATGTTCAATAATACAGTCCTTGGTAACAAAGGGAAAACTTGAAAAGGAACATGGATGAATTAATAATCCTTCTGAGAAGAAAAACACGAGGAACTGTGGATTGTAGTTGCAAGTCCAGAAACAGGCAATGGTCGTAGGCCGGCTGCGATCTTGGTTTGTGAGAAAACAGGAAGAGGTTCGGTACACAGATCGTTCAGACAGGAATAGCCACAAGGCTCTGGAAGTTCAACTGCAGGTCCTCACAAGGTGAGGATTCAGGCGTTATGACAAGCGCATTGGCTGGATGCGGTCATTTTAAAGGAAACCAGGCAATGTTAACGAGATGCACATGATGCAGGAGGAAATTTTCTGCGGCGGCGCCGTGAGAGGAGACAAAATCCTCCATCAAGGGATGAACTCCGGATGGCCATCTCTCGTTCAGAATCAGCGACCTTCTTACGATGAATTAGCCCTTTTTCAAATATTCCAATGTCTTTGCGATGAACCACTGTCCCATTCGAAGCAATAACATAATCATCGGGTAAAGGTGCAGTGGTTTCTCTAGACTGGGCAGTACATTTAGCAGGTTGGGCACAGGTATTGGGAACAGAGAGATAGGGGCAGGGGCGTCGCTAGGGGGGCCTGCACCGGGAGACACCACCCTCTAGGGTGACACCCTAAATTTTTTTAAAAACATTTTAAACACAAAAATATTTTACCAGGAAGGATACATTGATATTTCTCATTTTCAAGTATGTCCTGGGTAGGCAAGGCCTAGGCTGGCCCTTTCCAGGGGGTGGCAATGGCAAACACCAAAGAAGATATTCACAGAGCACCAAAATGACACAGACATTTCAGTGTTCTGTTGTTCCCCGCACTCAAATTTCCCCGGTGAATTCACCACAGGGTCCCTGAAGTGCAGAGAATCAGCCACCGAATGCTGCGGCAAACTCGTCGCCTGCTGTTTTAAAAAGAACTACTGAACAAAAATATCTGGAATTAACATATAAGTTCCTATGAATGATAATAAAAAGGTCGGTTACAGAAAAAAAAAAAGAAAAATTGCTATTAGAAAAAAAAAATAGATTTTTTAAAAAATATGCCTAAAAGATACTAAAAAAAATAAATGAAATTTTTTAGTATGGGTTAAAGGAATAAACGGTTTATTAGATATTGGATAAAAACAGGAATATTTTTAACATTGAAACCTATGGTGTTCGTTCGCCCTGAATAAACCTGCCAAATGAAAACACCGGACATCAGGACATTTCTTTGCTGTTCAGTGTCTCTGAACAGATTAACCATTACTTCTCTATGGGGACTTTCACTGCCTTCGAACAGGCACTGTACTTGCTGTCAGTTTGCCAAAATTTGTGTGTGAGCATATCACAGAGCTCCACAGCAATAAACCTCACAGTAATGTGCGCCGTGTATTATGAGCATTCAGGGTTATATGGGAGTACTAATTTATGAGTAAAAGTAGTTAAATAAAATGTAAAACTCGGGGGGGGGTGAAACCAACCCTAGTGGTTGGCACCATAAATGCAGGCTCAGCTGCTGGCACCTTAAACAAATCTGCAATAGGTTCAGAGGATTCAACAGCTATCTCTGAAGATTCAACAGCGGTCTTGGTTAACAGGGCAGAAGAAGACAAAAGTTCTTGTTTACTCAGGGAAGGAGATGAGGTAAATGTTGTACCACAGTATAATGAATGTCGACCTCTATTGTGGTGTGGGAGTGTATTAACCGTGGATCGTATAAGGGATGGGAGTTGTAGCTGTGATTAACTTAGGCCGCTGTGTTGTTTTTCTGGTCATAAACTGCCGTCTGGGAGCAATGGCATTTGTAGTCCTGGTAGCTAAAGCAGATTCATTCTGCATAGGTCCATATAAATTATAGTCCCGAGTCACATAGGGTTCATATTCAATGGGTGTAGGAGGATCCATTACTTCAGGTAAAACAGATTCAGGAGGAATAGGATCTTTAAGTTCTGCCCGTGAGGGTGCAGAATATTCATAGTCATCCATATGAAGCTTTTTCTTTGGTTTAGTGCAAGTAGACTTACTGGTTTCTTTTCAGTCACTGGTTTAGTTGCAGGAGGCTTCCTGACTGCAGACTTGAGGGGTGGTGCAGATTTAGGCACAGGAGTAGTTTTGGATCCTGGAGATGATCTGGCCACTGGAGCGAGGGGTTTGCGGGGTCTTACACGACAGTCATTTATGTAATGCCCCCTTGCTGCGCAGTAGAAGCATAGGTCTTTTGTTCGCCTCCTGTCACCTTCCACAGGTGTTAAAGGACCATAGTGTATTTTAGTCTTTGGAGTGCACACCTTAGTAGATGAGTCCCAAGCACTCTGGATCAGCTCCTTGAAGCACTTAAGCAGGTAAGGCATTAACTCTTGGAAGGCAGCTTTTAGAAAATCCATGATGGTTTGGTTTACTGTGGGTTCTCTTTGTAAACCGGCTGGGTGGAGTAGAGGTAATGTCACTGTCTTGCATGGTGAGAGCCTGTGGAGTCATGGGTTCGATCCCAGCGAGCAACCTCTCCAGTAAGTGTCCTTGGCAAGACACCTAACGGTACATACTTGCCACCCAGGACATACTTGAAAACGAGAGAAATCTCAATGTATCCTTCCTGGTAAAATCCTTTCACAAAAAAATAAATAAATAAAGGATCTGACATTAACTTCTCTTAAAGACAATCACAATCTTGTGATCAAACAGGCTGACAAGGGGGGGGGACGATTATAATGTCTAGGGCTTATTATTTGGGAGAAGCCTCTAGGATTTTGGGGGATTCAAACACTTACCAGATCTTATCTAAAGACCCTAAATTAGAGTTTCTGTCAGCACTGGTATCTATACTTGATAGAGGTAGAAGTAGTGGCATTTTAACTGAAGAAGAATTTAAATTTCTATATAATGCTCATTGCAAAACGGCTATTTTCTATTTTTTGCCCAAGATACACAAAAACATTAACCAACATCCAGGTAGACCGATTATAAGTGGTATAAATTCCCTCACTAGCAATATCTTACAATATGTAGATTTATTTTTACAACCTCATGTTAGACAGATAAAATCTTATCTTAAAGATACGGGTCACATTTTAAGAATACTAAAAACCATAGTATGGAAGAACACCTTTTGTATGGCCAGTATAGATGTGGTTTCATTATACACGTCCATCCCCCACATTAAAGGAGTCGAGGAAGTTATTAATATTCTGAAAACTAACCATGTTATTTCTGATACACAGATTGATTTTTTAGGAGAGTTAATGCTTTTTATTTTGAGGCATAATTATTTTTGGTTCGAGAAGGTGTTTTATCTTCAGACCTGTGGCATTAAGATGGGGACAAGGTTCGCCCCTAGCTATGCCAACCTGTATATGGAGAGTTGGGAGAAAGAGCAGGTTTGGCCAATGGCTGGGGAGAGCCTTGTCCTCTGGCAACATTTCATAGATGACATTTTGGTCATCTGGGACGGTTCAATAGACTCACTCCAGGCTTTTATAGAGTCGTTTAATACCAATAATCACAATTTGAAATTCACCTATAAAATTCATCCTAGTGAAATTGATTTTTTGGATTTAACCATCTTCATTGATAATGGTCAATTAGAGACTAAAACCTTCTTCAAACCTACTGACTGTAATTCGGCAATAGGAATGGATAGTGCTCATGCTGATTTTTGGCTTAAGAACATTCCCAGTGGCCAATTCAAGAGGTTGAGACGCAATTGTTCTGATCTTAACAAGTTTAATTGTCAAGCAAACATCATTGTAGACAGGTATGTCAACAAGGGATATGATAAAATTAGAGTGTTGAGGGATTTAGAGGTAGTTAGGCGTTTAGATAGAGATACGTTACTGAAAGAAGGAACTAACAATTCAGACAATGTTTTTAACTTTGCTTTTTGCACTCAGTTTAATCCACAGTCCTATAAAGTGAGGAGTATACTTAATAAACATTGGCATATAATACAAACAGATGATCTGTTAAAGCATCGTATTCCTACCAAGCCACAAGTTATTTTTAAGAAAGCTTCTAACCTCAAAAATTCATTAGCCCCGAGCCTGCTACCATCTCACAAGACCCCCATGACTAACGACGTGAAGTTCCTAAAAAAAAACCTGGGTTACAACAAATGTGGGAAATGTAAAGCCTGTGTTAATCAGGAAAGAAAGGTTTTGGAATTCAGTAGTAGCATCACAGGAGAGTCTTTCAAGATTAACCATTTCATCAACTGCTCTAGCAAGGGGGTCATTTATTTACTTCTCTGCCCCTGTGGGGCCCAGTATATAGGTCAAACCTCACGACCACTACGTGTTAGAATTTTAGAACACCTGGGAAACATTAGGAGAAGATCTATTAACCACGGTGTTCCCATTCACTGCAATAACTGTCCTGTTTTCTGTGTAGATAAATTCATATGCCATGGTATTGATCTAGTTATTCATAACTGGAGAGGGGGTGATGCCTCTAGGGATCTTATCAGGAGAGAGACGGAGTGGATCTTCAAAATGGCCACCTGGAAAAAAGGGGGGCTTAATACGGACTTGGATATTCACCAATGCCTTTGATATTTTATGATTTTTATTTTTACTTTATTTTTATTTTTATTTTATTTTTATTTTATTTTTACTTTATTTTTATTTTTATTTCTGTATTCATTTAAATAGAATGGTTAATTCCTTTCCTTACTTTCTGGTAAGGTTTTTGGAATATGTGACTGACTGGCAACAAGTTTTTCCATAATTCATTCAAACAGCATATATACGCTGTATTTCTGTTTGTTTCTAGCCCACATCCAGTGGACTCTTCTTAGGATTTACGAAGACTTTTTTGTCAAATGTACTTAAGGAGATTGACGTTAAAAGACTTCCGTTTCTGTGTTTGGCTAAAAATCTTCTGACCTTTACAAGATGGCGACCGGATCCGCTTCCTGAATCGTCACTTCCGGTGGAACAGGAAGCCAAACAGCCGGCAAAAGATCTTCAGAAGTTGCGTTCCAGTGTGGGCGCCTTACGTCCCAGTTAAGCAATGTTGTGAGACGTCACTTCCCACAGGTCTCTAAGTTAATTATTAAGTAAGAAGCAAAGCAGCAAGGGGAAGTGGATGTTCTAGTCCATCTAGGGACAAATGACTTGGCTAGCAATGAGGTTTCTGAGATTAAGGAAGATTTTTGTGTTCTTGGAGGTGAAATACAGCAGATTGCGTCCACTGTGTCATTCTCCGAAGTTTTGCCTGTGCATAACATTCAAGATAGGAAGATGCGCAATAGGGAATTCAATTTGTGGCTTCGGGAATGGTGTCGGGAGCAAGGATTTGGCTTTGTGTCCCATGATAGCTCTAATTGGAGCAGAAAGGAACTGTATAAAAAAGATGGTTTGCATCTTACTCATAGGGGAACATATGTTCTCAGTGAGAAGTTCAAAGGTTTCACAAAGAAATATTTAAACTAGGGGGGGGACAAAAGGGTAAACAATCTGCCCGATTGTCCCCCAAAACTAAATCGGAGGGTGCAAGCAACATGCGAGGTAAAAAATGACAAGCTCAGAGTCGTGTCTATAAATGCTCGCAGTTTAGTCAATAAAATCAATGAACTGGAGGCAATGATGGCAGCTGAAAAAGTAGATTTAGTGGCGGTTACTGAGACATGGTTCAGTGAGAAAAATAACTGGGACATAACAATACCGGGGTACTCTTTATATAGAAAAGACAGAGAAGGTAGGAAAGGAGGAGGAGTGGCCCTGTATGTGAAAAACAACATAAAAGCGAACCAAATAAAAGTGAGCGAGGTGAACATAGAGTCAGTTTGGGTTACGCTAACATTTGGCAATCATACAGTAGCTCGTGTAGGTGTGATCTATAGACCCCCTGGACAAGTAGAAGAGCTAGATAATCTGCTGCTTGAGGAAATAGCCAAAATGGCAATGAAGGGGGAAGTTATTATCATGGGGGACTTTAATCTTCCTGATGTGAACTGGAAAACCAAAATAGCTGGGTGCACCAGGAGTACAAATATTCTAAACTCCTTACTGGGATTATCTCTAACACAAGTAGTTGAGGAGCCGACCCGTAAAGAGGCCATATTGGATTTAATACTCACAAATGGAGGTTTGGTATCGGACGTTGTTGTAGGTGAAAATTTGGGATCTAGTGATCACCAATCAGTATGGTTTAATATAAGAACAGGGATGGAGCCGCACCACACAAAAACAAAAGTTTTAGACTTTAAAAAAACAGATTTTTCTAAAATGATATTTTGTGTGAATGAGTCATTATCAGACTGGAGGAGTTTAAAGGGAGTCCAGGAGAAATGGGATTATTTAAAGGAAGCATTATTGAAGGCCACAGGAAATTGCATTCGGCTTGTTAGCAAAAACAAAAAAGGGAAGAAACCACTGTGGTACTCTGCAGAAGTGGCCAGAATAGTGAAGAACAAGAAGATAGCATTCAATAATTATAAAAAAACTCAGAGTGAAGAGGATAGGCAAACCTATAAGATTAGGCAGAAAGAGGCAAAGCAATTTATAAGAGCTTCCAAAGCACACGCAGAAGAGAAAATAGCTCAGTCAGTAAAAAAGGGGGACAAAACATTTTTTAGATACATAAACGAGAAAAGAAAAGTAAAACAAGGATTAGTTAGATTAAAAACAAAGGAAGGAAGGTATGTAGAAGAGGATAAAAGTCTCGCTGACTGCCTCAATGAATATTTTTGTTCAGTCTTTGCAGAAGAAAAGGAAGGAAAGGGACCTCAGTTAGGAGAGAACACTAAAGAGACATTTACATATCAGTTTACAGAGGAGGAGGTTCTACAGCAGCTGTCTAAAGTAAAGACAAATAAGTCAATGGGGCCTGATGGGATCCATCCTAAATTATTAAAAGAGCTCAGTCATGTAATAGCAAAACCGTTAACAGATTTATTTAACCAATCCTTGTTAACAGGAGTCGTCCCAGAAGACTGGAAATTAGCAAATGTTGTGTCCATTTACAAGAAGGGTAGTAGGGAGGAATCGGGGAACTATAGGCCAGTTAGTCTTATGTCAGTAGTGGGGAAATTAATGGAAACCATGTTAAAGGAAAGGATTGTTGAACATCTAAAAACACATAGATTACAGGATCAGAAACAACATGGGTTTACCTCAGGGAGATCATGGCAAACTAATCTTATTGATTTTTTTGATTGGGTAACAAAAATAATAGACACAGGTGGTGCAGTAGACATTGCTTATTTAGATTTCAGTAAGGCTTTTGATACTGTTCCGCATAGGTTTATCGATAAATTGCAATCTTTGAGCTTGGATTCCAATATTGTTGAATGGATTAGGCAGTGGCTGAGTGACAGACAACAGAGGGTTGTGGTAAATGGAGTTTATTCGGCGCAATGTCTTGTTACCAGTGGGGTACCTCAGGGGTCAGTACTTGGACCCATTCTCTTTAATATTTTTATTAGTGATATTGCAGAAGGTATTAATGGAAAAGTATGTCTTTTTGCTGATGACACAAAAATTTGCAACAGGGTTGACGTTCCTGGAGGGATCAGCCAAATGACAAATGATTTAGGTAAACTAAAAAAATGGTCGGAGTTGTGGCAATTGAGTTTTAATGTGGATAAGTGCAAGATAATGCACCTGGGATGTAAAAATCCAAGGGCTGAATATAGAATATTTGATACAGTCCTAACCTCAACATCTGAGGAAAGGGATTTAGGGGTCATTATTTCAGAGGATCTAAGGGTAAGTAGTCAATGTAATAGAGCATCAGGAAATGCTAGCAGAATGCTTGGTTGTGTAGGGAGAGGTATTAGCAGTAGGAAAAGGGAAGTGCTCATGCCACTGTACAGAGCACTGGTGAGACCTCACTTGGAGTACTGTGTGCAGTACTGGAGACCGTATCTCCAGAAGGATATAGACATCTTAGAGAGAGTTCAGAGAAGGGCTACTAAAATGGTGTACGCCTTGAAGGAGAAAAGTTACCAGGAAAGGCTTAATGATCTTAACATGTACAGCTTGGAAAAAAGACGAGACAGAGGAGATATGATAGAAACATTTAAATACGTAAAGGGAATCCACAAGGTAGAGGAAGGGAGTATATTTAAAAGGAAACAAAATAGCAAAACAAGAGGACATAGTCTTAGATTAGAGGGGCAAAGGTTTAAAAGTAACATCAGGAAGCATTATTTTACTGAGCGGGTGGTGGATACATGGAACAGTCTTCCAGTAGAAGTGGTAGAGGCCAAAACAGTAATTGAATTTAAGCAAGCATGGGATAGGCATAAGGCTATCCTAAACAAAAGATAAATCCAGGTCAAGTATCCATGTAATTGGGCAGACTAGATGGGCCGAAAGGTTCTTATCTGCCGACATTTTTCTATGTTTCTATGTTTCTATGTTTCTAAGTAAACGGATGGGACTGTATCTTATTAATCCCGATCACCCTCAGCTGTTAGCCATTCCCATGTTAGCAATAGGCGGGCCAATCTCTTGTGTTTTTCGCTATATAATGTGACATGCGATAATTGAGACATATATATTTTTTCCCTGATGAAGTCTCGTTCTGTTTGAGAGACGAAACGCGTTGGAACTATTCCAATTTTATGAAGATTTATTAAATCGAAATCCAAATGGAATTCCTGTTTTATTACTATTTTTGAAACTAACGAATTTGAAGATTAACCCCGGAATCTGCTTGTGGAGCCCTGGAGAGAAGGAGGCTACGAAGATCCTTCTTGCTGAGAGCTTCCCTAATGACGTAGAAGCATCTACTTCGTCCAGGAGGGGTAATCAAGTACTCGTTATGTGTACATCTTGGTTTCACATCTTGTGAGTGATTCTAATGGGAATTCTCCATTGTGTATTAATACTATGCTTGTATCTGCGGTCTGCACTATGGTCCTGTAATTTATTTTACAGATACCTTCCTGTGATACCCATTATGTCAGGAAACGTATACGATTGACAATGCCAGTGTGACTGTCAAGTCCCACAGTACTCGCCGCGAAGCAGCATCCTGCACGCTTTAAAGCCCATCTTTTCACTTACTCCAGTGCCGTGACATGGTTATCACATCCTTCAGCGCTTTCTGATTGATCTTGGCAATTCTATGTGTTTGAACCTGGCAATCTCTGACAAACCCGCTCAGTGTACCAACTTGGCAATCAATGACGAACCTACCATGTGTACCGATTTGGCAAGTACTGACAAACCCGCTCTATATACCGAATTGGCTATTCCTGGTGATCCTGCTCTGTGTACCGAATTGGCTATTCCCAGGGGTCAAGTCGTGGGAAAAAAAGTGAGGGAACTCCCCACGAATTCCACAACCCCTATTACCCGAAGAAAAAATATATATATCATGAGTATAGCAGTATGTGGTGATAACATTTTTATTGCGTTAACCTTACATTTAAAAGACAAGCTTTCAAGAGTGTAACCTCTCCTCTTCAGGTCTGGAAACTATACTGATCAGTGAAAAGGTATCACTACGTACAGGTATACTCGTGATTTTGGCAACTGGACTAACACGTTATATATATATATATATATATATATAGCGCAGGCTACTTGAACTGTGTGTGTGTACTATTGTGTTTCTCAGACATGCAGCCTGTCACAGCTGCGGAGTACTTTCCCCCCCCCCTCCCTTTTTCCCTTCACTGGTAAAGGAAGCTGTTAAGACAGGAAGATGCAAAGGATTCTGGAACATGTAGTCTCAATTACAGAGGGCCTATGCAATTTGTCAGGAAGAGAACTACACCTCCCAGCAGTGCCTAAGGGAAGGGGCGTTTTCCAAGGGGGAAGTGCACATGCAGAGCAAGGAGAAGGCAGAGAAGGGGAGACTGCTGAGGCGAACGGCCCTATGTGATGGGTCATGCGTCCAGAGGCTGCCTCGTGCGTTCAGTGAAGGAGAGATCCAGTTGCCCTCCAGTGTTTCCAGTACCAGCGGATCGTGCATCCAGCTGTCCTTGTGCATCCAGTGAAGAAGGGGTCCGTCTGCCGTCGTGTGTGTTCCAGTGACAGAGGGAGCGACCGAGTACATTCAGCGGAGAAGAAATACGGCTGTCCTTGAGTGATTCCAGCGCTAAGAGATAGTGATCAAGCTACCGTCCAAATGGAGAGAGGTATCCGGCCATCCTGTGTGAGTTGATATTGCTAACTTTATTGTCTGGCCTAGTTCTACTGCCCGCGCAGTTGCAGCTAAAAGGAGGATCGCTGCAGTTACAAACCTTGCTATTCTGTGACACTTTGCGAAGATTTCTTTCTCACTTTGTGGAATACAAATATGGTTTCATGTTAAAAATGTACCCAATGATAGAATCCAGGGCCCCACCGCTAGCAATCTTGAACGCTTTTAAAATTTCCACTGGCCAGTGGTTAGGCAGAATGTATAAGGTTTAGACAGGTTACTGATATTGGTTACGTTGATTATAGTTGATAATCGAAACTGCACTGAAGTATGGTAAAGATTGCTGTCTTGTTCAGTCATTATTGAATAGTAATGCTAAATTAACTCTTTCAATACTGTTGATTACTTTGTCCTACAAAGGGTTTGCTCGCTAGTCCTAATAAACACCTTTTTATTTAAAGTAATTTTGTCCTGGTATTACTTGGCGCCGAAGGTGGAGGTGGGTAATCACTGGCGTGAGACAGAAGGCCCGTCAAACTCAGTGGCTCTCGTGGGAGTAGCGATATCTATATATCTATCCAGGCACAGACCCCCCCAGAATTATATACACAGGCACAGACCCCCCAGAATTATATACACAGGCATTGGACCCCCAGAATAGTAAACCCAGCACTGGACCCCCAGAATAATATACACAGCACTAAGCCCCCAGAATAATATACCCAGTACTGGTTACATGGATATATTTGCCCCAGCTCACCTCTCTGCCAGGTGCCAGGCCCGAAAAAAATGAGTTGCCGGTCCGGCGGCCGCATCCTCCGAGCGGCGGCTGGAATGAAGCGTGGCCGCTCGTCTGTGTTCTATCCAACAGACAGCCGCGATCTTGCGGAGTTCGTGAACTCCACAATCTCGCGGCTGTCTGTTGGATAGCTCACAGGCTAGCGGCCGCACTTCATTCCAGCTGCCATTCGGAGAATGAACACGCGGCCGGCAGCTAAATTGTTTTGGGCTCCAGCCACAGCGGGAACCTGCGTTCCCGCAGCGTTCCCGCTGTGGGAGAGCTGCGGGAACGCTGTTCCCACAGGACTCAAGGCCTGGCTATTCCTGGTGATCCTGCTCTGTATCAATATTGGCACACGCCTGACTATCTCTTATGGTACTAAGATCCCTGTTATACCAACCGAATATATCATTGCATGCGGGTATCTGTTAACCCTTGCTGGGTACGTATCGATCTGTTCCCTGTAGATAGTTAGCTGTACCGACTACCTAAGGATCGGAGGGTATATAGAATACTGTGTACAGGGACCAGCATCATAGACCTAAGGGGAATCCGTGACACTACCTCACAGTGCATATTCGTGTGCACAGCTCTACAAGGCATAAGCCTCCAATGCAAGAACCCGCTTTGTAGACTCCTCTACCATCAGACATAGCAGTTCGAGGGGAGGTTAACTCCACACCCGTTTTAACATGCTTAATAAGTACACATTACATTGTATGGTCCTTCTAGCCAATCCATTGGAACACCACAACGGAAGCTGGGACAGGGGAAGGGGGTCACATGCAGAAAGCGCATGTGGCTCCAGCCTAAGTCACTGCTAGCCTCAACTTGTCCCAACCCCAAAATTTGCCACAAAAAGAAGCCTCACTTACAATAGCTCTGGCAAGTGAGCTTGTCAGATAGAAAGTCCATTGAGGTTTAACTGTGTGGTTCATAAAATGCTGTTATTTCAGTTTTTCTACTACTGACCAGCTGTTGAGGGGTTAAATCACAGGCAATGGGCTGCTTGGCAGCTCACCTGCTCCAAATGCAATTTGCACTGAGCACATTTTGTTAAAAGCTGTAGGAACGTTTACATTTTAATAGCCCCTGAGCTGAAGAGGAGGAGCAGAGCACATCAAAGGAGTAAAGGTGAGTATTTACACCACGATAAAAAAAAAAAAAAAATTTGGAAAGATGCATTTAGAGGGTGCCGGACAAAATCCCTACAGCCAGGTTCTCTAATGCCAACATCCAGACAGAACAAGTGCCGGACATTACAACTTCCCTACACGGCCAACTTCCAGACAGCCATAATCCCAGCGGCTAACCCTAGGTTTAGGAGGTTAGGGAGTAGGGTTAGTGTTAGCCGCTGGGATTTTGGATGTCTGGAAGTTGCTCGTCAGGAAGTTAGTCGTGTAGGTAAGTTGGCATTAGGGATCCGACCCAAACCCGCATTCAGCATCATCTGCCCATTTATTTAAGGGCAAGAAAAGGGGGTGGCAGGATTTTTATATAATGAAATTTATATTTGAAGCTGGAGGTATACAAGTAGCCCACTAATACAGGTGAAACTCGAAAAATTTGAATATCGTGCAAAAGTTCATTTATTTCAGTAATGCAACTTAAAAAGGTGAAACTAATAGACTCATTACATCTAAAGCAAGAAAGTTTAAGCCGTGATTTGTCATAATTGTGATGATTATGGCTTACAGCTCATGAAAACCCCAAATACACAATCTCAGAAAATTTTAATATTGTGAAAAGGTGAAATATTCTAGGCTCAAAGTGTCCCACTCTAATCAGGTAATTAAGCCATAATACCTGCAAAGGGTTCCTGAGCCTTTAAATGGTCTCTCAGTCTGGTTCAGTAGGAATCACAATCATGGAAAAGACTGCTGACCTGACAGTTGTGCAGAAAACCATCATTGACACCCTCCATAAGGAGGGAAAGCCTCAAAAGGTAATTGCAAAAGAAGTTGGATGTTCCCAAAGTGCTGTATCAAAGCACATTAATAGAAAGTTATGTGGAAGGGAAAAGTGTGGAAGAAAAAGGTGCACAAGCAGCAGGGATGACCGCAGCCTGGAGAGGATTGTCAGGAAAAGTCCATTCATAAGTGTTGGGGACTTTCACAAGGAGTGGACTGAGGCTGGAGTCAGCATGAAGAGCCAACACATACAGACTGATCCCGGACATGGGCTTCAAATGTCGTATTCCTCTTGTCAAGCCGCTTCTGAACAACAAACAACGTCAGAAGCGTCTTACCTGGCCTAAAGAAAAGCAGACGTGGTCTGTTGCTCAGTGGTCCAAAGTCCTCTTTTCTGATGAGAGCAACTTTTGCATCTCATTTGGAAACCAAGGACCCAGAGTATGGAGGAAGAATGGAGAGGCACACGCTGCAAGATGCTTTGAAGTCCAGTGTGAAGTTTCCACAGTCTGTTGATTTGGGGAGCCATGTCATCTGCTGGTGTCCAGGGTCAACGCAGCCGTCTACCAGGAGATTTGGGAGCACTTCAGGCTTCCTTCTGCAGATGAACTTTATGGGGATGCTGTCTTCATTTTCCAGTAGGACTTGGCACCTGCCCACACTGACAAAAGCACCAAAACCTGGTTCAATGACCGTGGGATTACTGTGCTTGATTGGCCAGCAAACTCGCCTGACCTGAACCCCGTAGAGAATCTATGGGGCATTGCCATTGCCAAGAGAAAGATGAGAGACATGAGACCGAACAATGCAGAAGAGCTGAAGGCCGTTATTGAAGCATCCTGGTCTTCCATAACACCTCAGCAGTCCAACAGGCGGATAGCTTCCATGCCACGCCGCATTGAGGCGGTAATTGCTGCAAAAGGGGCCCAAACCAAGTACTGAGTACATATGCAGCTTATACTTTTTAGCGGTCCCATATTGTTCTATGTACAATCCTTGTTTTATTGATTGCATGTAATATTCAAATTTTCTAAGATTGTGGATTTGGGGTTTTCATGAGCTGTAAGCCATAATCATCACAATTATGACAAATCACGGCTTGAACTGAGTCTCATATATTAGTTTCACCTTTTAAGTTGCATTACTGAAATAAATGAACTTTTGCACAATATTCAAATTTTTCGAGTTTCACCTGTTTATAGCAATGGGCAGCATAGATGTTCTAAAAGCAGAAAAAGAAAATGAATTAAATGTAAAGAATTTGTTTCTATTTGTTCATATTGAGGGATGTACAAATACTGAATGGATTAAAAGCTCCATTGTCTTGCAAGATGTTGGACTTGAGGGTCATTTCTGCAAAAACAGATTTATTTATTTATTTATTTATAAAAGGATTTTACCAAAAGGATACATTGAGATTTCTCTCGTTTTCAAGTATGTCCTGGGTTCAAGAACATTGAGTGGTTACAGAAATACAAAATAGTAAAATGCAAGATATTAACACAAAAACAAATACACAGATTAACAGAAAAATAAATAGGTAGGAAATAAAGTCACTAGGTTACATGTTTACAGGTGCATTTCGTATTGAGGTATGTTAATAGGGAAGTCTTAAGGGACTTTAGACTGGGGGAAGATTTGATGGCGTCTGGGAGGCAGGGGCTGACTGGCAACTTTTGGCCCAGGGGGCAAGTACAACCCATAGGCCCATGGAGCAGCAACCCGGTCCCCCATTTAAATTTAAAAAAAAATAAAAAATTTGAAAAAGGCATGGTTAACAAATTACATAATAAATGACATTTTCAGACTGTTTTAAATAAATAATTATTTCTTTTCAATACCACCTAACTCTGATCAATGTCCCACCTACCTCAAACTAATACTGCCTATATCAGAGCAATGTTCCCTTTTCCTCACATTACCCCCTAGTTCATAGCAATGCCCCCTTTTACCCATAACTACTAACCCCTGAATCAGAACAATACCCCATTCACATTACACAGATGACCTTTTAAATTCCAGCGCTGCCCACTTCCCTAAAATCAAAACCACACTAATGTACCCGAACCGCACACTAATGTACCCGAACCCCACACTAATGTACCCGTGACCAATTTTATTACTTGTAAAAGCCACTCCCATACACACACACACACACAGATACGCACACACACACGCACAGATACAAATACTGCCAGATACACACATTTCATCATGTCATGCCCCCTTCCTCTTTGCCTTTTTTCACCCCTTTTCTCCCCATTATTCCCTTCATTCTCCTTTTTATCCACTTCTCTCTTCCCTTTCTTTCATTCTCTTTCTCTCTCCACTTCCAATCTCCTTTTCGCTCCTCCCTCTTTCTATGCAGATCTTCCCACTCCTCTCCTATGTCCATTCTCATTCCGTACTCCTTTCCTCTCTCTTCCCTTTTCTATTCATTTTCTCTCTACTCCTTTCTCAGCTCAACTTCTCCCTCTCCACATTCCATTCCATATTCTTCTGGTCTTTCCCGCTTTTTTCTATCCTTCTTCAGGTCTTTTCTTTCCCACCTTTTTTAAGCTTCTCTCTCCCCCTCATTTTCAGCTTATCTCCCTCTCTTTTTCCCCTCTTCATATAGTCGTCTCCTCCCTTACCTGTGGCCAGTGTTCTCCTTCCCTCCTGTGGGACTGAGAGGAAGTGACAGGTTAAACAGTCACTTCCTTCCAGCGCTGCTTCTGCAGAGGAGGGAAGCAGAGTGTTATGAGGAAAATAAAGGGTGGGGCTGCTCAGCCAACCACAGCACTTTGTGCCTGGGGCAGAGATCCCTCTTTAAGCAGCTTTGTTGAAAATTTTGTCTTGCCACTGTGGCTGACATGGTAGCAGCGCCTGTTTAAAAAGCAGGGAGGTCTTGAGTTCGATTCTCAGCTAGTCAACTGTTTTTTTTTTTTCTACCTCTGCAAGCACAATAATAATATTGTTATAATGCTGATGCTATTATTGTTCTGTTAATAAAAATAGCAGCATTAGAATAATTGTGCAGAGGTAGATGTTTTTTTAAAAAAAAAAAAAATTATACATTACCAGCATTGAAGAAGAATTGAACTCATGACCTTCCTGCCCACTAAACAGGTGCTGCTACCATTTGAGCCACAGAGCTAACACATGAAAGAGTCCACAAAACTGCCTAATGAGGGTTCTCTCCCCTGGGAGCACTGTTCTATGATTGGCTAAGGAGGGCTGTGGGAGGTGTCTCTGGCCCTGCACTTCCTGCTAATGAGTCTGGCTGGCCGCGGTGTGTAAAAGCCGGCCGGTCTCATTACAAAGAGACAGAGCAGCTGCCGCAATTGACATTTTAATGGGCTGAGGACCGGCCCAGGGGCCATTTGCCACCCTGCCCCCCAGCCCAGTCCGCCCCTGCTGGGAGGTTATTCCATATTTGCGGTGCTCTGTAGGAAAATGAGGATCAAGCCACTTTCTTTTTGTATTGCAAGTAAGGTGCAGGTCCTGGATCGGAGGTTATAGGATGAGGGAGCTGCAGGGGGAAGCAGCATATTCAGGTACGGTGGTAGCTTCCAAGAAAAGCTCTTAAACACCAGGTTGGAAAGGTGAAGGGTGCGTCTAGATTCCAGCGACGGCCAGTTTAGTTCTTTTAACATGTCACAATGGTGTGTGATGTAGTTACATTGTAGCACAAAGCGGCAGAATGAGTTATACAATGTAGTAAGTTTCTGGAGGTGTGTTTGAGGGGTAGCTG
Organism: Leptobrachium leishanense; assembly: GCA_009667805.1. NCBI lineage: Eukaryota > Metazoa > Chordata > Amphibia > Anura > Megophryidae > Leptobrachium > Leptobrachium leishanense. The sequence continues at coordinate 496,729,465 of CM019063.1, read as the reverse complement.
CATACACTACATCTCCGTATTCAATGGCTGGCATAAACATTTGTTGTACAATCTGCTTTCTTACCGTGGGGCTCAGGCAGGATTTGTTTCTGTACAGGGCACCTAGTTTGGAGTAGAGTTTAGATGACAGTTTTTCGATGTGGGGGACAAAAGATAGATTTGGGTCTAACCACATACCTAGGTATTTGAGAGAAGTGACTGGTCAGCGTGCCATTTGAGTTTGTCCCAACACATAGATGGGGTGTTTGCAATTTGTGTAGTTTAGGTGCGGTTCCAAAGAGCATTGTAATAGTTTTGTCAGTATTTAGAAAAAGTTTGTTATCTGCGATCCACTTTTCTACCCCTGTGAATTGTTCTTGCAGCACTGCCTCCAGCTGTGGGAGATTTGGTTTGCTGGTATAGATTATGGTGTCGTCTGCATACATGTGTACAGTTGAGGCTTTGCAGACATTGGGCAGATCGTTTATGAATATTGTGAATAGCAGGGGGCCGAGTATCGAGCCTTGGGGTACACCGCACATGACTGGGAGGGGAAGGGAAGTGCTGTCAGAAATGGACACAAATTGCGACCGATCAGACACATATGATTGAAACCAGGTTAACGTGCGATCACCAATACCAGAATTTAAGTTTTTGTAATAGGATGCCACGGTCTACTGTGTCAAAAGCCTTGGCAAAATCAAGGAAGATGGCTCCAGTTAGGTTTCCTTGTTCCATGCCAGCCTGGATATCATTACAAACTTTAAAAGGGCAGTTGTAGTGGAAAGATTCTTTATTTCCTGTGAAAAAAAATACACCAATGTTAGGAGTCCTGAAAAACACTATAGGGGTTATTCAAAGAGCACAGAAATTTCATGCACTTCAGCGAGCTCAATTCGCAGACCCTGCATTGAATTCAGCATTCACCGCTGAAAGGTATTTTAATATGATAGGTAGCTTTTTATTTTTGTATTAGTGTGAAATCCACCCCCCCCACCATTATAAGTGTCAAACCCTGCAAGTCTTTTACTTGCATAGGATGTAAACCTGTGGAATTTAGCCATTTCCTTTGTGTGCAGGAAAGGATGTGTGAACAGACCATAAGCTAGAAAAAAGTCATCTCCGAATCAAATGTAGTAAATTTGTCTCACTGTTGGTTAAACTCTGACGTAGAAATGTATCTGAACTGATTGGTTGTTGTATCACATTCCTATGTTGGGAGTGAAAACTGCAGGAAGTCTTTATATATAACGAACATTTCTATTGGATGTTGAAACAATAAACCAATCTGACAGACCACGGACTGATCAGATGATAATCTGCCATATCTCGGTGTGGTTGTGTATATCGTCTCCTCTGATCAGAGTCGCGCAGCACCTTACTTCATTTTTGATATAAGAAGAAACTTGAAAAAGGTTTATGGTAATTATAATGGAAATTAGAACTTAACAGTTGGTGTCAGAAGTGGGATTTAATAATTCAATTGTCTAATATGATTTATTTCATGTTAAGCAATTGCCTATATAGATAAAAGAATCTTTGCTTCCATGGGGAGGCTGTCTGTGAGAGCCACTGTGTTGTTGTAGGATGCTCTGTTTGTTTTTCTTTGTTGTTTGTTTATCTTAACTCGCCTGATAGAGAACTGTTAATGAGCGGTGACTCACTCGTTATGTTGATGCACCCTGATGAAGTTCTGGTGCTGAGTATTCGTTATGTCACTCACCCGGGAAACTGAAAGATGTTTCTAGCGTTGAGTAAATGTGTTGGTCTTTGTGTCCATAGTGTAGCTCTATTGTGTTCTGGAGTTCTGGCTCGTAGCATTTTATTTTAATTGATTAGATTTTGATTTAGAAACATAGAAAAATGTCGGCAGATAAGAACCTTTCGGCCCATCTAGTCTGCCCAATTACATGGATACTTTACCTGGATTTATCTTTTGTTTAGGATAGCCTTATGCCTATCCCATGCTTGCTTAAATTCAATTACTGTTTTGGCCTCTACCACTTCAACTGGAAGACTGTTCCATGTATCCACCACCCTCTCAGCAAAATAATGCTTTCTGATGTTACTTTTATACATAATATATGATTTCTTCTTGTATATCGAATAATTTTATCTCCCATTGAGAGACAGTTTTTTCTTTTTCCTCTTAATTTTTTATTTTTTATTTTCTTGCGCGCTGCTGCCATTTTTTCTTTATTTTTTTGCGGCATGTGTTTGCGCGCTGATTGTAAAGGATTTGCTAACTGTTTTTTTTCAGATTGCATGTTTGTTTTTGTTTTATATTTTATTGTTGCTACAACCATATCGCATCATCAAGAAACCTGACAGTCACAATGACATATGGAACGAATCATGGAAATTTTGTGTCAAGGTCAAAGGTCACAGGTAATAAGCAACCAGCGCAAAGAGACAGCTTGTTCAGGAGTCCCTATGGTGGGAGCTCTGATGACATTTAATGATTATGCGTCTCAAGCTGGGATGTTGAAAAAGACCAGACCTTGATCTCGCACTGTGGACTACGGTATTAGATTATGGAATATTATTTTTTTTATTTAATCCCCTAGATAAGTGTGAGAAAGGAATGGATTTGGGAAAATGAGAATGTATTTCTTGAGAGTGTGTATGAATGCAGGTGTGTATGCGGTCTGTGGAGTGAAGCTGAACATAGGAAAACACACAGATATAGATCTGACTCATGTTGATTATTAGATAAATAACCTTTTACATTCAAGTTATTATATTTTTCTTGTTCGGTGAAGTACATTTTAGGAAATGGGAATAAATAGTTATTCAATGTCTAGATTAGGTATTTTGGCCCAAACTCCAAGTGTGGTTCGCTGGTAGAGTGAATCTAGATAGATAAGTATATTTTATGCTCATAAAGGGCCTCCTTGGGGAATCCCTTTCGTATATCGTAAAGGTATTAGGCGAGGATACTATGACCCCAGGTATAATTAGTTTAATTGTCTAGTTTGTTTCATCCATTTTTGTGATCACGATTGTATATGTGATCAATGAGACGATTGAAAGGTATTTTAATATGATAGGTAGTTTTTTATTTTTGTATTAGTGTGAAATCCACCCCCCCCACCATTATAAGTGTCAAACCCTGCAAGTCTTTTACTTGCATAGGATGTAAGCCTGTGGAATTTAGCCATTTCCTTTGTGTGCAGGAAAGGGTGTGTGAACAGACCATAAGCTAGAAAAAAGTCATCTCCGAATCAAATGTAGTAAATTTGTCTCACTGTTGGTTAAACTCTGACGTAGAAATGTATCTGCTCTGATTGGTTGTTGTATCACATTCCTACGTTGGGAGTGAAAACTGCAGGAAGTCTTTATATATATAACGAACATTTCTATTGGATGTTGAAACAATAAACCAATCTGACAGACCACGGACTGATCAGATGATAATCTGCCATATCTCGGTGTGGTTGTGTATATCGTCTCCTCTGATCAGAGTCGCGCAGCGCCTTACTTAATTTTTGATATATAAGAAGAAACTTGAAAAAGGTTTATGGTAATTATAATGGAAATTAGAACTTAACAACCGCAGGGTCCCCGGAAGTACGCCGAATCAATTCACCAAACACCGCTGATAAACCCATTGAATCAATCCAACAAACCGAACACCACCGAATCAGTCTGAAACTGCTGAATGCAGCTGCAAACCCACTGAACAGAACGCCAAATGCATCCGCAAACCACCAAAAAGGGGTAAACGAAAAACAAAATATCCTGCAACTTTTAAAAAGAAATTTTAAAAACAAAAACAATGAATGAAAATGCATGGAAATATATAAAAGGTCCTATGAATAAAAAAACGCCATTAATAGAAAATCAGAATCACATTTTGACGAAAAATGCCAAAAAAATAAATAGAGACTTTTGCTGCAAATTTTAAAAGTAAACGGTTAAACACAAAATTAAAAAAAAAATAATTCTGCATTGAAACCTATGGGATTCGCCTGCTTAAGGCTGGGGTCAGACCAGCGCACTTTTAACGTGCGTTCTGGCACACATAATTACGGCCGCACTAGCAGCAGATGACAGGCAATGACGGCCTATATACGATGTACGGCCGCACAAAAGTCCGGCCGTGCAACGCAAGTGGAATTTGAACGCATTTTTCTGAGAACGCTGAACCGCTAGTACTGACGTACTGAGTGCGCAGCTGCGGCATAGCGGCGTGTTTAGGAGATGTCAGACACTGCTAATGTCCAGCCTACATAACGTCCAGACGCAAAAAGAGTTTTATTGACGATCCGTACAAAATCACGACCGACAATGCGCGTCGTCTGACCGTTTTTGCGCATTCCGTGAAAAAATACGTCAATGCATTCGGACGCACTTTTTCACGTTCGCGGGGAAAAATGCTTTCGTCTGACCCTAGCCTAAACCTGTCAAATGAAAGCAACAAAAATCTGGGCAACAGCAACTTTTCTCTGCTGTTCAGTGTTCTCTGAATAGATCAACCATAACTGCTCTATGTGGAATTTCACTACTGCCAATTGCACTGTATTTCGCTGGCAATCCGCCAATATTTTATTAATTGCCAGCTTTTTGAATAGCTGAATTGCTACATAATTGCACCATATGGTGAAGTTCAACATTCGGTGCAATTCGGTGACCAATCCGACTTTCTTTGAATAACCCCTTACATTTTATATTAATACTGAGGTTCACAAAATTATAATTGTACTATATAAAATTGTCACATTCAGCCAGGCCAGACGGGTGAGGTTGTGAGCCCGGAGGTGCAGTGACACAGCGGAGGTAATATTATATATTACAATGAATAAAGGGTTTTTATTGAGACGTATCACAGAACATGAATGAGGAATAACATAGGAAAAGGGTTGCCTAACATATAAACAAGAGAAAACAGAGTGGCAGGAAGGGGTTAACCATATATTAAATACTCTTTCTGCCCTGAACCTGTGTAACTAAATATAGAAAGAGCGTAGCTGGAACAGGGCTGACAGTGGACATACGGGGGGGGGTCTGAGAGTGGACTGGAAGGGGTTAACGTTCTAGCATACAGGTTCCACGCAGAGGTGAAGTGAACTAAAACAAGATAGAATGAGTAAAATGGACAGGGCTGGCAACAGGAATACACGGACAGGACAAAAGAGAGGGAAGAGGTTAACTTACAGACAGAGGGACGCCACAGGAAGGGGGCTGAGAGCAGGGATTACTGATGATGAAGCAGAGGGTCACTTGGATGAAGCCCAACAGGTCCAGGTGTATGGAAGGCGGTGGTCCAGTAGGCAAGCAAGAGGTCAGATACACAGGTAAGTCCTGAATACAGGTCTGTCAGAGGAACAGGCTCCGAGTTCCACTCAGCACCCTGTGAGGGGTGCGGTCTCCTAAAGTAGGAGCAGACAGGCTGGGTGATCAGGTGCACCTGAGCTGGCTGAAAAGTCTATTCAGCCTGGGGCAGCAGTTTTCCTGTACTGACCAGGGAAGTTCAGCATGCGTCAGCACCGGTTTTGCCATTACAGCGTCGCCGCCGGCAAGGACTGTGACAATAATATATATAACTGAATTAAAAAAAATCTATATATTTTGAATGCATTGCTAGTTTATCGATGGAGAAATCTGATTGCCATCATGGAACCAAGAAGAATATTTTTCTCCTTGTTGGCACAATTGGAGAATGCACTAAGAGGAATTTTTTTGCCTTTTTATATCAAAAGCAGCCATAACGATACGAGGAAGGTTGAACTTGGTGGACATTGGTATTTTTTTCAACCTATGTAGCTATGTAAAAACATAGAGAGTAATTTCTCCAAAATGAGAAGTAGTTGGACTCATTATTTACCCCAATATTTTCTACATTTGCTTTTTATTTGCAAGATACGTATTACTGATGAATAGTTTCAGCTTTATTTTAGTGACCTATATGGAATGAATAGAAAATTCTCTGTGACAAAAAAAACAAACAAACAACAAGACGGACTCTCTAATCGTTCCATTAGGTCTGTTTACTTTTTGTTCTGCCTTGTTTTATTCTTTTTGCATGAAGTAAATAAATACAGTCCACAGGGCTTTTCCACACATAACTCCATTTATAAGAAGAAGTAAAGATGCATTCCATTTTTTTAGTTTAGGGAAAACTATTATTGTCACTGGTAAAATAGAGAGAGAACATACAAAATTATATTAACTAGACCGCACCTTGAATATACCATGCAATTTTGGGCACCTGTTTTACAGAAGGATATTATGGCGCTCGAAAAAGTGCAGAGACAGGCGACTAAATTAAGCTTAAACCTGTTTAGAGAAAAGGCACCTTAGAGGGGATCTGATAACCCTATATAAATATATACGGGGCCTTAGAGGGGATCTGATAACCCTATATAACTATATACGGGGCCATTATCAACCATTGTTTGGAAACCTATTCATTAACAGGACTATACACAGGACACGGGGTCATCCATTTAGACTGGAAGAAAGGAAATTCATCCTAAAGCATAGGAAGGGTTATTTTACATTTAGAACAATAAAGCTGTGGAATTCTCTGCCTGTTGAAGTGGTTGGGTCAGAGACTGTACAGACTTTTAAACAACGACTGGATGACTTCCTGCAGACACAGAATATTAAGGGTTATAATATTTAATATGTGGGTAAAAGCTTCTTGAACCAAGGAGAAATCTGACGCCATTCTGGGGTCAAGAAGGAGTTTTTCCCCAGTGTGTTGCATATTGGTGAGCGCTTCAGACTAGTTTTTTTGCCTTCTTTTAGATCAACAGCAGTAGGTGATGTGAGAAAGGCTGAACCTGATGGACGCATGTCTTCTTTCAGCCTATATAACCTTTTCAGTGTACATATACATATACTGTATACACATAGAACAGTGCATGTATGTGTATATCTATGCATAGAATGTTAAAATATGATTTTTATATAAATAAGAATAATGAATGATATTGCATACACCTGGAGCTGCTCAGTAGAGCGGCCTTTCGGTTACATTTGTTAGGTACTCACTCTGTAAAGAGGTGCCTTGAAGTGGCGAGTGAGCTTACGTTGCAATGGCCATTGCAACAAACAAAAACCTCATAGTGTTTTGTTGTACATGAAACACATAGAAACGAGCGCAGATGACACTTTTTTTCCTTGTTATGTTTTATACATTAACTGGGCTGTTACTCCTGGCAGTTGCTGCCGCTCCGGTGAGTATGGGCGCGACGCCATTTTTTCTGTATTTATATATTGCATAAACCTGTATATATACAGAATCTCACAGAAGGGAGCACACCCCTCACATTTTTTGTAAATATTTTATTATATCATTTCATGCGACAATACTGAAGAAATTACACTTTCTTAGACTGTAAAGTAGTGAATGTACAGCTTGTATAACAGTGTAAATTTGCCATCCCCTCAAAATAACTCAACACACAGCCATTAATGTCTAAACCGCTGCCACTTAGAGGTGTAGTCCCTTTTGTTACCAGCGGTTTAGACATTAACCCCTTCCATGCGGTGGACGCGCTCAGCGCGTCCAACCGCATGTCACATTCCATGCGGTGGATGCGCTGAGCGCGTCCTCTCTTTGGGGTCAGCGTTCGGCCGGGTTCGCTGGCCCCCCCGGCGCGGGCTGACATCCTCAATGTCAGCCCAGCATCCGGAACCGCCGCCGGAGTAATTAGGTGTCATCGCGGCGGCGCGATGACACCTAATTCAGGCGCCCCCCCCCCCCGCATGTGTGGAGGAGGCGCCTGAAAGGGAGGGGGGGAGGTATTTCGGACCTCTCTCCCTCCCGATCGGCGGCATGCAGGGGGTTAACCCAGGCACCATTTGGAAGGGCACAGCCTGCCCTTCCAAATGGTACCTGGCATTAACCCCTGGGGAGCCGGATCACGAATCGGCGCTGAAAAGCGCCGGTTCGTGATCCTTTCCCGGAGCTGGCCGACATCTTGGATGTCGGCCAAGCCTCCGGGAACTCCCCCTGAGCATGGCCGTTCCAACGATACCAAACACGGCTGTGAAAAAGTTTGTAAAAAAAAAAAAAAAAAAAAAAAATTAAAACAAAAAAATTATAAAAAAAAATAAACAATTTTTTTTTCTTTTTTTTGGTTTGTTAATGCAGCAATATTGTTACCATTTCAATTATAATGTGAACAATGATGCTGCACTAACGATTTTTGTATGCGGAGCGCTTGTTAAAAATCGTGTAATTTTCCCCAAAAAAAAATGTAACGAGACCCCATCTGTAATTTTTTTAACAAGCGCACCCCATACAAAATATAACCGCAATTGCTCGCATGTTAAAATGTGAAAAAAAAACACTTTACACATTGTAAATTATTGAAAATACATATTTTATTGCATTTTTTGTTATAATATACAGAGAGGTCATGACGTATACATATAATAATGACATATTATGAATCTGCCGAGTCTGACGGAAAGAACGATATATAATATGTCTGGGTCATATACTAAAATAAGCCTTCAAAACATGTTTAAACATGATGAGCAAAACTGGTAAAAATGACCTCAGCACAGGGGCGGGAAAAGCCTCAGCAGCGAAAGGGTTAATGGCTGTGTGTGGAGCAGCAAATTTACACTGTTATACAGGCTGTACTCACTACTTTACATTGTAACAAAGTATCATTTCTTCAGTGTTGTCAAATGATATAATAAAACATTTACAAAAATGTGAGGGGTGTACTCAATTCTGTGAGATATACTTATATATATATATATATATATCCAGTGAGATTGATATGTCCCATATATACATATACTTCATCGTTGGTACAATCAAATACAAAATAATATTGCTTAACGTCTCCGACTCATTTGTCCTGTCAAATTTGGAAGGAAAATGATAGCCATATAAAAATAAAATCCTTGCGCAGAGTAGAATTTCATTTCTAAAGAAAAAAATAATATCTGTTAAATAGGAGCACTATTTCAAAAGCGTTTCCCGACCAAATGCGCTTTCTAGAACACGGCTGCACGGGTCGCTGCAATATTTAGTCCTTGGTAACTGGATTACCATACAGGAGAGTGCACGTGTAAGCCCGCCAACACCAAAACGTGGCTGTGAATGGAGCATTGTACTGCAGGCACTGACTACTGAACGTTTATTAATACAACACAACTGCATTCAGTACAGACACAGAACAGTAGGCACTTTCTGGAGAGACACAATATTTATGAGCCATGAATCGTGTCAGCTTCTTAGTAAATGCATTTTGTATTATAAAATCTGTATTTTTTTTTATTTCTGCCCATGGGTGTTGGCTTTTCATTTTAATGATATGTTCGCTGGCTGCGCAGTCTGTTACATCATTGTGTACACCCATACAACATTAACTGAAAACTTATGTTTCGAAGATTTTGCACAAAATGCACAATTTTCTGTCTGTAATCAGAGAGTCAGATTTTAAGTTAAATCATCATGAACCAGAAAAGCGACATCTAAAATGTCAATGCAGGATGCAAAAGAGAACCTCATCAGACAACATTAGGGTGTGCCTGGGCACACCAGGCACACCTCCTGCGCACACCTAATGGGTCTTATTGTAAAAGGTTGACAAGCTGGAGATTTTGTCTATAGTAAATACTCAACGTGTGATATATGGGGTAAAATCAACACATCTACAACCAACGGCCTAACATGCTGGCATTCACTGTCACATATACAATGCTAGGTATGTGCATGTGTGAAACAAAGATTTCAAATGTGCAAGTGTATTTTCATATTAACCCCTTCACCACCAAGTATTTATTGTTGAAAAAATATTCTAACTTTTATTTGAAACATGGGATGCATAGTTAGCAACAAAATATAGGGTAAATTAGTAATTTTGCATAAAAAATGTATTCTGATATTTATAAAAGTTTTATATAATGTAAATGTGATCGTTTTTAATTAATTAATGTATTTGTTTATCCTTTACAAAAATATTGCTGGGATGAAAGGTTCTAAACTCTCAGTGGAGTCTGCAAGAATACCACTCAGGCAGAAATAGCCTAAATAGAAACATAGAAACAAACATAGAAAAATGTCAGCAGATAAGAACCTTTCGGCCCATCTAGTCTGCCCAATTACATGGATACTTTACCTGGATTTATCTTTTGTTTAGGATAGCCTTATGCCTATCCCATGCTTGCTTAAATTCAATTACTGTTTTGGCCTCTACCACTTCTACTGGAAGGCTGTTCCATGTATCCACCACCCTCTCAGTAAAATAATGCTTCCTGATGTTACTTTTAAACCTTTGCCCCTCTAATCTAAGACTATGTCCTCTTGTTTTGCTATTTTGTTTCCTTTTAAATATACTCCCTTCCTCTACCTTGTGGATTCCCTTTACGTATTTAAATGTTTCTATCATATCTCCTCTGTCTCGCCTTTTTTCCAAGCTGTACATGTTAAGATCAGTAAGCCTTTCCTGGTAACTTTTCTCCTTCAAGCCGTACACCATTTTAGTAGCCCTTCTCTGAACTCTAAGATGTCTATATCCTTCTGGAGATACGGTCTCCAGTACTGCACACAGTACTCCAAGTGAGGTCTCACCAGTGCTCTGTACAGTAGCATGAGCACTTCCCTTTTCCTACTGCTAATACCTCTCCCTACACAACCAAGCATTCTGCTAGCATTTCCTGCTGCTCTATTACATTGACTACTTACCCTTAGATCCTCTGAAATAATAACCCCTAAATCCCTTTCCTCAGATGTTGAGGTTAGGACTGTATCAAATATTCTATATTCAGCCCTTGGGTTTTTACGTCCCAGGTGCATTATCTTGCACTTATCCACATTAAAACTCAATTGCCACAACTCCAACCTTTTTTTAGTTTACCTAAATCATTTGTCATTTGGCTGATCCCTCCAGGAACGTCATCCCTGTTGCAAATCTTTGTGTCATCAGCAAAAAGACATACTTTTCCATTAATACCTTCTGCAATATCACTAATAAAAATATTAAAGAGAATGGGTCCAAGTACTGACCCCTGAGGTACCCCACTGTTAACAAGACCTTGCACCGAATAAACTCCGTTTACCACAACCCTCTGTTGCCTGTCACTCAGCCACTGCCTAATCCATTCAACAATATTGGAATCCAAGCTCAAAGATTGCAATTTATTGATAAGCCTTCTATGCGGAACAGTATCAAAAGCCTTACTGAAATCTAAATAAGCAATGTCTACTGCACCACCTGTGTCTATTATTTTTGGTACCCAATCAAAAAAATCAATAAGATTAGTTTGGCGTGATCTCCCTGAGGTAAACCCATGTTGTTTCTGATCCTGTAATCTATGTGTTTTTAGATGTTCAACAATCCTTTACTTTAACATGGTTTCCATTAATTTCCCCACTACTGACGTAAGACTAACTGGCCTATAGTTCCCCGATTCCTCCCTACTACCCTTCTTGTAAATGGGCACAACATTTGCTAATTTCCAGTCTTCTGGGACGACTCCCGTTAACAAAGATTGGTTAAATAAATCTGTTAACGGTTTTGCTATTACATCACTGAGCTCTTTTAATAATTTAGGGTGGATCCCATCAGGCCCCATTGACTTATTGGTCTTTACTTTAGACAGCTGCTGTAGAACCTCCTCCTCTGTAAACTCATATGTAAATGTCTCTTTAGTGTTCTCTCCTAACTGAGGTCCCTTTCCTTCCTTTTCTTCTGCAAAGACTGAACAAAAATATTCATTGAGGCAGTCAGCGAGACTTTTAATGTGATAGATAATAAAAATGGTGTGATCTCCTGCTTATTGGGATTTGAAGTGATCATAATGAGATTATTAGCAATGCAGCTTCCAGAAAATACCAACAGAATATAAAAATAATATCTGTATGTGACATAATGTCTGTATATCAGGGGTGCTCAATCCTCTGGAAGTTGAGGACCACAATGAAAATGGTGGTACATGTTGTCGGCCACACAATAGACAACTCTATGTAAACACTGATTATTTGGGGGGGTTATTTAATAATTCAATGTTAGGGACTATTTTTGGGGTAGCATATCTGAGGGGGTGCTGCAGATGTCAGTAATATTTTGAAATTAATGGCTTCGTCCTGAATAATATCTCTACTTAAGTGTGTAATTCCTTATGCCTCCAATTTCAATTTTAAGCACCTCCTGTTTCATATTACATCCCCATTTCATTATAGGCCCCATTTCAATTTATGCCCCTAGTTCAATTTCCCATTTAATTTATGTTCACATTTAATTTTATTCTTCTATGTCAATTTACGCCACAGGTCATGTTATGCCGCTTTTCATTTTATGCCCCATTTCTTGTTATGTTGTTTTCAAATTTATGTCACCATTTTATTATGCCGCCCCGTTTTATTTTATGCCCCCATTTCATCTACGTTTCATTTCTTTCTAGGATACAGTTTAGTGTATCTTCCATTTGAAATTACACCAGATTTCAATATGCTTCCATTTCACGCAGACTCAAAATCAGAGATTTAGAACTCGAACCAGACCCTTACTCACCTATTTATTTATTATTTATTTATTTATAAAGGATTTTACCAGGAAGGATACATTGAGATTTCTCTCGTTTTCAAATATGTCCTGGGTTCAAGAACATTGAAGTGTTACAGTTACAGAAATACAAAGTAATACAATGCAAGATATTAAAAAACAACACAAATATACAGATTAACAGAAAAATATGTAGGAAATATAGTCACTAGGTTACATGTTTACAGGTGCATTCTGTATTGAGGTATGTTAGTAAGGAGCTTTTGAGTGACTTAAGACTGGGGGAAGATTTGATGGTGTCTGGGAGGTTATTCCATAATTGTGGTGCTCTGTAGGAAAATGAGGACCAAGCCACTGTCTTTTTGTATTGTGGTATAGCAAGTAAGGTGCTGGGTCCTGGATCGGAGGTTATAGGATGAGGGAGCTGCTGGGGGAAGCAGTCTATTCAGGTAGGGTGGCAGCTTCCCAGAGATGCTCTTAAACACCAGGCTGGAAAGGTGAAGGGTGCGTCTGGATTCCAGCGATGGCCAGTTTAGCTCTTTTAACATGTCACAATGGTGGGTCATGTAGTTACATTGTAGCGCAAAGCGGCACAATGAGTTATACAATGTAGTAAGTTTATGAAGGTGTGTTTGCGAGGCGGCTGCATACACTACATCTCCGTAATCAATAGCCGGCATAAGCATTTGCTGTACAATCTGCTTTCTTACCGCAGGACTCAGGCAGGATTTGTTTCTGTACAGGGCACCTAGTTTGGGGTAAAGTTTAGATGAGAGTTTTTCGATGTGGGGGCCAAAGGATAGATTAGGGTCCAACCACATACCTAGATATTTGAGAGAAGTGACTGTGGTTAGCGTGCCATTTGATTTTGTCCCAACACATAGATGGGGATTTTGCAATTTGTGTAGTTTAGGTGCTGTTCCAAAAAGCATCGTTACAGTTTTGTCAGTATTTAAAAAAAGTTTGTTGTTTTTGATCCACTTTTCTACCTCTGTGAATTGTTCTTGCAGCACGGCCTCCAGCTGCGGGAGATTTGGTTTGCTGGTATAGATCACAGTGTCGTCTGCGTACATATGTACAGTTGAGGCTTTGCAGACGTTGGGCAGATCATTTATGAATATTGTGAACAGCAGGGGGCCTAGTATCGAGCCTTGGGGTACACCGCAAGTGACTGGGAGCGGGAGGGAGGAGCTGCCAGAAATTGACACATATTGTGATCGGTCGGATACATATGATTGAAACCAGGTTAGCGTGCGATCACCAATGCCAGAGTTTTTAAGTTTTTCTAACAAGATGCCATGGTCTACCGTGTCAAAGGCCTTGGCAAAATCAAGGAAGATGGCTCCAGTTAGGTTTCCTTGTTCCATCCCAGCCTGGATATCATTGCAGAGTTTTAGAAGGGCGGTTGTAGTTGAATGATTTGGACTCTGCACTCAAATTCTTACTGCTTCACTACTTGTAAGAATGCTCCTTAGTCAAGCTCCACCTTACATCAGATACGCATGCGTTCAAACAGTTTTTTACGTCCATTATTTCACCTCTCTGCCCAGGGGCGGATCCAGACACAGGTTTTAGGGGGAGCACTCTACCAGTTTTGGCTAAGTGCTGGTGTTGGGCTCACAGTGACAGGCAGAGACGCGCCTAATCGCAAGCTGTGCTCATTACACTCACGCTCCCCAGAACATTGCACAGGGTCTGTCCTCATGTGGCTCATGAGCTCTGCGAACCGTTTCCATACGAGGGGCACAGGGTACCCCCTCCCAGCACATACCCCTTGAAGCCATACAGTGTAGGGTAACCCAGGTGTGGGCTGCCCAGTACACCCTTTCCATGCTGGCAGGACACACGTGGCACCCCATCTGCGCAGCCCTGCGCACCCTTTCCATACCAGGGGCCCAGGGTACCCCTCTCCCAGCTCGCATGTAATATATTTCCCCTAGCTCACACATGGATATATAATGCCCCCTGCTCATACATAGATATATATTGCCCCAGCTCACATTTTATATATACTGCCCCCCACTCACATGAATATATATTTCCCCAGCTCACATGAATATATATTGCCCCCAGCTCACATGGATATATATATTGCCCCAGCTCACATGGATATATATATTGCCCCCAGCTCACATGGATATATATATATTGCCCCCAGCTCACGTGGTCCAAGCGGTCTCCTGTCAGGCCAGGCCCCTCCGAATGCTTCTGTTCCTGCGAGTGACTGTCGGCATGAAGTTCGGCCGCTCGCCTGGGAACCTGTAACGTTGGGAGCTTCCAGCCCTACCTGTGTGCTTGAGGGCAGCATGTCTGATGCTGCTCGCTGACCAAAGCCCGGTTTAAATGGAGACAGGCAGGGAGGTGGTTGCATGAGGCGTGGCTTGAGTGGGGGGCGTGGCCTGGTGAAGGTCTTTAAAAACCCTCAGTGTATTCTCAGCAGTTGCCAGATTGTGGTTATCCATACCTGAGCTCCTTGTACCTGACTGCTATATTGAATTTACCCGTTATTGACCTCTGCTTGTTTCTGACTATTCTGCCTTCTGTTGCCCTAGACCATTTTCTTGTACTACGCTACTGCTCTGATATCGACCCGGCTATTCCATTTGACCATTCTGAACTCTGTATTCCTGATTCTGGCTCGGCTGACTACTCCCCATGTTGTTAACCCTTTCTGTCTAGCTAGTTTACCTGGCCAATTCTAAGGACCAGACAGTTAGAGATCTTTCACGGCTACTCTGTTGGTAGCTTCTGGGCTCTGTGGAGTGTGGGGCGTTAAGTACTGCGTGGTGGGATCTGGGAATCGTGACAGAACCATGCAGAAGCCACGGTCTCGCAAGATCCCAGAGTTCACGAGATCTCACGAACTCCGTGATCTCGCGAGATTGTGGTTTGTGGATCCCAGGCGAGTGGCCAAGCTTCATGCCGACAGCCGCTCGCAGGAACAGAAGCACTCGGCAATATTTTCTCGGGGGGGCCAATTGCCCCATTGCCCCCCTGGATCCGCCCCTGTCTCTGCCAGGGCTGGATTTATAACTAGGCCAGCGGTTTAAACATTAATGGCTGTGTGTTGAGTTATTTTGAAGGACAGCAAATTTACACTGTTACACAAGGTGTACACTCACTACTTTACATTGTAGCAAAGTATAATTTCTTCAGTGTTGTCGCATGAAAAGCTATAATAAAATATTTACAAAAATTTGACTAGTACTCACTTCTGTGAAATACTGTAAATAAAGCTCTTAAAATTTCAGATTACTATATTTATTTACATTTAATTAAATGACACTATTAGTGTGCTTATCTCTACAACTACCTCTGCAGAATGGCAATATAATTCATTCGATTTTAGTGGGACATCACGGGGGTTATTCAGAGAGATTCAAAATGTCGCTTCACATTCGGTGCCCTTTCGTTCCCCGCACTTTGGGGTGATTCGGTGATTCTAGTTCGCCGACCATGCGGTGTGTTCAAGTACAGCCGCAGGGTCCCCGGAGTGCAGGGAAAACTCACCGCAAACCCACCAAACACTAACCAAACACTGACCAAAAACCTGCAGAAACCACCGCAAAAGCAATGCCGATCCGAGGAGCCGCCGATCACAGCGCAGACCAGCCACTGGAAAAAGTCGACAGGCAGACGAACGGGGTGAAAAAAAACAAAAAAAACAGTACGCTTGAAAGTTTCAAAATTGAAACGCTGTTTGAAAAAAATACTGAACGAAAATGTCTGGAATTTACATATAAGATCCAATGATTACATATAAGATCCAATAATTAAAAGGTCTGTTACAGAAAACAGAAAAAACACTTTAAAAACAAAAACGGAAAAAAAGTTTGCCAAAAAAAATTCCAAAAAATGTCTAAAAGATCCTAAAAAAATCTATGAATAAAGAGACTTTACAGCAGAATAAAATAATAAATGGTTTATTAGGTATTGAATTAAACCGGGAATATTTTTAACATTGAAGCCTATGGGATTCGCCTGAAAAAACCTGTTGAATGAAACCACCGAACATCAGGACATTTCGGCACTTTTCGCTGATGTTCGGTGTTTTCTGAATAGATTAACCATTGCTTCTCTATGGGGGATTTCACTGCCCTCGAACAGGCACCGTATGTGCAGGCACTTCGCCAAAATTTGACGAACTGCCTGCTCTCTGAATAGGCGAATGGCCCCGAAATGTCCCCGTTCGCTGGATTTCAGTGTCTGGTTACATCTATTCGTGCTCACAAGACAATATTTTTTCACACATCGGCTTATTATTCTATGATGATTAAAAAAAAAAAAAAAAGAAGTAGATACGTAAAATAAAATGTGGACACCAGACTGTGAGAGAACCAATTTATCTTGGCAGGCAAGAATAGCGAATACCAAGAATTACATAAAGAACATTAGTAGAAACAAGGTCTGAAACGCTCATCCTGCAACGTACAGATATAGCTCACATTAACATTTGGATGGAAAATGATTTCTATGTTATACTTATCTTTATAGTTTAATGTAAAACACTGACGCTATTTATTGAAATGCTATGTTTGTTTTCAACAAACTGTAGTGTTTCAGTGTGAGGAAAAAATGTTACCGGTGCCTAGTGGTAAAAACGTCTCCCGGTGCCTACTGGTAAAAACGTCTCCCAGTGATCAGAAAAGTCTGGGTCTGCTCTAACAAAGCAACCATACACGAGATGTACATTTTAATTAAATATAAAACAGAACACTTTGTGAGTTTCTACTGATCTCCTTAAGTGTCCGACATTTAAAAGAAAAACAAATCTAGCTTATTATATTCCAGCCACTGGGGCTCACTTAAGTACTTTTCCATCTCTTAGCGTCTTTTTCAATAACGTCAACAACTGGATTTTCAAATCACCTGGGATTTCTTTTTAAATGCATGCTTTGGTAGTACGGATTTTTTTTTTTTTTTTAATGTCTGCACTGTAACCGTTAACTTATTAAGATAGATATATTCAAGCTGTAACTGGGTGACCGCCGAACATCTGGATATCCACATCACGAAACACATGCTTCTGTGTTATCTGTACATTTTATTTCAACCATTTGCTAAATTAATTAACTTGTGCGGGAAAGAACAGAATATTCTGCATTCGATGTTATTATTTGAGTGCATTAATTGACGGAGGGTGTAAATATCAGTTAACTAATGTCCCAATGACATCTATTCAATTTTTTAAAACATAATTAATATTAAAAATTAAATTTAGATTTGTAATTATTAACAAGTAATTTATACCTGTTTAATAATAGACATTATGTTTCGTTCGTAAGGGACGTTATATGTACATTTTATGGACCAGTAGATGTACAGCAAAGCCTATAATTCAGTCTTCTTCTTTCATGAATATGCACTGTGGAAGACTGGAAGAATACATCTCTACTGTTTTTGTTTTTCTTTGAACTGATTCAAGTTTCAAATGGTTAGTTTGTTGGCCCATGGTAATTCAATCCACGTGTTAAGCACTAGTCATTCAATGGAAAGTGCTAATAAAAAAGGAAAGATGCCCCTTGGGGGACAAAAATCAATAGGGAACTTGGCTTCCTAATTGTAGGGAATAAACCCTAATTATATCACGGAAAAAAAAAGGAGAAAAGCAAAATCCATCTTGTGAAATACAGAAGTAGTGAATTGCAAGTCCTAAACCGCAACACTTTATTCTTTATAGTTAATTAAAAGGTAACCAAATGAATACAACAAAAAAGTTACACAAAGCGAGAGATGTATTCTCTGCGAAACTCACCACCTTGTGGTTCCAGATAAAATTGCTGCATAAAAAAATGTCGCCATTAAAAAATGTACCGTAGTGACTTTAACACTATAGTCATTTTTCTGACGCGAGTAAAATGAAAAAGCTATGGTAGGTTTAGGGTTAGTGTCGGTTTAAGGGTTTTTTAGGGTTGGGATTAGTATTATGGCTAGTGTTGGGTTAGGATTTGTGTTTGTTTTAGGGTTAGGATTATGTTTAGGGTTTGGATTAACCTGAACTCTAAACCCTAATCCTAAACAGATTCTGCTCAATATTTCATGTAATCTTCAGCAGTTCTATCAGGCTGCCTTAATATTTAGGCAACAGATTCTGCTCTTTTGTTTGAGGCTCGTCTCACTCAAGAACACTGGCTGGTGACGCCATACTCTAAATCAGTGGTTCCCAACTGCGATCCTCAAGTACCCCTAACAGGCCAGGTTTTCCAGATATGTGAAACACAGCACAGGTGATATGATTTGCTGCTCAGTGATTGCAGGATTCAGTCTGCATTTCCCCAAGGTGATCCTTAAAACCAGGCCTGTTAGGGGAACTTGAGGACTGCAGTTGGGAACCAACTTGAAGACTATTCAAAGGGTCGTGTATATAAATGGAATTCAAGGGATTCTTCGTATAGGCCACCCTTTAGAAGACAACAGGGGGCCCGATATACAACTCATCCTAGAAGGAGGGAAGGAATAGAAGAAAACACAAACGTATCCACAGACACAGATTTAGAAACATCGGATGACCAAATGTTTCCGAATACTAGGGTGTCTTTTTTAACGGCAGGACACCGCGGAACTGAAGGAGGAGGAGAAAAAGACACAGACGTCGACGTAAGGCAAAATCCAGCTTGGCTAAAAAAAACATACCACCCAAGGATGTACAATCCAACGCGCCGTCGGCAGTGATTAACATCTCGGATTATGAATTACCAGACGTCGAGGAACAGGTATTGAGGAAAGGCCTCTCCTTCTGTCCCACTATAGATGTAGATTCCTTCTCATTGCGTATTGATTTGGAGAGATTCCTTCAGAATAGAAAATTTAAGGTATTTTTTCATAATAAAGAGGATAATTCCGTTGTGAGGACTGAAAATACACTATTCTGTGCTAAAGGATATGGATTAAGGAACACAAGTGTATTTACACCACCATCCACGCCTCCCATAGATACATTTGCACAATTCATCTTTCAAGACAGGATCATAGATGGACAGATTGGGGCAAATTTCTCAATTTGACTTATATAGAACGGATGGCATTGAAAGGATTACAGGACAATAAGGATATTATAGTGAAGCCCGCCGATAAAGGCGGGGCTATTGTGGTTCTGAATAAAGTGGATTATATCCAGGAGGTGATGAGACAACTATGTGATGCTGATACTTATGTGTTTAGTAATTTTGGTGCGGTTATCAAGAGAGAGGAGGATATTCACAGGATTAAGGCCGTCATGGCCGAAACGTCACTCGTTATGGATTAGACTGTTCTTCCATAAATAAAGAATGAGATTACACAGCTGGCTGTTTGAAGTCCCACTCCGTTTTTTTTGCTGTATTTCCCCAAGGTGATCCTTAAAACCAAGCCTGTTAGGGGGACTTGAGGACCACAGATGGGAACCACTGCTCTAAATGATCACCGCTAGTCGTATGCAGTCTGGGTTCCATAGAACTCTATTGAGAGTAAATAGCACAATTTAGAATATATAACCACAAAGGTTTGAATAATAAAATGTGAAAAATAAATTTACATCCTGTAAATTATTAAATTCCAAATGACAATTTACACTTGACATAAATATGAATAAGTAATGGAAACATTATTAATGTATAT
This sequence comes from Leptobrachium leishanense, assembly GCA_009667805.1. Classification (NCBI taxonomy): domain Eukaryota; kingdom Metazoa; phylum Chordata; class Amphibia; order Anura; family Megophryidae; genus Leptobrachium; species Leptobrachium leishanense. Next base: position 496,709,414 of record CM019063.1, on the reverse strand, counting down.
AAAAAGCACAATATTTATTGTCTGGTCTTTAAAACCGAGGGCCCTATTACATACTTATTGCTAACGTTGGCGCTCAGCTGTGTGAGCGTTAATGTTAGCTTTGGTGGCCCTAATGCAGGCCGACCATATTACATTCAAAACGCTAATGGGTTAAATATCCCGTTAGCGATTCGGATCTTGTGCTTTTCAGCGCGAGTTTACTGTAATTTGCTCTCCCTATGCTTAACATCGAGAGCGCAAAGAGTTAATTAGTGTAAGGATTACGAAGTCCTAACGCTAATTACACCCCGCTGCAGTAAACTGAAAAGTTAACCACAGTGTGGAGCTGGTGCTAACGGATTCAGCCTCTGCAGAATCAGTCAGCTTCAGCTGAAAAAACCCCACAAAATTCACATACTCACATCCTGCGGTGAGAGCGGTAGCCCGATCCTCCACTTCTGGCCGCCAGGAGCAGAGAGAGACTGGGGGGGGGGGAAAGTCCATAGTCTCCTTACGCGATCACTTCACTGACCTGCAGGATCTGACGGGAGATAAGATCCTGCAGGTCATGTGACCGGCAGTCTAAGCCTCAATGGAGTCCTATGGACTCCATGGAGGGGATGCTCGTGGCGGCACTTACCACTGCATTACAGGGCAGGCTGCTGATTTAGCGCCTGCCCCATAATATGGAGCTAAAACGGTAAGGAGAGACCAGCAGGCGCAGGATTAAGGCTAGGGTCAGACGAACGCATTTTTCGCGTTGTCCGTGAAAAAGTGCGTTCGAACGAATGGACGTATTTTTTCACGGAATACGCAATAGCGGTCATACGATGCGCATTTTCGTCCGTGATTTTGTACGGATCATCAATAAAACCCTTTTTGTGTCTGGACGTTATGTTAGCCGGACATTAGCAGCGTCTGACGTCTCGCAATCATGCAAACACGCCGCTATGCGGCCGCAGCGCACTCTGTACGTCAGTAGTAGCGGTTTGACGTTCTCGAAAAAATGCGTTCGTTGGCCACTTGCGTTGCACGGACGAACTTTCGTGCGGCCGTTCGTCGTATGTTCCCCGGCATTGGAAGTCATTTGCTGCTAGCACGGCCGTGATTTCGTGCAGCTAAACGCACGTGAAAAATGCGTTAGTCTGACCCTAGCCTTACTCCTTAGCGTCCCCGTTTTAGTGGGCAGTAATGTAATACTGCCCCGAATGTGGTATCTATAGAGACTCAAAGTTTAAATGGAAAAACAAGCAGAATACTCCTATTGGTTACACACAACAATTCAATGATTGATTAAGGAGCAGGAATCTTGGAGAGTTAAAAGGGATATCTAAAGTAGTCAATACTTCCGTTGCAACTCCCTTGTTGTGGCTGACTACTGTATATAATTATGTAGGAAGCTCTAAAAGATTATTCAGCCGTAGAATTTCAAGTGATTCTCCGGTCATTCTTTATTCTCTTTAGCCACCAGAAATGACAAAAAAAGTGGATGCAAGAAACTGGTGTTAAGTGATATTGCTTTAAAAAAAACTCATAGTTCAACATTCATTGCGTGAGGTCTGATGGCCGTGTGTGCAATCTCATGGCTGGAAACCGACATTATTTGTATTTGAATTATGTCTCATACATGTCTATGTTCTTACAGACATTTTGTGATGTTGAGGACTTTGTGTCAAAAAGTGAAATTCGCAGCATGTATAGGCAGTTCAGGACATATACTCGCTTCCATTTTCCTTGCACTGGATATCTCGTTTTACGTTATCGACTCTGGATTTCCAAATGGGCAGAGACCAAGCGTTCCATGAGCATTCCCGATTCTCACAGTATTAATCATACAAGCGGTGGCGTTTGCTAGTGTGTGCATTTGTTTGTGATAGTGCTGGCTCACAACTGAAGATTGGCACTTTGGAGTTGGCGAGTTGGACAGTTTTTAGTGGACTTCCATATTTTTCTGCACTTTCAACTTTTTGTTTGTGTTTGGAAAAGAACTATAAAGGGGCCATATTACAAAGCTGGTGCTAACTTAACCAGAGCCGTTATAAACTTACCAGAGCCATTATAGTCTATGGAGTTGTTATGTTTACAACAGCTTTGGTTAAGTTAGCACCAACTTTGTAATATGGCCCAAGGTGTTTTCTCCATGCTCTATTTTAGGGGTCAGCAAACCTGGCCCTCCAAATGTTTTGAATTACTTTACAAGTAAAACTCACCCAACATAATAAGTGGTAGAGCATCATGGAAAACATCTGGGGCCATATTACATACTTGGTGCTAACTTAACCAGAGCAGTTCTAAACTTAAAACCATATTACAATGTTGGTGCTAACTTAACCAGGGCTGTTGTAAACTTAAAACCTCCATAGGCTATAATGGCTCTGGTAAGTTTACAACTGCTCTGGTTAAGTTAGCACCAAGTATGTAATATGGCCCCTGGATGGCCACAGTTATGGTCCCCTGGTTTATTTGTTTCAGCCACACTTGACTTATTTTATTTTTCAGGGATTTAACCAGAACTCCATTTTGGACATGTAGGTCAACTCGTCTATGGGTTCCTTTACTTATAAAAGGCAAGGTAATAAACAGCGCCCATAGGCCCTCACACGTCATAGTGATTTTGGGGGTTTTCCAGGACTCCTCCTGAGGGAGTGCTCAACTCTTGCGTCTAACTTTGGAGGACTGGTGAATGTAGGCCAATGACCTTTCCAATGACACCTCACTTGAGCATGTGGAAGTTATAGAAGTGGAGATACAGGAGTCAGAAAGAACCCTACTCAACTTCTATATACTCTCCAGCTTTCCTGGTGTTAAGGGTGTCATAAGAAGTGGGAGATTGTCGTATGAGAATTCTGAGGGCAAAATGACATCTCTGCAGACATAAGAAAAATCGGAGGACGCGTGGTACATGTCATACACAGAGAAAGGGTAAACGTTAATGTCAAAAATCAGTTTGAGCATGTTCGCTGTAATTACATACGAGTAATAAAACCCAAGTAAGAATAAACAGTTGCTGCATAACAGGGTTGGATAGAGAAATCCATAAAACATTGGGTGGCATCAGGGTTATTTTATGCTTTTTACATTGTATACATATTTTTGTATTTACCATTTCATTATTCTATTCCTTTGGAACTTATTTTTAACATTCTCCTCCTCCAGCTTCTCTTGAATACGGGTTATAAAATAATATTGTCAGTCGGAATCATTTTGGGTGTTACCAACAAGATCAGTCAATCAAACTCTGGCATCAAAACTCAGATCACCATCTGTTTATACATTATCGGAGAGACCAAGCACACATTTGCTGCATTGTTCTGTTGCTGAAGTAAAGTTCTTTCTAACAAAAACATGCAATCAGATGACATGTTCTCAGTTCTTAGTAAATGTGTAATGTTTGAAAAAGACCATATGTTGTTCATTCACTTAAGTGGGTTTTGTTTATGTCTTGATGGTTGGGTTTTGTCTATTTTATCACTCATGACAGTGTTGTCTTTTATATAATGGTCAAATCAATGTTTTAACTCCTGGAACAGGAGGATGAGAGATCCAGTGCTACTTTAAGCTCATCTCTGAAAGGGTTGTCAGAAAGTAAAAGGCATTCATAGTAAATATTAATCTTAGAGGGGAAAAAGCTAAATAATGTATCTTAAAGTAGCTCTCTGCCCTCTAAGACAGCTCACACTCGTAAATGTTGCAAATTGTTCAGTACTTGTTCCTACGCGTGTAAATTCGTAAGTCAACGCATGATTAGTTTTTGTCTCCTATCAATAGTTACAAGTATTTAAAAAGTGCCCACAAGTTCTGTATAGACATGTGCACAGCACAAAATTTCGTTTTGAACTAATGCATTAGTACTAAAATGCAATTTATTTAGTTGCTAAAGAAATTCGTTTTCAGTTCTTTAGTATGAAAACTAATTTCATTCATCCAAAAACCAGTGGATACAATTACTATTGTAGTGGCTCCTCAGAGGGCTGAGATCGCTGCTTGTTACAGTATCTCTCACGCTCAGCACAATGTGGGCCATATTACATAGCTGGTGCTAACTTAACCAGAGCTGTTGTAAACTTCCCAGAGCTATTATAGCCTATGGAGGTTTTCAGTTACAACAGCTCTGGTTAAGTTAGCACCAACATTGTAATACTGCCCCGTGTCAGGCAAAGCTGATACAGTAACTGAATGCTGCTCATCACAGCGCTCAGAGTTTCAGTAAAACTAGTAATAATATTTTTATATATAAGACGTTAGAACAATATTATTCCTTGTTTTACTGAAACTGAGCGCTGTGATGAACAGCAGTCAGTTACTGTAGCAGCTGAGCCTGATACATTGTACTGAGAGATAATGTAACAAGCAGCCGATCTCAGCGCTCACAGCCACTGGATTTAAAGGGCTAAAAAAAAAAGGCTCCTCTCTGTATAATGTTTAGAACATCCTCCTGCATTAATTAATACCCCTCTCTGTATAATGTATACAACATCCACCTGCATTAATTAATACCCCTCTCTGTATAATCTATAGAACATCCTCCTGAATTAATGTCCCTCTCTGTATAGAACATCCTCCTGCATTGGCATGTGGAGGGTGCAGAACTTCGGATGTTGCGATGTTGCGCTCTTCATTGCTGGTCTCCTTCACTCATCAATATAATATCACAAAAAGGACTGAAACTAAAATGTAGTGCATTTTAATTTAGTTTCTTTCGTTTTTTGTACTGAGCAGTTTCGTTTCTCTTGAGTCATACTAAAACTAAATTATCCCAAAATTCGGACTAAATCGTTTTAGTACTAAAACGAATGCACATGTCTAGTTCTGTAGCTCTGTACAGTGGGAGAGACAGAATAACAAATATACATACATGTTACACACACAGAACGGTAGGAGAGAGGACCCTGTCCAAGAGATTACAATCTAATAGGAGATGGGTGACCCATTAGGTGAACATGAATAGCAGAGTATGTGAACGCACGTGGGCTGAATGGGAAGATGGTGCATGAAATGTACAGTGGGGGATTATGGCGTGAGCCGATAGGCTTCTCTATAGTAATGTGTTTTCAGAGACGTCTTGAAGGACAGGAGAGACGGGGAGAGTCTAATGTTGCGGGAGGGAGCTCCATAGAAAGGGGCAGCTCGGGAGAAGTCCTGAAGGCGAGAGTTGGGGATGCACGTAAGAGGAATTGTAGCGTCAGATCATTGGCAGAGAGAAGCGGTCGGTGTCGCGATTAGATAGATATATATCTGTATATCTACCTCGCTCTATATATAATCGCCATAAAGGACTGGTAATCGTGTGTGTTTGTGAATTAAAAATGCCCTTTCTGCCTGTCTCCAGCAAAGTCCTGTGACGCCATAGAAAGTGTGAATGGAGGAAATTGCCCCTTTGTTCGGCTTAGCAGGGGTGGGAAAAGTGCACTGTTCATGGCAGGGAAAAAGTCAGTCTAAGCGGCACCACAAGTACATTTCAAAGAAGCGATCATATCCTTTGATCGCTAGAGACATCTCTGGATAATTGCATTACAGCTGTGCATTAAAATGAAAGAAACAGTGAACTGAACACGCCCACGAATTAACAGGAGGGGGAATTCTGGGAAATGTATAGGGCGGGCTGTACCATCTATGGGCTGTATTTTGAATGAATTGGAAAATCTATTTATTCTGAGTCCAGCAAGGGCTCAGGGCTTTTCAATTGGGTTTCACGTAAGAAGTGAGGATCTGCCTGCGTTTCCAATCTCCAGCCCCAGGAGTCACAGATGTCTTGTTAGCTTGCTGACGTGTGAGTGAGGTTCTGTGTTTTAATCCTTTTCATTTTTGCTACTTTGTGTGTGTAAATTGTTAATTATTATATCTATTTTTTCTGTAACCAAATGCACTGCGATATATCATTTTTTTGGTTTATCATAACAAATATAAAACTTATTAAGATCTGCTTCTGCCGGATATTCGATCCACGCTAACTGAAGAACTGGATTATAGAGATTTGCCTTTGTTTAAGCTCGAGTTGATCTACTAAACAATGAATTGGGGTGCATGAACAGAGTCTCAAACCGGCTCTGGTTCAGACAGTAAGCAACTTGGGTAAAAAAGTTGGTTTGTGGTGGCAGTGTGACGAATAGTACAAAGAAAGTGGGTACAGGGATTGTGAGCAACGTAGTCAGTACTCCGGGTCGAGTGTAGACCAATACTGTGTTGCAACCCTGTGACCACTTCATCACGTTGCGTGCCATTCTGGAGTGAAGGCATTGTCGGGACAGTTAGGCAAGTGCATGCAGGGGATTGTGGGCCACATAGTCATTATTTTGGGTCTGGTGTAGACAGATAGTGATTTGCTTAAGCCTGCGATTCCTTCCCCGCATCGCGCGTTCGTGACAGTCGGGATGGGATATACCTGTTAATAAAGGAGGAGATGTAGGTAGGGGCACGGTTATGGAGAGCTTTGTAGGTGAGCACCAGTATTTTGAAATGGATTCTAAAGGAAATAGGGAGCCAGTGTAGAGATTGGCAAAGGGGGGAGGTGTGAGAGGTGCGGGAGGTAAGGTGTATGAGTCTGGCACAGGCATTCATTACCAACTGCAGAGTGAGGCTCTGGGATTTTTTAAGACCGGAGAGAAGGAGGTTACAGTAGTCAAGGCGGGAGATAATAGGAGCTTGTGATGCTATAATATGGGTGTGAAGAGGCAAGAAATTGTATCTAGGAGTAGTTCTATCCAAAGCCCCCTCAATGTAGTGTTTAAACAAATGGAAACTAGTCAGAGCTACAAGTCGATAAAGGAAACAAAAGGATTTTGGGAAGCACAACACACAACCTGCATTACCTAGAAGTGGTTTTCTTTCTTCAAGGAGTTACTTTCAAATGAAGGCATTTTATTGGCTGCTGACATTGCATGCTTTCTTGCAGCTTTGTGGGTTTGTTTATCAGCAAGTGTCGCTTAGAGAATGAAAACTGTTAAACAATTCCAAGATGGTCGACTACACAATTAAATGTTGGCAGATGCACAACTCACATCACATTTTGTCTAAATGTAGTATGATCTCTTTACGATGCTCTCCCACTACCACAACTAATGCTAGAGATAAGGTAATTCAGCAGCTTAGCGGTGGCAAACTTCTTCATTTTGAAAATAGTGTACAGAAATTAATTCTGTAATACAAGGATTTACAAGTATGTGTGAATTGCGTATATTTTGTTAGTGTTATATGTCGGTGTGATTGCATGTGGATGAGGGTACAGAGGGGGCCCCATTAATTGTCAGCTCGCCCCTGCACTCAAATTGCTTGCATTGGTTGAACACTTAGGCGTGCGTCCAGTCTCCTGTTGGTTGACTGACATCTTCAACTTTAGAGGGAACCACGAGGAAAGATATAGTAATACTGTGGGGTGAAAACTAATGAGAGGTGGTCAAGAAGAATTAATGTTTAACCCCCCCATGTTCCCCACCCCACCATTTTAACTCTAGAGCAGGCTTTTCAAACTGCAGCCCCCCAGATGGTTTTGAACTACAACTCCCATGATTCCCTGGCCATTGATTACATTCAAATAATTCTGAGAATTGAAGGTCATCAGCACCTGGGGGCCCAGAGTTTGACTGTCACAAATCCCTAAGGATACTATGATGCTGGTCCCTGTATACAGATCCCCATCTATCCCTCCGATCCTTGAATGGTCGGTAAACTGACTATTTGCAGGGAGACAAATATCAGCAAGGGTTAACAGGCCCCAGGAGGCAAACAACAAACAGGCCTTCACAGACAAACCCTTGAGACAGAAGTATAGAGACAGGACAGGGTTAACAGGACACAGGAGCAACCTGAGTAATACACAGATAAGAGGAGTCAGAACACAAACCGTGGTACATATATAAAGCCGAATCGGTACAGAAGTCAGGGTAGCAATAGAGTCAATTAATCGAAAAGATTTGAATCACCAAGCACTGGGGGAAGTAACTCCATGACAGAGCAATGAGTCGGATTGCACCGTCTGCCTTTAAACTATCGGCTGGGTGGAGTAGAGGTAACATCACTGCTCTACAACCGTGAAGACACAGGTTCAAATCCCGGCCAGAGCACCTCTCCAGTAAGTGTCCTTGGGCAAGACACCTATTTGAAAACGAGAGAAATCTCAATGTATCCTTCATGGTAAAATATTTTCTCAAAAAAAATCATGGTGGCTACACGTCATAACGCCGAGCCTTCTGATTAGCTACACAACCTCCCTGAGCCGGCGCACTGCCTGGTACCCGGCCAACCAACGGCGTGGACGGTGCTGCTGGGTGCCGTGTCTCCCCTGGTGCGGCCCAGGACCCACCCACCAAGGGCCATATTACAAAGCTGGTGCTAAATTAACCATAGCTGTTGTCAACTTACCCGAGCCATTATAGCCTATGGGGGTTTTAAGTTTACGACAGCTCTGGATAAGTTAGCACCAAGTATGTAATATGGCCCCAAGAGTGCTGGATGTGACATTGACATCCCTGTCCTAGAGCATCCCTTTAACTATGACTACATCTTGTATTTCACTGGTAATGGGCATATTATTACATAATTACCAGTAGATTAACCCACATTGATCACTGTATATTTAAATGTAACTCCTATGAAGCCCACATCCATGACTAGATGTTCAACAGTCTCAATAATTTGGAAAGTGGGCTTTAAAATATCCCGTGTTATGTTTTTTTTATGTGGAAAAAGAAAAAAGAAGGGAAGCGGGACGCAGACAAGAAAGTGAAACTAGAAAGATTAAATTGGTTCCTCTTGTTTCCTATGACTGTGCAGATCAGATATTTTAACCCTGCTGAGAGGAAAAAAAAAAAGAGAGAGAAAAAAAAAAGAGAGAAAAAAAAAAAAAGAGTTTATACGTGGAGCTGGTTTTTCCCTGCTGCATTAGCTTATTTTAGTTTAAAATTGATAAGGTGTACTGTCCGTATCAGAAGATTGCAGGTTTTTATTTCCTAGTTAATTTAGAGGATTTTCTAGTTGATGACGACCCCACAGACGGAGTGTGACCTTGCTAAGTACAAGATAAAGCTACTAATGCCAGGAAAGTTTTAACTTCCAATTCTATAACGACACAGAATATTGGTAACAACAGTCTAATGATGCCTGCTTATTAACTATTAATTTGCACAAAACGGGTAGGGGTCAGCAGCCCCGAGTATTGGCGCCACATGACATTTCTGCCTACCGTCAACAAACCCCAGCGCGCCTGGCTGTCTTCCGCGAGTCTGCTGTGCCGGCGATATTCCCTCCTGCACCCTGATACTGTCACTCTCACCTGTTATCTGTGTCTTAACCCCGCTACTCTCTTTCCTTTTCCTGAGGGGGGGTGGTTCCGATTGTGATTCTAATACTGGTAGTGGTGATGCTGTTAACTATGAGGGATTTTCAATCAATTCTGTTCAACTTCCCCCCCTTGCCCCCACCCTTTCTGCCAGAAGAAGGAAAAGAAACAACACAAGCGCAACTACACGCACTCACACAGGTTGCAGCGATAAAAGTAAATGCACATAGGAAGTTTAGTACACCAGAAGCTGATATTAAATCATTTAGCAGACACAGGAAAAGGAACTCGAGCAGCTAGTCACACTACTAGTAACCCAGAACTAAGAAATAAAGTGTGCTTACCTAAGGCACTCTATCCGGCTGTAGTACAATAGGCACATGGGCCCTCACACCTCTCAAATACAATGATGAATGCTCTCATCGGTCTACACAATCTGTCACCTTTCAGAATACGGTTTCCCTCAACAATTGCAATTACAGTCTGGCAGCCTAGTAACGAATGTCACAAGTGTTTCAACAATATTAACTGATATCTATTGTCAAGTGTTCTCTTGCATTCCAGACCCTGAGAGTATCAATGACACTCATCAACTGGTCCCGGGAGACTGGGTACTAGTGAAGAAGTTTCTTCGAAAGAATCCACTTGAGCCCAGATACGACGGTCCCTTCCAGGTCCTCCTCACAACTGCAACTTCAGTAAAATTGGAAGGAAAAGCCACCTGGATCCACGCCTCCCACTGTAAAAAGACCTGTACACCAGAAGTGGACCAGACAACAAAACAACCATGATTGTGTATATCTTTCTCATTTGGGGGGTGGGAATCCAGGGGCACAATGTAGCTGTTATACTGGGACAGGCAGCTGATGATATGGTACAAGCGGTTATGAGAGCCCAGGTGGAAGCTGCCCTGGGACAACTGACGGACAATGCCCATGTCATGGGCCACGCAATGGATACTACTGCCGCCAAACACAAACTAACCACTTTCTGGTATAATTCATCTAACACTAGCGGGGTTACATACACCTTTAACTATTGTGATATACACCCAAGCCCAGGCCCCGCTTGCAATGTATCTGGAGAAATGGGATTCCACATGATTATGACATATATATGTGCGTTACCAATTACTATTGGGGACAGGAATGCGGTAGTTTGGCATCGGTGGGATGGAATACGGGAGTTCCCTGGGGACATAAAGCACAGATCTCCTTAGATAAGAAAGATGAAAATGGTAAATCACTTCTCGCTCGTATGACACTGACAATGGCCCAAACACCTGCCCCAAGAGCGGTTTAGAACAGGGACAACAGCACTGAAACTAATTCTAACCCTAGAACATCCAGGACCGGGGGATTCAGGTATCTATGTTCTGGGTTTGTGGGTAAAGGGGGGTTCAGAGAATCCGCAGACCCTGGGAAAATTCCGCCTACGAGATATGTACCTTGCCCCTGACTGGGTCCCTTCGCACCCACAGCCCAAACCCCTTAAATCACCACATGATGCTCTCTTCCAATGGTATAGTGGCCATCGCTGATCCCACTGTCTATCCGTCCATCCATCCCGCTCTCTATCTGCCCATCCATCCCTCTGTCCTTCTATCCCTCTGTCCTTCTATCCCTCTGTCCATCCATCCTTCCTTCCATCCATCTATCCTTCCTTCCATCCCTCTGTCCATCCATCCTTCCTTCCATCCATCTATCCTTCCTTCCATCCCTCTGTCCGTCCTTCCATCCATCCCACATCCCTCCATCCCTCTATCATCCCTCTGTCTATCCATCTATCCCTCCCTCTGTCTACCATCCCTCTATCGCTGATCCCACGTTCGAGGATACTATGGCCATTGAAACAGGATACTCAGATATGAATGTTTGGTTAGAATGGATGAAATATACCACTCAGTCCCACAACAGAACCAATTGCTATGTGTGTGGTACTGCTAGGCCTCATCTAGGTACGGTACCCTTCAATATCCCAGAGGATGTCGAGGAATGCTTTCTCAGTTTGTTTACCAACACCACTCTAAGTCACGATGCTTGCAAAGAATGGAAGTCCAAATACCCCCTCCAGAAACGAAACCCCAGACTCTCAGAGAGTATCACCATCTACCCGGGAACTACACCTATTACTCCTCTTGGGGAACCGGTGGCCGGGTAGTTGGAAACTTCACAGAAGGTTATTGTGCCCAGTACAGCACTGTGGAGAAGGAGAAAGTGCAAAACCAGGTGATCTCCCTGGGAGATGTCTATTGGATCTGCGGTGACATGCGTGTCCGCTCCCACTTGGTAGGTGCGTGGGATGGTGAGTGTGCTCCGGCTAAAGCCATCATGCCCATCCACATCCTGCCCTTTGATGATGACCTGCCAACAGCCCACACCCCCGGACTCACTAGACAAAGGAGAGAGGCGAATTTCCAAGAATCAAGAGGAGAATGTTTTGTAACATCTTGGAACATCCTGTAACAAACGTCCTTGACGGCTAAAGGGACATACGGAGACACTGTTGTTTATTTTCTTTAACCGTTATTAAACAAGGTCTATAATTTCACAATATTAATGACGAATAGAATGTTGGGCAACAGCCTGTTTTTGTTACATGCGAAGTAGCATAAAAAGCCTTGTAAATTGTCAATAAAGGGCAGAGGAGTCATTGGCTCGGAAGCCACATAGACGTATTCCTTGTCTGTGTGATTTCTTTATGCGCGCATATATCTGATTTCTCCACCAAATTAGAACAGAAACTGGCATCCGAGGACGGACTCCATTGGCCACTGCAGAACTACTGCTACAAAAAGCACATTCACCCAAATGCCATGGACGGCTTCTAGGTCTTTAATCTGCTAACTAGGGATGAGCCAAACACTCCCCGAGTTCGGTTCGAAGCCGAACCCGAACTTTCCAAATGTTCGGATCCGAACCCGAACCCGAACTTGAACTCCATACAAGTCAATGGGGCTGAAAATTTGGTGTTTAGAGTGCCCTCCAAGAGGGCATATATGCTAGATATTTGCCATAAAAAGTGTATGGGGGTCCGGGTAGTGCCCTGGGGGACAGGAAACAGGGACAAAAAGTTAAAAAAAAGTTTTTAAAGGGACAGTGAGTTTTCCATGAAATAAGGGTTAAAAAAAAAAAATTCCTTCAAATATCGTGCCTAGGAGGTCCCCATAACCTGCCCGTGAAGTGGCGGATTTCTAGGATGTATAGAAATATGTAAAAACCAAAAAATTACATTTCAAATGACGGTAAATGTTTTTCCTTTAATCTATCCATAAACAACTGCTTGGGGCGGCAGACTGTATGAAAAGAGGAGACATTTTCGGACACGCAGAAAAAGTTTACTGATTTTTTGGCAGTGAAAAGCAGGAGAATGACTGGAGAATGGAAAATTCTAGACCAAATAGCCGATTTGGAAAGTGAGATAAGTGGGAGAATTTTTCTGGTTTGGCTATTTTGACCTAGAATTTTCTCTTCAGTCATTCTCCTGAGTTTCACCTTTCTCTGAATAACCCTGACAGGGTTATTCAGAGAGCGGTGAAGAGCAGGAGAATGACTGGAGAATGGAAAATTCTAGGTCAAAATAGCCAAACCAGAAAAATTCTCCCATTTAGGCTAGGGTCAGACTAGCGAATTTTTAACGTGCGTTTAGGCGCACTTAATCACGGCCGCACTAGCAGAAAATGACAGGCAATGACGGACAATATACAAAGTACGGTCGCATGAAAGTCCGGCTGCGCAACGCAAGTGGAAAATGAACGCATTTTTTCGAGAACGCAGAACCGCTAGTACGGACGTACAGAGTGCGCTGCGTCCACTAGTGGCGTGTGTGCGTGATTTGGAGACGTCAGACCCTGCTCATGTCCGGCCAACATAATGTCCAGACACCCAAAGTTTCCTGGTTTGGATCCGTAAAAAATCACGCACAAAAATGCGCATCGTATGACCGTTTTCGCGCATTCCGTGAAAAAATACGGCAATGCGTTCGGACGCACTTTCGGTCGCTGTGAAAAATGCGTTAGTCTGACTCTGGCCTTATCTCACTTTCCAAATCGGCTATTTGGTCCAGATTGTTCTCTTTTCCTGCCATTCTCCTGGTTTTCACCTTTCTCTGAACAACCCTGAGAGAGAGGTGAAAGCCAGGAGAACTGGCAGGAGAAGAGAACAATCTAGACCAAATAGCCAATTTGAAAAGTGAGTTAAATGGGAGAATTTTTCTGGTTTGGCTATTTTGACCTAGAATTTTCACTTCTCCAGTTATTCTCCTGCTTTTCACCGCTCTCTGAATAACCCTGTGAATGTTTAATCCCGAGGTGAAAAATAACATTGCTTAAGGCTGGGGTCAGATGAGCGCAGTTATCACGTCCGTGTTGCCGCACATTTGTACCTCCGTGGCAGCATAGCATTCTGACCAATGGAGCCCCACACACGAAGTACGTCCGCACGGAATTGCGGATGCATGGCGGACGCAGCAAACGGACGCAGGTTAGGCAAGAACGTAATACTGCTAGAACGTACGTGCGGAGTGCGCCACGTCCGCAACGTCCGTGTAGCTTTGCATGTGAGTGATGAAACGAGGTCAGATGGACTGCATTTATACGTCCAGCATTTTTGACGGACAGAATGTTTTTTCATTTTAATTTATTTTCCCTGCTCCATCAGTCAAAAAATACGTCAGTGAAAAAAACGGACTGTTTGGCCACTACCTTGTTGTCAGTCAGTAAGTACGTTCGTACTGCACGGACGCACAGTCCGTACAAAATGCGCTCATCTGACCCTAGCCTTAGATGTTATTTTGAATTTTTTTCAAACACCAGTTAACCACTTGGCTGCTATGGACGCGCTCAGCGCGTCCAGCCAAGTGGTTCTCCTGTGCTATGGACACACTGAGCGCGTCCATGCACAGGAGGCAGCAATCCGCCGGATTCCGACGGATTGCTGCGCCCCCCCCGGTGCGGGCTGACATCTTGGATGTCAGTCCAGCACTCCGGGACCCCGGCGGAGCAATTAGATGTCATCGCGGCGGCGCGATGACATCTAATTCAGGCATGTGCGGAGGAAGCGCCTGAAAGGGAGGGGGGAGGTCCTTTGGACCTCTCTCCCTCCCGATCGCCGGGGGCAGAGGGTTAATCTAGGCACCGTTTGGAAGGGCACAGCCTGCCCTTCCAAACGGTGGCTGTGATTAACCCCTGGGGAGCCGGATCACGAATCGGCGCTGAAAAGCGCCGGATCGTGATCCTCTCCTGGAGCTGGACGACACCTTGGATGTCGGCCAAGCCTCCAGGAACTCCCCCTGAGGACTGGCGTCATCGTGCATAGCACGATGAAGCCAGTCCTGGAATTAACCCCTAGCTGCCACCAATGGTGGAGATAGGGGGTTCCAATGAACCCCCTATCTCCCGATCCGTGGCAGCTAGGGGTTAATGTTTGATATCGTTGGATCGGCCAGAGCATGAAAAGGATACCAAACATGAGCATGAAAAATGTTTTAAAAATAAATAATAAAAATATATATTTAAAAAAAAAATTTAAAAAAAATAAACAAGTTTTTTTGTTTGTTTTTGTTTGGTTAATGCAGCAATATTGTTCCCATTTCAATTATAATGTGAACAATAATGCTGCACTAACGATTTTTGTATGCGGTGCGTTTGTTAAAAAAAGTGAAATTTTCCCCAAAAAAAAATGTAACGAGACCCCATTTCTAATTTTTTTAACAAGCACACCCCATACAAAATATAACAGCAAACGATCGCATGTTAAACTGTGAAAAAAAAACACTTTACACGTAATAAATTATTGAAAATTCAAATTTTATTGCATTTTTTGTTATAATATACAGACATGACATAACGTATACATATAATAATGACATATTATGAATCTGCCAAGTCTGCCGGAAAGAACGATATATAATATGTCTGGGTCATATATCAAAATATGGCTACAAAACGCGGTTAAACATGATGAGCGAAAGCGGTAAAAATGGCCTCAGCACAGAGGTGTGAAAAGCCTCAGCAGCGAAAGGGTTAAATGCAGCATATTAGGAGGGAAATTAATTCTCAAATCTCAATCAGAAGCAGACACCACCCCACCCCTTCAGTATAGTGGACAATGTATCAAATTGATTACAGACTAAAAACACCTGGTGTTATGCCCGTTTGTGAACAGAGGTCATTTAGAGTTGATAATCTTTCCACGTACACATTAGTTTTTAACTCAATATCTAATAAACCATTGCTTATAATATTCTGCAGTAAAGAGTCTCTTTATTTCTAGATTTTTTAGTATTTTTTTAAGCATTTTCTATACTTTTTTCAAAATTTCTTTTTTTTTTCGAACTCGAACCGAACACACCCAAAAAGTTCAAAGTTCACGGACTTTTGAACTGCCAAAGTTTGGGTCGAACTCCAAACCGTCCGAACCCGAACAGCTCATCCCTACTGCTAACCCCTTACAAACCATAGACCTGATGCTATCACCCAGACCTTCCTGAATACAAGTTGATTTGTAGGGACACGGACTCAATTTTCAGGATCTACTATCTGCAAGTATATGACTGTGGAGTAGAAAGGAATTCATTCCTCTCAGTTAAAATTAGTCCTGGAGACACTTTTTTTTTTTTGCTGATCCTGTGAAAGAAACGACGAGTGCGAACTTGGGACTCCTGTATTTTTAGTGGTTCAGGTATTTTCACGTCAATGCCGGCTAGAGCTGTATTTTAGGGCAGAGCTTTTAATTACAACTATTTACAAAGTGGCAACATGTTCCACAGTGCTGCACAATGGGCAAGACAAAACAAATGTATAATGTGACGGAGCGACTGTACCCGGAGTACCTCCGTCCGTGGGCTCTCTTACATGTAACAGTCGCCGGAGCAATCTTCCCTAACAGCTCCCTCAAAGCTTTGACTGCAGCCGAAAGAATGAGGCTCACCATTCAAAGTCAAACAGCATAATGCTAGTTTATTCACAGACGCACAGATACAGTCAACCCCAACCTCATTTACATACAATCAAGCAGATAGCTGCACAGGACCTTCACACAATGGACAATGGGATTTCCTCGGAGAAGGGGGGAGGGAGAAGGAAGAGTAAACAAAAGGAATTTCTTATAGAGAGAACATACACAATAGAGAGAGCAGGTACTATACAGACAGAGGTTAGATAATTGAGGGAATGTACACAAAATACACAACAAGAGACTATACAATAAATGCACAAGGGAATAACACACAGACATCAGTACTCTTTTGTTTGCTGGCGGATGTCTAAAACAGCGAAAAACCAAATATATTTAAAAAGGTCCACCAGTTCCCCAATAGTGTCTTTCACGGGCCATAGTCTCTGGGCAGGAGGCTAGCCCACATCCCCCTCCAGATGCCCCAATGACGGTAGGTTCCGTCACATATAATTACCCAATAATTTTGACACACATAGGACGATAGGAAAACAGGACACTGCTCCTGTCAGCTTAGGCTAGGGACAGATGAGCGCATTTTCTGCAGCCACCGTCAAAATGTACGTCGATGCGTGCGCACGCATTTTTTCACGGAATACGCTTAAGTGGTCAGACGATGCGCAATTCTGGACGTATTTCATGACGATGGGGTAAAAAGAAGTCTAGGGAAATCCGGCTGTTTGAGCGTTATGTTGGCCGCACACTAGCAGCGTCTGACGTCTCCTAATCACGCACACACGCTGCTATGCGGCCGCAGCGCACTTTGTACGTCAGTAGCAGCGGTTTCACGTTCTGATAAAAATGCGTTCATTGCTGTTGCGTGGTGTCGGCGCACTTTCGTACGCACGTACTGCGTATATTGGCCGTCATTGGCCCTTATGTGCTGCTACTGCCGCCGTGATTTAGTGCGTCTGCACGCGCGTTCCGACTGCCCCACTCTGACCCTAGCCTTACAATCTAAGAGGAACGAGGTGAGAATAGGAGGAGATAGATCAGGATGGGTGCTCACTATTACTTTTTAAAAAAATAAAAACAGCCAATGATGGGTATTTTTTTCACCATAGTACATCTGTTGCTTCTTTTTTTAGTTCATTATTTTTCTCCTGATCTTTTCAACGATATAGCAGAACAAACCACATCTTACTCATTACAAATAATGAACCGAAGAACCAGAATGTCTTTCAAAATGAAGAAAAAAAGCAACATTTGTTTTCTAGCAGCGCCATGATATAAATTTGCAGTTCAGCAAAGTACAGTAAGGGTTAACCAGTTCTTCTAATTACACGTCAGCATACATTTCATTTTAATTACCCTCGAACACTTATTGTTTTAAATTTCAGAAATAAATACTGTTGAAAAGAAAGCTTAACAATCTTAAAAATACCTGGGGCTGCAGGATAGAATTCTAAACAGAATAGTATATCAAGTGACCTATGTAACTATCTAACAATCCACCGGTAAGAATAGCATTGTGTCTCTGTATTCTGACATGTAGCCGCCGGCTTTTATTCTTCGGCTATGCAGTCATTTTGGAGTTCTTGTAAACCTATAGCTGTAACTAGAATACCTTTTCATATATGGCAAGTCTAAGCAGACAAAGCCCAGAGGTCAAAACATTTCCCCTCTTATATTTAAGAGTAAGACTTAATTCAACTGAAGGTATATTTATATTTGAAATGTAAAACTAAGTTTGGGGAAAAAGTAACAAAGCTGAATAGAATGCTGATGTTAAACTGGTCAGCATTAATTCAGACATACAGTATATGCATAAAAAAAATGGTTTTGCGCCTATTCCCTACCAGGGCAGCTGTGTTAACCTTAAGTATCCAGCCTGATTCATGTATAAAACAAAGCAATAAAAAAGGTCGTCATTTGCACTTACCACTCACATATAAATTACCCAATAATTTTGACACACATAGGACGATAGGAAAACAGGACACTGCTCCTGTCCGTTTACAATCTAAGAGGAACGAGGTGAGAATAGTAGGAGATAGATCAGGATGGGTGCCCTCTATTACTTTTTAAAAAATAAAAACAGGCAATGATGGGTATTTTTTTCACTATAGTACATCTGTTGCTTCTTTTTTTAGTTCATTATTGCGAAATAAAACGCAATCAGAGGTTTTAGTTTACTTGAATGGCCATTATAGTGTAAGCTTACCCGCTACGTCACGGCACCTCTGGTTCAGGTGGGTTCTAAAGTAATGAAACCAAGAGCTGCTTTCTAAGCAACCACATATGCTCATGCTGCTTCTCAGCCAAGAGGAAGACTGGAGGGATTATATTATACACTATATTGCCTAAAGTATTCGCTCACCCATCCAAATAATCAGAATCAGGTGTTCCAATCACTTCCATGGCCACAGGTGTATAAAATCAAGCACCTAGGCATGCAGACGGTTTTTACAAACATTTGTGAAAGAATGGGTCGCTCTCAGGAACTCAGTGAATTCCAGCGTGGAACTGTGATAGGATGCCACCTGTGCAACAAATCCAGTCGTGAAATTTCCTCGCTCCTAAATATGCCACAGTCAACTGTCAGCTGTATTATAAGAACGTGGAAGTGTTTGGGAACGACAGCAACTCAGCCACGAAGTGGTAGGCCACGTAAACTGACGGAGCGAGGTCAGTGGATGCTGAGGCACTTAGTGCGAAGAGGTCACCAACTTTCTGCAGAGTCAGTCGCTACAGACCTCCAAACTTCATGTGGCCTTCAGATTAGCTCAAGAACAGTGCGCAGAGAGCTTCATAGAATAGGTTTCCATGGCCGAGCAGCTGCATCCAAGCCTTACATCACCAAGTGCAATGCAAAGCGTCGGATGCAGTGGTGTAAAGCACGCCGCCACTGGACTCTAGAGCAGTGGAGACGCATTCTCTGGCGTGATGAATTGCGCTTCTCCATCTGGCAATCTGATGGATGAGTCTGGGTTTGGCGGTTGCCAGGAGAACGGTACTTGTCTGACTGCATTGTGCCAAGTGTAAAGTTTGGTGGAGGGGGGATTATGGTGTGGGGTTGTTTTTCAGGAGCTGGGCTTGGCCCCTTAGTTCCAGTGAAAGGAACTCTGAATGCTTCAGCATACCAAGACATTTTGGACAATTCCATGCTCCCAACTTTGTGGGAACAGTTTGGAGCTGGCCCCTTCCTCTTCCAACATGAATGTGCACCAGTGCACAAAGCACGGTCCATAAAGGCATGGATGACAGAGTCTGGTGTGGATGAACTTGACTGGCCTGCACAGAGTCCTGACCTCAACCCGATAGAACACCTTTGGGATGAATTAGAGCGGAGACTGAGAGCCAGGCCTTCTCGTCCAACATCAGTGTGTGACCTCACAAATGCGCTTCTGGAAGAATGGTCAAAAATTCCCATAAACACACTCCTAAACCTTGTGGACAGCCTTCCCAGAAGAGTTGAAGCTGTTATAGCTGCAAAGGGTGGACCGACGTCATATTGAACCCTATGGCTTAGGAATGGGATGTCACTTAAATTCATACGTGAGTCAAGGCAGGTGAGCGAATACTTTTGACAATATAGTGTATTTATTTATCCTTATTCAGGATTTTTTTCAGCAAAAATTCAGATTTTGTTTTTAGATAGTGTTATTTTTTTTACCTCCCTGGCGGTCCGATTCTGACATATTTTATATGTCAGAATCTGTACCACTTATTCTGCCCCCTGGTGGTATTAGAGGGTTAAATTTCTATGCTGAAAGCGGTAACCCCCAAGCCACACTCTGGCTGGATACATACCTATCACTGCGCTCCCTCACTGTCCCCCGCAGTAACCTTCGGGCGATAGCGGCGTCCTGCTTCCTGGTTCCCTTCTCACGAGAAGGGAACCAGGAAACAGGATGCCGCAATTGGACGGAGAATGCGATTGCGGGAGGACAGCGAGGGAGCACAGCTAAAGGTACAGTGGCAAGAAAAAGTATGTGAACCCTTTGGGAATACGTGGAGTTTGCATGAATTGGTCATAAAATGTGCTCTGATCTTCATCTAAGTCACAATTTGAAAAACACAGTCTGCTTAAAATAATACAACACAAACATTATATGTTTTCATTTGTTTATTGAACATAACATTTAAACATTCACAGTGCAGAGTGGGAAAAGTATGTGAACCCCTAGCCTAATGACTTCTCCAAGAGCAAATTGGAGCCAGGAGTGAGCCAACCTTGTGTCCAATCCGTGTGAAAATACACCTTCTGAAGTGGCCCAGTCAGAGTCCTGACCTCAACCCGATTGAAATGCTGTGGCATGACCTTTTGAGAGCGATTCACACCAGACATCCCAAGAATATTGCTACACTGAAACAGTTTTATGAAGAGGAGTGGTCCAAAATTACTCCAGATCGTTGTGCAGGTCTGATCTGCAACTACAGGAAACGTTTGGTTGAGGTTATTGCTGCCAAAGGAGGGTCAACCAGTTATTAAGTCCAAAGGTTCACATACTTTTTCCACCCTGCTCTGTGAATGTTTACATGTTATGTTCAATAAACACATGAAAACATATAATGTTTGTGTTGTATTATTTTAAGCAGACTGTGTTTTTCAAATTGTAGTGACTTAGATGAAGATCAGAGCACATTTTATGACCAATTCATGCAAAACTCCACTTAATCCCAAAGGGTTCACATACTTTTTCTTGCCACTGTATGTATCCAGTCCGAGTGTGGCTTGGGGGTTACCGCTTTCAGCATAGAAATTTAACCCCGAGCCACACTCGGGAAAACCGCCAGGGAGGTTAAATAACATTTATTATTTTCTGTAACAGACCGTTTAATTATTATTCATAGGACCTTATATGTTAATTACAGACATTTTTGTCCTGTAGTTTTTTTTTGTAAACAGCGTATGAATTTTTTGAGTTTCAATTGTTTTGTTTTTTGTTTTATTTTTACCCTGTTCGTCGGCTTGTTGGCGCTGTGTTCGGCAGATCGGCAGCTTTTTTCGGATGCGTTCAGCGGGGTTGCGGCAGGTTTTCTACAGCGTTTTAGATTGATCCAATATTTTAGATCGTATCGGCGGGGTTATCAGCGGATTTTTGTATCTGTTCCCTGCACTTTGGGGACCCTGTGGTGAATGCTGAATTCACCGCAGAGTCGGGGAATTTAATTTCCCGAAGTGCAGGGAACGAGAAAGCACCGACATTCAGTGCTCTCTGAATAACCCCTCAATGTTCTATAAAATATCAATGACCTAATTGATTTTCTGATTTGCAGTAAGATGGAAATATAGAACGTCATAAAATAGGTTGAATTTCTAGGAGACCAAACTTTTCATGCAGCCATATCAACCATTTTTTGGAAACTCCTTAAGCAACAAGATGAAGGATCCTGAAGCCATGGTCAGGCCATCCAGATAAAAACAAATTGTGGCATTGATGGTTGTGTGGTAGTACTTCATACGGCTTTAGATTTTAGTTTATAGCATCATTTAGTCAGCAACATTTGTTATGGTCTTTGAGAAGGATGCCAAGTGGATCAACCACAGCTGGTGGCATCCCAAGTAAGCAGCAGCATGTCAAATGACCACAGGGAAGCTCCCAATCCAGTGACTCTCAGTACAAGGGCAATGAGCTAGGTCCCAAAATCTCGATAGCCAGGAATTTGCTTAGATTCTGTATGGGTACAAACCCTTCCACATAGAAGGCTGAATCAACCCTCCAATACCAAGAGGGGCGAAGGCATGCTGGGCTCTGTGACAACTCAAATAACACCGAGTGCAACATTCTATCAAGGCTATTCAGAGAGAAGTGAAAACCTTGAGAATTGGCCGGAGAATGAACAATCTAGACCAAATAGCCAATTTGGAAAGGGAGATAAATGGGAGAATTTAGCTGGTTTGACGATTGTGACCTAGAATTTTTCAATTCTCCATTCATTCTCAAGGTTTTTACCTCTTTCTGAATAGCCCTGTATATCTTGTCTATGCTTGTGTATATCTAGTTACATATTATACTGACTATAAACTCTATAAATAATTGAACCGGTTTCAATTCTAAAAGTTACCAAGAAAACTGTCTCTAAGGCTGGGGTCAGACCAGCGCACTTTTAACGTGCGTTCTGGCGCACATAATTACGGCCGCACTAGCAGCAGATGACGGGCAATGACGGCCAATATACGATGTACGGCCGCACAAAAGTCCGCCGTGCAACGCAAGTGGAATTTGAACGCATTTTTCTGAGAACGCTGAACCGCTAGTACTGACGTACTGAGTGCGCAGCTGCTGCATAGCGGCGTGTTTGCGTGATTAGGAGATGTCAGACGCTGCTAATGTCCAGCCTACATAACGTCCAGACGCAAAAAGAGTTTTATTGACGATCCGTACAAAATCACGCCCGAAAATGCGCGTCGTCTGACCGTTTTGCGCATTCCGTGAAAAAATACGTCAATGCGTTCGGACGCTCTTTTTCACGTTCGCGGGGAAAAATGCTTTCGTCTGACACTAGCCTTAGTAGTAAACAATAAAAAACACAAATACATGCAAGGCCCTCTCAGTTATGGCTACTGCTAAAGAGCTGGTGTCAATGATGAATATTTAATGTATTTTGACTATTACAGGAAGAAAATATTAAACCAAGTCTTTTTTTTTCTTTTGTTTAAGAAAGATATGGGAATTATTAAATACACCTGTACTGACATAATAAGTGTCAAGGTTTTCAAAATATATATTCTATTAATAAGCAGGTGGTCTGCTGTAGAAGTATCTCCAAGCGCGTACAAACACCAACGTAACATTTACACTTCTTATGAAATCCCCAAAGTGTAGTCAAAAAAAATGTCCATCTGGGAAATGGACCTAGTGGCAATTATTTCACGCTAATTAAAACGATTACTCCGTAATGTAAATTCGTTTTTTGGCCTACAGACTCCGCATTCATTCAGCGACCAAATCTGAAAGTGTTCACCTGTCTGTTCTCTAACTGTAAACCTGTAATTGATCAAACCTGCCATATCTACAATAAAAAATAGGCCCAGAAGCACATATATTAAATATTTATATATAAATATACAACATGACTTAATTTGACCACCTGGGGTTAACCATATACACTTTAATAGGCTTTCGCTGGTTCATTTTTAGAACTTAGATTTGTAAATGAAGCATGTTTTTAATCAATTATGTTATTCACAGAAATAAACGTAAACTACAGCTATAATACCGTGTTGAACATATTCTCAAATAATATTGCTAATTTAAAGGAATAAATATGAAAAAATAAAAAAAAATTAAGTGAACAAGAACATGAATTATGAAAAAATTACATGGAAGTGTTAAAATTTAACAGATGTCTATTGTACCTCATTGAGTTTGATTAATGTTTAACATATATTGTTTTAACCTTCTCCACTGTCAAGTGATTTTTTTTTACCAGTGGATTTTTGGAAAATCATATACATTAATTAACCCCATAGTGACCAGGCGATTTTCCCCATTCGATTTTACCATAGTCTGTCTAAAAGTACCCACTGCTGTTTTTACGTTTCTGCGCTGTTTGTGTTTAGCCCTAATTTTCCTCTTACTCATTTAAGGAACCCACACATATTATATACCGGTTTTCTCGCCATTAAATGGACTTTATAAAGATGCTATTATTTTCATCATATCTTATAATTTACTAGAAAACAAATTATGAAATATGATGAAAACAAAATTGAAAAAAAAAAAAAACACTTTTTCAAATTTTAATTCCCAAAATCTACAACTTCCAAAAAAGACCCCGGATAAATAGTTTTGAAATTTTGTCCTGAAATTAGAAATAACCAATTTTTACCTGTATTTGCTTTATAACCCCCTTCACTGCTGAGCCATTTCACCTCTGTGCACGGAGCTCATTTTGACCGTTTTATGCTCATCATGTTTAAAAGAGATTTGAAGTCATATTTTATTATACCCCACAGACAAATTTAATTTTTAAAAAACCATGATCAGGCCTTTCCAATGATATGAAATATAACCCTCTAGCTGCCACGGATCGGGAGATACGGAGGGCCAAAGGAGCTCCACTTGGCAGCTAGCGGTTAACTCGCCAACTGACATCATTGCACATATGGCGATGATGTCAGTAGGTGGGGGGTGACCCCGGAGGCTTGGCTGACATCCAAAATGTCAGCCACCTCCAGGAGCAAATTGTGATCCGATGCAAATAGTTGCCATATCGTTACGGAAACTAAGGGGTTAAAGAGAGGCACCGCTGGAAAGGGCAGACTCTGCCCTCTCCAGCGATGCCTTTTCTATGTTCAGTCATTCGGGAGGGAGAGGGGTCCAAAGACTCCCCTCCTACCCTTTCAGGTTCTCCCCTGCAGAAGCATTGAGATGGCGGTGCCCCATAAAACAGTCAGGCCAGCTTCAAGGAAACCAGACTGAAATGGGAGCCCGGCCAGAGAAGTGAGTATAGGGAGGGAGGGGGGTTAAAGGACCATGACGTACATAGTACGTCCTGGGGCTTTAAGGGGAATTTTCCCCAGGATGTACTATGTATCGTCAGAGGTCCTTAGGGGATTAAAAAAAGAGCATAGCAAATATTCACAAAGAATTATTTTTTTACAGTAGTAGTAGTCCTGTATGACGTGTAGTTGTCTCTCTCTGCTGTGAGTAGTATATAATACTACTTTAATCTTTTACTTCACCTTTTTTAGAATGAGCAATTTCAAGCCTATGTAAAGCTGGATGAAAACGTTGTTCCATGAAACTATTATGCATTTATCTAGAAAAAAAGGGGAAATGGTAGCCTTCTTAAAAATATATATTTCTTTAACTTTTATTTTTTAATTTACTATTCAAGTTTCCCCACAATATATTATATCCTAAGTCAAAGTGTTTTTTTTTTTTTTTTGTTCTTGTACTATACATTTTTCACATCAGATTTTACTACTCTTTAAATGTATATTGCAACGGTGTTAAAAGGAACAAATCACACCTGCTCGATATTTGTGCAGATGCTGCTGACAGCATTTGCGCTATTATTTTTTTAATAGTTCTTTTAGCTAAAGTTAAATTTTTACCTTTGGTCCAACGGTAACCTCCGGGGCTGCCAAATGCAGAGGTTCCTGGAACCCAGATGGCAGTGGCCTCTTTTAGCAGGATAATGCTTCTTGTCACCCTGCAAAAACTGTTTCAGGAATGGTTTGAGGAACATGACAAAGATTTCAAGGTGTTGGCTTGACTTTCAAGTTCCCCAGATCTCAGTCTGATTGAGCATCTGTGGGATGTGCTGCAACAACAAATCTGATCCATGGAGGTCCCACCTCCCAACATGCAGGACCTAAAGCAGTGTTTCCCAAAGCTGTCCTCGGGACCCTCAACCAGGCCAGATTTTGCAGATCACCTTGTGGAAATGCAGACTGAATCCTGCAATCACTGAGCAGAAAATCATATCACCTGTGCTGTGCGTCACATATCTGTCAAACCTGGCGAAGGGGCGGGTCCTGAGGACAGGTTTGGGAAACACTGACCGAAAGGACCTGCTGCTACAGTCTTGTTGCCAGATACCACAGGGCATGTTCAGAGGTCTTGTGGAGTCCATGCTTTGGTGCAGAGGTGGGGTTTTAACAGCATGAGGGCGACCTAGACAAAAATAGGCAGGTGGTTTTAATGTTGTGACTGATCAGTGCACATAGACATGCAGTTTATAGGGGCAGGTAAAAAGGATTATTGCTGTGTACCGGCTTATCCTTGATGTATGAAAACAAAACAACCCGCCTGTAAACACCACGATCTTCTGAATATAAACCGCCCTGCTTAGGCTAAGGTCAGACTAACGCAGTATTAACGTGCGTTTATCCGCACTAAAACACGGCCGTGCTAGCAGCAAATGACATCCAATGCTGGGCAGCATACGAAGAACGGCCGCACGAAAGTCCGGCTGCGCAACGCAGGTGGCAAACGAACGCATTTTTTCGAGAACGTCAAACCGCTAGTACTGACGTACAGAGTGCGCTGCGTCCACTAGCGGCATGTGTGTGTGATTAGGAGATGTCAGATGCTGCTAATGTCCGGCCAACATAACGTCCAGACGCAAAAAGGGTTTTATTGATGATCCGTACAAAATCACGGACGAAAATGCGCATCGTATGACCGCTATCGCGTATTCCGTGAAAATATACGTCCATTCGTTCAAACGCACTTTTTCACGGACAACGCTAAAAATGCGTTAGTCTGACCCTAGCCTTATCTATGGAAGGATTAAAGAATGCTTGTGTAAATATTACACAAACATAGGCAGATTTAAAATCATAGTTTTCATTTTTACAGTTTCTATTATTTCTAGCAGATATTAACTCTTTGCCAAATCTTCGAATATTGTTAATGATGATTCTACAAATATTACGCTGCTAGGAGCCTTTCCTCTCTGATGTCAATTAAAGATAAATACCCTTTACAGTAATGCAGGGTTTTATGAGTAATCCCACCTTATTCATCTTGGGAATGCAGAGAAGACTGCAGTGCTGTGGAGCGAGTTATAGAAACAGAGTCGGATTGGACTTGGCAGGAAAAATAAACATGTCTCTGTTTTATTTAGCAGTTGGCATGCAATAAAGCGATTTATTTAGAAATACTTTTTGCCAGACACCATCAAGTCTTTTAAATAACAAATATAATTATATTTTATGGTAAACTCTTATTAAATATAGAAATACAAAGTTTATTAAATGTGTGAAAATTCTAAAACGTTGCGGCTTTCTCCTGCTAGCTGGAAAGAAGAATTAAAACGAAAGGAAAATAAGTTAAAAGAAAAAAAATAACACAACCCCTGAGCTAAATGCAATGACACGAACCCACCACTTGTGAGAAAGAGAGAAAAAAAGCACAGTCAGATAATTACATGCAAACAATATGCACTTCCACTGAGTGGAATGATCACATTTATCAGAGATGATAACTAATGGGTCAGATAAATATTTAAAGGTCAGATCAAGGTGCAAAATATAACATTAGAACATCACATTTCCATGTAGCCAAGATCTTCACAGCTGATATTGTTGTATGTGTGTAGTTGGTGTGACATGTGGCATTTGGACTTGGGATACATGGACCTGAAGATGTATTTGGGAGGTGCAGGCCAGATGTTCTGTGTCATTTCCTTGTCCTCTCTCTTGTGTGCATGTAATCTGAGTTATGCATGAGTAATGTTATTGTCTATTGTTATGGTCCAAGTGTATCTGTTTATCTGCTGTATATTTGAAGAGTTGTTAATCTTCTATGTCAGGCAAACACTGCCCCATTATCTGTTGTTTTAACCTCCCTGGCGGTCTAATTTTTTCAAACTTTTGTGTCTAAAAGTGTCTAAGTTTTTTTTTAAAGGAAACGTGTTTTTGTACATAGTTAGCCTGTAATAATTAGTCCTTAATGGTAAAATCCTTTATAAATAAATAAATAAATAGTAAATACACTGAGTCCGATAAAGTTTGAAACACGACATAATAATTTATTATCCCAAAAATAATTATCCAAAATAATGCAAATAAATGATATTCAATAAAATACAACAAAAAACAATGAAATCTGTCTGCAAACAAGGGTGAGACGATGTATGGTCTATTTCTTATCCTGTACTGCCACCTAGTGGCCGTTCATAAACATTACACTGTACAATCCAAAATGTAAACCGTAAAAAAGATTTCTTTTATGCTGGTCCTGCCCCCCTGCATCGTGTGACTCGCAGGGAGCCTTCCAGGATGCAGCTCGCTGTGATCACACTGCGGGGGACAGCGAGGGAGCCAGGAGGAGTGGACTAAACATCCAGCCCGAGTGTGGCTCCGGGATACCATTAGCGGTAGCGAAATTTAACCTGAGTCACACTCGGGAATACCGCCAGGGAGGTTAAACTGTAATCTGTTTGTGAATCACGATTGCCACTGTCCTGCCTCATTTAGAAATGGTTATCCCATTATCTGTTTTAGTTTAATTATGTCTCCCAACAGTTTCTAGGGGAGCTTTTGAGTATGTAAAACACCCTGGTTGACCATATAAATATGTGTCTGTCCCCAATTAAAAGAGTTCCATTCTGACCCTGTCACAACTCATGGTGTAGGTAGCAGCTATATACAGTGGTAGCTGTTCCAGCGAAAACCTCCAGATCTACAGCCAGGGCTTATTTCTGGGGGACGCTAGCAAGGCTCTCTACGTGTACCCGTCTTTAAGCTGTGGCTAATGACTGGAGAAATCATGAGGGGAACATGGGGATCCAGCAAGGAAGCAGCATTGACAGATGTGACCTTGTCGGGGTACTGAGATCTGATACAGTTGAAATGGCTGATTTTTAATGGAATGTCTACATACAGAGGTGCACCATTTGTCCTGTGTTCCTATCGCTTGCTGTTCCACTGTGCTCCAATGGCAGAGTTGCAAAGCAAAAGCCAAATCTCAGACTGGCCAATAAAAAGAAAAGATTAAGATAGGCACAAGAACACAGACACTGGACAGACTGGAAAAAAAGTGTTATGGACAAAACTAAGTCTTTGGTGTTTGACTCACAAAGAGGGATAATTGTAAGATGCAGGCCAAATGAAGAAATGCTGGAGGAGGGTGAGATGCCATCTGTCAAGCACAATGGAGGCAACGTGATGGTCTGGGGTGCTTTGGCAGTCTTAAGTAGAGGATTTATACAGAGCAATAGGGACCTTGAAAAAGGAAGGCTATCACACTGTTCTGTAACACCGTGTCATATTCTGTGGAGGATGCTTGATTGGAACAAGACATTGTCCCAAAGCACCGCTCCAAACTATGCAACAGCTATTTAGTAAATAAGCAGTCACCTGGTATTCTGTTGCTAAGGAGCAACTAACACAGTCACAAGACAAAAGGGTGATACAATGGAGGCGCTAAATTCAGAATAGGATAATAGTTTATGGTGTAAATGCAGCCTACTGGGAAAGGAACACAAAACCTTGACAGAAATGTGTTAGGGGTGGCTCCAGTGGCGCAAAAGGAATCTAAATTGTAATGGTAGCTACTATACGTCAGTAGGGTATAGGAAGGAGTTTACAGAGGCTAGATGACAGGTAATACAGAAAAAGGTTCTGTGCAAGAAGTGAATACCGAGGGAGGTTATGTATCCTAGATGAACGGTAATTCCCCAATGTTCAACTTGGGATATAAGCACAGTCGAAAAAAGACCAGTGATAAAGTGCTGTCGTGGGTTAAATACTAATATTGTGCAAAGGTGCAAACAAAAGTGCATATATTGCAATATCAGCTAAACGTTGATGTTTCACATCAGTGAATGAGACCACTTTTACCTTATACCTACTTGGCTGTTTTTTCAAGTTATGCTATGATTGCTTTGTCTCTCCAAATTTCCTGTATTTGAGGTGAATAAGAGAATCAAAGAAGGGAAGAGGCCACTCTTTACTTGGCCCAGTGTACTTCGAACCAGAGCCTGGATATTATAGGCTCTGGAAAGTGTAAGTACCCCCCTTTTTGGTACATATCGTAGCCAGCGAGTCCAGACAATACTGTACTATTATTATTATTTTTTCCTCCCTTATTCCGAGGCCCGGGAACACACTAGGACTTCAAGGAGAAGATATCTATTCGGACCCCCACATATGCCTGGATGCTAAGAGTGAGAGGCATATACAGACTTTATTTAGTTCTATTCTTCATTCACGAATAGCCTACTATTCTGGCGTGCACTTTTTGCAGCTTTCGCAAGACTGTTTCCCTCTATTTTTCATCCTCTATTTTTTATCCTCTATTTTTTACAGACACTGTTGCACTTTATTGACATATTGTTATTGTCAATATCCTGTACGCACTTTATTCTGTATTTTGCACAAGATGTGTGTTTTTTACGAATAGTTTTTTATGAAGTGCTTTTTATGAACTGACTTTAGTAGTTCTTTTTCATAGGCACTTTTTTTGGCACGGTTGGTGTCAACATCAACGTTTAGCTGATATTGCAATAAATGCACTTTTGTTTGCACCTTTGCACAATATTAGTATTTAACCCACGATAGCATTTTATCACTGATCTTTTTTCGACTGTGCTTATATCCCAAGTTGAACATTGAGGAATTACCGTTCATCTAGGATACATAACCTCCCTCGGTATTTACTTCTTGCACAGAACCTTTTTCTGTATTACCTGTCATCTAGCCTCTATAAGCTCCTTCCTATACCCTACTGACGTATAGTAGCTACCATTACAATTTAGATTCCTTTTGCGCCACTGGAGCCACCCCTATCTCCTTAACACAGTCACAAGATTGAATTGTCGCAGGTGCAGTGTGACTGTATGGTACATGCAGGGGCGGACTGACCCATCGTGCACTCGGGCACTTCCTGAGGGCCCGCGGGTCGGTAGGGGCACGGTTTGGGCTGACACAGTGGGGCCCCCGCCGGTTTCCCTCTGATGATCCCTGAACTTAACAGGCAGCCAGCGGCGCACTCTGAAAATGCCACGGTGGAGCCTGCGCCACCCCCTCACGTGATGTGTCATGTGAGGGGTGGCGCAGGCGCCACTGCGGCATTTTCAGAGCACGCCACTGGCTGCCTGTTAAGTTCAGTGATCATCAGAGGGAAACCGGCGGGGGCCCCACTGTGTCGGCCCAAACCAGGCCCCTACCGACCTGTGGGCCCTCAAACAGTGCCGCCGAGGAGCCGGTGAGCAACGGGGGACGACGACAATATATATCCATGTTTGAGCTGCTGGGGGCAATATATATCCATGTTTGAGCTGCTGGGGCAATATATACCCATTAATGAGCTGCTGGGGGCAATTTATACCCAATGTTTGAGCTTCTGGGGTGATATATATCCATGTTTGAGCTGCTGGGGGCAATATATACCCATATGTGAGCTGCTGGGGGCAATATATAACCATGT
Source organism: Leptobrachium leishanense (assembly GCA_009667805.1). Classification (NCBI taxonomy): domain Eukaryota; kingdom Metazoa; phylum Chordata; class Amphibia; order Anura; family Megophryidae; genus Leptobrachium; species Leptobrachium leishanense. Next base: position 496,678,374 of record CM019063.1, on the reverse strand, counting down.
GTGAGCTGCTGGGGGCAATATATATCCATGTTTGAGCTGCTGGGGGCAATATATATCCATGTTTGAGCTGCTGGGGGCAATATATATCCATGTGTGAGCTGCACATTACTGTGAGGTTTATTGCTGTGCAGCTCTGTAATACGCTCATACACACTGCGCATTCCAGGGAGTTTTATTTTATTCATTTAGAAAGTATTTTACCAGGAAGGATACATTGAGATTTCTCTCGTTTTCAAGTACGACCTGGGTTCAAGAACATTAAAATGTTACAGTGTTTCTGTGGAGCTCTGTAATGTGCAGTGTGTCAGGATTGTACAGTATCTTTTAAAGTGATCGGCAGTTTCCCACATTTTTCACAGGGAGTGCATTTTTCACTGTGCCGGAGTGCAGCCTTAGCTGCAATGAGTGGGTGATGGCTGCTGCACCAGTGCGGTGGCCATCTGTAAGTATGGTGGGGGGGGCACAATTCACTGCTGGGTCCAAGTGGATTTTCAAAAAGGTTATTTTTAGGAGTTCAGAAATAAATTCTTTAGCACAATAATGTACATGTGGGTGTTGCGTTGTAGGGGGTGTTTTTTATGGATGTGGCCTCCTGTGGGTGTGGAACAAGGGGGCCCCATGACCTCCTATTTCCCGGGGCCCCATTAGTTGTCAGTCCGCCCCTGGATATATGAGAAGTGCCCTTCATGCCAAGCCAACTTTTGTGAGTAGTTTCAGGAAGCACGGGGTGAAATCTCTTCAAATTTTCCCAACAAATTGACAATTATGGCAGAGGTCTGCCAGGCGATAACTACTGCAAATGCAGTATACTTTCACAAAAGCAAAGTTTGAAAGACACTTACAGGGTTATTCTGAGAGAGGTGAAAACCAAGAGAATGACTGGAGAAGTTAAAATTCTAGGTCAAAATAGCCAAACCAGAAAAATTCTCCCATTTATCTCACTTTCCTAATCGGCTATTTGGTCTAGATTGGTCATTCTCCTCGCAATTCTCCAGGTTTTCACTTCTCTCTGAATAACCCTGTTAGTTTTTATATTTAAACTCCATTATCTCAAACATTACCAGTGTCTAGAATTCTTATTCAAACTCATTTCAAGTATGTTTTTATGGAAAATAAAGAAATTTCTGAGTAACCACAAACATTTGAAAACCCACGTGTTTGTGTGTGTATATATAATCAAACTAACAAAGGAGACGTTTGCAATTTAATCACTTTTTTAGTTAGTATACATTCATATTTGGGCGGATTTTTTTTTTCTTAAAAAATAAATAAATCCCATTTTATTGGAACAGAAGGCCCTCTCCAGTTTGGCACACGTGACCTCCAAGAATCTATATACTAGCAGGATGGAAGTTTATATAATGGTATATTAATATGGGAATAAGTCCCCGCTAGCCAGTCTTATATTTGACATAGTTTTATTTTCCGACATATAGTTTCTATGAGCTACATTCATAAAACTTTCTAGGATACAGTGGAGTTTGTCCAGAAATGAGAGGGGCCAAGTGTATCACAGCAACTCATATTAAACCTCTCACATGTCATACAAATTCAACATTGTGTACACTAAAGGCAATTCTGGGATCAGACTGAGTACAGGATTATTTCCAAATGCAAAGACAAACATTCTAACTTTACAAACAGATTTGTGAGTTTAAAATAAGGGTTTTGACCTCAATTAATTGACAAGGGTTTCCATGCATGACTTCACTGCCATTGTGAGCAAAGGGGTATTTTAGAAGCACACTAGCTGGATACTAGGGATGAGCTGTTCGGGTTCGGACGGTTGGGGTTCGACCCGAATTTAGCCTGTTCGAGCAGATCGCGAACCCCGAACATTTCCGGGTGTTCGCCGCATGTTCGACCACAATGGACCACAGTACATTTTCCCACTGCCTGAAGCTCGTAATTGGCTACAGCCTTGCACCTGACCACAGGTCTGGTGCAAGACTGGTTGAACACTATGCCAATCACCGCTCAGAGTCCTGATTGGGCAAATTTTGCCCAATCATGGGCTCACAGAGCTAAGTCCCGCAGCACACTATATAAGGTTTCAATGCAGCGCTTCTGCACGCATTTCAGAGGAGATTTCAAAGAAGATAGTTGTGTGTGTTGTTACTGCCGGTCTGCCACGCTACTGGGGGGGTCTGGTGGGTCTCATTTCGACCAAATATCAGGGAATTTAGGTGATGTGTGTCTTGTCACTGTGCCAGCAAGTTTTTTTGGGGTTTACAACTTTATTTAAAACATTTGTGTATTGAGGTGATTTTCTGGGTCTTGTCACTGTGCCAGCAAATCTTTTTGGGGCTCACTAATTTCTTTAAAACACTTGTGAATTAAGGTGATCTGTGTCTCGTCATACAAAAAGTACCACGCTGTATTTTGGGGCTCACTAATTTCTTTAAAACATTTGTGAATTGAGGTGATCTGTCTCTTGTCACTGACTGCCAGCTATCAGTGTGTCTCACTGAGTTATACCAGAGTTTTTTAAATCTTTATACCAGAGTTGAATCAGAGTTCTGTATATATTAATCTATATATCACTCACCATGTCTGAAAGAACAAAAAGGACTGGCAGACGCTCCCAGACACAGATAAGAGGGCAAGCAGCCCCTGTGTCGGGAGGCTGTGCCTCTGGTCGTGGTGGACGTGGTGCATCCTCTGCAGGGGCACGCTTGTCCTTTCTAACTGGTGCTGGCCGTCTTCTTAAGCAGCAGCAACATACAGAGGATTTGGTGGATTAGCTAACCAGGCCATCCTCATCCTCCGAGTCCTCTGCCAGCCAGGCTTCTAGTGCTTTACAGTCCACCTCAGCTGCCAAAGCATCTAATGCAGCCTCCATGTCCACAGCTACTCCTGCCGTAGCCTCGCTATCACACACGGAGGAGTCAGCTGAATTGTTTGACTACAATGAGAGTGACATGCTGCTTGAGGATGCGCAGCAAGTAGAGTGCTCTGATTCAATCTCTGAGGTTGAGCAAGGGAGTATAATCAACCTAGAGGAAGGGGGTGCCAGTGATGACACACAAATAACTGGCACTCATGTTGCCCCAGCAGCTGCAGCATACTGCCAAGTTGGCTCCAGTGATGAGGAGATAGGGGGTGAAGATGACATTGATGATGATGAGGTCACTGACCCCACCTGGGTGCCAGATCGAACTGAGGAATCAAGTGAGGAGGAGGGGGAGGAGGAGGAGGAGGCACAGCAAACACGAGGCACAACATCCTCTGTGACCAACCGTAGCATTAGCCAGTCCAAGGCATCACATGTCAGAGCTGCTCCGGTGCAGAGCGCTGTTGTCTCAAAGAACACATGCAGGAACTCTGCTGTCTGGGAGTTCTTTAAGAAATGTGCAGCAGACCCCACCGTTGCTATTTGTAATCTATGTCAGAGGAGGCTGAAGCGTGGGATAAGCACCGGACACTTTGGTACCACGTGCTTGAGGCAACATATGAACAAGTGCCACACATTCCGTTGGGGCAAAACTTTGCGTAGGTCCTCCTCCTCCTCATCTGTCTCTACCCACACTGTATGTCCTCCCATGCAATTGCCTACAACCTCCACCGACAGGGATGATGCTACAGTAATGGATGTACCAGCAGGTCCTTCCTCACAATGTGACATCATCCCAGTAGCTGAAGATTTACGCAGTCAGATTACGTTGCCGCAGCTGCTGCAGCGAAAGAAAAAATATAGTCCCAACCATCCCAAAGCACAGCGTCTAAATGCCAGCTTAGCAAAATTACTCGCATTGCAGCTGCTGCCTTTCCAGCTGGTGGACTCTGCTCCCTTCCGTGAATTTGCTGAATGCGCTGTACCACAGTGGCAGGTTCCAAAACGCCATTACTTTTCACGCAAGGCCATTCCAGCACTATACCAGCACGTGGAAGACAATGTTATCCAGTCATTGGGAAAGGCAGTCAGCAGCAAGGTGCATGTCAATTTAGACACGTGGTCCAGCAAGCATGGACAGGGTCGTTACATTTCCTTCACGGCACACTGGGTAACTCTGATTGCAGCTGGGAGGGATCCAAGACGGGGCTCTGTGCTGGAGCTTGTTCACCCACCACGCCTCCAGAAAGCTGCTTGTATGAGGTCTGTCTGCTCCACCACCACCACCTCTTCCTCCTCCTCCTTCTCTGTCTCTGGCGAAGTGGCAGTTAAACCCACGCCTGACAGGGTCTACGCAATGGCTCAAGCAAAAAGATGCCATACTGTGCTCGAGCTGGTTTGTTTAGGGGACAGGAGCCACACCGGGTCAGAAATTTTGTCAGCTCTGCAGGGGCAGGTGCAGAGATGGTTTACACCACGCCAGCTTGAGCTGGGAATGATCGTCTGCGATAATGGCAGCAACCTTCTCTCCGCCCTACGCAAGGGTAAATTGACGCATGTACCATGCCTAGCACACGTCCTAAATCTGGTGGTACAGCGTTTCCTAACCAAGTACCAGGGCTGCCAGAGCTTCTCATCCAGGCCAGAAAAGTCTGCAGCCACTTCAGACGGTCATTCCCAGCAAGTGTTTGCCTGGCAGAAATTCAAAGAGAATTCCACCTTCCCACAAACCGTCTGATCTGTGACATGCCCACCAGGTGGAACTCGACATTAGCAATGCTGCAGCATCTGCACAAGCAGCAGAGGGCCATCAACGAGTACCTGTGTGAGTATGGCACAAGGACAGGTTCAGGTCAACTTGTTTTTTTTCCCCCCACAGTGGCGGATGATCAAGGATGCATGCACTGTACTGTCACCATTTGAGGAGGCAACAAGGTGCAGGCATCAGTGACACAATCCCTTTAGTGTTCCTGCTGGAGCACACTCTGCGGGGAATTATAGATGTGTCTCTAGAGGCAGAGCAGCGGGAGGAAGAGGAGGCCTTCCCTAGCTCTCAAGGCCCCAGTCTTTCCGCAGACAGCATTCCAGCGGGTCCTACTCAGATCAGACAGGAGGAGGATGAGGAGGAGGAGGACTATTTAAGTAGTGGGGGCATTGAAGGTGGGGATTCCTCAAGGCAGGGTTTTGTGTGCCCAGAAACAGAAGGGCTTGTGCGTGGCTGGGAGGAGGAAGTGCACGATACGGTCATCCTCATTGACCAGGAAGACTCGGCAGCTAATGCCACCTCCAACCTACGCTGCATGGGCTCCCTAATGATGCAAAGCCTGCTAAAGGACCCCAGGATTCGTGCTATCAAGGAGAGTGATCATTACTGGTTGGCAAGCCTTCTTGATCCACGATACAAGGGGAAAGTTTCAGAGCTCATCATGCCCGCACAGAGGGAGCACAGGATGACAAAACTTGAGGACGCTCTAAAGCGAAACTTGTGTAACACCTTTCCAGGCACTGTTAGATTACCAAGTGCTGACACACGTGCTTCTGAGGCTGCAGGTGATCAGAGGAATAGCGGTGAAGGCCAGGGCCGCTTGACTGATGCATTTTTAATTTTTTTTAGTCCTTGACGCCCAGGGACGTCAAATGTAGGCACCCATTGCCAGCGTCTTCACCATATGGTGCAGGACTACCTAGGGGCAAGGGCAGACCTGGATACCTTTCCAGCAGATGATCCACTGGCTTACTGTGTGTTGAGATTGGATCACTGGCCAGAACAAAGCCAATATGCTATGCAGCTACTAGGTTGCCCTTCATCTAGCGTGCTTTCCGAAAGGACGTTCAGTGCCGCTGGAGGTTTTGTCACAGACAAAAGAGTGCATCTGTCCACCGACTGTAGACCGGCTGACATTTATAAAAATGAATCAGTCCTGGACCAGCAGCTATCAATCCCCTGATGCCGAAGTAACGGAATAGATCGGGTATGTCTTCTGCATGCACAAAACCTCCAGCACTGAACTCTTCCACAATACCATAAAAGGGTTACGGTGTGAATGCACTTGCTGCCATGAAAGGCACAATATTTGGCTGCACTGACGCCTGTGCCAGATTTATATCATTTGAATTTTTTGAACAGCAGGGTCCAACCCTGCACTCTTCCACAATACCACAGAGGGGTTACTGTATGATGATACTTGCTGGTCTGGCACCAAAGGCACAATATCTGGGTGCACTGACGCCCATTACCAGATCAAAAACTTTTCAATATAGGACCACATGGTCCACCTCTGCACTCTTCCACAATACCACAGAGGGGTTAGGCTAGGGTCAGATGAGCGCATTTTCTACGGACTGTGCGTCCGTGCAGTACGGACGTACTTACTGACTGACGACAAGGTAGTGGCCACACAGTCCATTTTTTTCACTGACGTATTATTTGACTGATGTAGCAGGGAAAATAAATTACAATGAAAGAACATTCTGTCCGTCAAAAATGCTGGACGTATAAATGCAGTCCGTCTGACCTTGTTGCATCACTCACACACAAAGCTATGCGGACGTTGTGGACGTGGCGCACTCTGCACGTCCGTTCTAGCAGTATTACGTTCTTGCCTAGCCTGCGTCCGTTTGCAGTGTCCGTCAGCCCCCGCACTTCTGTGCGGACGTACTTCGTGTGTGGGGCTCCATTTAACACAATTGTATGCTATCACGGACGTACTTATGTGCGGGCAACACGGACGTTAACACTGTGTTCGTCTGACCCCAGCCTTACTGTATGATGATACTTGATGGCCTGGCATTAAAGGCACAATATCTGGGTGCACTGACGCCCATTACCACCAGATCAAAAACTTTTCAATATAGGACCGCATGGTCCACCCCTGCACTCTTCCACAATACCACAGAGGGGTTACTGTATGATGATACTTGATGGCCTGGCATTAAAGGCACAATATCTGGGTGCACTGACGCCCATTAACAGATAAAAAAAAACCACTTTTCAATATAGGACCACATGGTCCACCCCTGCACTCTTCCACAATACCACAGAGGGGTTACTGTATGATGATACTTGATGGCCTGGCATTAAAGGCACAATATCTGGGTGCACTGACGCCCATTAACAGATAAAAAAAAACCACTTTTCAATATAGGACCACATGGTCCACCCCTGCACTCTTCCACAATACTACAGAGGGGTTACTGTATGATGATACTTGCTGGCCTGGTATTAAAGGCACAATATCTGGGTGCACTGACGCCCATTACCAGATCAAAAACTTTTCAATATAGAACCACATGGTCCACCCCTACACTCTTCCACCATACCACAGAGGGGTTACTGTATGATGATACTTGCTGGTCTGGCAGTCTTGCACCAAAGGCAGAATATCTGGGTGCACTGACGCCCATTACCAGATTCATATCTTTTTAATATAGGACCGCATGGTCCACCCCTGCACTCTTCCACAATACCACAGAGGGGTTACTGTATGATAGTACTTGCATGCCTGGCACTAAAGGCACAATATCTGGGTGCACTGCCATTGACGCCTGTATCAGATTCATATCCTCAGAGGGGTTACGGTGTGACGGCACTGTTGCCGACGCTAAAAGCCCAATTTTAAAGCATCCTATTGTTACTTTCATCCAAAGCCTGCATAAGTTTCACAATAATTTAGCAAAAAAAAAAACACTAAACTTTTTCTGCGCGTCCTAAAATGTCTTTTCATACAGGCTGTTGCCCCAAGCAGTTGTTTATGGATAGATTAAAGGAAAAGCATTTACCGTCATATGAAACTTCATTTTTTTGGTTTTAAGTGTTTCTATACATCCTAGAAATCCGCCACTTCACGGGCAGGTTATGGGGACCTCCTAGGCACGATATTTGAAGGAATTTTTGGTTTTTATTTTTAACCCTTATTTCATGGAAAACTCACTGTCCCTTTAAAAACGTTTTTTTTAAAACTTTTTGTCCTTGTTTCCTGTCACCCAGGGCACTACCCGGACCCCCATACACCTTTTATGGCAAATATGTAGCATATATGCCCTCTTGGAAGGCACTCTAAAACAACGAATTTTCAGCCCCATTGACTTGCATGGTGGTTCGGGTTCGGTCCCGAACAAATGGGATGTTCAGGTTCGGGCTCGAACCGAACTCGGGGAGTGTTCGTCTCATCCCTACTGAATACCCATACTTTGCAACGAAACGTCGGGCTATGCAGGAGATATTAGGTTCACAATCAGTTGGCTTACTGGTGGTTGGTGATTGGAACACATAAGGGATGATGATGATGATAATAATAATAATAAACAAAATAGATGGGCTTAAGCCCTTTAATTCCACCAGCAACCCTGGGTTTTTTGTCTATGTAGCCGGGCTAATTACTTGCATAGCATAAACTTTCAATTTTCCCTCAGATGATTTGCCCAGGACCTCCCTGGTTTTTCTCTCTGGCTGGTGGATGACCAGGATGTCAGGTGAACGGACTCTGGAGCTGCCACATACAACTTGCCATGGGAGAAACAATCACTCGTCAAAGGCACACCAGCCACTTTCATTGTCTGTCCCTGTGCCTTATTGATAGTGATGGCGTAGCACACCTTATCAGGAAATTGTAGACATTTGAACTTTGATGGGATCAGAGGAATTCTGGGAATGAAAACGGTTTCTCCCTGATTTACACCTGTGAAAATTGTGGCTTCAATTAAGTGTTTGTACAGAGTCTTCACCTGAAGTCCAGTGCCATTGCACAGTTTTGGAGGGGTTAGATTGCTTAACAGCATGATTGGAGTGCCAACCTTGAGGTAGAGTACATAAGGTGGTAATCCTACTGGAGTAAAGCCATCAGATAGCATGACCAATGATTTTTAACTATCTTTGAAGTTTTGCAAAAATGTCACTTTGTAAGTTACTACAGGTTGATATTTGGGACTCTATTTTTAAATCTCCACAGTAAACATTAGACATGTGCACAGCACAAAATTTCGTTTTGAACTAATGGATTTGTCCTAAAATGCAATTTATTTAGTTACTAAAGAAATTCGTTTTCAGTTCTTTAGTATGAAAACGAATTTCATTCATCCGAAAACCAGTGGATACAATTACTATTGTAGTGGCTCCTCAGAGGGCTGAGATCGCTGCTTGTTACAGTATCTCTCTCTCAGCACAATATGGGCCATATTACATAGTTGGTGCTAACATAACCAGAGCTGTTGTAAACTTCCCAGAGACATTATAGCCTATGGAGGTTTTCAGTTTACAACAGCTCTGGTTAAGTTAGCACCAACATTGTAATACTGCCCCGTGTCAGGCAAAGCTGTTACAGTAACTGACTGCTGCTCATCACAGCGCTCAGAGTTTCAGTAAAACTAGTAAATAATATTTTTATATAGAACAATATTATTTCCTTGTTTTACTGAAACTCTGAGTGCTGTTACAGTCAGTTACTGTAACAACTGAGCCTGATACATTGTACTGAGAGATAATGTAACAAGCAGCCGATCTCAGAGCTCACAGCCACTGGATTTAAAGGGCTGAAAAAAAAGGGTCCTCTCTGTATAATGTTTAGAACATCCTCCTGCATTAATTAATACCCCTCTCTGTATAATGTATAGAACATCCACCTGCATTAATTAATACCCCTCTCTGTATAATATATAGAACATCCTCCTGAATTAATACCCCTCTCTGTATAATGTATACAACATCCACCTGCATTAATTAATACCCCTCTCTGTAGAATATATAGAACATCCACCTGCATTAATTAATACCCCTCTCTGTATAATATATAGAACATCCTCCTGAATTAATGTTCCTCTCTGTATAGAACATCCTCCTCAATTTATACCTTTCTCTGTATAATGTATATAACATCCTCCTGCATTAATACCCCTCTCTGTATAATGTATAGAACATCCGCCTGCATTAATTAATGCCCCTCTCTGTATAGAACATCCTACTGCATTGGCATGTGGAGGGTGCAGAACTTCGGATGTTGTGCTCTTCATTGCTGGTCTCCTTCACTCATCAATGTAATATCACAAAAAGGACTGAAACTAAAACCTAGTGCACTTTATTTTAGTTTCTTTCGTTTTTTGTACTGAGCAGTTTCGTTTCTCTTGAGTCATACTAAAACTAAATTATCCCAAAATTCTGACTAAATCGTTTTAGTACTAAAACGAATGCACATGTCTAGTAAACATTCATACCATATTCTAAAGGTCTAAAGAGTGTGATAAAAGTGTGACAACTATGTGTAATCAAGATTATATTTTTTATACTGCTCCATCTATTTTTTTCTCTGTTGAATTTTTTTCACCCCCCACTTGGGATTTTCGGAAAATGGTAAACCACGTTTGTTTTTTTGCATGAAGATTATAAATACTGAATTTCCCACCTGTAACATCATTGGTTTTTGAAATATAGGTATTGTGATAAAAGTATTCAACCCCCCTTTTTGCCCCCCCACTGGATTTTTGGAAAATGGTAAAATATGCGTTTTGTTTCTCAAGACGAATCTAAATACCAATTTTCACATCTGTAATATCTTCTGTTTTTGAGATATAGGTATCGTGTTTAAAAGTATTCACCCCCCTTTTTTCATCCCCCACTTGGGATTTTTGGAAAACGGTAAAACGCGTGTTTTTTTATTTTTCATGAAGATTGGAAATACCAAATTTCACACCTGTAACATCTTTGGATTTTGAAATATAGGTATACTAATAAAATTTTAATTTTCAATATTCACACCCCGATCCCCCCGTAATTGGATTTTTGGAAAATGGTAAAAGACATGTTTGTTTTTTCCCACCAAGATTGTAAATACCAAATTTCACACCTGTAACATCTTCGGTTTTTGAAATATAGGTATACTGATAAAAGTATTTAACCCAGCGTTTTGACCCCCCCCCCTGGATTTTTGGAAAATGGTAAAAGTGTTTTTTTTATTTTTCAAGAGGAAACTAAATACCAATTTTCAGGCCTGTAACATCTTCTGTTTTTGAGGCTATAGGTATCCTGCTGAAAATATTCAACCCCCTTTTTCACCTCCTTAGGGGCAGAATTTCCAAAACTCCTTCGTTAGTGGGTGTCTACATCATAAATACAGTGTACCTTCAAAATTTCACGTTCCTAGGTTAAACGGTTTCAGCTGGGCATTGATGAGTCAGTCAAGACTTTTGAGTTTATATATACACTATATTGCCAAAAGTATTCGCTTGACCATCCAAATAATCAGAATCAGTTGTTCCAATCACTTCCATGGACACAGGTATATAAAAATCAAGCACCTAGGCTTGCAGACTGGGTCGCTTTCAGGAGCTCTGTGAATTTCAGCGTGGAACTGTGATAGGATGCCACCTGTGCAACAAATCCAGTCGTGAAATTTCCTCGCTCCTAAATATTCTACAGTCAACTGTCAGCTGTATTCTAAGAACTTGGAAGTGTTTGGGAATGACAGCAACTCAGCCACGAAGTGGTAGGCCACGTAAACTGACAGAGCGGGGTAAGCGGATGCTGAGGCGCATAGTGTGAAGAGGTCGCCAACTTATTGCAGTCAATCGCTACAGACCTCCAAACTTCCTGTGACCTTCAGATTAGCTCAAGAACAGTGCGCAGAGAGCTTCATGGAATGGGTTTCCATGGCCGAGAACCTGCATCCAAGCCATACATCACCAAGTGCAATGCAAAGCGTCGGATGTAGTGGTGTAAAGCACGCCACCACTGGAATCTAGAGCAGTGGAGACGTGTTCTCTGGAGTGACGAATCGCGCTTCTCCATTTGGCAATCTGATGGACGAGTTTGGGTTTGGCAGTTGTCAGACGAGCGCATTTTGTACGGACTGTGCGTCCGTGTAGTACGGACGCACTTTCTGACGGAAGACGCAGTAGTAGCCACACAGTTTGTTTTTTAACGGACATTATTTTTGACTGATGTAGCAGGGAAAATAAATTAAATATGAAAACCATTTTGGCTGTCAAAAATGCTGGACGCATAAATGCAGTCCGTCTGACCTTGTTCATCACTCACACACAAAGCTATGCGGATGTTGTGGACGCAGCGCACTCTGTGAGCCCGTTCTAGCAGATTTACGTTCTTGCCTAACCTGCGTCCATTTGCCGCGTCCGTTATGCGTCCGCAGTTCAGTGCAGACGTACTCTGTGTGTGGGGCTCCATTGGTCATAATTATATGCTATAACGGACATACAAATGTGCGGCAACAAGGACGTGATCAGTGCACTCGTCTAACACAAGCCTTAGTGGGTGCCTACATCATAAAAACCGTGCACCTTCAAAATTTCATGCTCCTAGGTTAAACGGCTTCAGCTGGGCGTTGATGAGTCAGTCAGTCAGGACTTTCACGTTTATGATAAAAGTATTCAACCCCCCTTTTTGCCCCCCAAGGAATTTTCAAAAAAAAAAAAAAAGTGTTTTTTTTATTTTTCAATATGAATCTAAATACCGATTTTCACGTTTGTAACATCTTCTGTTTTTGAGCTATAGGTATCCTGTTTAAAATATTCAACCCCCCTTTTCACCCCCTTAGGGGCGGAGTTTCCAAAAATCCTTTCTTAATGGGTGCCTACAGCATAAAAACAGTGCACCTTCAAATTTTCACGTTCCTAGGTTAAAGGGTTTCAGCTGGGCGTTGAGGAGTCAGGCAGTCAGGACTTTCGCGTTTATATATATATAGATTTAGAATTTGTTAAGTGACGCTCCTCTCCAACTCATTTCGAGGTCCGGGTGTTTCAATATTGCTCATATTTTCACCTTTATGGTTTAAACTTTAAAGGGCTCTATTAACTACTTTGCGCAAACGTTAACACGTGCGCATTAACGCGAGGGGAAAAACCCTTTGGGCAGAACGTTGTAATACAAAGTCCGCCCAAAAAATGCACGTTAACGTCTACCGCAGGTGAACTTGCGCGAACCCTTTGCGAGCATAATGTACATTGCGCGCCTTATACTTAACATTGAGAGCACAAATGCGTTGGTGCGCTGGTACGCAGATGGTATTACAATCTATGCGCAAATTTTAATGGACAACGTTTGCGCGCATAATTTTAACGTCTTTTAAAAGCTGGTGGTAACGGCAAATCTGAACGTCCTGACCGAAACCAAATACACCAGCCAGAAAAAGAAAAATACAGCAATGTATAGTTACACATTATACACATACCCAAACAATAAAATTGAGAGGTTGTGCTTGTTTTTATTATTGCTGCAGCATATTATACTCAGATTGATTTTGACAGGCGCAAAAACTGAACAGGAGACAATTGTGGTTCTTAATTCTGATTGCACACCGATTTCTGCGCGCGCTAATGTGCGCGTGTTTTTGCGCATCTTTTTTACGCGTGTCATTTTTTGACGGATGGAAAAATGCGCGAGGATTTTAATACCACCGTTATTTTTCAGGAGTTAGCGCTGCGCGTGCGCTTTTGCGCAATGAATTTTATAGAGCTCCAAGTTATAAAAATTATATTGAACTTGACTTGGAGCTCTAGCTCAGTTTTAACATATGTGAGGGATGGAATAAAGTGAAGTCAAACTATTGGTCTTTCTGAAAAGGACAAACACTGCATTGAATGTATATATTGATACCCCTTTTTAATGCATCTTAAATCAATAACATTTATGTATATCAGCTGGTCCCAGGCAGGTCAGGAAAGGAGCTGTCTGGGTACATGCAGGAACACTGAAAGCAGAGGGCACGGCTGGAGGCTTGAAGGGAACAGGGAACATGAAGCAGGGTAGTGAGGAAGCAGGCTTATTGCTGGGCAGTATACACCCATGCTCGGCAAGGCTGAAGCACTGAGGCGCAGCCAGCTCCCAATTAGGGAGAACCACACCAGCGGATGGAACAGGCAGGGCAAACCAGGAGAGGAATCTGGAAACAAGGGGACCAAGCCTCTTTGCAACCTGGACTGGAACTTGCAGGTCATGACAGGAAAGGTGCTGCCAAGCTAGTTACAGGATTTTATAAAGCGCTTACAAGTTCCATAGTGCTGTACAGTGGGAGGCAGAACAACAAATAAACATACAGGTTAAACACACAGTACAGTAGGGGAGAGGACCCTGCTCAAGAGCTTACAATCTAAGGCTAGGGTCAGACTAACGCATTTTTCGCGTTGTCTGTGAAAAAGTGCGTTCGAACGAATGAACGTATTTTTTCACGGAATACGCGATAGCGGTCATACGATGCGCCTTTTCGTCCGTGATTTTGTACGGATCATCAATAAAACACTTTTTGTATCTGGACGTTATGTTGGCCGGACATTAGCAGCGTCTGACGTCTCCCAATCACGCACACACGCCTCTAGCAGACGCAGCGCACTCTGTACGTCCGTACTAGCAGTTTGACGTTCTAGAAAAAATGCATTCGTTTGCCACTTGCGTTGCGCGGGCGCACTTTCGTGCGGCCGTACTTCGTGTGTTCCCCGGCATTGGACGTCATTTGCTGCTAACACGGCCGTGATTTCGTGCGTCTAAACGCATGTTAAAACTGCTTTGGTCTGACCCTAGCCTAAGAGGATAGGGGTGACACACTTGGTGAGGGTGAATAGAAAATGTGAAATAGTGGGGAGCATGTGGGCTGTGTGGGAAGATGCAGCAGAAAAAGAACGTAGGGGGATCAGGGAGTGAGCCGATAGGCTTCTCTATAGTAATATGTTTTCAGAGACTTCTTGAAGGATTGGAGAGCCGGGGAGAGTCTGATGTTGTGGGAGAAGGAGTTCCATAGAAAAGGGGGCAGCTCGGGAGAAGTCTTGAAGGCGGGAGTTGGGGGTGCAGGTACATGGAGCAAATAACATCAGATCATTGGCAGGGCGAAGTGGTTGGGATGGGATGAAATAAGGGAGGAGATGCAGGTAGGGGTGCGGTTATGGAGATCTTTGTATGTGAGCACCAGTATTTTGAAATGGATTCTATAGGAGACAGGGAGCCAGTGTAGAGATTGAAAAAGGGGGGAGGTGTGAGAGGTGCGGGAGGTGAGGTGTATGAGCCTGTCACAGGTGTTCATAACAGACTGCAGAGGCAGAATCTGGGATCTCTTAAGGCCAGAGAGAAGGAGGTTACAGTAGTCAAGGCGGAAGATAAGAGCTTGGATGAGCATTTTAGCAGATTATCAGAGTCCTGATTAAGACAGGGACGGACGCAATGTTTTTTTAGGTGGAAGCAGCAGGATTTGGTTAGTGACTGAATGTGAGGAGTGAAGGAGAGATCAGAGTCAAGGAGGACACCGAGGCAACGAGCCTGAGAGGGAGAAGTGACAGTGGCACCATTCACCTGGAGGGGAATGGGTGCAGGAATATTAGTTCTAGAGGGAGGGAAGACGGGAAGTTCAGTTTTAGAGAGGTTAAGCGTTAGGAAACGGGAGGTCATCCAGTCAGAGACAGCTGACAGACAGGCTGTAATACGGTCCAGCACGGGAGGAGAGAGATCGGGAGCAGAAAGGTAGAGTTGGGTATCGTCGGCATAGAGATGATATTGAAGTCCATAGAAAGAGGTTGCCAAGAGAGGCGGTGTAGATCGAGAAGAGTAGGAGACCCAGAACAGAGCCTTGAGGTACCCCAACTGAGAGAGGAGGTGCCAACGAAGGAGACACTGAAGGAGCAAAGAAAGATGTAGGAGGTAGGTGCTGCCAAGGTGTTTAGGGTGGAGCAACACCGGTTGGGCGTTCCTGCAGTGGTGTGAGCCGTGCCAAAATTATTGTTACAGCATTAAAGTCTGGAAAATATATTTAGAAACTGGTTTCTGTAGATAATCAGCTGTTGCTGTGGCAACAGAGTCAAATTAACAATTTAAAAACATTCATGGAATAGGTTTCCTTTACAGCCTTAGAACCATATGTAATAAATATCGTATATTAGTAAACTAATATTATGTATACATATACACCTTTTTATAAATCACTCTCCTTAAACATTGGCAATGCATTATTTTAGTTCTATATTTAGAAGTTGGAAACATTAGGTTTCAATTAGTCAAAGATTTCACTTTCCCCTGGTCCCTCGAGACCATTTTGTTGGTCTGTTATTTGAACAGATGGTAAGCAGTAAGCATGAACTTAGGACTCAAAGGCTATTCCTTTCCAGGTCGCCAAAAAATATTGGATACTATCAGGGTTATTCAGAGAGCGGTGAAAGGCTGGAGAATGGAAAATTCTAGGTCAAAATAGCCGATTTGGAAACCTGTATATCTAACCTACATTAGAGATATATATATATATTCACACACCACACACGGTGTTACTGCAGTTTCCATATACAGGCATTATGCCACATACAGATAAGGTTTATACTCTTATTTGCCAAAACTTGATACAATGACAAACACAAGAACACACACACACATATATATATCTATATACACACACACATGGATATTTGACAAATCCTGAGCATTATATCAACAGTTGACTAATTTCCATGTCTGAAATAAAGTCCAGGTTGTCTGTAGATACTGGAGTATACCGACAGATTTTGATGACAAAAATTTACCTTAAAATTGGAGGGGTTGCGTTATATTCGAGACTTGTGCATCAAGCGTAAAAAAAACTTTATTGGCTCAGGGATCCCAAGTGTCCTACCTAGACGGTCCGGTAGTGTCCCTGAAGTGAATGCGGACTCCCTGATGCACGCAAACACTTCAGGAACTCCCGGATTCGGGAGAGGTGGGATCCATCACGGCCAGAGGGCACGCTCGGTTTTAGCAAATCATTCAAGATTGGCTTAAAACTGAGCATGCACCCTCACTCCGCACAGCACACTGGGAGGTGTAGTTTTCTGACATCCGGCTCCAGGAGGCAAGCTCATTCACCACGTCATCCGCCAATAGCCAGCCCCAACCTGTTGCCCTCTTCTGACGTCACTGCAGATGCGCTGCGCAATTCTCCTCACATTCTGAAATTCTGAATGTGAGGAGAATCGCACAGTGCCTCTGCAGTGACGTCAGGAGCTCGTTCAGGGGGCTGGCTAGTGGTGGACGAGTCTGCCTGCTGGAGCCAGAGATCAGAAAACGACACCTCCTGGTGTGTTTCGATCAGTGAATGATTCACTGAGTTGGTCACCTCACTCTGCATCTTATTGCAAGCAAAGAAGACGGGTGGCCGGTGGCTTCATTTAGTAACAACTACAGTCATTCTAGAGCAGAGAACCCTGGCCTGAGGGGGAGCCTGACTGTGTTAAGAGAACATCAAAAGATTTTAATTGTTTACCGGTACAGTATACTTTTATATGTATTTTATAAAGCGGTTTAATTTCTGATGTAAGAATAATCTAGTTACAGTTTATGGAAGTGGCAGTGTCCCTTTAACGGGCACATGTCATGGCCAATGCAGTTTGGGCTTATTTGACAGGGGAATCACTCTCTATAAATGTAACGTCCTTTGTACAAGTGGCAGGAGAGAGCCCGGGATGCAGTGGATAAATTTATTTATAAAGGATTTTACCAGGAAGGATACATTGAGATTTCTCTCATTTTCAAGTATGTCCTGGGTTCAAGAACATTGAATTGTTACAGAAATACAAAGTAGTAAAAAAATGCAAGACATGAAAAGAAAAACAGCACAAATATACATAACAGAAAATGAATATATATTCACTAGGTTACATGTTTACAGGGGCATTCGGTATTGAGGTATGTTAATAGGGAGCTCTTGAGTGACTTTAGACTGGGGGAATATTTGATGGCGTCTGGGAGGTTATTCCATAACTGCAGGTCCTGGATCGGAGGTTATAGGATGAGGGAACTGCTGGGGGAAGCAGTCTATTCAGGTAGGGTGGTAGCTTCCCAGAAAAGCTGGTAAACACCAGGTTGGAAAGGTGAAGGGTGCGTCTAGATTCCAGCGATGGCCAGTTTAGCTCTTTTAACATGTCACAATGGTGGGTCATGTAGTTACATTGTAGCACAAAGCGACAGAATGAGTTATACAATGTAGTAAGTTTATGAAGGTGCGTTTGCAGGGCAGCTCCATACACTACATCTCCGTATTTAATAGCAAGCATAAGCATTTGCTGTACAATCTGCTTTCTTACCTCGGGGCTCAGGCAGGATTTGTTTCTGTACAGGGCACCTAGTTTGGGGTAAAGTTTAGATAAGAGTTTTTCGATGTGGGGCCAAAGGATAGATTTGGGTCTGACCACATACCTAGATATTTGAGAGAAGTGACTGTGGTCAGCGTGCCATTTGATTTTGTCTTGACAAATACAGTGGCAAGAAAAAGTATGTGAACCCTTTGGGATTACGTGGAGTTTTGCATGAATTGGTCATAAAATGTACTCTGCTCTTCATCTAAGTCACAACAATTTGAAAAACACAGTCTGCTTAAAATAATACAACACAAACATTATATGTTTTCATGTTTTTATTGAACAGAACATGTAAAGATTCACAGTGCAGGGTGGAAAAAGTATGTGAACCTTTGGACTTAATAACCGGTTGACCCTCCTTCGGGAGCAATAATCTCAACCAAACGTTTCCTGTAGTTGCAGATCAGACCTGCACAACGATCTGGAGTAATTTTGGACCACTCCTCTTCACAAAACTGTTTCAGTGTAGCAATATTCTTGGGATGTCTGGTGTGAATCGCTCTCTTAAGGTCATGCCACAGCATTTCAATCGGGTTGAGGTCAGGACTCTGACTGGGCCACTTCAGAAGGTGTATTTTGTTTTGTTGAAGCCATTCTTTTGTTGAATTACTTGTATGCTTTGGGTCATTGTCCTGGTGCATCACCCATCAATGACAACAATCCGTCCAAGCCGTGAGGCAGCAAAGCAGCCCCAAGCCATGATGCTCCCTCCGCCATGTTTTACAGTGGGGATGAGGTTTTGATGTTGGTGTGCTGTTCCTTTTTTTCTCCACACATAGTGTTGTGTGTTTTTTCCAAACAACTCCATTTTGGTTTCATCTGTCCACAGAATATTTTGGCAGTAGTGCTGTGGAACATCCAGGTGCTCTTTTGCAAACTTCAAACGTGCTGCAATATTCTTTTTGGACAGCAATGGCTTCCTCCGTGGTGTCCTCCCATGTACTCCATTCTTGTGTGATGTTTTCCTTATTGTAGATGTGTCAACAAAAATGTTAGCATGTGCCAGGGATTTCTGTAAGTCTTTAGCTGACACTCTAGGATTCTTCTTTACCTCATTAAGCATTCTGCGCTGTGCTCTTGCAGTCATCTTTACAGGACGACCACGCCTAGGGAGAGTAGCAACAGTGCTGAACTTTCTCCATTTGTAGACAGTCTGTCTTACCGTGGACACATGAACATCAAGGCTTTTGGAGATACTATTGTAACCCTTTCCAGCTTCATGCAAGTCAACAATTCTTGATCGTAGGTCTTCTGCGAGCTCTTTTCTACGAGGCATGGTTCACATCAGGCAGTGCTTCTTGAAACCAGTAAACCCAAAACTGGTGTGTTTTTAAAGGGCAGGACAGCTTTCAGCAACACATCCAATAATATCACACTAATTGGACTCAAGGTTTGCTCACTCCTGGCTCCAATTAGCTCTTGGAGAAGTCATTAGGCTAGGGGTTCACATACTTTTTCCACCCTGCACTGTGAATGTTTACATGTTATGTTCAATAAACACATGAAAACATATGTTTGTGTTGTATTATTTTAAGCAGACTGTGTTTTTCAAGTTGTTGTGACTTAGATGAAGATCAGAGCACATTTTATGACCAATTCATGCAAAACTCCACATAATCCCAAAGGGTTCACATACTTTTTCTTGCCACTGTAGATGGGGAGTTTGCAATTTATGTAGTTTAGGTTTTGTTCCAAAGAGCATTGTAACAGTGTAAGCATGTTTGCATTGTAGCAGTTTTGTCAGTATTTCAAAAAGTTTGCCATCTGCGATCCACTTTTCTACCTCTGAATTGTTCTTGCAGCACCGCATCGAGCTGCAGGAGATTTGGTTTGCTGGTATAGATTAGTGTCATCTGCGTACATGTGTACAGTCGAGGCTTTGCAGAGGTTTGCCAATTTATGAATATATTACAGCTGTAATCTAGACGCACTCTTCATCTTTCCAACCTGGTGTTTAAGAGCTTTTCTGGGAAGCTACCACCCTACCTGAATAGACTGCTTCCTCCAGAAGTTCCCTCATCCTATAACCGCCGATCCAGGACCAGCACCTTACTTGCAATACCACAATACAAAAAGAAAGTGGCTCAATCCTCATTTTTCTACAGAGCCCCGCAATTACGCCATCAAATCTTCTCCCAGCCTAAAGCCACTCAAGAGCTCCCTATTAACATACCTCAATACAGAATGCACCTGTAAACATGTAACATAATGACTATTTCCTACATATTTATTTTCTGTGTTAATCTGTATATTTGTGCAATTTTTTTTTTATATATATATTTTGCATTTTATTACTCTTTATTTCTGTAACACTAACAATTCAATGTTCTTGAACCCAGGACGTACTTGAAAAGGAGAGAAATCTCAATGTATCCTTCCTGGTAAAATCCTTTATAAATAAATAAATAAAGGCGAATCTTAGCCGAACGTTGGCTCCTAACCTTTGTACCTGGCTCCTAAATTCAAAGCAAATTTGTCAAGCCTGGTCTACTGTGTCAAAGGCCTTGGCAAAATCAAGGAAGATGGCTCCAGTTAGGTTTCCTTGTTCCATGCCAGCCTGGATATCATTGCAAACTTTTAAAAGGACAGTTGTAGTTGAATGATTTATAAATGGCATAGGCAAACACGTGTGCAATGTAAAGTTGTAATACATCTGGGGATACACCCTTATATACAAATAACTCCCTTAATACTAACAGGGCTGGATTAGGAGGCACCTGAGGTTTTGTTCCGGCAGGAGAAGAGGAAAATTTATATATTTATTTGCAAACTATTTTACCAGGAAGGATACTTGAAAACGAGAGAAATCTCAATGTATGTCCTGAGGCTGGATAAGCAAGCGAAGGACAGGAAAGGTGCTGCCAGAGTTCAGGTTACTGCTGGAAAATTGCAGGCACGGGTCTTCTTGCGTTTATTATGTGTCTCTGGGCTGGTGTCATAACAATGTATAGAACATAAGAAAAAAGGGTGTCATTTGCACTCACCACTGTAGCTCCATGCAAAACAAAAAAACAGAGGTTTTGGTTTACTTCAATGGCCAGTAAAGTGTAAGCCCACCTGCCACGTCACAGCACGTCTGGTCATGCAGGTCCTATCTAATGACCAAGAACTGCTTTCTAAGCAACCAAATATACTCGTGCTGTTTCTCAGTCATGAGAGAGACTGGGGAGTTTATATTTTTTTCTCTGTTATGTTTATACATGAAGCAGGCTGGATACTTCTGGTCTACGCAGCTGCCCTGTTAGGGAATAGGCGCAAAACGAATTTTTATGCAAATAGGACAATGTAAAGGTCAGCGAGGTTTTGCCACAATGCATATAGTAAAATTCTGAGTAAGGGTAATGTCAGACGAACGCAGTTATCACGTCCGTGTCAGCGCACAGTTTAACGTCCGTAGTAGCATAGAATCATGATCAATAGAGACCCACACACGAAGTAAGTGTGCACCGAACTGTGCACGCACAATGCACGTGGCAAACGGACACAAGCAAGAACATAATACCGCTACCACGGACACACAGAGTGCGCCACATCCGCGTTGCGTTCTGTGTTTGCGTGATGAGATGTCAGACGCAGCGCATTTGCGATGTCCAGCACCTTGACGCACAAAATGGCTTTTCATGTCCTTTTCAAATATTTATAAAAATTTTCATATTAATTTTGATTCTCATAATTCCCTTTTTATTTCGACGTCGATAAAAAAAAACAAAAAAAAAAAACTGACTGTGTGGGGTCTACAGTATCTTCCATCAGTACATCTGTCCGTTGTGCACGCACGAAGAGTGCGCTCTGACTGCGTTCGTCTGACATTAGCCTTATTCCTTGTCAAAAATTCTACCGTCACTCCCTTCCGGTGGCCTGCCACCACACTGAGTGATAGCTGTGTGTTCATGCCTTGCACCTCATTTCATGCCAGCACAATGACAAGTCAGTGCGCTGATGTCACCACATAGCGCTGTATAATCTTCATTTCTAAGCGAACACCACAGAAATAAAATGAACACAATGGCGCCCAGACCTGGAACCGGACATGTGCGGTCAAGATATGAGAGATACATTGTTCTTTAGTAGAGGCCAAAACAGTAATTGAATTTAAGCAGGCATGGGATAGGCATAAGGCTATCCTAAACAAAAGATAAATCCAGGGAAAGTATCCATGTAATTGGGCAGACTAGATGGGCCGAAAGAAAAATGTCGGCAGATAAGAACCTATGTTTCTATGTTTCTTTAGGACAGGGAAATGCAGCTGAATCCTGCAATCACTGAGTAGCTAATTATATCACCTGTGCTGTGCTTCAGCTATCCCACAAACCTGGGCTGTTAGTGGGTCCTGAGGACTGGAGTTGAGAAACACTGCTTTAGGACCATTGCACTATCCACTCATTGATCAGAGACCACAGAAAAAGTTAACGTAGTTGCTACAGATTCACTTTAACATAACAATGTTATAGAATATTCCCAGAAGACCTCCAGGAAACAGAAAAGAAGTGGTTAGTCTATAATCATGTTCTAGCATTGTAAGTAGTAATTCTGAATGCTAGGAGGCATGTAGAAGGGAGTGATACAATAGAAAGTGCAGCGAGGACAGAACACCCCCCCCCCACACACATAAATCTTTATTAGGTTGATACATACTTTTATGAAAGGAATCAAGATTTACCTGGGTTAAGAGCTATGTGATGATGTCCTGGATGGGTTTCATATGCTGTTCATTTCTACTGGAATGTTCAATCTCCTAATGAAGGTTTTCCCCATTTGCCGGAGGCAAGTGTGGAATGGAATTTTAAGGCAGGACACGGAGGCTCATATTTGCAGTCTCTTTCTTACTTTAATCAAACAGCAGCAAGAAAAGTAGACAGAAAAGTATAGAAAGAATTGTTAATACCGGGGAATTGGCTGGTAAAACTGGATCTCAAGGATGCCTATTTGACCATTCCCATTCGAGAAGACTTTCGAGAATTTCTCGTCTTCCCCTGGAACGGAAAAATGTGGAAGTTCACGTGTCTTCCGTTCGGCCTGTCATCAGCACCATGGTGTTTCACCAAGGTGATGAAACCGGTAGTGGCTCACCTCAGATCGATAGGGATCGTCTGGTTATATACCTCGACGACATTCTAATCATGTCTCAGTCACGCACGACTCTACAACAACATTTAATATGGACCATTCAATTACTTCAGGGACTAGGATTTCTAGTCAATGTAGAAAAATCAGTACTCGTACCATCACATCGACTGGAGTTCCTGGGCTTCATTCTAGATGCAACATCTCAAACTGAGCCTCCCGAACTCCAAGGTCCTTTCTATCAAGAAAGAAGTTCGAACCCTGCTACGCCAGCAGTCTACAACATTGCGACAGATAGCACGCATCATAGGTCTCATGTCAGCAACACGACACGCAGTGTTTCCGGCTCCTCTACATTTCCGAGCCCTCCAGAGATTGAAGGCTAAAAGATAGGGTACAGAGAGTGGTCATAAATGGTACATTTTCAAGATGGACACCAGTGGTAAGTGGTGTCCCTCAGGGGTCTGTTATAGGACCAATACTATTCAATTTATTTATAAATGACCTTGAGATAGGCATTGAAAGTCATGTATCAGTGTTTGCAGATGACACAAAGCTAGGAAAAGTGATACAATGTGAGCAGGATGTTACTTCGCTGCAGAGGGATTTAGATATATTGGGGGACTGGGCACTTAAATGGCAGATGAGATTTAATCTAGATAAATGTAAAGTTATGCACTTTGGAGTGAAGAACACACAAGCAATTTATACCCTAAATGGTACGGAGTTAGGGAAATCCAAGCAGGAGAAGGATTTGGGAATAATCATAGACTTCAAACTAAGTAACAATGTGCAATGTCAAACAGCAGCCGCCAAGGCCAGCAAAGTACTGGCATGCATTAAAAGGGGAGTTCACTCACGGGATGAAAACATAATTTTGCCTCTGTATAAATCAATGGTCAGGCCGCACCTTGAATATGCTGTGCAATTTTGGGCACCTGTCTTAAAAAAAGATATTATATCGTTAGAAAAAGTGCAGAGACGGGCAACTAAATTAATAAGGGGGATGGAAGGGTTAAGTTATGAGGAAAGACTAACAAGCTTAAACCTGTTTAGTTTAGAGAAAAGGCGCCTTAGAGGGGATCTGATAACCTTATATAAATATATACGGGGCCATTATCAACCATTGTCTGATAACCTATTCATTAACAGGACTATACACAGGACAAGGGGTCATCCATTTAGACTGGAAGAAAGAAAATTTAGCTTAAAGCATAGGAAGGGTTATTTTACGGTGAGAACAATCAAGCTGTGGAATTCTCTGCCTGTTGAGGTGGTTGGGTCAGAGTCTGTACAGACTTTTAAAAAACGACTGGATGACTTCCTGCAGACACAGAATATTAAGGGTTATAATATTTAATATGTGGGTAAAAGCTTCTTGATCCAAGGAGAAATCTGACTGCCATTCTGGGGTCAAGAAGGAATTTTTTCCCAGTATGTTGCATATTGGCAAGCATTCAGACTGGGTTTTTTGCCTTCTTTTGGATCAACAGCAGTAGGTTATGTGGGAGAGGCTGAACCCGATGGACGCATGTCTTTTTTCAGCCTATATAACTATGTAACTATGTAACTATGTAACTATGTAAGGCCCGTTTTCTCCAGTCAGGGTTTTCCTACAACACGATCGTGGAAATCACAACAGATGTGATCAACGATCTCCGATGGTGGATTTTGGATCTACACCTATGGAATGGGAGTCCCCTTCCTACCCTCGTGATCGAGTCAGATACCAGTCGCCTAGGATGGGGTGCTCGGTGCGGAGATCGGGAAACGGGATGTCGTTGGTCCTTAGACGAGACATCATACCATATCAACGCTCTGGAGTTGTTAGCGGCATCCTTCGCTCTCAAATGTTTCACGAAAGGGACGACCCATCAATCCATTCTTTTACGACTGGACAATTTTCCGGCTGTTCGGTATATCAACGGCCTGGGTGGTCCCCGTTCGATCCAATTGACGGTGATGGCACATTACCTGTGGGATTTCGGTTTCCAAAATCGTCTTCACGTGACAGCACAATTCATCCCAGGTCTCTCGAATGTAGTAGCAGACTGGAATTCGAGGCATTTCTACAACGCAGGCGACTGGTCTCTACACTCTTCAATTTTCTCAGCGCTCTCTCTGCTGTGGGGTCCATTCCATACGGACTTATTTGCATCCCGGCTGAATGCAAAGCTACCAAGATTCTTCAGCTGGCGCCTGGATCCAGACGCGACGGCAAGGGACGCGTTTCTCCAGACGTGGTCGCAGGGACGTCCCTATGCTTTTCCACCATTCGCCCTGATCCAAAGAGTGTTGAACGTCATCAGGACTCATCACATCACCCTAGTACTGGTGACCCCATTCTGGCCATCTCAAGCATGGTTTCCATCGTTGCTGGACCTGGTCATCGAGACACCTAGCCTGCTCCCAACCATACCATATATGCTCCAGGACCCAGAAGGATGACTTCATCCACTGATGTCTTCAGATCATCTGCAACTCATGGGGTGGTTGCTGTCCGGATCAGTAGAACTTCAGGAAGCATATCGAGCTCTACTGCCGCACTGCTTGAACAATCCTGGGCCCCAGGAACCAGAAGCGTGTACAATTCATACTGGTCAAAATGGTCTAGCTGGTGTATCGAACGGGCTCAAGATCCCTTTTCTACTTCTCTGAATTTTGTATTAGATTTTTTTGTCATCAGTGTTCGACTCTGGTATAGTTTATCGCTCTCTCAATGTGTTACGATCCGCCATGTCAGCAGGGCATGTAGGTTTTGAGGGTATTTCACTGGGTCGTCACCCCCTAGTGTGTCGACTTCTAAGAGGTGCCCGTTTTGCTCGTCCCCCACAACCACGATAGGTTACGACATGGGACGTTAATATCGTTTTTGCGGTTTTTACTCGCCTCGCCCGATAACCATGGTTTATCCCTGTGTAAGTTATCAGCCAAATTGTTGATGCTCTTTTGTTTAGTATCCTGTAAACGTGTGGGAGATGTGAGGGCACTAGATTTTGGAGTTCGCTCCTTCCTTCCTGAGGGCGTCTGTTTTGACATTTCTAGACGCACCAAAACTTCCATTTCTCAGGCATTTTTTCCGAGTTTCCAGTTGCAACCTTGGTTATGCCCCGTTCGTTGCTTACGAGAGTATGAGGAACGTACTCTCCTCGACATGCCTTAGAAGTAACTCCCTTATTTATTTCGTTTAAACCTCCCTTCCTTCCAGTGAGCTCTCCCACCCTGGCGAGATGGGTTCGCTGGATTCTAGAATTGGCAGGAATTGATGTTTCTCAATATGGCGCACATTCTGTGAGAAGTGCAGTTGCTTCAAAAGCCGTCTCATCCGGTTGTCGTTTAGAAGATTTGTTACGATCTGCCGATTGGTCGCGAGAGTCCACCTTCAGAGAATTTTATTTTAAGCCTGTATCGCACTGGTCCTCCGGTGTTTTAGACGTTTGATTAGTATATGTTTTTCAGATAGCTTTGAACTTGCAAATATGAGCCTCCGTGTCCTGCCTTAAAATTACTAAATTTTCCTATTTCATAACGGAAAGTTTGAGTTTTATTAAGGACACGGAGGCGAATATTTCCCCCCCATTTTTTCCCTCCCTTTCATAATTTGTACGATTCTCAATTACTTCAATAAAATTCTGACTGTGTCGTTTTCTATGACCAAGTACATATTTATGTTCATATGTATTTCACTGTGAGATGCAATAAAGTTATTCGATTTTTCGTGTACTGAAATTATTTCAGCGCTAGTCCAGCGCGTTCTTTGTATTGCACGCAGTTACGATTCACATGCTAACACACATTTCGTGTTTTGAGCTCTTTTTCAGCCTCAGGTGCATTTCAATAATTACTGGATTTGCTGGATCCCCTGCTACTGGATGTTCCATCTTCATCCTTCATCCGTTCTGAGTTCCCGTTATATTTCTTCAGTTCTTGGCGTCTTCGCTGTTTTCAAGAAAGAGGCTTAATGGACATTGGGGGGGATACCTATATAGACTCTGAACATTCCATACTGCGCTATGGGAGGGGTGCTGCAGGATGTACCATGTTGGTACTAGTTTTTTTGTCTAGTTTTCTATACACTTTTCTTGCTGCTATTTGATTAAAGTAAGAAAGAGACTGCAAATATTCGCCTCTGTGTCCTTAATAAAATTCAAACTTTCCGTTAGGAAAATTTAGTAATTATATGCTCTATATTGGTTTCATGTTAATTATCTATTCTCTTGTTAAGTACACCCTCAGATATGTTGTTTTTAGCAGGAAGACGAAGCTTTGTGACACCCTGTAAGTAAACATGAAAAATAAACTACGAATAAAATGTTAACAAATGGGGAAAATTATGGGGAAAAAACTGCATTTTATTAATATTTCTACACTAGTGCAGCTGAAGAAATAGGTCTTAAAACAGGAAAATAAACATGTTCTGATTTTAGCAATACCCCTATGCCTGGAGGAATTCTTAGCAAATATAGGCCAAGTTTTAAAAGCATGAAATTATTTGGCTTAAAGATGAATTGTTTTAAAACAATTTGCTACTG
The DNA here is from genome assembly GCA_009667805.1 of Leptobrachium leishanense. NCBI lineage: Eukaryota > Metazoa > Chordata > Amphibia > Anura > Megophryidae > Leptobrachium > Leptobrachium leishanense. The sequence goes on along the minus strand of CM019063.1, from coordinate 496,650,858 downwards.
AATCCAAAACAGCTATACAAAGTAAATCTTTATAGAAACCGGACATCCCAGGGTATTTACCTAATGGTTGATAGACACCTTATAATTAAAGGTTTTGATCACTAGCATCTGTCTAATCAGTTGGTGATCTTTAGTATTTTGTAATTTTTGAGAACACTCTAATAAGCCAGTGAAATTTTAAGCATTTTAAACCGGATTTATTTCAATACAGAAACTAGAGTCCATTTGTGGTCAGTTATGTCCCCTTAGTAGAGTAGTACTCCTTTTTAACTCATTGGCTGCAAAAGACGTGACTCTCACATCGTCACGTATCCCTCCTTGGTGTAGAAGAAATTAATGTCTAGGCAGAGAATTACCTCTTCCCCCCTATCCACACAATGTGTCTGGGGTCTTTTTTTCCCTTGAGTCACCTGCACACACTTTGAGCTATCTGGGGAAAATGCCTGAAGTCCACTGATGTGATTTAGCAGTGGAGACCGTGATCCTTGAATCTCTGTATCTCCACTTCTATACCATTTCTAGATGATCCATTGAAGTGTAATTGGAAAGGTCAGATTCTGGTCTTTCCAATTATACGAATCATGGCGATATTAGGAGAAAAATCATTGTGTGTATACCCCCCTCTTTTCGCTAAAGCAGTGGCATTGTCTGTTTTTTCCCTTATATAGCAAACAATGCCAATGCAGTAACCTTCCCATTTCCCATGCTGGCAGCAAGTTCCTTGTTTTATACATAGGCATTAAGAAACGCAATGCGGCAAAATACAAACAAAAATTTTTGGTTTCTGGTTACAATTGCTTATTTTTTAACTTTTTTTTAAAGCGTAATCAATAGAATATGTAACTGCAAAGGTTTGGATGATAAAATATGGAAAAATATATTTACACGTTGCAAATAACTGAATTCAATGAAAATTTGACATTTTTTTGTTATAGAATTCTGATGTGATGTGCACATGTTTCGTTGAGATCACTGTCACAGTGAAAAAATTTATCATCAAATGGATCAGCAGCAAATGGGTTAATAGATTTTGGGGTCAAATGTTAAACCTGCTCATTCTAGAATTCAGACTTGCAATCTCTGTTGATTGATTTACTGGTCCTATATCATCTTTGAATCAGAATAGCAGCCGGCCTGTCCCCCAATTATCAAATGACCCAAATACCAAATTACATTGATGCCATAGGGCATTTAAATGCAGTGTGGCAGTGACGTACCTTTTAGCCAGAAGCGAGGAAGGGGTTAAAAGCCCCAATCTTCAGGAAATCACTTCAGAAAATGTTAGATTATCGGTCCACCTTGCTAAAGAGAACAGTTGGGTTTCAACAGTCATGTGTTATTTTCTTTGCTTTATATTTTTGTGTTGTGCTAATAAACACTCTCACAACCAAAGGTGGTTTCCAATTTTATCATCCAGCGTAACAGCACCTGACCCGTATAAATTACAGGTACTTAATGGGCCCGTAGGGGTCACTTTGTCACAGGCACATTCTCAACTTACTGCTACATTCCTTGCAAACGCATCCAAGAACCTTTACGTTTAAAAGGTCCAAAAGGAAAAATAATGCACTGGATACAAGCGATCAGCAAATACACAAAATTATACGCAGTGATTTTAACAAGGGAAAGCTAGAACTGCTCCCATCTAAATTTTGGCCTTAACGTTATTAGTAAATTAGGAAATAATTGCAAACATTTCCCGTAACATTCTACTACAATTTTATTTTAATAATGGCAATTGTAAAATATGAGAACTTATGGTTTCCATGAGCAGCCACTCATTGTTCAGTTGGAAAATTATAAACTGTAATTTTAAACTTAAGTTTCGCTAAGCATAAAATTTTTCCACCACATCTGCTCTTGCAATCCAATTAATAGACAACAATCCCACCCCCACTCCATCGGCAATTTCTGTTTATATTCAGACCCCTGCTCCTGTAACAGTAACATACAGTAACTGCCTCTGCTGAAGACAGCCCGGCGCTCTCAATAACCCTCAGGTCAGCGTGCTGGGTACGTTGGTACCACCACCAAGTCAACCAACAGTCCCCCACCGTGATCCAGTGAAAGACTTCATGCCACTCAGATTCCTCTTATGATGAGGAATAAGATTCAGAGAGGGAACCTGGGGAAGAAGAAACCCCTACCCGATGCCATCTTTATACGTGGGCAGCATGTACTCTGGTAACCCTCCCTCCTACCTGTGCCACTGTTTCCAAGGCACGACACTCCAAAGGCACCCCTGGTCATCATGACCCCTATTCGGTCCTTCAGTGGTGCAATGCTTACCTGTCCCACCACCCACTGGAGTGACCCTATATCTCGTTTATGGACATTCCTTCTAACCGCAGATGCCTGCTTAAGGCCAAGCCTTGGTCACCCGGAAGTCGCCCCTTTGAGGGGGATACTATCAGGAACCAACTAGAACTCTCTACTTTGTATTCATTGCTTCGCCACGTATAATATGTATTGTTTTCATAGAAAAAAATGCCATTTCATCTGATATTCCACATGTACACCTTGCATAGGATAAAACAAACAGGAACAAAAAGATCTTGCAGCTAATTTTTAAATAATTGCAAATATTTCCCGTAATATTCTACTACAATTTTTTTAATAATGGCAATTGTAAAATATGATAAGTTATGGTTTCCATGAGCAGCCACTCATTGTTCAGTTGGAAAATTACAAACCGTAATTTTAAATTTAAGTTCCGTTAAGCATATAAAATTTTTCCACCACATCTGCTCTTGCAATTCAATTACTTAATAGATAACAATCCCCCCCACTCCCATCGGCAATTTCTGATTATATTCAGACCCCTGCTCCTGTAACAGGAACATACAGTAACTATGTGTAGGAGCTTAAAATATTTTGTGGAAGAAAAGAATTAGAAGTTCTTTCCATTTGTATTTTCTTAGTGCTCGTTTTAATCCAACATTTTTTTTGGCCTGTTTTGTCGAGGGGGTGAAATGTCCTCACTCTTTCCACGGCCACAATATTGCCCCACCAAATTTGTGCAATAGCCTGGACCACATCCAGATATCTCACTTCATATTTTCCTATCCAGGCATTAAAATATTTCTACATATGCCAACATGATGAAGCAGCTTTTTGTTTATTTTGCGTGTCGACACCGCGATTTGGAAACGTACACAAGAGATGGATATGTGCGCTGATACTCCTAAGCCCTTCAGAACATGTAGACCACTTTTCCTCGTGCAGCCAATGAGACGTATCCCAGGAAACCTTCGACAATACAGAAACAAAGATTACCCATCGTTTGGTTCTTTTGTGTCTCAAATTAGTCATCATTGAAACAGAAAGATCTAGAGCAGAAATCACTGCCGCATGAAAAATTACAGGACCGAGATATAATGCAAAATAGTTCATGAGTTATATGGTGATTAATAATTTTATTTTATGATGAATATTAAAAAATAGAAAAATTATATTTAGATTTAATGTTACATATAAATTTTGCAATATAAATGTATATCAGTTGGCTTAAAGTCCAAATGAAAAAGGGTAAAACTGCAATTAAGAGCATAAAATCATTATTTAAACAAGGATTTTCATGCCGAATGTGCCTTCCTCTTAACACATTTTGAAATCTTACTCAACAGGAAATATATAGAATCCTGTCACAAGCATAAATAATGTTTTAGCAAATTCTGAATTTTCCAAAGACAAGCCATATGATGTTATTATGATTTGTAAACATGTTTCATATTGTATGAGGGTACGCAGGCTTGCTCAGAATAGCATACAGCAGTAATGGTCGACTTTGGCAACCCGCGGATGTGTCAGCTGCGTTTCCTTTGATACCAAGCCAACCCATGGCAAAGCTTTTGGGTTTATCTGGGTAGCCTCTATTTAATCACACCTGACTTGCGAGTTGATTCAGCTGGCTGGGCATCGCGGGAATCACAGGTCGGAAACCTAGGTAGTGCCAAGACTGGACAACACCAGTAGGGCAATATATTTTGTTGTAGGAGCTATATGCCTTGACAAGTTCAAAGAACTAGCAGTCTAAGGCATATGTTATGTATTTAGAATAATGCAGTCAATTGCAGATGGGAGGTGGATCTGAGGGATCCTCTTCAAGGAGAGGAATGGTAGGATATCTGGGAGCAGACGGCTAGGTCCTCCATTTGCGTCACCATTCAGGAACAGTCCTACAAAATTTTACTAAGCTGGTATGCGTCTCCGGCGTCTATCATATGGGGGCCACCACCAGTGATTTTTGTTGGCGTAACTGTGGTCTTAAGGGCACCTACATCCACATGTGGTGGGACTGTCTGGTAGTTCAGTGCTTCTGGGCGACCCAATACAAGCGATTTTAGTTTTCAGCGCCCGCTAACTCTTAGGCTGGGGTCAGACGAACGCAGTGTTAACGTCCGTGTTGCCGCACATAAGTACGTCCGTGATAGCATACAATTGTGTTAAATGGAGCCCCACACACGAAGTACGTGCGCACAGAAGTGCGGGGCCTGACGGACGCTGCAAACGGACGCAGGTTAGGCAAGAACGTAATACTGCTAGAACGGACGTGCGGAGTGCACCATGTCCACAACGTCTGCATAGCTTTGTGTGTGAGTGATGCAACAAGGTCAGATGGACTGCATTTATACGTCCAGCATTTTTGACGGACAGAATGTTTTTTCATTGTAATTTATTTTTCCCTCCTACATCCGTCAAAAATAACTTCAGTGAAAAAACGGACTGTGTGACCACTACTGCGTCATCCGTACTGACGATGTCCGTACTGCACAGACGTACAGTCCGTAGAAATCACGCTCGTCTGACCCTAGCCTAAATCCCTGGGCCTGTCTTTTGGCTCACCCCTTATCTAATCCCAAACAAGTCCTCTCGTGCTTCTCTGGAGCCAGATACTGCTTCTCATTTATGTATCCCCCTTTTTGACGGTTCTTAGTTTTTTGTCCCTGGGATTTACAGGGTTTTGTTTTTTGAAAAATGTGTGGTGATGTAATCTTACTTCTAATAAATGCTGTTGTATACATTATTTATGGCAATGTTAATCCAATACAAAGAATAATAAAAAAAAATGCAGTCAAAATGATATAAAATGAAATAATGTACTTTGTGGCGCTAAATATATGATTTAAGGAATCACTATTACCCCACACTGTGGTGCTCCTGTCACCAGAACAAAATACAATTGCAAAATTTGGAGAAATGTGAACAGCGCTTCAATTTAAGGTGGTACAGAAAATAATGCTCACAAGCAATGGTGGGTTTTAAGGAAGGTTTAAATGTAGATTAACACAGACTTTCGTCATAAAATGTACTAAAATAATCAAATATTTTCTAATGTATTGTTATACATTATATTTTGCGATAAACCTCGTTTACATCTTTCCAGTGAATAAGTAGAACTTAGCCATGTTTTTAACCACAAAAAATATTTATTTTATATTTTTCTAATAAATGACCACACCACGCAGACTTCAATCCTATCAAGGACTAATGAGGCAATACATGGAGTCTAAGCTTAGAATAGTTGCATGGATCATCCGGCTTTCCATCCGGCAACTGGGATGACAGACACGTTGAATATTTTAAACACACCTGCTCCACAAAGTATTGAAGTTACAAATTCAGCAGAAAATCAAATGCCGTACAATAAATAATCTCTTTATGAGGTTATCATGGCCTCGCTTTGGAAAACTTTAAATATCTTATTTAATGCATTTAAAGTATAAACTGGCAATACCAGCGCAAAGAAAAAAATAAAACCTCTCTTTCGATCTCTAAAAACGAATTAAAAAAGTCCATTCTGCTGATAGATCAAAATCTACATTTCTGGGTGGGTTTTCAGATTAAAATAGCTTTTTTATTATATAGCATTGTTGAATAGTGAAACATTTGAATATCTAAACAAGTACAAAATAAGCATACACAGATCTTATTCTGAAAGCCAGAGAAACCACAAATGTAAAAAATAAAAGGGAAAGTATTCACAAAGTTACAACTGTACTAAACTGAATTGCAGGAAGATTTCCCCCGATGGTATAAAAACAATGTCCTTTTAATACAGTATATTTTACTACAATATTTTTGTCGATGACCCAAATATTTTCTAGAGTGGAAGTTGGTAATTTTACTTTACCTGCTTCCCCCAAAATAAATATTAAAAGGGGATAGATATTACTGGTAGAGTCCAAAATTGGGTAAAACTAGATTTACCCGGGTAAAGTTTGCATGTCCCAAAAGTGCTCGATAAACCTTCCTTGGGTAAAAGTGATTGAAAGGGTTAGGGTTAAGACTGGCTTGGGTAAATGTGAATATTGTTATTATCAATGGATATGGGTAACCCTAAGTTTATGGTCAACTGTAAGCTACTCAAAACGCTTACAAGTTATCCAGAAGCATTTGGTTAAATCGCAGTTTATCCGGGTAAACCCCAATGTTTTATTTTACATCTGCTTTACCCAAAGCACTTTGACAACATCAGTTTCAACTGGGTAATCCTAGGTTAATCCTCGTTTCAGATTCTACCCGTAACAAAACACACAACATACAACTTGGAAGCCATGTAACTAGGGAGTGCAGGTACTAGCCCAATAGGGTGGTCAGCTAGCACCACCACTACCTAGTCACATGGTTTACAGGTTCTCCCATGCAGCCCCTATTTAGCTTGCGCTGCAGAGAGACCCAGGAGACCATCTGTACCAGTAAATGGGTTATTGTCATAAAGGCAGCCATTAGGAGCTCAGTATAGGGACTTGCTGGGATGGACATCGTTGTGGCTGGATTAAACATCTTGTTATCACAATGTGTGACTAAATCTCCATCCTTATAAATATATCCTCAGCTAGGTGCTTTTAAGTTATATACATTTAAGCAGAGTGCACTGTGTTTTTTATATTTAATGGTCTCTGTACCTCCTTGATCATTTTTCTGGGGGAGTCCTAGACTGTTGAAAAATTACACACACACACACACACACACTGGCTCTTAACCTCTACAAGCATTTATGACGTTTAAAGGTTCCTTGGGTGTCACACTGCAGAAAATACAAGTAACTCTGGGTTCGGTAACAGAGCACATAGTTATGTAATGTTATGATGAGTTGACAAACTACTTATAAACTTTGGGTCTTCTAAAAAAAAAAAAAAAAAAAAACGTGTAACCATTTTTATTTCTTCGTATGAATTTTGAAAAAGCTTTTGAAAGCTGGTGGGGAGGCATGAGGAGGGGGGGGTCGGGGGCATACTGACACTTTTGATGAATTTCCTTAGGATTTACTTTACCAGTCCATCTTAAAACACAAACGTTGGTCACTCGTGCTACAGTTCCGTTTTTGTTGGGCACTGAAAACTGGCCACTGGCTTCTACCATCTACACGGCGTCTGGATGCTCCGTACACAATTCTATGAAATGTTTGAAATGCTACTTTAATCTGGCTTTTCTATTGTATGGTACCTTCATACTCAGGCATTAGGCCGGTGCGCCGATTCTTAAAGTATTTTATTAAATGTTTTGAAATCGCAGACTGCACTAGGCAGATAGTCACTGTTTCAGCAAACAGAGGGTTTCCACAACGGCACAAGTGATTTCCAAATATTTCAGTCCAGGAGAAACGTTGATCACTGGATTGCACACATGGAACTGCGAGGAGGGTTACCCATCCTGGTTATGGGTTCTTGAGAGTAGTTCACAATGTCAGCCTTCACCACCCTCTGTGATAAGAAAATAAACAGGAAACAAATGATTGCCGTAGCGAAATCAAATATAGCAAACCATTCTATCGGAGCTGGTAATAGGAAGGCACCAATGGAAATATTCAGCCCAAACCATTAATTATTAGAACCCTATAACCAGCTCTTTTACAAGTGAGCCAGTATGTCAGCTCGTAATATTAGGGAGCTGTTAAAGGAAATGGGCAATGGAACGCTTGGGAATACAATTCCTTCACTAATTTCTCAGGAGCAATCAAGTTCCCATTTGCCGCAAGCACTGAAAAGCTTTTATTAGGTTTCTACCATGCAGGTTTCAAAAATAAGTCTTCAGCAATATGATAATTATCAAAAGGATCCCTAAAACCCAGCTTATCATTCTAGTTAAACATTAATATACCTTTTAGGGTTAACCCCTTTTTCTAATAACTCCACACTATTGTTTGCATTCAAATAAACATTAATATCATACTTGATTGTGGCGTGGTGGGTTAAGTGCGACAGGTCACCGGATAAAAGGGGAAGGAAATCTAAGATGCGTTCCCATACTTTCATTATTTTAGGACTAGAAGCCTATCTATAATGATTGATCGATAAAGCGTATGGGTAATTTGATTATATAGCGTTTCACAAGAAGCTATAGGGGTAAGTGCCTAGGACAAGTCCCGCTAACTGACATCATTGCACCCACCTATGTTGACATCGGAAATGGGACTCCTCCCCCTGGTCAGGAATTCCCTATAGGGGAGATCCAGGGGGTCATTTGGTCCCCCATATCCCCAGAACCATAAATGCTAGGGGGTCATATTAGGCATCAATGGAAAGGCCAGAGCATGACCTTTCCTATGATAACATTGCATTTCTGGTCATGCTATGAAACAGAAATTTTAAAAAAAGACTGATGGTGCTCTGTGATACACACTGCACATTACCATGAGTTGTATTGCTATGCAGCTCTGTGATACGCTCATACACACCACACATTACTTTAACACAGATCTGCAAAGCAACAAACGCTCATACACATGGGCATGGTGCATTACTGTGAGTTTTAAGTCAACAAATTGAGCAGCGTGATAGGTTATTGTGGAATATCGCTAAAACACACTCAAGTGTTCCTTATCACCCAACCACCAAAAATGGATATACAATACAGTCAATGGTGTAGCGATCACAATGTTCCTAATGTCAAATCAAAGGTCACAATTCCATTCATATTTCCTTAACAGCTATATATTTGGTTGAAATCTCAGTCTGCGTTATGGTCCCCCACCTTTTATATTTAAGGTCCAAGAAGGGATACAAGATCGGAGGGGTGCTTGGGTGGCTGAATAATAACCCAGAAGCCCGTTTACCTTCAGCCAGGAGGGCTCGGTTTAATGTGAGTGCACCCATGTGTGGATATGGTCACTGAAATGTCCTACAAATCGCACTATGATATATTTTTTTATTCCTTTTGAGGTCATTGGAAAGAGAAGATTTGACTGACCTATGAATGGAATTGCGACCTGGGATTTGACATTCGGAACATTGTGATCGCTACACCATTGACTGTATTACTTTGAGTTTTGTTGCTGTGCAGATCTGTGATCCAGTAGTGTACAGCGAGTATAAGCATATCAGAGTTGCACAGCAATAAAACTCACAGTAATGCGCCGTGTGTATGAGCGTTTCAGAGCTCCACAGCAAAAAAAACTCACAGTAATGTGCGGTGTGTAGGAGTGTGAGTTTTATTGCTGTGGAGCTCTGGGATACGCTCATACACACCACATATTGCTGGGAGTTACTGTCACTCCAACCCAAATATTGCTTAGCTTTCTAGTAGTGACATTTACAGGGTTACTCAGAGAGCGGAGAAAATAGCCGATTTGGAAAGTGATATGATTGGGAGAATTTTTCTGGTTTGGCTATTTTGACCTAGAATTTTCCATTCTCCAGTCATTCTCCTGCTTTTCACCGCTCTCTGAATGACCCTGATAGTTTGTGATATTTATAGGGTTATTTCTTGCCATTTTTCTGTGTACTGGAAAGCTATTTTGCAAGCACTTTTATTTTTCTCACTGGTACTGTTAACAATTTACACAGATTTGTGTAGAAACGGTGATTTTTTTATCCCCAAAAATTTCAACGTACAGAACATCGGCACCTGATATTGGTAATCGGCCTGAAAGATGGCCGATGATCGGTAAAATGATATCGGTCTATCCCTAGTTAGGACCCACCTAACGAGGTTGCCAGGACGTGGCTAGTGGGCTTAAAACCTCAATGGTCATTCAAGTAAACCAAAACTTCTGAATAGTTTTGTTTGACATGGAGCTTAGGATAAGCGCATAGGATAAATTTTTTTTCCTTGTTAGGATTATATAGAGTGCGATACTTTTTCATTGGATCAATGATACTAAAAGACTAGCTATCGAGTGTCTCCTCCCTTCTTCAGGTCTTTTTTTTTTTAAATAATTTTTATTATCTTGTAACATACAAACCAAGTAATATATTTCCAGACGAAATCATATCTGTAATGCAAACATTCATATTTGACAATTTGATATGTTAAAGTATAAAATCTCAGATAAAATATGATATCAACCAAGTAAAAAAAAAGGGGGAGGGATCAGGTAAAGGGCCCAGGGTTGCAGCTTTTACTTTGTGTTAATGCAATAAAAACAGTATATATGTCAGGTCCAGAAATATTGGGACATCGACACAATTCTAACATCTTTGGCTCTATACACCACCACAATGGAGTTGGAATGAAACAAACACAATGTGCTTTAACTGCAGACTGTTAGCTTCAATTTGAGGGTATGTACATCCAACTCACGTGAACGGTGTAGGACTTACAGCAGTTTGCAGATGTGCCTCCCACTTGTTAAGGGACCAAAGGTAATGGGACAGAATAATAATCATAAATCAAACTTTCCCTTCTTAATAATTGGTTGCAAATCCTTTGCAGTCAATCACAGCCTGAAGTCTGCAACGCATAGACATCACCAGACACTGGGTTTCATCCCTGGTGATGCTCTGCCAGGCCTCTACTGCAACGGTCTTCAGTTTCTGCTTGTTCTTGGGGCATTTTCCCTTCAGTTTTGTCTTCAGCAAGTGAAATGCATGCTCAATGGGATTCAGGTCAGGTGATTGACTTGGCCATTGCATAACATGCCACTTCTGTCCCTTCAAAAACTCTTTGGTTGCTTTGCAGTATGCTTTGGGTCATTGTCCATCTGCATTTTGGAGCGCCGTCCAATGAGTTCTGCAGCATTTGACTGAATGTGAGCAGATAATATTGCCCGAAACACTACAGAATTCATCCTGCTGCTTTTGTCAGCCGTCACATCATCAATAAATACAAGAGAACCAGTTCCATTGGCAGCCATACATGCCCACGCCATGACACTACCACCACCATGCTTCACTGATGAGGTGGTATGCTTAGGATCATGAGCAGTTCATTTCCTTCTCCATACTCCTCTCATCACTCTGGTACAAGTTGATCTTGGTCTCATCTGTCCATAGGATCTTGTTCCAGAACTGTGAAGGCTTTGTTAGGTGTTGTTTGGCAAACTCTAATCTGGCCTTCCTGTTTTTGAGGCTCACCAATGGTTTACATCTTGTGGTGAACCCTCTGTATTCACTCTGGTGAAGTCTTCTCTTGATTGTTGACTTTGACACACATACACTTACCTCCTGGAGAGTGTTCTTGATCTGGCCAACTGTTGTGAAGGGTGTTTTCTTCACCAGGGAAAGAATTATTCGGTCATTCACCACAGTTGTTTTCCGTGGTCTCCCTGGTCTTTTGGTGTTGCTGAGCTCACCGGTGCCTTCTTTTTGATAATGTTCCAAACCGTTGTTTTGGCCACGCCTAATGTTCTTGCTATCTCTCCGATGGGTTTGTTTTGTTTCTTCAGCCTAATGATGGCTTGCTTCACTGATGATGACAGCTCTTTGGATCTCATCTTGAGAGTTGACAGCAACAGATTCCAAATGCAAATAGCACACTTGAAATGAACTCTGGGCCTTTTATCTGCACATTGTAGTTGGGGTAATGAGGGAATATCACACACCTGGCCATGGAACAGCTGAGAAGCCATTTGTCCCATTACCTTTGGTCCCTTAACAAGTGGGAGGCACATCTGCAAACTGCTGTAAGTCCTACACTGTTCACCTGAGTTGGATGTACATCAGGGCTCGAGTCGAGCGGGAACGCGCAGGAACGGCGTTCCCGCACTTTTCCCACAGCGGGAACGCTGCGGGAACGCAGCGTTCCCGCTGTGGCCCGAGCCCGAACGCCGCCGCCGCACATTGCCGGCGGCCGGCGTGTTTCCTGTTACAAGGGCCGGTGACAGGAGGTGGAGCCGCTCGCCTGGCTGTTTAATAGTTCCCAGGCGAGCGGCTGCACTTCCTGTCAGCGGCCACTGAAGCAGGCGGCCGCTGGCAGAGCAGCAAAGGTGAGCTGCAGCAAAGGTGAGCTGGGCTGGGGGCAGTATCCCTGAGACCTGGGGGGGGCAATATCCATGAGAGCTGGGGCATTATCCATGAGACCAGGGGGCAATATCCATGAGAGCTGGGGCATTATCCATGAGAGCTGGGGCATTATCCATGAGAGCTGGGGCATTATCCATGAGACCTGGGGGCATTATCCATGAGACCTGGGGCAATATCCATGAGACCTGGGGCATATCCATGAGACCAGGGGGCAATATCCATGAGAGCTGGGGCATTATCCATGAGACCAGGGGGCAATATCCATGAGAGCTGGGGCATTATCCCGAGACCTGGGGCAATATCCATGAGAGCTGGGGCATTATCCATGAGACCAGGGGGCATATCCATGAGAGCTGGGGCATTATCCATGAGACCAGGGGGCAATATCCATGAGACCAGGGGCATTATCCATGAGAGCTGGGGCATTATCCATGAGAGCTGGGGCATATCCATGAGACCTGGGGCAATATCCATGAGAGCTGGGGCATATCCATGAGACCAGGGGGGCAATATCCATGAGAGCTGGGGCATTATCCATGAGAGCTGGGGCAATATCCATGAGAGCTGGGGCATTATCCATGAGAGCTGGGGCATTATCCATGAGAGCTGGGGCATTATCCAGGAGAGCTGGGGCATTATCCAGGAGAGCTGGGGCATTATCCATGAGACCTGGGGCAATATCCATGAGAGCTGGGGCATATCCATGAGACCAGGGGGCAATATCCATGAGAGCTGGGGCATTATCCATGAGACCAGGGGGCAATATCCATGAGAGCTGGGGCATTATCCCTGAGACCTGGGGGGGGGCAATATCCATGAGAGCTGGGGCATTATCCATGAGACCAGGGGGCAATATCCATGAGAGCTGGGGCATTATCCATGAGAGCTGGGGCATTATCCATGAGAGCTGGGGCATTATCCATGAGAGCTGGGGCATTATCCATGAGAGCTGGGGCATTATCCATGAGACCTGGGGCAATATCCATGAGAGCTGGGGCATATCCATGAGACCAGGGGGCAATATCCATGAGAGCTGGGGCATTATCCATGAGAGCTGGGGCAATATCCATGAGAGCTGGGGCATTATCCATGAGAGCTGGGGCATTATCCATGAGACCTGGGGCATATCCATGAGAGCTGGGGCATTATCCATGAGACCAGGGGGCAATATCCATGAGAGCTGGGGCATTATCCATGAGAGCTGGGGCAATATCCATGAGAGCTGGGGCAATATCCATGAGAGCTGGGGCATTATCCATGAGACCTGGGGCAATATCCGTGAGAGCTGGGGCATTATCCATGAGACCTGGGGCAATATCCATGAGAGCTGGGGCATATCCATGAGACCAGGGGGCAATATCCATGAGAGCTGGGGCATTATCCATGAGAGCTGGGGCAATATCCATGAGACATGGGGCAATATCCATGAGAGCTGGGGCATTATCCATGAGACCTGGGGCAATATCCATGAGAGCTGGGGCATATCCATGAGAGCTGGGGCATATCCATGAGACCAGGGGGCAATATCCATGAGAGCTGGGGCATATCCATGAGAGCTGGGGCAATATCCATGAGACCTGGAGGCAATATCCATGAGACCTGGGGGCAATATCCATGAGACCTGGGGGCAATATCCATGAGACCAGGGGGCAATATCCATGAGACCAGGGGGCAATATCCATGAGAGCTGGGGGCATATCCATGAGAGCTGGGGGCATATCCATGAGAGCTGGGGGCATTATCCATGAGAGCTGGGGGCATTATCCATGAGACCTGGGGGCATTATCCATGAGAGCTGGGGCAATTATATCCATATGAGCTGGGGCAATTATATCCATGTGAACTGGGGAAAATATATCCATATAACCAGTGCTGTGTATATTATTCTTGGGGTTCAGTGCTGTGTATGTTATTCTGGGGGCTCAGTGCTGTGTATATTATTCTTGGGGTTCAGTGCTGTGTATATTATCCTGGAGGCTCAGTGCTGTGTATATTATTCTGGGGGCTCAGTGCTGTGTATGTTATTCTGGGGGTTCAGTGTTGTGTATGTTATTCTGGGGGCTCAGTGCTGTGTATGTTATTCTGGGGGCACAATGTTGTGTATATTATTCTGGGGGCACAATGTTGTGTATATTATTCTGGGGGCTCAGTGCTGTGTTTATTATTCTGGGGGCTCAGTGCTGTGTATATTATTCTGGGGGCTCAGTGCTGTGTTTATTATTCTGGGGGCTCAGCGCTGTGTATATTATTCTGGGGGCTCAGCGCTGTGTATATTATTCTGGGGGCTCAGCGCTGTGTATATTATTCTGGGGGCTCAGCGCTGTGTATATTATTCTGGGGGCTCAGTGCTGTGTATATTATTCTGGGGGCTCAGCGCTGTGTATATTATTCTGGGGGTTCAGCGCTGTGTATATTATTCTGGGGGTTCAGCACTGTGTATATTATTCTGGGGGTCTGTGCCTGGAGATATATATATATAATGCGTTAGTCCAGTTGCCACAATCACGAGTATACCTGTACATAGTGATACCTTTCACTGATCAGTATAGTTTTCAGTTTACACTCTTGAAAGCTTGTCTTTTAAATGTAAAGTTAACCCAATAAAAATGGTATCACCGGCACGCGCTGCTATACTCGTGATATATATATATATATATTATTTTCTTCAGGTAATGGGGGTTGTGGAATTCGTGGGTGAGTTCCCTCACTTTTTTTCCCAGGACTTGACCCCTGATGTACATACCTTCAAATTAAAGCTGACAGTCTGCAGTTAAAGCACATTGTGTTTGTTTCATTCCAACTCCATTGTGGTGGTGTATAGAGCCAAAGAATATAGAATTGTGTCGATGTCCCAATATTTCTGGACCTGACTGTATATCTCATGTGTGTAACATGGTCCAGATACTCATTCACTGTCCACTTTAAAATTGTGCTCCCACATAAACTTAATAATATTTGCAGGTTATAAACGTTTTAACAGTTGTTAACAATAGTAAAATTAAAGGAAAAGACCAGAACAAATCTGATGAGATATATAAATAAAAGATGGCTTACGTGATAAAATAACACATGCTTAAATTGCCATCACACACTATTAAAAGTGAAAGAGATTTAGACAAGGGATGGGCGTGGGTAAAAATCAAAGATTAGAAAAGAAATGGGAAAAGTGACAGAACAGAATGAAACAAGTGACAGGAAACCAGGGACATATCGGTAACTTAGAAGAAATGGGGACATGGACTGGTAGAAAAAGTCAAGAAAACAAGCGAAAAAAGGTAAGTTACAATAAGTTAGTGACACAAGGAACGGGGGAGGGCAGTGCAAAGGACTGGTAATAGGCAGTGACATTGATAGGAAAGGTCAGATATTGACACTTCAATAACTTCCTTCCCCTATAAGTAGGGTTGCACCGATACAGACATTTGCACGAGTACTTTGAACTCGTGCAAATGCCCCGATACCACCCACGATACCAGAAGCCAGTGCTGGACTGGCTTGCTGGTACCCGAAGGACTGGGGCTGCTAGCGGAATGCATTAACCTCTCTGGCGGCTTTCCCGAGTGTGGCTCAGGGTTAAAGTTCACTGCTGAAATCAGTAACCCTGAGCCACACTCGGGCTGGATACATACCTTTACCTGAGCTCCCTCGCTAACCTCCGCAATCGCATTCTCCTCCGGCCGATCGCGGCGTCCTGCTTGCTGGTTAAGGGAACCAGCAAGCAGGACGCCACACTCGGGATACCCCTAGGGGGTTGGATAAATGCACTGATTCTGACATATAAAATATGTCAGAATCGGAATGCCAGGGAGGTTAAGAGCATTCCGCTAGCATTCCCCTCCAGTTGGCAGCAGGGTCCTGGCGCCGGCTGCCCACGTCACGTGGTCCTCTCCACCGAGGGGTCACAAAGCTGTGACGCAGCCTCCAACAGTGATCCCGCAAGATCCCGGCTGGAGGCCGCGTCACAGGCCGGCGCCCGCTCAAAGGGCCACGTGACGAGGCCAGCCGGCTCTCGCACCCCACTGCCAGCTGGAGGGGAATGCTAGCGGAATGCTCTTAATGCATTCCACTAGCAGGGAGGGATATATATATATACACACACACGAGGTCTGGTGTCTGTGTGGTTAGGGTGTGCGCAGGCCTGTGCAGTGGGTAAATGGGGTGTCTGGCAATACATTTCAATATTAACATAAATTGGACAGGCTTTCAGCAAAATCCTACATTGTTTATTGGGAAGCAGTAACATGACTTTAAATAAAAGTATCGGTACTCTATCGGTGAGTACCTGAATAAAAAAGAATCAGTACTTGTATGCCGACTTAAAAAAGTGGCATTTGTGCAACTCTACATTCAAGTAACTAGCTAGGAAAAAATAAATTAGCAATAATCAAAACATTCGCACATTAAATGTCAATAGCATTGACAGTTGAGCATAATTTAAGCCTTGATATTAACATTCATGTACGAGCAATGCAATACAAAAAACACATAAAATGTTGAGCAGGACAGTTAAAGCGGTAAGTGCTACTAATATTAGATATATCTAAAGCTTTTTATGAATCATAAAAGTCAGCAGGAAGTTTAAAGCGCTAAGCAGCATCACCCGACTCGCCAAGCTATACTGTATAGATGTCCAGATCACACCTTGAGGGTCTCTCACTGACCAGGAATGCCATGTAATGACTTGATGTGTTAAATGTCTGAACCATGAACATGACTCGGAGAGATTACACGTTAAATCCTGCATTTCACAAAGCAATTTATGTAAATCTGGACTATTGGTCACACACAACGTCAACAGCTTTTGATGCAAAGGTCTGTAAACCCTGCACATAAGAAACATTAACATCAACGACCACCTTAAGGGGACACCCAAGGCTACAAGGGGGGGGGAGAAAGGTGTGCTAGTGACAACATAAAAACAAGGAGACATCTCCAGATTGAACAATTTCAAGAGAACCATAGGCAGATTACTGTCCCCACAAATCTCCCAATGATATTTCCCTTATTTTAGAGCAGTGCTTCCCAAACCTGGTCCCCAGGTCCCACTAACAGACCAGGTTTGCAGATCTGTGAAGCAAAGCACAGGTGATATGATTTGCTGCTCATTGATTGCAGGATTCAGCCTGCATTTCCCCAAGCTGATCTGCAAAATCTGGTCTGTTGGTGCTCTCTGAGGACAGTAGACATGTGCATTCGTTTTAGTACTAAATCAATTTAGTCTGAATTTTGGGATAATTTAGTTTTTTGTTTGACTCAAGAGATACAAAACTGCTCAGTACAAAAAACGAAAGAAACTAAAATAAAATGCACTACATTTTAGTTTCAGTCCTTTTTGTGATATTACATTGATGAGTGAAGGAGACCAGTAATGAAGAGTGCAACATCACAAAGCTACAGAAAAGGTTTGTATGCGTAATCCTTTCCGACCCCTACCTGAAAATCTGACAGTGATAGAGCTCTAGAACAGTGGTCCCCAACCCAGGCCCTCAGGGCCCACTAACAGGCCAGGTTTGCCAGATATCTGAAGCACAGCACAGGTGTTATGATTTGCTGCTCAGTGATTGCAGGATTCAGTCTGCATTTCCCCAAGGTGATCTGCAAAATCTGGCCTGTTAGTGGGCCCTGAGGGCCTGGGTTGGGGACCACTGCTCTAGAATACTCACTCACAGCCCAGACAGCCAGCACAGGAGAGGAAACCGTTGCTCAACCCTTGCATGTCTATGAGACAGACGAGATGATAAAAGCAGTTGGAGAAGGAAAACATACAAATAAATCACACTGAAAGCTAATGACAGAGGGCTGGATAGTAAAAAAAAAAAACTTTATAACAAGCAGCACTGGGAGAAGAGAGGGACTTTATAAAACGTGTGTTATCTCCCCTCCCACTCTGCATAATAGAGGCATAGGTCTGATACATTTTATATTATCCAGGAGCACTATCCCCCTTTCCTCATCTATAATACACGTTTTATATAAAGTCCCTCTCCTCTCCCAGTGCTGCTTGTTATAAAGGTTTTTTTTTTTACGTCTGATACATTTAGTATCCAGCTCTCACAGTTACTCTGTTATTATGAGCCTTCATTGTGATTTATTTGAATGTTTTCCCTGGATTTAAAGCGCTTTATTTTATTATAAAAATAAATTTGCACCAGTCATCTCTTCTCTGAGCTTTCAGACCGATTTAATATTTTCCCTCACCCCTGCTTTTATATTCCTGTGTCTCCCCCACAGAGATACAACGTTTAAGTAAAAGTTCCCTCTCCTGTGCTGGATAAGCATTGCATTCCGAAGTTCTGCACCCACCATATGAAAATGCAGTAGGATGTTCCATACAGAGATGGGCATTAATTAATGCAGGAGTATGTTCTATACATTAAACAGAGAGGGATATCAATGCAGGAGGATGTTATATACATTATACAGAGAAAGGTATAAATTGAGGAGGATGTTCTATACAGAGAGGGACATTAATTAATTCAGGAGGATGTTCTATACATTATACAGAGAGGGGTATTAATTAATGCAGGTGGATGTTGTATACATTATACAGAGAGGGGTATTAATTAATGCAGGAGGATGTTATCTACATTATACAGAGGGGAGCCTTTTTTTAGCCCTTTAAATCCAGTGGCTGTGAGCGCGGAGATCGGCTGCTTGTTATATTACCTCTCAGACAATGTATCAGGCTCGGCTGTTACAGTAACTGACTGTAACAGCGCTCAGAGTTCAAGTAAAACAAGGAAATAATATTGTTCTAACCTCATATATAAAAATATTATTTACTAGTTTTACTGAAACTCTGAGCGCTGTGATGAGCAGCAGTCAGTTACTGTAACAGCTTTGCCTGACACATTGTGCTGAGAGTGAGAGATACTGTAACAAGCAGCGATCTCAGCCCTCTGAGGAGCCACTACAATAGTAATTGTATCCACTGGTTTTCGGATGAATGAAATTAGTTTTCATACTAAAGAACTGAAAACGAATTTCTTTAGCAACTAAATAAATTGCATTTTAGGACTAATCCATTAGTTCAAAACGAAATTTTGTGCTGTGCACATGTCTAGAGGACAGGTTTGGGAAACGCTGTTCTAGAGTAACAATTCCCAACATGGGATCTGCAAGGACAATTAGGGGTAAAGTAAGGGGGGGGTAAATACTAGTGGAAAATTTGTGACGAGTAGCTGAGCGGGTTTTCTTCATTATTTAACAAAAGAAAATAGTATTCACTATGTACACATGTATACAGCTACATTTATTAATATGATGGGGCGGTGCGTACAGCTTGAAGTGTTCATTAGAACTACTGTGCAGATTTATTTATTAATAATCTATTTTACCAGGAAGGATACATTGGTCAAAAAGGTACTGTGTATAGTATATATAAATCACCAGAGTAAAGCAGTAGTAGTGATACCTTTTTTATTGGACCAATGTCACATTTAAAAGACAAGCTTTTGAGAGTGTTCAAAAGCTTGTCTTTTAAATGTAACATCAGTCCAATAAAAAAAGTATCACTACTGCTGCTATACTCAATAAAGGCTCAGATGGAGAATAAAACGTGAGATTATGTACTTTCAAATTTTCTAATAAATTTTAATATTTTATTCTACAAGACCTGGAGTGCATCTCTTTGTGGAGGAGTAATAACACACATATATATTTTTTTTAAATTTCTTTTCAATTGTAGTGGAGGGCAAAAAAAGTGAGATTAAAAACCTCCACACTGCAAATAACAAAGTTTATCGCTGCTGAAAACATTTACGCATCCTAGCAAATCAGAGAACTGCTTACAGAGCTTTTGTGCTACATTCCTCATATGCAGCAAAGAACTCTGGGTAGGACATGCAAATTATGTCCACAGCTTCTCACGTTTTTTTGCATCTAGGCTCTGTAATAACAATCTTATGGCACTGGACAAGGTGGGTTTGTGCTATTACAGAGCCTAGATGCAGGGGCATACCTAGAACATTTGGCACCCGGGGTGGATCCTATATTTGGCACCCCCCCCCCCCAACTTTAAAATGTAAAAAAAATTACACATACTTTTTAATGTTTTCAAAAATATTTTTAGTTATAGCATTCTGGCAGGGCAGGACATGACGTATACATATAATAATGATATATTATGAATCTGCCGATGGTGAATCATGTGTCCTTTGTGCTGTGCAATAAGAGGTGAGTGTAGATTTTTTTTGAATAATTGTTATTTTTAAGTGATTTTGCAAACTCGCAACATATCCATCCTCATGCTATGAACAAAAGTACACATGTGGCTGGTTTTGTTGATGGGAGTTGTGTGTGTGTGTTGGGGTGGCTGGTTTTGTGTGATGGGAGTTGTGTGTGAGGGTGGCTGGTTTTGTGGATTGGAGTTGCTGAGCAGAGAATGGGAGTGTGTTTTGCAGGTAGACGATGTTGCTATGGTATTTTTTCTTTACTTTTCCAGTTTTTTAAGACTCCATCTTACCTGTCCCTGTTTACCCTGGATGCCCAATTCACTGGTAGTGCAGTGAATGCAGCCTGGCCCCCTCTATGCAGGACCTCACCAAGAGCCAGGCAACTCAATGACAAATTTCTGATCACTGCAGTCCTGGTTAAGGAAAGGTCCACTTTAAACAGCAGTAAGCAGACAGGGCTTCATATTCTGCTGATAAACCCCCCCTTTACCTGCCATTTACTGTCACCTTCTCTCTGCACACAAATCACATCCCCTCCCCTCTCCTGGAGCTGCTGCGGGGCAGGGGTGGAGCTATGGAGGGGGGAGAGGGGGGATTTTTATTCTATTCTATTTTTTTCCTAATGCAAACGTCCTGCTCCACTGCTCGTTGTTTGAGAACACAGCTCAAAGCTGACACACAGTGACATTGGTACCTCCTAGTACACCCTAATGACACCCCAATAATCACTGGTACCTGGGGCGACCCGCCCCCCGCCACTCCCCTAAGTACACCACTGCTCTGTGATATGTTCACACATATTGTGGCGAACTGCCAGCAAGTACGGTGCTGTTCGAAGGCAGTGCAAATCCCCATAGAGAAGTAATGGTTAATCTATTCAGAGAACACCAAACAGCAGAGAAATGTCAGTGAAATGCCCTGATGTTCGGTGGTTTCAATCAGCAGGTTTATTCAGGCGAACCCCATAGGTTTCAATGTTAAAAATATTCCTGTTTTTATGTAATATCTAGTAAACCATTTATTATTTTAATGAGCAGTAAAAAGTCTTTTTTTTTTAAAAAAAAATCAATAAAGGAAAAAATAAAAGAAAAATATAAAAATATTTTTTTTCTCCCTTTTCTTTTATTATAGAGGTTTCTCTTTTTTCTGTAACAGAACTTTTTATTATCAATCATAGGATCTTATATGTAAATTCCAGACATTTTCGTTCAGTGTTTTTTTTTTAAAAACAGCAGGCCACGGGTTTGCGGTGGCGGCATTCGGCGGCCGACTCCCTGCACTTTGGGGACCCTGCGGTGAATGGTGAATTCACTGCAGGATGGGGAAATTTGATTCCCCGAAGTGCAGGGAACAACAGAACACCAAAATGTTGGCATAATTTCGGTGCTCTGTGAGTAATCCCTTTAGTGGTGAGGTTTTTTGCTGCCCCCTGGAAAGTGCCAGCCTAGGCCTTGCCTACCCAAGTCATACTTGAAAATTAGTGAAATCTCAATGTATCCTTCCTGGTAAAATACTTTGCAAAAGTTAAAAGTCACCCTAGGGGGTGGCCGCCCCACCTAAGTACGCCCCTGCCTAGATGCAAAAAAAGTGAGAAGCTGTAGACTTAATTTGCATATCCTACCCAGAGTTCTTTGCTGCATATGGGGAATGTACCACAAGAGCTCTGTAAGCAGTTCTCTGAATTGCTGGGATGTGTAAATGTCCTTTGCGGCTATAAATTTTCTTATATATATATATAATATCTATATATATATATTTATATCTCTCACAAAGTTTGGAGATTATCTGCACTGGGCATTTGCTGGTAAGTGGGAAGATATATATAGGCATGAATAATATAAATGTTATGCTGTGAACACATTTCGGACCAACTTGGTGCTAACTTAACCAGAGCTGTTAAACTTAAAACCTCCATAGGCTATAATGGCTCTGGGAAGTTTACAACTGCTCTGGTTAAGTTAGCACCAAGTATGTAATACGGCCTTTCATGTGCAATTCATCATCTAACTTCAAAGGCAAGCTGTATGCTAGATAGCAGGATATATGCTATGGCAGAATCTATCTCTCTCTACCAAGTGCCATTGCAAAACTATACATCTCTCGCATCTCTGCCACTCAAGGGGTTAATACTACCTTCTACTGCAAAGAGCAGATTTTGCTCCGAGCACTAGTGTCGGATGGTATATCCTCTTCAGCATACTTCACTATCTCTGCCTTAATAATACGCTACCAACCGGAAGCGACCGTAACAGCAGCCATAACGAACAGCAAAAAGGTGGAGAGAAAGGAGAAAAATGAAAGTTAATAAGAAACAAAAAGGGAGGGACGTTATAAAGCATGTTATATTCAAACAAATCTCAAAGCTCTCTTCTTTTTTAGATTATAACAATAAAGTTCGATAAAGTCCTCTTGTACAAAATATTGGAGCATCATAAAAGGGTTAAACGGGAGAAAACAGTCAATTTCTTCTCGAAAATAGACAGTATGTGAGAATATTGCTCATAAAATAGAGTGTTAAACCTTGAGTATTATAGAATTATTCAAATGGACCAACAATGACATTGTTATCAATGCGATGCAAGTGGTGAATAAGTCTCCAGGACAATAAAGAGTTAAAAAGGAAATTTCAATGACAAGATTTAAGACAGTATAAATTTATGAATTATACTACTGAAACTACTAAAAAGTGCAGAGATTGAACAACAGGTTTAATACTGGGTTTGCAATGCTGAAGAACTTTATATGGAATTCTTCGGGTTTTGCCCAAAATTAGTTTTCAGTTGTTGCGAGTGAAAAAAAAAATATATATATATATATATATATATTTTCTCCACTCATTTTATTATTATTATTTTTATTATTATTCTTTATTTATAAAGCGCCAGCATATTCCGCAGCGCTGTACAATAAGCACAGTATAGACAGGGTTACAATACATTGAACAACATTTGACAAACAGTACAGGAGGAGATGAGGGCCCTATTCCCGTAGGAACTCACAATCTGGGAGGGTTGGGGTTGGAAACAGGAGGAGAGGACTGTAAGGTGAGAGTGATTGATGGTTGCGTCAGTGAGTTGGGTGGTACATTTTCTGATGATTGTGAGTACACTGGGGTATTAGAAGATCCAGCAAAGAAAGAGGATGTTAACCTTTCAACTTTGTTGAAGTGGCGCAAGGCTTTTTGGTGCTTGAACAAAAGGTAGCTCATATTCGGCAAAATGGGCAACTGGCCAAATCTTTTCTCAAACAGTGGCCTTACATAACGGATTGGCGGGCCGATAGCCTCTCCGCTATCCCATCATGCAAGTCCCAGGTTGACTCGGAACTTTCATTTATCACCTGGCTCATGGATGGTCTAGGTCCTGGAAGATAGGCGACTTGGTCCATGAACCAACCACGGAGACCGAAGAATATCACACATGTGAAAGATAAAACGCAACTATGAAAAATACACCCAAATATCATAATTTTGCAGACCGTCATCCCTGCAGACACCTAGACATCAGCTTAAAAAGGCATTAGTTAATGTCTTCCTTTATTAGAATTCGAAGAGCGGCTTTGTAGTTGAGTTTTGTCCAAGACCTCTCTGACGGGCGACGTACCACATCTCTGTGGATGATTGGGGTTTGATGAAAGGGTTTGTATCAGTCCAACTTTGAGAGGTGAAACTTCCTCACCCTGGACATCCCAAGGCACAGACTGGGATCTGTCCACAACTTGAAAGCTGGTGGTAACCAGAGGCATGCACGTCTACAAAGACGTACCTCACCCAAGTACACAACATTAAGACACTGTTGAGTGTCGCTTATAAAACATTTAAACCACTATTTTTGTCCAAAAGGCTGTGCACTTATTCACGTTCTGCCACCCACACCACTTATGCAATGTAATCCAAACTTACTCGCTCATATACCAGTAGAAGACAGATTTCTACAACACAAATTAATTGTACGAGTCTGCTGGACAGAGGTATGATTAAAGTCCATGTCAAAATTGTTATTACAGTGCAAATAAATACAATAAATGATAATATTTTGTTCAATCCCTCGTTTTAAAGTCACTGCAAAAACATACTACGGCCTCCATGTAGACCTTCCTGATCAATGCTATTTACAAAGGACAATCATTACGGTTAGTATTACATATGGTTATAGATCTACCAGAGTTATGTGCACGTAGTGTTAAATTATAACGTTCCATGCACAGAACTGATTAAAGTGTGGTGACTCAGCATTGTGCTACATGTAGTGGGGAGGTCTGGGATTTTAATAGATTACTGTCACATTATCTTATCTGCAGCACATTACAAGGGCTCAGGTTATCTTTACTGGATTGCAGGGACTTTGTAGTGGATCAGTGTTGAGCACTGGTATCTCCTGCTGCTAGATACAATTCCCATCCATGGAATACTGTTTTACAGCTCGAAATAAAGCATCGTGGAGAATCGGCAGACAATTAACCATTCCCAAACTGTTTATGTGAATCCTATCATGTAGAAACGATACAACATACAGACGAGATTCCTTCTGTCAGGGAATTTAATAACACAAATGACTTTGAAACTAGGAATGTACCCCCCCCACCCGAAATCCAACAAGACACTAAGTGACATGATTTCTAAAAAGAGAGAATAAAAATATTCAATTATATTAAGACAAAATTATAACAAAGCACTACCTACAACTATTAAAAAAATGTATATTTGAATTCCTTAAAATATTTTTTATACTTCCAAATGATTTAAGGCAGAATATTGCTAATTGAATAGATTTATTTTTAAAGTTTCAATGCTTTCATATTTGAATATTGTAGGATTTTTTTTTTTAAATAAAAAAAAAATACCTGGAATAATCATTTGTGGTGAATGCTTCGTGAGGTCTTGCTTTTTGTCACATTGTCGTCATTAAACACACTCCAGTTTATAAATGCCACATCCAGAATAGAGATTGTATTAAACAGAACATTAATCTACAGCTAACTGGAAGAAACCAGTGTTAATTGCATCAACCAATAATTTTTGTCAAAGAGTTAGTGGATTCAATTTTTTCAGTGGCGAAAAGTAGACTACAACGAAGATATGTTGGTTAAAACTATGCGGAAAATCAATGGATCTTTTTGACGACTAATAAAATGTTAGGGTTGACCCAATTTTATTTTACTTTTAGTTGTAATCTTTTGACCAAAATTACATTTAGCTTTAGTCATTTTAGTAAACTACTAAAATTGCCGAAACTGTATTGACATTAGACTAAAACTAGGACGAAAATCGATTCTTCGAATAAAAACTAAAAGGAAAATGTTAGTGAGGGACCAATTAGATTTAGTTTTAGTCTTCGCCCTTTGACTAAAATGTTATTTAGCTTTAGTTATATTTTAGACAATGACTAAAAACGGAGGAAAATGTATTGACATTAAACTAGAACTATGATGAAAATCAATTCTAATAAAAACTAAACGAAAATGTTAGGGAGGGACAAATTTTATTTAGTTTTAAGCGCAGTCCTTTGACTAAAATGTTATTTAGCTTTAGTCAACTAAAACTAAGGAAACTGTATTGCATTAGATTACAACAACTATGACGAAAATCGTTTCTTCGAAAAAAAACTACAGGAAAATGTTAGTGAGGGACCAATTTTATTTAGTTTTAGGCTTAGTCCTTTGACTAAAATGTTATTTAGCTTTAGTCATATTTTAGTTAACAACTAAAACTAATAATAAATTTTCCTCAGTTTTAGTTGTTGACTAAAATATAACTAAAGCTAAATCACATTTTAGTCAAAGGACTAAGCCTAAGACTAAATAAAATTGGTCCCTCACTAACATTTTCCTGTAGTTTTTATTCGAAGAAACGATTTTCGTCATAGTTGTTGTAATCTAATGCAATACAGTTTCCTTAGTTTTAGTCGTTGACTAAAATATAACTAAAGCTAAATAACATTTTAGTCAAAGGACGAAGCCTATAACTAAATAAAATTGGTCCACTAACATTTTTGGAATAACCTCCCAGACACCATCAAATCTTCCGCCAGTCTTAAGTCACTCGAGCTCCTTACTAACATACCTCAATACAGAATGCACCTGTAAACATGTAACCTAGTGACTATATTTCCTACATATTTAGTTTCTGTTAATCTGTATATTTGTGTTGTTTTTTTAATATCTTGCATTGTATTACTTTGTATTTCTGTAACTGAAACACTTCAATGTTCTTGAACCCAGGACATACTTGAAAACGAGAGAAATCTCAATGTATCCTTCCTGGTAAAATCCTTTATAAATAAATTTTCCTGTAGGTTTTATTAGAAGAATCGATTTTCGTCATAGATGTAATCTAATGCAATACAGTTTTCTCAGTTTTAGTTGTTGACTAAAATATAACTAAAGCTAAATAACATTTTAGTCAAAGGATGAAGACTAAAACTAAATAAAATTGGTACCTCACTAACATTTTCCTGTAGTTTTTATTAGAAGAATCTATTTTCGTTATAGTTTTAGTCTAATGTCAATACATTTTCCTCAGACTAAAACTATGACGAAAATCAATTCTTCTAATAAAAACTTAAAAGCAAAATGTTAGTGAGGGACCAATTTTATTTAGGCTTAGTCCTGTGACTAAAATGTTATTTAGCTTTAATCGACTAAATTAACACTGGAAGAAACCCATCATGAGCCATCATACCAAAATAAAGGCTGAGCTATCAAATTTAGGCAATTGAAAGAAATGTTGTAATGCAAATCAAAATGAAAACAAGGGACAGAGCTAAGGACAAGCACAACTATATAACACGTTGAATCCAGAGATTTGCCTAGGAATAGGTCAGCAATGTCATTTTTTGTCATTTCAGATTTTGCATTTTGTACATTGGAGAGTAAAAACAATTCACTGTTTTAAGTTCAGTATCACCTGGGATTGTTCGATTTCTGCTTTATTTAATTTGATTCCAAGGATCTCAGCAGCGGCTCTCTGAAAACACAGGAAGACCTAAAAAAAAAAAAAAAAGGTTAAAAAAAAAAATGGGAGTTTAAGTGATTAAAAGCAGACATCCTCCAGTTACTTTCAAATAAATCAAACCTTTCCTGAACTGTAAACACTGACGATATATAAACACTGAATTTATACTCAACAGTCCTTAAAATAACTTCAGCTTTGAAACTGGTGTCTTTTTAATACAGAAACAAGTTGTGTTTAGTAATAATATTCTAATATGCAGAGCAGATTTAATGCGTGCCTCGCGTAGCGTGTCTAATAGATGAAGAAAACACAGATCTTCAGGAAACAAAATAAATTAGGAAATTTCTGTAATTTCATAAGCAACCTTTTTTTTTTACGGAAATTCAGTCACATTAATTAAACATTCTTAAAGTTAACTTTGCAAAGCAGAAAATACCTTCCATATTCTTAGGGTTTTGTTTTGTTTAACACATGTTAAACAATTTCACAAAACATTAAATCAGATGAATGATGTACTATTTCTACAACGTAAAATGAATAAAGGAAGTTATTCTTAATTTACAGTTATTTATAAAGCGATAAAGGTTCCATAGCTAATTTTCTTAAATATTATATAATGACTACATGTATCAGCGTGAGCAGATTCCTACATTTACCATTGATGTTTAGGAGATTAATGTATGATGCTAAAAGAAAGTATAAAAACCATACTGTAAATACTAATAGCATCAATTATCAATACAGGAGTTTGGGTGACTTGACAAAGTGCTGGAATAATCCCAAAATCTTCAGTTTTTCTTGCACCCCAATTCATTATATAGTGATGTATTGACAAGGATTCCATTATCATAACGATTTACTGGCAACTTTACATTTGGAAGTAAAATGCAAAAAGAGTAGAAATTAGTTATAAAGCTCTTTACAAAATGATTTCTATTTTCTAACGTCTAAATATAAAAATAATACTCCTATACATATAGATTTCCCAGATGTATCAGCGGCACTCCCGACTTTACTCAAAAAATTGTTTTAATGATAGAAAATGGAGGTTTCAATCCGCTATCCACTGACTTTCATTAGGATATCCTGATAATCTGTGGATAGGGGACTGAAACGTCTATTTTCTAAGTAAAGACCGACAGTGCCGCCGATACATCTTGTATGTGGAAGGCGTGCACCGTTTTGACTGCAGAAGCAGTTGGCGTGTTTCGTTTTGACTGCAGGAGGTTGATAGTTATATAGATAGATATATCTAACACACACCTATGCCAGCACTCTGGGATTTATATATACATACACATACATGTGAAGATATGCCAGCACTCTGGGATTTATATATACATACACATACATGTGAAGATATGCCAGCACTCAGGGATTTCCTCCAAAGCCAAACTTTATTCATCCATGATTAAAAAGTCAACGTTTCAGTAATATATATATATTATATATATATATTATATACACACACACACCTACATATGTATATATACACACACACAACAGAAGGTTGCACTCAACCTCAAAACTAAGCGGGTGCATCTAAGACATTAAATACAAAACACCATAAAGAGCACAAAGTATGATCAGAATTTGCTTAAGCCTGTCACAGTCCCCAATGTACCCCATCTTCGACAGGCGGCAGTGACAGGCTTAAGCAAATTCTGATCATACTTTGTGAACTGAGTCCATCATTTTACCTCAGTCAGGTTTTTTGAAATTGTGCTTTTGTTTGGCGCAGAAAATGATGGAAGAAGGTGGTCAATAATATGGAGTGCTCTTTCTTGGGGTTTTGTATAATTATATATATACACTGAAATGTTGACTTTTTAATCCTGGATGAATAAAGTTTGGCTTTGGAGGAAATCCCAGAGTGCTGGCATATCTTCACATGTGTATACGTAAAATGCCGTGGCTGAGCACCAGGTACTGGAAGACGCGGTGAACCGTGAATGCAGACCTGTACTAGTGTGTGCGTATATATATATATATATATATATATATATATATATTACACACACACACACACACAAAACAGGAGGAGAGCACACCAAACATATTCAAACAATACAAAAGAAACCACGACAGCAGCTAAATTCATTTAGACAGATTTATCAGATTTAACCCTTTAGATGCTTACAAACATTTCTTAACCCCTTCAAAAACACTGCAGTATATTTCTTCACTGTGACCTTGCTCAGACTCCTGGATGTGCTTTCATGGATTCACTATTTACTTATTCAAACTATTAACCTTTAATTATAGATAATACCAAGCACCAGAAAGAATCAAACCAACGACAAACAACTATGGTTATTCTTTTGATTATTTATATGCAAGTTGTTACACAGACTGCACCCGTTAAACACCTATCACAAGAAAGGTGTAAAATATTTAAGATGTCCGAAGAAGAAAAAATATGAGAAATATGGCCATTATTTTAACTATAGTTTACACACACACACACTTAATTTCATGTTTATTTTATTTTATATTTGTCACATGTATAAGCTTGCCACACCACAATGCCACCATATACAAAATACATTCAGAATCCTTTTTTTATTATTATTTCTGGTTTTTGCTTTATCATTATGGCGTATGGAGATTAGATGTGGGGGGTGGGAATGCAATTTAAACAAGTTTAGCTTAAGGATGCATATATAGGGGAGATAAAACAAAAGGGTACTGACAGCATTTGAATTCTACATAAACAAACACCCTATTTTAGAAAATATTTAAGCTGTTTGCTGAGTGGACTCAATGTTACAGAATTTGGACTTAAAGTGCCGACTGTCAACTTTAGTTTGATGTGTTTATCCAAACTGGTTGAATAGATCACAACCAATTACTGCATTTTTACATGAATTCCAGACCTTTTCACAGGATCAAAAGTAATCGGACTGAGGAGTGGTTCTAAACCCTGATGTTTTTTGTTTTCATTTAACAATCAGTTAAAAGGTTATCACCTGATTAAAAATATGGGATTTTCATCTGAAAGTTGTTGTAATGAATTCTCACTATGTAGTTTTAATGTTTGCATTGACCTCAATTTCAAACAGTGTTAAAATGACAGGGCAGTGAAACTCAAACAACTGGATGACCATCTGAGATAACTGTGACAGGCGATCACCAAATTCTAACAAAAATATAAAAAAAAATATTGTAACACCTAGAAGAGTCAAAAACATTTTCCAGGTGTAGGACTAACATTATCAAAGACTATAAAAAAGAGAAACCTTTGGGAGATAATGCAGAGACTAGAAAAGCCAAGTAAAGCCCAACTCCAAGACATTGATACTAGTACAAAAGAACCAGTGACAAACATGCACCAAAATGATGGGAGGGGAGAACTGAGAAAGGAAGAACGGCTCACAATGCAAAGCACAGTATATTTGTGTAACATGGTGATGGCAGTGTTATGACATGGTTATATCTGGCCAACAATGGAACGGGGTCTTTGGTATTGATCGATTTGCTGCTAATTTTTCAAAGCACAGATTGACATTGAGGGCTAGATTCACTAAACATTGTTTTTTTAAATACTCGACTGCTGAAATTTATTGCAGATACATCACCATGGGGAACAAGGGACAATCAAAATTTAAGTGTGCCCTGGGAAGCCACAATACCCTCACCATTATAAGCATAGGAAGGTGCAGATCCAGAGTGTACAATCGGATTTAATGAACAGCCCAAACTGCATCTCGTGATCCCCCAACAGTTTTGGTTGTCTGATAACAGTGAAAAATGTTTGGTAACGATAACAATGAGCCTCTACCACTTTCTCCAACACGTGCAATATTGTAAAATAGGTGAAAATAGGCAGTTCCCCGAATACATGGGCAAGTTGTCATCTTCAAAGTGTCGATCCTTGACTGAAGGGGAAAACCTTTGCCAGTGAGATTCACACTTCAAGGGCCGATGAAAACCCTTCCATTATGTGCCACGAGAGATGGCTGGGATGCCCACTGGCGGAACTCCAGAAGAGACTATTGTTTGTCCACAACAGCCCCTGGCAAGTGGTAAATGTATGCTAGAAACACACCAGTGGGATTTTAAAGTACAATGAGACCCAGCTGGAGATTTTTAAAAAAAAATTTTTTAGAGAAAGTATTTTTACCAGGAAGGATACACTGAGATTTCGCGCGTTTTCAAGTATGTCCTGGGTGGCGAGTATGTACCGTTAGGTGTCTTGCCCAAGGACACTTCGGCCGGGTGCACACTAGCGTTTTCTTCTGCGCACTAGCATGCGTTATGACGCTCTTTATGACGTGCGTTGTAGCATATAATTATGCGGATAGAGAAAAGCACAAGTAGTACGCGCACAATGCATAACGCGCACTGAAGATGTCCGTCATGGAAACACCAAGGCTTTTGCGCTAGAATTGATGCCGTATAGACGACGTTGGCCACGTGCTGAACTTCAAATGAGCGCGCCTGCGCACTTGAACAGCCGCGTTAATTTTGACGCACGTCGTAAAAACTTAACGCATCGTCTGGCGTCTACCAATCTCTTCCATCATAAAGGGAGTCCTGTTAACGCATGCTAGTGTGCAGAAGAAAACGCTAGTGTGCACCCGGCCTTACTGGAGAGGTGCTCTGGCCGGGATCGAACCTGCATCTCCACAGTTATAGAGCAGTGATGTTACCTCTACTCCACCCAGCCGGTACAGGATACATAAAAGTAGAGCGGTAGATGGCCGTATTACTGGAGAACCACCAGCAGTATTTGAAACTACATTTGCCATGATGCGCAGTCAACTAACAGAGTAGCGGAGCATCATGGGATATATACAGTAGTTCCAAAACATCCGGAGGGCCAAGGT
This sequence comes from Leptobrachium leishanense, assembly GCA_009667805.1. Taxonomy (NCBI): domain Eukaryota; kingdom Metazoa; phylum Chordata; class Amphibia; order Anura; family Megophryidae; genus Leptobrachium; species Leptobrachium leishanense. The sequence continues at coordinate 496,618,718 of CM019063.1, read as the reverse complement.
TGCTAACCCTGTTCTATATATTCGTATAAATCCACGATTATATTTTTTTTACCCATGTCATTATGTGACTGGTTAAGTATATTCTTTTGGACATCTCTATGTCCCATCTCCCCGGAGCATTATGACTCTCTTTAAAAACCAATCATTTAAACCCTGTTTTTTTTTTGGGGGGGGGGGTTAATCACATTCAGTCTCTCAACTCACCGAATCTCCAGTCTTTGCAGAAACAAAATAACTTCCCAGACCATTTTCCTGGCAAAATCTCTGGTGTTTATCTGCCTTCACTGTTCTCATGTGCTCCAAGTCAACTAAAACATAAATACATACAATATGCATGTGAGAATATAGAATATTTAAGAACAATAAATTATATCAATATACTTATGTTAAATAACACTTTGATTAAAAGCCAACGGAGGAAACAAATATGCATCCATTACCAAGATCAAAAACACTGCTACATTCTCTGCTTGGTGGCCATATGCAAATGCATACATCTGTATGAACAATATGAATGGCAAGAGAGAACACATGTTAGAACATGGCAAAAAGAAATATTACTGTTAGATAACGTTTACAGTAAATGTAAGACTATTGATGCGTTGACGGGTTGTATGGCAATAGTCACAAATGATTACTGGGAAAAAATAGTTTCAGCGTGAAATAAGAAATTTAAACAGCATAGAAAAGAAGGTCAAATATAATGTATTCAAATTAAATGCTCTAATATTTTATATTACAACATCAGCATTAATATAAACAACAACAAAGTATTTGTCATTTACAGGTTGAGTATCCTTTAGCTCAGGGCTCAAAATTTCAAGTCCCAAGCTACTAACCAGGCCATAAGAGTTACTCGCCACCAGTTGCTCCACCTAACCCAACCCAGCCCTTAACTCTGCCCATAAACATACCCCCTTTAAATTATCTCATTAAATTACACTGTTAAAAGGTTTTATTTAGAATAGTTACAAAAATAACATTAATACCCAGACATCAGACCCCAGATACATGTATACCCAGACATCAGACACATGTTTACCCAGTCTTCAGAGCCCAGTGTGAGCAGAGCGAGGAGGCAGGGAAGCTCCTCTCCACTCCCCTGCCAGTGACAGAGACGAGCTGGGTCAGGTTAGGCAGCTGATCCCTGCCATCGTGCAGCCTGGGGAAGGGGGGGCTGCCCGGTGGCACCGCTGGAATACGCAGCATGAAATAATTTATTGTGCTGCCTGTGTGTGCATTGCCACTCGCCCTCAATTTCCACTCGCCAAGTGCGAGTGGAAATTTTGAGCCCTGCTTTAGCTGATATTCTAACATATGTTTGTTTTTTTTGGAGCAGACATGACTCCAAAAGTGGAAAAAACCACGACAGGTCTCGTGTGATGGGGACAAAATTATTACAAATAATGTACAAAATCACCTACAGGCTGTGCATACAAGAACCATAAATAAAACTTCCTGTTTAGAGTTGGGAACCAACCCAACGAGATCTCCTTATTATATGCAATTCTTCCAAAATAAAAAATAAACAAATACAACAACACGTCTGGTCCCAAGTATTCCAGATAAGGGACTTTCAACATGGAGAGAGACTATTAAAAGGTTTGTGCTGCTTTATACATTTGTACCCTAAAAGTGCAGGCTCATTAAAGTCTATGGAGAAATTCCCTGTGAATAAATGTCAAGGTAAAAAATAAATAAATAAAAATCCCAAAGAATTCAGAATTCTTTTTTTAAAACATTTTAAATTACAAAATGGAAAAGTAAAATCTGTGAAAATGTAATTAAAATTTTAAATTACAAAATGTAAGAATCGTTTAAATTTTTTTTAAAAAAAAATAAATACACGGCAGAAATGTGGTACTTAAAAAGGAACTTTAAAAAGGTGGAAAAATAAAAGTGCTTACTGCTGAAAGCGTGTTTAAAAGCTAAATATTTACAGAATAATTTAATCGATTTATTTTATATTTGTAATAAAAGTATCTATATTGTGTACATATGTAATCTGGACCCTTGCATCATGGGGGGGCTGAATCACTGGTGGTTATAGCCACCAAGCATTTTTTGGTACAGAAAAGCACAGTTGTATATATTTTAATTATCTGACTCAGTCCTGCATAATAAATATGATACGAAATTACCAAATCGCTTCGAGGAGCAGGTGGTCTGTACATTATCTGTAGGCTTTATGCGCTCTGCGTTACAGGATATACTGTTCAGATTTGTAACCTCAGAGTACGCTCAACTAAAGCAACTATTTTAATGTGGGTTTTAGCAGAAAGCGTGAAAAAGAAAAAAAAAATGCTGTGTAAGCTCTTTGGAAATATTCATAGCATTCAACACACTTTATTTCCAAGGGCAAATGTTAATACCATAAGCCTAGGCTCCAAAAAAAGTTTGCTTAAAACAGAAAATGCATAATTTAAGCGTGAGGTATATTATTTATTTATTTTACCATTATATGCCCATTGGAAGCCGAGCCAAGCCTAACAAACAATGCCAGGTTTCATTGCAAAGGGCAAGGTACTCAACCCATGTACAGGTTTTATTGTGTACATTCCAGTTCCTCCAAAATCTGATTCCGAGGTGACTGGAAGCTACATTGAACAGTTTCTCTTTTTTATTGCGTTGCAGTCTCTATAATGGTGTTGACTCATTGCCGACAAATTATAGAGCAAATATATTCACAAGCGTGTAAGGACAACCAAGCTCTTTGAGTAAATACAGTTGGGAGAGAGAGAGAGAAAAAGAACCTTAAACTGATTTCCTGAGGAAGGGACCCAACTGGCTTGTAAAAACCTGTAAATTTGCAAATCTAGTAAGTCTGCATAATGGTGTCATTTGATTATCAACTAAAAAATGCTCACTTTAGTCCATTAAAAAAAAAAAAAAAGTTAAAAAAAATTCTTTATTCAAAAATGATATTGGAGGTCTTTAATTTGTATACTCTGGAGAGGTTTGGTTTTCTTAGAAGGAAATTCCAAAATGGTACTTTACTGCTCGACTTGAGCTAATGTGGAGAATTACTGTAACGCGATGAAGCCTCGTAAGGGATAACTGCAGCTTTCTTTGCTAGAACTGCGAAGCGGGTGAGCGTTCTCCAACACTGGAAACAAAATAGCAGCCTCTCCTTATTCTTACCTTGTCTTCGGTTTATATAGGCTGAAGTTTGTAGACTATACGAATCAAATTAAATGACTGATTAACAGATACGAAAACACTTTATGAAGTGCCACAGCACATATTACAAGGTGAACATACCACTTTAAATATTATACAAAGCTACACTATCGATATACATTTCAAATTTAAACTCCTCTCCAGTTGTTTAGGATAGGGGGTTTTTTTTGTGTTTTTTTTTTTTAACTTTCAAAAAGAAAACAAAAACACAAACCACCGTCTTTATAAAGTTATTCAAATACAATCCAAATTTTGGCAGTTTGGGTGGGCCTACTAAAAAGAGGACACTACCTTATGGTTGCCGATGGAAACAATGCAGCGACAAAGTCACATATAAAAGTTTCCTAATGTTAGGATGCTAGGAAAAGAAAAAATATAAAGTTGCGCTTCAAGTAAAAAAAAACTTTGTCAAAATTAGCAACAGTGATATTTTACTAGGGTTGGGTCGAAATCCCTACAACCAGGTTCCCTAATGCCAAAATCCCGACAGCCAACTTCCCTACACAGACAACTCCCTGACGGCCAACTTCCAGACATCCAAAATCCCAGCGGATAACACTAACCCTACTCCCTAACCCCCCTAACCCCCTAAACCTAGTCCTAACCCCCTAAACCTAGTCCTAACCCCCTAAACCTAGTCCTAACCACCTAACCTCCTAAACCTAGCTCTAACCCTCTTAAAACTAGGGTTAGGGTGTTAGTATTAGGGTTAGACCCTGGGATTATGGATGTCTGGAAGTTGGCCGTGTAGGGAAGTTGGGATGTCTGGCACTTGTTCTGTCTGGAAGTTGGCCATTGGCATTAGGGAACCTGGCTGTAGGGATTTTGTCCGGCACCCATTTTACTAATACTGGTGTTAGATTGTGATAAAAAAAAAATCTTCATTATTTGGCAACAGATTCTGCTCCCTCTTATACGCCCACTTTAAAAGGACCAATAAAAACTGTTGCCTAAAACCAATGCAAAGACGGAGCAGAATCAGTTGGTCAGGGTTAATGCATAAATAAACGTAATCCTAACCCTTGCATCAATTTTCCATCTTATTGTTCAGTAATATACCTCGAATATGAAGTGGTATGTCTGAATAAATGTGGCACGTGTGCCGTTTCCCTGCAACTAATAAAAAAAATTTCTTCTCGTGTCCGCAAGCTAGGGAACATTTTAAATATTTAAAACTTTTTCTGCGTTTTGTATCCAATGGCAACCACAAGGTTGCTACTTTACCACGCATGTGGATAGAGTTTTACTTGATGGACAGGAGTTTTAATACCACGTTGAACCCTGCACTGAATACCTTTACTTAAAAAGTATTAGTGATACACAGATTATCAATTTTGCCGTTTATCAGAGGTACTTTAATAAATCGGCAAATTATCGCTAATCGGTATCGGCCTTTTATTTGCCAATATTTTTGAGAATGTGCAGAGGTGGCCAAATGTAGTTGCCGTATGTGAACTCACGCAGATCATTCCCATTCTGGTACCAATCTAGGGCTTCTCCCACAGCGGGTTGACATCTTGGATGTCAGCCTACGCTTTGGGGTTTTCACCACCCACTGACGTCATTACACATGGGCGTGATGACAGAAACACAAAACTTTTATTTTCATTTTGTTCTAAAGCAGCACCATTTTCTGCTTTTCAATTTTAAAGTGAGCAATGCCACTGCCATCACTCACCTTCCCATTTCACACGACGGGCACGAGTAGAGTGTTTTATACAGTCATATTATTTATGAAAATGCATTGTGACAAAATACAAATTGAATTTTTCTTAAATTTTGTTAAAATTGTGTATTTCCTTAGAAAAATGCAGTAACAAGTTCTCCCATTTCAGATTTTTTTTTTAAAGTAGCCAATTGAAGATAGAATCACAAAGGTTTGAATGATAAAATGGAAGGGGGGTGTGGATTTAGCCCGTATTAGAATGTAAGCTCTTGGGATAAGGTGTTATTTTAATGGTTATTACAATAGTGCACAAGCACTGACATTTTTCAGTCATTATCAAATGGAATAAATGAAATGGCCATGGTGCATGGTTTAAAATTTAAAGTGACATTAAACCGTCAGATTTTTTTAACATAAACCAATACCGTAATGTGTGCCTTACTGTAATCCATGGTTTTTTTTTCCTCCTCTTTGCTGTTCTTCCTTTTAAATACGTATCTCTTCTCATACTGGGGGAGAACTTCCTTTTGCAGCTGGCTGCCACTTCCTGTAATACTGGCTCAGGTTGAAAACCTATACACAGACACCATGTATCCATTCCAGAGACAAGGCAGTCTGCTGAAACAGGAAGTTCTCCCCTAGCATGAGAAGAGATAAGGATTTAAGAAGAAGAGCAACAAAGAGAAGGAAAACTACAATGGATTACAGTAAATCGCACATTACAGTATTGGTTTGTGTTAAAAAAATCTGAGGGTTTAATGTCACTTTAATTAAAACATGTCCAGGCGGCATTATGTCAGGTTTGTGTAAGAAATTGTGTTACTTTCTCACAACTTTAAATGTACAGAATATCAGCACTGGCAATCGTCCAGAAAGGCTGTCGATACTCTGTATCGGCTCTGAAAAAATTAGCTTGGTCTACCCTTACAATGTATTTCATCACTGTTATTAATGGGTTGTAGTTCTCCACTCTCCTTTCTTAGAACCTACTCCTTAAAGATTTTTTTTTTCTTCAACCTTTCATCGACGATTCGAATGTATTGGAATAATCTGTTTCCCTGTAGGTGCAGCATTTTGAAATCAAAGCCTGTAAGTAAATAGCTGTCACTGCACCTCTGGGCTTGTCTTTGGTGATGGGATGAGCAGACCTTTTCTAGCTAACTTTGTAGACTACATAAATCTACAAAGAAAAATGTAAAACTGAATTCAAAAATAAGTTAAAAACCATCATAGGAGCTGACATCTTTAATCTTCTTTGGGGAGTAGTAAGCTGTGCTTGTGCAGGCAGTGGGGCAATAGCTAGAAGGGATGGAAAAAGAACTTGGGGCTGTACTTTAGGATGATCATGGGTTGGGCTGGAGAGCCTGTTGGGGATTAGGCCGAGGCCTCTTAATAATCTTGACACCAGATCATAAAGCAAAAACCAGGGGACAAGTCCTAAAAAAAATTAGTGTGGGAACTCCAAAATTTCTGTACATTCTGGTCTCAAAGATTACTGGGAGCCGCAGCAACTGCAGCGCTTCTTTATACATGAGAATGCCATTCCCCTGGCAAACACTGAGAAATTGTCATTCTGATGCCTTCCCAATGTACTTATATTTAAGGGTTTTCCTGGATTTAGACTGTTTTAATACAATTGTGTCCATATTGAAAGGGAATGCAGATTCATACAGGGTTATACAGTGAACGGTGAACACCAGGGGAAGAGAACAATTTAGACCAAATAGCCAATTTGGAAAGGGAGATAAAAAAGGGAGAATTTTTCTGGTTTGGCTACTTTGATTAAATAAATTTTCACTTCTCCAGTCATTCTCCTGGTTTTCCCCACTCTCTGAATAACCGTGATAGTGTATCGGCCAAAAGGGAACCAAGTTCCTCCTGCTAAGGCTAGGTCAGACGAGAGCATTTTCACGTTGTCTGTGAAAAAGTACGGTTCGAACGAATGGACGCAACTTTTTCACGGAGTACGCGATAGCGGTCATACTATGCGCATTTTCGTCCGTGATTTTGTACGGATCATTTAAAACACTTTGTGCATCTGGACGTTATGTTGGCGGACATTAGCAGTGTCTGACATCTCCAAATCACACACACACACCGCTAGCGGACGCAGCGACTCTGTACAACCGTACTAGCGGTTTTACGTTTCGAAAATGCGTTCATTTTCCACTTGCGTTGCGCAGCCGGACTTCGTGCGACCGGACTTTCGTGCAACCGTACTTCGTATATTGGCCGTCATTGCCCGGCATTTGCTGCTAGTGCGGTCGTGATTATGTGCGCCTGCACGCGCGTTCGCACTGCCTCAGTCTGACCCTAGCCTAAACTAGTGAGAGAACTGCATTCATGCAGGACCTGACCCCTGGCAATAACCTGCAATCGGAATCTTTGTTTGTTAATGATCTATTACATTAAAAGCTGTTTCACTCATGACAGCTCATTTTTACTGGTGTTTGGCCCATGTCACTGTCCATAAATGTAAAAAAAAAGTTAGGGCTCCATGCCAACCAGCTTCAGAATATAAATAAAACAATTTAAAAAATAAATAAATCCATAAAACAATTCTTGATAAAAGAACGGAAAATAAAATTGAAACTGGTGTCATTGTGTATATGCATTTATTGCATTATGTATTTTAATTTTACATATAGGTTCTCTGATTGGCTGTAAATGCAACAATCATATGTAACAATAATGGCTACATATATTGCAAAGAGAATGGTCATCAGATTACATAAAACAGGCAAAATAAAATAAAAACCCTTACTTACTAGATCTGTGCCATGTGTGCTAAAAATCATTCCAGGACTAGGTAACGGCTAGATGAAGTACCAGCAGCAGCTTTTGCGTATACAGAAATCACAAGCAATTACCCATGTTATTGTGATTGATGTCTAATTGCACATCCTTCAACTTGACTTAATAGGGGACATTACATTTTTCTCCTTAACCTTTCGATTACTAAATGTAAGCAGAGTTCTTTGAGTCCAACTGAATGACTGACAGCTAATTGTGTGTCAACAATCTAAATACCGCTGTGGCTCATTAACGTGGTGCTCTGATTAATCGCACCCAGTAATAGAGCTTGACTGTGTGTCACGTATGCACAAAATTATGTTGAAATTTAAAGCCTCTTACATGTGATCGTTATTGAAGGCCGTCTGTTTTAGGATCATGCAAGATCATGTGTGTATAAATTTTAACACACACATACATACATACATACATACATATATATATATATATATACACACACTTAAAATGCATTGTATCTCTTAAAATATATTATATATATATATATATACTTAAAATGCATTGTATCTCATATATATATATACACACACACACACACATATATACACACACTCGTTGAGTGTATGATGACTAAATGGTTGACTATGGAAACTGTGGTCTATATCACCGCTTACAAAGTCAGTCTTCTAGCACATGTGCGTGTTTAAAGCCAAATGTATAAAGTGTATGCAAAACCTGAAAAAAAAATATCAAAATGCACATTTTATGCTCTCAATAAAATAATATTATAAAAACACTGCTATGGAATTGTATACAAAAGTATATTCTGCTGTGAGCTGAAAAACCAAATATCTCCCCACAAAGTACTTGCAGCTGTTCATACAAGTTGTGAAATTACATAATGCTTAAATAATGACCTATCATGATTAGCCCACACAGAAATGACAAGTAAAACGCACTAATAATTTATTAATTTGATTTACATGTGCTTAAAATTATGTACATATTTTCTCTTCTAAAAATACACTAAGGTCACCGGGAAAAAAAAAAGACCAAGGATACAGCATAAACTTTGTCAAATATTTTTCCATTTGTCCTTAATCTTCAGGGATCCCTGTGGATTCAGTCTTAATAGCAGGCCAAAAGGTGTTCCCCATGATTGTATACATTTGTATATTCTTAGGAAGACATTTCAGCAACATCCAGTCTTGCACCAAACCTTCTGCGGCAGATACGAGTATCCGTGCATCCATCTCCCCATCCATAGATGGAAGATCTCTTATTTTACATGCTTGGGACCAGAGGGGTTTTAGATTTGGAATGTTTATGGATTTTGGAATATTTGCGACTAATAATGAGATAGCTTGGGGATGAGACCCAAGTCTAAACAACAAATCTATTTATTCTTCATACACAGAGAGAGGGAATGTCATTTTATACAACATATTCTCTATATTGTGGGCTATGAGCAGGGCCTTATATTTGTGTCTTGTTCCCTTTGGTTATTGTAAAGCGCTACGGAAACTATTGGCATTATATACACCGTGACCATAAAGTCTCTTTACAATTTCAAAAATTTATTACAAAAGGCAAATGAAAAGACAGATAACTGAAAATTATTACAAAACGAGACGTATAGATTTAAGTTTTTTTTGCCTCGTTTAATACACCTCTATATGAGCACCATTAGTTGCATGAAGCACATCAAGACGATACTCGATTTCTTGCCATGTTGGCTGTAGCATCCCCTCATCAATGGTGGCAATGACATCAGTGATCCCCTGCTTTAGATTAGTGATGTCCCGTACCTTTGTTCCATACACCGTATCTTTAACATAACCCCATAGAAAGAAGTCGAGGGGAGTGATATCTTGTGAACGAGGTGGCCAGGGAATTGGGCCACCCCTTCCAATCCACCGGTCTGGAAATGTTTCATTTAGGAACCTAAGAACATGCAGTCCCCAATGTGGTGGTGCAGCATCTTGCTGGAAAATGATGGTTGGTGGATTGGAAGGGGCAAGACCAGACAGGTCTAAACTGAAGACACCAGCCGAAGACTACATTTGGCACAGTGCAGTCTCAAGACAGCAGTCTCTAAATCACTTCTTCCCTGAGAAAATAAATGTCTAAAACTGAGCATGGGTCAGACAATGCCAAAACATCACTGTGGAATACTTGACCCCATCCACATAATTTCACGTGCTATAACAGGCACAAAAAAAATGATACAAGAGGACGAGTGACTGCCAAAGCATGCATTGGCCACCAAGATGGGTTATATATGGCTCCTCTCCCGTCTGCAATTTGAGCCATGTCAGGGTGACCAATACGCATCCATGTCAGTGTGATTGTCACTAGGACCACATGGTATAGTGATTTAAAGGGTTTCTTGCGCAATAGTTTACAACAGTAACAGAACTATAGCACAGACCCTGGGGCACTGACACTGAGTGGAGGTGCTGTACCAGTCTTATCCTCATTTGGAGCTGGAGTCCTGTGCCACCATCCCACTCTTCCCGCCTCCTGTCCCATCCGGATCTGCTATCCCTCCCTTTGGTCCAGACTCTTTCCCCAAACTCCCTCCCACACCCCGTTCCGGCCCCTTGCCCACTCCAAACTCACTCCCTCACACCTCTGGACCCTTCTCCCACTCCATTTGTTCATTAAATTATTTTGAAAGAACAAAGTGGTCAGGCTGTGTGGAGTGCCCCCCATACTCGCCCCACTTTGCGCGCCAACATCATCGGTGTATGAGTGCTCGCTGCAGCTTTCGTTTGGGGAAAAAGCAGACATGGCTTTGGGCTGCGCACATACACACACAGCATCAATCCATCATTCTAACCAGGCATCACATGCCTTTTGTGTGCAAAAAGTCTGCAAGTTAATTGACCATGCAATTTGTGTATGTACATATAAAAAAAGTGATGTACAGTATGCAACAGATCTAAGAAGAAACAAAAGAAGAGGGGGGTTGATTTTTATATAGTGTTCAATTAAGTTTAAGCTTTCTGGACGTCATTGAGAGATCTTTGAGTGTGCTTCATATATTCTTTGTGAATGCATTTTACCATTCTTGTTAGGGTTGCACCGATACCGATACTAGTTTCGGTATCGGGGCCGATACTGGGCACTGCAGGAGTACTTGGTACTCGTGCAGTACCCCCCGATATTTTTTCCGATACCGGAAGCCGGCATTGAGCCGGCTTGCCGGCATCCGAGGGGCTGCGGCGGCTGTCCGAATGCTCTATCGGCATTCGGACAGCCGCCCCTGGAGCTGCTCACGACGATACTTACCTTCCTGGGCGCCGCCGGGAATGTCTCCACGCGTGCGCTCGTTGGAAAAACCCCAGCCGCGACCACGTGGGACCATGTGATCACGGCTGGGGTCCTTCCAACGAGCGCGCGCGCGGAAGCTTTCCCGGCGGCGCCCAGGAAGGTAAGTATGAACAGTGAGCAGCTGCAGGGCCTGTCCGAATGCAGATAGAGCAGTCGGACAGGCCCTGCAGCTGCTCTCCGCGACGATACCTACCTTCCTGAGCGAAGCCGGGAAAGTTTCCGCGCGTGCGCTCGTTGGAAGGACCCCAGCCGTGATCACATGGTCCCACGTGGTCGCGGCTGGGGTCCTTCCAACGAGCGCACGCGCGGAGACATTCCCGGCGGAGCCCAGGAAGGTAAGTATCGTCGGGGGGAGAGATCCGGTCCACGAGCTGGGGGGCATACCCATGAGCTGGGGGGGGGGCATAACCATGTGTGAGCTGGGGGGGCAAAATCCATGAGCTGGGGCAGTATGAATGAATATATATATATATATATATATATTTATATATTTATATATTTATATTCGGGGGGATATACATGTGAGCTGGGGGCATTTTTATATGGTCTGTTCTTATTGGAAAGCGTCACATGACATTAAAGAAAAGTATCGGTACTCGGTATCGGTGAGTACTTTTAAAAAGTATCGGTACTCGGTTTTAAAAAGTATCGGTACTCGGTCTTAAAAAAGTGGTATCGGTGCATCCCTAATTCTTGTTTTTTTTTCATTTCCATATAGTGTGCATTTTTGTATTGTTGTTCTTTTCCCCCCCCAGGTAGAGCTATTCCAGATTTAATTTTTTATACTTTACGTAAACAGAAAAAAGTTAAAATCGGTCAACTAATCGATTAGGAAAAGAACGCTAAAACAATAGACAGAGCATGCGTAACCACATTACCAAGGCATACTCTATCAAAAATAAATAAATGACATAAAGACATAAAGACTGCAGGAGAGAAAGAAAAAAGCTTTACATAAGAACAGTTTACATTGTGTTGAACAGATAGTAAAAAAAAAAAAAAAGCTATTAAGACCCGCCGGTGTCTGGAGAACATAAATAAAAGGCATCATGCAACCACAGCAAAATATTAGTGCTTCTTGCCCTGAGATATACACAATCTTTGTATGTCACAATATTGATTAACAGTAATGAACGGCATTCTGCCGTACCCAGTAACTTTATGTATTCTGCCATTTTATTTTAATAAAGGACTTCCCTTTTATACTTTACATAGATCCCACTTACCATGGAAAGAAAATAAATAAGGGGAAAAAATGTTGGATACATTCTGAAAAAATATAAATTTACATATAGTATAGCTCAGAAAAATGTGAAAACAGACCAATCCATCTTTGGTGGCTTTGGCAATATCACATATATCTTGATGTTTAATGTATTTCTCCCATTTACCGGCTGGGTGGAGTAAAGGTAACATCATTGCTCTGCGTGGAGAGAGCCTGTGGAGTCATGGGTTCGATTCCGACGAGCACCTCTCCAGTAAATGTCCTTGGGCAAGACACCTAACGGTACATACTCGCCACCCAGGACATACTTGAAAATGAGAGAAATCTCAATTTATCCTTCCTGGTAAAATCCTTTCTCAAAAAAAATAATTTACAAACCAACAAACACATTCCTGCATATTGTTTCGCCTGACAGCCAAAAGAGTAACTCACATGGCTACTAACACGCAATTTGGCTGTTGCCGATCTGCCGCACATCAGAAGCAGAGTACAAAAGTGATTTCGGTATGATGCCACCATCCTGCCATAACGTTTTAACCCATAATGGACCATGACAGTCACTTATCCGTTTTGCATAGTTTTTGTCACGGTCATGACGCGTCACTCTGAAAGGGCTGAAAAAAAACGCAAGATAAAATTAAACTATGCTTTGTTTCGTTGATCCCTTTGGAATAATTTGGGAACTTTCAATCCAAACCACCTGTAGAGTTCACAGTTCAGTGAATGCCATCTTCATTTCACATTTTTTGACACCCTCTATTTAAGTTGTGTTTAACATGGACAGCCAATAACAAACGACAGTCCCACTACTTTAAATAGTCATTTATGGGATAGACTCTAGATAAGTTGACATTTATAGACCGGTCAGTGACCTATGCTACTAAATCTAACAAACCCACCACTTACTTCATGTTTTGGAGAGCTACATAAAACATACATTAACTAAGTGCAAGTAAAAGTCTCCATTGTAAATCATCGCTGAGTGACCCGAGAGGACTTGATGGCACACAGGCATCATAATTTTAATGTTTTAGTTAATTAGAGCAAATTTATTGTTATTACAAAAGGAGCTGTCAAAGTCTAATGCTTCATATAGAGGAGCTCTATGCCAGTAATTCTTACGCCTCCCTTCCATACCAAGTCAGTTGATATCACCAGTGTTCGTTTAATCTTCTAAAATCTGACTGAAACTAGAGACAGCGTTCTAGTCAAAGGATGATGTCGAAAACTAAAAGAAAATTAGTCCTTAACATTTTTGTCTAGTTTTAAGGAAAACGGCATTAGATTTTCATCATAGTTTTAGTCATCATAAGTTATAGTCTGATTTTTCTTGCGGGAAAAAAAATAATGTAGTCGACCAAGACTTTGACTAAAATTACCCCCTATCTCCCGATCGGTGGCAGCTAGGGGTTAATGTTTGGTATCGTTGGATCGGCCAGAGCATGGCCTTTCCAAAGATACATTTTACATGGTCATGTTTGGTAACAATTATTTGACGACAAAATTAACACTGGAGTTGACCTAATGATATTATCCCAAGAAGAACTTGAAAACTAGTAGAAATGTACTTGTATATGTGACGTACTATGTATTACGTTCACGATTCCCCCTAGGATAATGCTGGTCCTGTACGCAAACCACCATCTACTCTTCTGATCCTTGAGAGTTCGGCAAAGCTACCTGTTGCCAATGACCATACAGAGGTATACACAGAGGGTTAATAGAAACGACGTTCGTATAGCTGAGAGCAAGATACTCACATCAGACACACAGGGTTAACAGCACTGACAACCGACTGCGGATACTACCAGGATGATATACCAGGACTATGAGGGTAGTATCACTAGGGGGCATCAATAGCCTTTGCCCAGATCATTACACAGAGAAAGTCAGCCTTTGTCAGGGTTGGTACACAGAGAGAGAGTCAGCCTTTGCCAGGGTTGGTACACAGAGAGAGAGTCAGCCTTTGCCAGGGTTGGTACACAGAGAGAGAGTCAGCCTTTGCCAGGGTTGGTACACAGAGAGAGAGACAGCCTTTGCCAGGGTTGGTACACAGAGAGAGAGTCAGCCTTTGCCAGGGTTGGTACACAGAGAGAGAGTCAGCCTTTGCCAGGGTTGGTACACAGAGAGAGAGTCAGCCTTTGCCAGGGTTGGTACACAGAGAGAGAGTCAGCCTTTGCCAGGGTTGGTACACAGAGAGAGAGTCAGCCTTTGCCAGGGTTGGCACACACACACACACACACACACACACAGACACAGAGTCAGCCTTGCCAGATTCAATAGACAGAAAAGTCAATACAAGTATAGGAGAGCACTGAGAGGATAAGTAAACCACATCAGGGCCACGAGTGATTCGAAACGCAAGGCTTTAGGCCAGCGTCAGACGAGCGTGCTATGTGCGCCCATACTGACGTGCAGACCTGCGTCTGTCACAGCGTTTTGACGCTGCAATGGGCCGTCACACGCTTGTGCGCACGCACGAAATTTGCGTGCAACAAGCATCCGTTATCCAAGCTTCTCTGGCAAAGAGCTAGGATGGACATTGACGGAGATGCAAAGCGCGATGCTCCATAGGAGTATCGAGCCTTGCAGCGCTGAGCGCACTGAGTGCGCTCAGCGAGGTGACCAGACGGGCGTTGAGTGGAAGAAACGTCCACTCTCACGGACATTCCTGCAGTCGACTCTATTATAAATGTATCCTTTATCCACATATATCCTAATTCGAATATATTTCCTAATTCTAAACATTTTATGCTGGGGGTTATTCATAGTACGTTAGCGGATGATTATTAGGGTGACTGTGTGGACCATGTTTAAATGGACACATGAATAAGTCTTGCCCTGAAACATGTATTATTTATATGCTGCAGCAGCGAAATTTGTGTCGCTCACCTGGCCTTCCTTTTGGATCTATTAAATGCAGTGTAATAATTCTACATGCTGCTGGGTGGCATTTATCATGTAATGCCCAACAGCCTTAATATATGTGTGCATCAAAACATGGATAATACGGCCACCTTGGAGGATTTTAATAATGCAGGGGTGAGAGTTTATTCACTGGATGTGTTCATACTCATACAAGCTTGTGAGGGCGGGGGATAGATATGGCCCGGCACTCTGCACTGGAAAAAAACCCAGCTATATCCTGTACACAACCGCATTAGTTTCCCTAGCATGCGCTAAACGACCTTGTTCATGGACTACCGCGGACAAGGTGATCTGCTAGTATGTCGTCAGGCACTATGCTTTAGCGACTCGCGCTAATTTTTTCCTTTACTGATGGTGTTTTAGCTCAAACTAGGTAATCGAGCCCTTAGTTTTATTCAGTGGTTTGATTTAGTGGTGAAAATTATTAGCCCCCCCCCCCAGTTTTGACTGCGGTATCCTATGTGCCCACCCTAAATATATTTCCTAGAGTCGCCACTGCAAGCAGCGCTCCTTCAATACATAAAAAGTAAATAAACGAGAACAAAAAAACCATTAATAACATAAAAATCATAAAAAAAGTTGCAAAGAGGACACAAAATGATGATTATATCAAGTAATGAATATTTGTATTAACATTTAAATACTCTAATTACAGTGGATTAAGAACGATTTCTGAGCTTTGTCTAAACAGACCTTTTTTCGGTTATAAATGCACCAGCACTTAAGCCTAAATGCCATTGTTTATACATTATATCATTTCTATATATTGGAGAAACCCAATTTAACAAGAATGATTGCCCCTATAAAGCACTCAACGTACAGATACTTTACCTAACTGATTTATTCCTCCCAGCATGAATTTAGGTATGATTATGCTTGTTAATGCTGACGTATGGTGGGGATTAACTGGGGGAAGCAGTGAAATGCTCTTCGGGTCAGCGTTTCTGTCCAATTGTTTCTTCTGCCAACTGCGAGTAAATCCTTGGAGATTGCTGGACATGCTGTTTAAAACGTCAAATAATGCCGTCTTCAGTATGAAAGTATTCAGGCAAAGGTGACATGTCGATCCTCCCTGTTCCCTGGGACCAGAAAGCTGGAGAATTCGAGGCAATATGATGAATCTTAAAGTTGTTGCATGATAATTGCATATCAGAGGCGTGGTGACGGTTATATACATATGGATTTTCAATTCAGATCTCAAACCAAATCTTTGGGCCATCGGAAAAGCATCTCGAGCGCTGATCTGGCTTCTCTCATCTTAGACAAACGGCATGTCACGTTAACTACCTCCAGGATGTTCGTCCAAACAAACTGTTTATGCCTTCACAGTGATAGATCGTCACACGTCGAAGACAGATAAAATACATTCATTTGATCGCGAGTTTACATTTTACCTGCCCTTACACGCACGGTCTAATCCAAATCCTTATTACACGACGGCGTTAACAAATCACACCATGCGCGTTAGGAGGATTGTTGGAAAAGAGTATTGATGGAAACAAAAGAATGAAAAAAGCACAAGGAATAACTGTATCTGGGGGAGATGTAGAATAAACAATGTGTGCGCATGGAGTCCAACATCCATAATTCCAATTTAAACTAGGGATGCACCGATACCACTTTTTTAAGACCGAGTACCGATACTTTTATTTTATGTCATGTGACCGCTTTTCAATAAGAACAGACTTCATATAAAAATGCCCCCAGCTCACATGTATATATCTCCCCGAGATATATATATATATACATATACATAATGCCCCCAGCTCACATGTAGCTTACCCCCAGCTCTCATGGATATTGCCCCCAGCTCTCATGGATATTGCCCCCAGCTCGAACGCTGGGGAAGCTGGCCGCATGCATGAAAATCACGCGGCCAGCGTTCCCCTCCGGCGTGCCGCATACTTACCCATCCTGAAGGTCCGGTCGCATGGCAGTGATGCAATCACGTGGCCGCCGGGCGCATCTGTGACGCTGCCTCCATCCGAGAGGCAACAATCACAGGAGCGCCCAGTGGCCGCGTGATCGCATCACTGCCATGCGACCGGACCTTCAGGATGGGCGAGTATGCGTCGCGCCGGAGGGGAACGCTGGCCACGTGCTTTTCATGCACGCGGCCAGCTTCCCCAGCCCCGCAGATACTGGCAAGCCAGCCCAGCGCCGGCTTCCGGTATCGGCGGGATGTATTGTGCAAACGGCAGTCTCGGCACCAATATCGATACTAGTATCGGTATCGGGGCATCCCTAATTTAAACACAAAATAACAACCAAAAAACACCTATTTGACTTAAAAAGAGGACTGCTGTATGGTCCCTTTATGTGCCCAAGCAAAACGAATCCATCGTTTTCCGAAGGCACTGCAGAACCTGTGTACGACGTTCGCAAGTTCCGAGTGATATGCACTTTATAAACCCCTTTATAACAAGCAGCGCTGGGAGAAGAGAGGGACTTTATAAAGCGTGTGTTATCTCCCCTCCCGCTCTGCATAATAGGGGCTTAGGTCTGATACATTATAAATGATCCAGGAGCACTATCCCCCTTTCCTCATCTATAATACACGTTTTATATACAGACCCTCTCCTCTCCCAGTGCTGCTTGTTATAAAGGGGGTTTTACGCCTGATACATTTAGAATCCAGCTCTCACAATTACGGTCATGAGCCTTCAGTGTGATTTATTTGAAGGTTTTCCCTGGATTTAAAGTGCTTTATTTTACTATAAAAATAAATTTGCACCAGTCATCTCTTCTCTGAGCTTTCAGACCGATTTACGTTAATATTTTCCCTCTCCCCTGCTTTTATATTCCTGTGTCTCCCCCACAGAGATACAAAGTTTAAGTAAAAGTTCCCTCTCCTGTGCTGGATAAGCATTGCATTCCTAAGTTCTGCACCCTCCACATGCCAATGCAGTAGGATGTTCTATACAGAGTGTCATGCCTGCTGGTGCTCCTGCAGTGCGGCCTTCCCAACAGAGAGGGCGCCAGTCTCTGAATCAGGCCACTTTGAACGCCGCACCTGGTCAGGGATCTAGGCCTTTAAAGATCAGTCACTGACTGTGCTCTGGGCCCTGACGTGGTTATTTCTAGCCCTCAGCGCGTGTCTATAGCTTATGCATATTGATTTTCTGGTTTGACTTCTGGCTTGTATATTGACTGTGTTTTCTGTGATTATCCCTTGGCATATGTTTATCTCGTGTACCGACCTCTGGCTTGTTATTACTAAGATATCTCTCCTGTCCCTGATCTGTACTTCTATGTATTTTAGATTAGTACCTGGCCATTCTAAGGACCAGCTTCTCAGTTTAGGGTTTTTTTCTTGCCTTTCTGGGTTTTGTCTGCGTGTTGGGTGACTCTATATCCTTACACAGAGAGGGGCATAAATTAATTCAGGAGGATGTTCGATACACTATACAGTAACCGACTGTAACAGCGCTCAGAGTTTCAGTAAAACAAGGAAATAATATTGTTATAAACTCCTATATATATAAAAATATTATTTACTAGTTTTACTGACACTGAGCGCTGAGATGAGCAGCAGTCAGTTACTGTAACAGCTTTGCCTGACACATTGTGCTGAGAGTGAGAGATACTGTAACAAGCAGCGATCTCAACCCTCTGAGGAGCCACTACAATAGTAATTGTATCCACTGGTTTTCGGATGAATGAAATTAGGTTTTCATACTAAAGAACTGAAAACGAATTTCTTTAGCAACTAAATAAATTGCATTTTAGGACTAATCCATTAGCTTAAAACAAAATTTTGTGCTGTGCACATGTCTAATATAAAGTTAAAACTGGCGAGGGAAGTAAGACATTTTTACCCCGATTCCCTTAGGATTTAAAGAGATTTTGAGCCGTGTCACTTTTTGTAATTTACCCCCTGTTCCACCCATGGGAGGACTGTTTTTTCTAAATTACCCATTTGCTATGGTATCATTGGTAGGATATTGATTTTATTTCATTATATTAACTTTATTACTATTCCATATGTACCCTTAAATAATCGTATACTTGGGAGCTATTTTTATTTATTTTCTGATGGATATGGTTGAATGTATGTTTTTCATGGATTTTTTATATATTTTTAATATATGGAGTGCCGGCTGGGTGGAGTAGAGGTAACATCACTGCTCGATAACCGTGGAGACTGTGGAGACACAGGTTCAATCCCAGCAAGAGCACCTCTCCAGTAAGTGTCCTTGGGCAAGACACCTAACACTACATACTCTCCTCCCAGGACATACCTGAAAACGAGAGAAATCTCCATGTATCCTTCCTGCTAAAATACTTTCTAAAAAAAAAAATATATATAAAAATAATATGGCTATATGGGAGTATGTGTGTATGTGTACCCTAATCTTTCCCAGGTACCGTGTTGGACCCCCCCTCCAATTACCATGGAATTGATAATACAGAATTACCATCCAAAAACGCTGAATAAGAGGGCAAAGGATTTAGAAAGATGGCGCCCGAGGTACATAGGTCAGTGCCTGATGCCGGCGCCACGAGCACATAAGAATCTGTGCAAGGATGGCAGGGCACTTGTGCGTGGCATAGGATGAATCCTCATTTCAAGGATGCAGGACCACGAAGGTCGTAAGACGGCACCAAAAAACATGAAAACGTGTGGACACTCCAAGGACAAATCATTAATGAAGAACAGATGGGATTTTCAATTATGGGGTGTATATATGTGGAGAAGGGAAACCGTATTTTTACAGACCAACTGATGAAGCTGCTAGGCGAAACGCGTATTGGTTTTATATTGTATATGGAAAAGTCCATTTATCATCTACTCCGTCTGGTATGAAATTTGCTGCCGTGCAGACGGGGATGGGTGCTCCCAGATGAAGGCACCTACTGCTATCAATATGAGCCAGTATATACACAGGCTCAGGACCACGTTATTCATCTTCATTTTCTGATATTAATGCTGGGTTACAGTATGGTCCGTGTATTTTTTGTCTCCGTATGAAACCTGCTGAATACAAGAACAAGCGTGATGGGGTTATTCCAGAAGGGACCCAATGCTTGATTATTGAGCCTCATCTCTCCAGGCTCTGACCCATGTGAGTGGATTACCCATTCAATATTATGATATACATTATATGGTCTACATTATTGCACTATCATGTCTAAATTTTTACATACACTTGCTGTGAGACCATCTAATTCCAGGAAGACCTCTTAGTAATGTCCTTTGTTCATTTATGTAAGGGTGAAGGATTGTTTCACCTTTTTACATGAACATTATCACCTTTATCCACAATTTGTGGGGAGCACTTGGTGAAACCTTACCATAGTTTGACATATTCTGTGGTTGAAAGGTCATAAGGTGACTGTTTATTTTTGGTGAAAAGCACTATTGGTCAAAGGTCCTCTTTACTGTACCAGCTGAAGATCACCAAAGATCGCTAATCTGCGCCGAACTGCAACCTTATTTCCCTGTCAATTCGCGATGTTGGTGAATAGATGAGCTGGCACAAAATTGCACAATCTACCTAGGCTACACAAAACGTGCACGAAACTGCAGGGACTTCCTCATTTCAGAACCCGGCCAGAGCACTGCTTCAGTAAGTGTTCTTGGGAAAGACATCTAAATGGTACGTACTTGCCTACCACGCGATAATCGGCTGTTGAGTCCACTGGTAACGTCTCTACACTTCGACCGTGGAGAAGCAAGTTAAAATCCCATTCAGCGCATCCCTCCAATACAACTCTGGAGAAGTCTCTACATTACGTGAAGTAGGTTCAACTTAAACACCAGGTCGCTGCTCTACTTTCATGGAATGATGACCCACTCAGAAGACGCCACCAGCGAGTGCCCTTGGGCAAAACACTTAACGATATGGCTGCGCCTACCTCACAAAATACTTGTACATCTCATAGATTGTAAGTTCCCTTGGGACCAGGGTCCCCCTGATCAGGCCATATCATCCGCGTGTGGTATTCCAATGTATCAACTCCTTGTACACCGATCTTGTAAAGCGCTGCGGAATATGTGGCGATATATAAATAAAAGAATAATACTAATAAAAGGTTTGAATGGATATTGTTCTGTCTTGTTTGTCAAATGTTGAGCAATACTAATTCCATTATCTGTCCCTGTCCTAATTATGTACCAGACTCCTAGCAGAAAACTTCAGGGCAGTAAGAGTAGAATTCTAGGGGAGGAATTAATAATGAAGTGCAGTAGAAGCCAGAGTGTCATTTACCATTGGCTGCCACGCTCCACCGGACACTGTATATTATTTCATTTAGGCTCCGTCCCTGCTGTTGTATGTTCGAAAAAATCCACATCTGCTTGTTGCCTCATTTCTGGGAGATGCCATCAAAGTTCTTTGAGTGCACCCATCCTTAAGCGCCGGCTAAGGGTTGGAGGAAGGCATGAAAGTCTGCTGGTAGGAGAACGGGGGGGGGTCCAGCAAGGGAGAGGCATTAACAGATGTGATCCAGTCGGGGTACGGAGACCTCTTACATATGGCACTGCAGATCCCATGGTGCGACATTTCCCATGAATCTCAGACTGAAAAAGAACTATGTGAGCAGAAAAAGTTCACAAACATCTGCCAAGCCTACGTTATCTGCTACTATAAATATTAGTTTTAAATAATTAGATTCTGGTCCGATCAATGGTTTCTGAGATATTTAACCAACATTAAAACTGAGCAAACATCATAGCCTTCTATCACAAAGTTTCGCAACAGTCGCAAATAAATGAATTTCTTGTATCTACGCTAAAAACTAAAGTCTATTCACGAGGTTCTGGCAGAGTAGTCATATTATTCTTTGTGCGTTTTCAGATCACTCCTTCTGATAAGAGTTCCTGTATTTGCCCAAGCATTTCCCTATACTGCCAGCTGGGATCAAGCTGTTACTCTCCACTTATAAAGCAATCACTTTAGGAAAACACAGTTATGGCATTAAAAGAAGCAGTTCAAATTATTCTTGGCTTTGAAAAAAAGACGTAATGCTATAATGCATTCAACCTTCAAAACTCTGGAATGGTTTATGTACAGAGTGTTAAAGCAGAATGTTATTTGCTGCTGCGGTAAATAATATCAAATCAAAATGCTGGTTGTGCAGAAAGAATTAATCAAGGTACCAATGAACCCAATAATATGCTGCCATCTGTTGAAAGGGAGCTGAACTTACTTTTTTTCCACCATTAACCCCCTTAATTACGGTCACGGAACCCCGTGCTCAAAGACTGGCCTGTACTAAAACCTCGCTCCTCTGCTATTCCCCTCATTTAAGATATTGGTCTTTTTATGTTTTCATGTTAAAAGTGGTGTTTTTGTGACTTTTCCCTCATCAGAACATAATCCAAATGCCTTTAAGCCTGTCCCTCATGTTCCCTGACTGGTTTTGAATCTCCAGCCGATCACCATCCAGGAGCTGGGTTTGAAACCCCCAGCCAATCACCATCCAGGAGACAGATGTGCCAACCAATCCCATTCAAGGACTGCACGGCATTCACTTTAATGAAAACCTCTGCAGAAAATTTAAACCCCAGTGCTCCAAAATTCCATTGCACCAGCAGGGTGGTCTTTTGGGGTTTGGGTCCCCCTATGCAGTTGGGGTGATTTTCAAGAGGGAGCTCCATCAGGAACCCACGTTCCTGAGCCTTTCTTGGCCCCAGAGGCTCACACAGTACCAGTCACTGGCATCACCAAGGGTTACTGCCACACGTTGCAGCTCTGGCCCCCGCCTGCAGATGCGAGTGCCTTTTGGACTGTGACAAAAGTGGTTTAAAAGTAACGTCAGGAAGCATTATTTTACTGAGAGGGTGGTGGATACATGGAACAGCCTTCCAGTTGAAGTGGTAGAGGCCAAAACAGTAATTGAATTTAAGCAGGCATGGGATAGGCATAAGGCTATCCTAAACAAAAAAGTTAAATCCAGGTAAAGTATCCATGTAATTGGGCAGACTAGATGGGCTGAAAGAAAATGTCGGCAGATAAGAACCTATGTTTCTATGACACCATGGGGTCCCGAGCTATCAAACGGTAACCCCAGATTGCCGCCACTCCCCTGAAATCCCCCCCAAACAAGGACCCTTGCTCTGTATGACTGCAGTTAGTTATTTACAAGGCGCCACCAAGTTCCGTAGCTCTGTAAAATGGGAGAGACAGAATAACCAATTTACATACAAATAAACACATAGGACAGTAGGAGAGAGGACCCTGCTCAAGAACTTTACAATCTGAGAGGATCTGTTAGAGACCAGGGAGAACTGCGGTGCAGGGATGTCTGGGTGGGCTAGGATGTTAACCCAGGGGTGTGGAAATTTTTTAAAAAATCTACTTGTCCAACGGACTAAGTAGTAGTCCAATCTACTTGTCCCTCAGGACGATCAACTTGTCCTGAGAATTTCAACAAAATAGTGTTTAAATAGAGGTCTTTATTCATAACAGCCTATAGAGGCAGCGTCAGATACATGTGATGAATAAAGACCTTTATTTAATCTCTATTTTGTTGTGTGTATCTATGTGTATGTATCTATGTATATATATGTATGTATGTATGTATTAGGGATGCACCGATACCACTTTAAGACAGAGTACCGATAGTTTTTTCAAGTACT
Organism: Leptobrachium leishanense; assembly: GCA_009667805.1. Classification (NCBI taxonomy): domain Eukaryota; kingdom Metazoa; phylum Chordata; class Amphibia; order Anura; family Megophryidae; genus Leptobrachium; species Leptobrachium leishanense. Next base: position 496,595,048 of record CM019063.1, on the reverse strand, counting down.
CACCAATACTGAGTACCGATACTTTTATTTTGTCATGTGACCACTTTCCAATAAGAACAGACCTCATAAAAATGCCCCCAGCTCACATGTATATAGCCCCCCCCCGAGATATATGGATATTGCCCCAGCACATGGATATACTGCCCCAGCTCATGGATATACTGCCCCAGCTCATGGATATTGCCCCAAGCTCATGGATACTGCCCCCAGCTCATGGATATTGCCCCAAGCTCATGGATACTGCCCCCAGCGCATGGATATTTGCCCCCCAGCTCATGGTATACTGCCCCCAAGCTCTCATGGATATATGCCCCAGCTCATGGATAATGCTCCCCAGCTCAGACCCCAGACCAGACATGGGGCGGCTGTTCGAATGCTCTATCTGCATTCGGACAGCCGCCCGTGGAGCTCTCCGGCATACTTACCTTCCCGAGCGGCGCCGACAAAGTCTTCGCGCCTGCGCTCGTTGAAAGAACCCCAGCCGCGATCATGTGGGACTCCCAAGTGATCGCGGCTGGGGTCCTTCAACGTGCGGAAGTGCGGAAACTTTCCCGGCGTCGCTCAGGAAGGTAAGTATGCCGGAGAGCTCCAGGGTCGATGATGCCGATAGAGCATTCGAACAGCCGCCCAAGCCCCTCGGATACCGGCAAGCCAGCTCAATGCCAGCTTCCGGTATTGGGGGCGTCCCTGGAATTAGTCCGCAGTCCGGCGGGCTTCTAGCCCGCCGGACTGCATCTAAAAAAAAACTACTCACCCGGTGCCCGGATCTTCATGTCCCGGGCGTCGGGCGATACAATTCCCACACCCCTGTAACGGTTATCTAATGCTGTACCAAACAAAAAGAGGCTGTGTGAAATGGCCAGTGAGTCTGCTTAACCCAATATGAACCCAATATGTGCTTTTTTCTTTGTGAGGGAAGAATCCAGGAACTAGCAGAGAAAAATTTGTCACGTCGACTGAGGGAAAATATTTGACCTGGGCTCTTGTAACAACTACCAAGCTGTATTCCATAAAATCACTGGCAGGATGCAGTGGTTTCTTGGAAAACTGCTTTGCATTCATTACACAGTTAAATTGTACACATGGGTAATTAATTTTTATTGTCAGTAAACTGTATTTTACAGAAAGTGTGGCAAGTGCTAGCCAGAAAGTGCTACTGTGTTTAAAACCGTGTTTCTCAAGTGGTGGGTCGCGACCCAAACGTGGGTTGCCACCAGGGGCAGACTGGGTCACGGGGCAAGTGCCCCCAGGCCTCTCTAATGCAGCTTACCTGTGGCAGCGGGTCCTAGGCGGCGTGGCTACCTCTGAATGTTACCAGACGCCACATGGGACCCGCTGCATCAGGTAAGATACTCTGAAATGGCAAGGGGGGGATCTGTAATGGGAAGTGTGGGGTGGGACTCAATGACTGGTAGCACGCTCTGTACTCCCAACACCAGGAGCCACTGTGCACAATGCACATCTCAGTGATGCAAAGTATATTTATATAGGCCAGCCTCCCATGGAGGCATTTTTTGAATGGCTTGGACCATTGGGTGCTTTCACATTGGTCCAAGTTACAGTGGTACCTCGGTTCACGAACTTAATTAGTTCCACGACTGTAGTCGCGAACCAAATTGGTCGTGAACCGAATCACATTTTCCCATAGGGTTCAATGTAAATCAGGTTAATCCGTTCTGAACCATAGGGGGGAAAAAATTTAACAATGTAAACAAAGTACAGTATGAAGATAGTGAACACTTACCTTTCTTGGGGCGACTTCTGGCATGGAGGACGGAAAAGTGGGAGGGGAGGAGGTTAATGGTTGGAGGGAGAGTCCCCCTCCATAATGACATCAGGAAGATCTCCTTCATCGGTTTCCTCTCTCCTGTGTCTTAGATTTTTCACCAAAATTGACCCTGCAGCTGTCTAATATCACTTGTTTTTCCTACGGTGCAGAAGACTCCGGAAACGAGAGACCACGTTGTCGTTCATCATATTCAAGACTCTGTTCATCACAGTTATGTTGGGGTGGTGCTTCTCAAAGAAATCCTGGCACTCATTCCATTTCTCCATTATGGATGTTATCACATCACTGCTAACCTCCTTTTCTTCCTCTTCCTCGGTAGAATGCTCCTCAACAAGTGCCTTCTGCTGCTCACTCTAGAGTTCAGCAAGTTCTTGCGTCATCAGCTCCTCCGCATGGTCCTCAACAAGCTCCTCTATGTCTGCACCATTGACGTCCAGACCCATAGTCTTGCCCATGGACACAATCTCCTCCACTACATGTGCATCAGACTCTTCCATGTCACGATGAGTGACAGATTCTGGCCACAGTTTCCCACAGGCTGAGTTCAAGGTCCGGTACGTGACCTCTTCCCTCTTTGTCAATGAGGTTGATGCAGTGGAGGACATTGAAAGGTTTCTTCCAGAACGCTTTCAGAGTCAAAGACGTCTCTTCAGTGACATTAAAACACCTGGTGAAGAGCGCCTTTGTGTAGAGCTTCTTGAAGTTGGACATCACTTGCTGGTCCATGGGCTGCAGAAGAGGTGTCGTGTTGGGGGGGGGGATTTGACATTTATGAAGTCATACTCAGCGTCCAGATCATCCACCAAGGCCGGAGGGTGTGCCGGGGCATTGTCCATCAGAAGAAGGCACCTCTCAGGCAGTTTGTTGTCAGAAAGATATTTTTTCATGGTGGGTGCGAACAACTCGTGCAGCCATTCCATGAACAATTGTCTTGTGACCCAAGCGTTCATATTGGTCCTACACATGGCAGGCAGTCTGGCCTTGTTCACATTCTGTTCCTTGACTGCACAAGGAGTCTGTGAATGGTACACCAGTAGTGGCTTAATCTTCAGATCGGCGCTTGCTTTCGCACACAGCAAAAGGGTCAATCTGTCCTTCATGGGCTTGTGCCCTGGCAGTGCCTTTTCCTCCTGCGTGATATATGTTCTGTTCGGCAGCTTCTTCCAAAAGAGCTCGGTTTCATCGCAGTTGAAGACTTGTTAAGCGACGTATCCCTCTGCCTTCATGAATTTAGCAAAGTGTTTCTTGTAGGCTTCTGCAGCGGACTTTTCAGAACTGGAAGCCTCACCATGTCTTATCACACTGTGGATGCCACTTCTCTTGGGGAATTTTTCAAACCACCCTCTACTGGCATTAAATTCAGCACTCGAACTTGTGGAGGGGTTTTGCTGCAGCAAATCACTGTAATTTCCGGGCTTTTTCACTGATCATAGCTTCACTAACACTATCACCTGCCAGCTGTTTCTCATTCAACCACACTAACAGAAGCTTTTCCACCTCTTCTAGTACTTGTGTCCTCTGCTTTGTTAACATGGTTACTCCTTTTGCCACATAAGCTGCTTTGATGGCATCTTTATTTTTCAAAATAGTCGAGATGGTCGACTTCGCCATCTTGTACTCCGAGGCCAGATCAGTCACACGAATACCACGATCATGCTTTTCTACAATTTCCTTTTTCAATGCAATGGTTATTTTCTTTGAAACCTTCTTGTTACCATTCTTGCTCTGCACTTTGTTACCCTCTTTATTGCGCTGCGCTTTCTTTTTACCACCATTCTTGCTCTGCACATCCTTGTCACCCTCAATAACGCTCTGCACATCCTCGTCACCTTCAATAAACGCTCTGCACATCCTCGTCACCTTCGATAATGCTCTGCACATCCTCGTCACCCTCAATAACGCTCTGCACTTTTTTTTACCACCATTCTTGCTCTGCACTTCTGTCACCTTCAATAACGCTCTGCACATCATCCTTGTCACCTTCAATAACACTCTGCACATCATCCTTGTCACCTTCAATCACACTCTGCACATCATCCTTGTCACCTTCAATAACGCTCTGCACTTTGTCACCTCTCTGCGCTTTCTTTTTCCCACCACGCTTGTTCTGCACTCTCTTGGGAGCCATGCTGGATTTAAAACTTCACACCTTCAGCCCTCTGCGACTGCAATCTCGAGTACAGGAAATACGTGTAAAGTACAGGAAGCCACATGGCCACGGTCGTGTTCGTAACCCAAGGCGGAGTTTGTGAACGGAGGTAACATGTTGATGAACTTCCTGGTCGCGAATAGGGGCATTCGTGAACCGAGGTACCACTGTATTTAATTGCTCGAGTGTTTTTCTGAGGCACTGAAGAGCATAGGTTCAGGCAGACGCGCACTGCAGACTACTCAATCTCTTGGCCAGCTTGAGTTTACGGGATTAATGTAGTATTCAGCTATGCAAATTGCGTAGGCTCGGGGGAGGGCAGGCTGCTGTGAAAAAAATGATGTGCGCAGCGGCAGAGACCGACGGCGGAGGAGTAGCGGGCAGAGGAGTTTAAGTTTTTTATATTATTTGATTATTCATTCAGTAGTGATTTTTAAATTAGAGTAGCTTTGTCTACCATCACCCCAGACTTTGAGACACTTAACCCTTTCGCTGCTGAGGCTTTTCACACCTCTGTGCTGAGGTCATTTTTACCGGTTTTGCTCATCATGTTTAAACGTGTTTTGAAGGCTTATTTTAGTATATTACCCAGACATATTATATATCGTTCTTTCCGTCAGACTCAGTAGATTCATAATATGTCATTATTATATGTATACGTTATGTCATGTCTGTATATTATAACAAAAAATGCAATAAAATATGTATTTTCAATAATTTACAACGTGTAAAGTGGTTTTTTTCACATTTTAACATGCGAGCAATTGCGGTTATATTTTGTATGGGGTGCGCTTGTTAAAAAAATTAGAGATGGGGTCTCGTTACATTTTTTTTTGGGGAAAATTAAGCGATTTTTAACAAACGCACCGCATACAAAAATTGTTAGTGCAGCATCATTGTTCACATTATAATTGAAATGGGAACAATATTGCTGCATTAACAAACCAAAAAAAAGAAAAAAAATTATTTTATTTTTTAATTTTTTATTTTTTTTTTACAAAATTTTTCACAGTAGTGTTTGGTATCGTTGGAACGGCCATGCTCTGGCCGATCCAGCAATACCAAACTTGAACCCCTAGCTGCCACGGATCGGGAGATAGGGAGTTCCAATGAACTCCCTATCGCCACCGTTGGTGGCAGTTAGGGGTTAACTCTAGGACTGGTGTCATCGTGCTACGCACGATGACGCCAGTCCTCAGGGGGAGTTCCCGGAGGCTTGGCCGACATCCAAGATGTCGGCCAGCTCCGGGAAAGGATCGCGAACAGGCGCTTTTCAGCGCCGATTCGCGATCCAGCTCCCCAGGGGTTAATGCCAGGCACCATTTGGAAGGGCAGGCTGTGCCCTTCCAAATGGTGCCTGGGTTAACCCCCGCAACGCCGCCGATCGGGAGGGAGAGAGGTCCGATGACACCTAATTTCAGCGGCGGCGGTTCCGGATGCCGGGCTGACATCGAGGATGTCAGCCCGCACCGGAGGGGCCAGCGATCGGCCGGAACCCGGCCGAACGCTGACCCCAATGGGAGGACCCGCTCAGCGCGTCCTCCGCACAGCAGCGGTAATGCGGAGGACGCGCTGACCGCGTCCTCCGCATTGAAGTGGTTAAGAGCAGGAAGCATCCCCGGTTTTCCCATAAGTTTTAATTAATTTCATAGGTTTCAATTACAGTTTATTTTATTGGGTTTTTGCCTCAACAGCACTTTTCGTTTTCTGTGATTACTGCACTATCCATTTTGGAAAGAATCCCTGTTTGTTTACAAAATTGTTTAAAAAGTACATACATTGTAGAATATTGTGCACGTTTGTTTTGTGGAATAAATTAGGTTTCAGAAATTCAATTATTTTTGAGTCGTGACTTAATGACCAAGGACAACTGTGTGTCCTGAGGGTCCACAGGTTGAGAACTACTGGTCTAAAACACAGAGCTCCAGCTACAGAAGTCCCAGGTGTTCATACGGCTTAAGCACCTCAGCTGATGTGTCCAAGGTGCTGAAACATTTGGGGCACATTCAGGAGCCCAAATGCAAATGATTTTCTTTTACGATCAATGAAGTTCGTTTGCAATTTGCAAAATTCCATAAAAACACTGCTCCAGAACAAGTCCAGATCGAGCTAAATTGATGAGAAGCAGTTAATTTGTGCTAAATTCCACTGGATTTAATAATGTTGCAACACCAGTGGGCTCAGGATATCTACCTTTATTAAATCATATAAAGAAACAATAAAAAATTTGGATATACTATGTGAACATAAATGCTTGCCTTCACTGGCGTGTGCAGCCCGTAACATTAGGCTGTGCACCCATGGAACATTTATTCATTGAAAACTTAGGTTTAGAAGATTTAGAAATAACAAGCCTGTAAACAGAGATACGGCCAGCTTTAATGCTATTCATCTTGAACCAGGTAAGGGATGTCGAGGTCACCCATTTATAGACTGGACAAAAGGAAATTCGGCCTAAAGCATAGGTTAGGAAAGGTTATTTTACAGTGAGAACATGAACGCTGTGGAATGAGGTGGTTGGGGCAGAGACTGTACAGACCTTTAAACAACGACTGGATGACTTCGTGCAGACACAGAATATTAAGGGTCATAATATTTAATATGTAGGTAAAAGCTTCTTGATCCAAGGAGAATTCTGACGCCATTCTGAGGTCAAGAAGAAATTTGTTTCCAGTGTGTTGCATATTGGTGAGCGCTTCAGACTGGGGTTTTTCGCCTTCTTTTGGATCAACAGCAGTAGGTGATGTGTGAAATGCTGAACCCGATGGACGCATGTCTTTTTTCAGCCTGTGTAACTATGGGGGTTATTCAGAGAGATCCGAAATATGGCCGAAATGTAACCAGACACTGAATTTCAGCAAACAGGGACATTTAGCTATTCAGAGAACAGGCACTGTACGAATTGCCTGCATGTACAGTGCCCGTTCGAGGGCAGTGAAATCAACCATAGAGAAGCATTGCTTACTCTATTCAGAGAACACCAAACAGGAGAGAAAGGTCGGTGAAGTGCCTTGCTGTTCGGTGGTTTTATTCAACAGGTTTATTCAAGCGAATCCCACAGGCTTCAATGTTAAAAATATTCCAGTTTTAACTCAATATCTAATAAACCGTTTAATAAAATAATATACTGCAGAATATAATGATAATCTTCTATGTAAATTCCAGACATTTTCGTTTAGTAGTTTTTTTTGCAAAACAGTGTTTCAAATTTCCAACTTTCAAGCAAACTGTTTTGTTTTGGTTTATCCCCCCCCCCATTCATCTGCGTATCGGCTTTTTCCGGTGGCTTCTCTGCGCTGTAATCGGCGGCTGCTTGGATTTTCCAGCGTGTTCAGCTTGGCGGTGCGCAGGGTCAGCGTACTAGGAATCGTCGAATCGCCCCGAAGTGCAGGGAACAAAAAGTCACCGAACATGGGATGACTTTTCGGATCACTCTGAATTAGGGCTGCAACTAACGATTATTCTCATAATCGATTAGTTGGCCGATAGATAAAAAAATTAAAATAGAAAAAAAAAATACTTACAATCTAACCACAACCCCTACCCCTTTTTCATAAACAATTTGCGTTGTTTACGTAACTTTCGTATGTACATACGCAAATTGCGTATCTTGCATACTTGTCACACAAGGTATGCGAGTGTTTGATCACAGTGATGGGTTGGAGTTGCATGCGCAGCTTAAGCCCAGGTTTGCTTTCTCAAATGAACATGGCTGCATTTGGTCATAGATTATGATGTCAGCATGTAATCGGGGTTAATAAGCTAAAGTGGCCAGGGTGTGTAGCGTATCCCTTTTAAATAATTTTGTGGACAAACGGAGAGGGAGGAGGGACTAGAGGTGGAAGGGAGTGACTTTGCCCAAGTGACTTGACCTGAGTGTGAGAGGGAGTGGGTCTGGAAAAAAGACCGGATCTGAGAGTGGGAGTGAGTTTGGGGAAAGGGACCAGACCAAAGGGAGGGAATGGCAGGGAGGGTGGAGTGGTGGCACAGGACTTCAGCTTCAAGTAACGATCAAACACAGGCATACAGCTCCTTCACCCAGTGGCAGTATCCTATTGTTTGTGTTATAGTTCTGCTACTGTTGTAAACGGAATGAATAAAAACTGGTTGTGTCTGACATAACCCTAGAGTCACGTTTTCCACGTTCCAACCCTGTCCCCCTGCATTCCTTATGTCTTGGTTTCCATGTGTTTCCCTATGCTGCTTTTCCTGAGATGCAGCTCAGGGGTTAATGTGTCGGCTTGTTTCAGTTGCTCGTTGAGCTTCTGCTGGTGATATGGGCCGATTACTCCCCTATATAAAGCCATGGGCCCATATCACCATGCTCTTGCATCTGGTTCACTTCAGTTACTAGTTTTGTTCCTGAGAGCTCCCTGCTATTCTGTCTAAGTTCTAGTTCTAGTTTATGTTTAACTTTTTCCTTGGTTTCTCTATATTTCTTTAGTTAGCCTAGGTTCCAGTTCATGTCCCGTGTTTTTCATGTTATCAGTTTCAGTGTTTCTCCTTTGTCTGAGTTTCATGTTCTGATTGATTTCCTGGTATTGACCCTCTGGGCTGGCTGACGGATTTTCTCTGGTGCTGTATCCCCGCTTTGACTTAAGGTAAACGTTTTGGTTTTGACTCCTGGCTTATTCACGGATGACTCTATTGAAGTCCTTCCCTGCAGGTTGTGGAGTATATACTCCTTCAGGTATTCTGTGTACACCCTGGGACTCTATACGGCTACTAGGTAACCTTTTTCTATTCGATCAGTCCTTAGAGTGGCCGAATCTGCACTATCAGTATAGGGCTCCTTCGGTATAGCCGTGTAGAGGTCCCCAGTGTCTCCTGTGGTTAAATTCACGTATCCAAGGTAATTGTGTCCTGCATCTCTGCTTATAGGGGCTTTTCCTGTACTTGGGCCTTATTCGGCACATGCCGGGTACTGCCATTGTAGCCGAATGTGACACCTAGAACTAAATCGTACCTAGTAAAGCAGCAGCGCGTCTTCTCAAATCAGCTCCGAAGCTGAGGTTATTTACGTTTAACTCAGTCTGACTCTAAACTATGTGCTGTAAACAGGACGATTAATCAACACCGATTAAAATAGTTGTCAACTATTTCCATTATCGATTAGTTGTTTCTCCTTCCCTGCGATATCCCTTCAGGAGGTGGCAATCTCATTGGACTTAAAGGAGGAGAGGTCGCTGATTGTCCATACCTCACTCATTGAATGTTGCATGTCCATCGTCCTTGGATTGTAAGTGCACAGCACAGTATCTCAGGCTTAGCACTTGCCTAAAGTGTTGTAATTGGCATTTGGTTTTTCCACGGGCAGGACCTTCTATTCTTTATGTACCCTTATGGCTCTTGTTTGTATTTTCCAATTATAGAACACTGCATTACATATTCTGTACTTGTGTATGGGCAATAAGAATAATAACTCCATGGATGTTATAAGTTGATTACGACGGTTTCAATTTGTATACAGGGGTCATGTGCTGCAGGAACGCATGAGAACACAGTTCCCTCACTATTTTAGCAGGAGGAACTTGGTTCCCTTTTGGCCGATACACGGAGAAGCTGCAATACCTTTCTATATATGCACATTTTTATAAACCTATCCATATTTAAGGGTTTTTCCTGGATTTAAGTACATTGGGAAGGCATGGGAATGACAATTTCTCTGTTTGCCAGAGGAATGGCATTCTCATGCATAAAGAAGCGGCGCAGCTGCTCCCAGTAATATTTCAGACCAGAATGTACAGATATCTTTGCAAGTTCCCACACTTATTATTATTTTTTTTAGGACTTGACCCCTATTTGTATAGGAATGTATATTTTATGATAAAAGGTAGCTTGCATATGTACTAGTACCTCTCAAAAGTTTTTAGGTGCTTAAAATTACTGACAAAAATGGTTTAAAATTGATGAGCACTTTAACTATTTCTGGGAAAACATACAATGTTCTGTGTTTTTGAACAAATAAAAACATATATATCCTGCTTTCCTTAAATGACACACTTCAATTAAGTGAAAATAACTCTTAAGTATGGAGTATTTGGGGAACGGCGATCAAAACATGAGCTCATTCCAAATTGGTTTCCAAAAACATTATATGAGATCAACTACTTCCTTTTAGAATAATTTTAATCAGAGCAAAAATGATTAAATTATGATTACAGATGAAATGCTTATAGATACAAAGAAAAAAAACAGGAGAATTTCAGTAGAAAATAATCGTTTTATTATATACCCTTTTTAACAATGTACCATGGGAGAAATAATAGGAAATAAAAACACAAAAGAATAAGATGAAAATATATTTTAAGTATATAAGCAGAAATACATTTTAAACCGGATTTTAAACATAATAGAAAAGTGAGTAATATACAATCTGAACAGTTCTTTCAGATTTTTCTTCCTTCAAATTATACTTTTAAAAGGTTTCCTGTGGTTTAGCAAAAAACAAAAAAAATCATCTATTTCAAAATCACCAGCATTTTAATGATTAGCCCATGCTATCCTCCTTTACTCTCTAGCACTTCCCCCTTAGGTCTCCTGATTCTCCTTATTAACCCCTTCACAACTGGTGGACGTCAGTCAGGCACGGGTTAACGATGGCGAGGCATACAAGTACTCCTAGCTGCTAGGGGCCTCTAATTTGGCCCGCCCACGCAACCAACGTGTGGCACACGTCATTAGCTGCAGGGGGACAGCCTGAGTTCATACAGGATACCCCGATCTACTGTATTGGGATTTCCCTGCCCGGCTAGGGGTAGGTCCCTTTATGATGTCATTGTGGACATAAGCAATGATGTCAGTGGGTGGGGGGAGGTCCCAAGGTGTGGTCTGACTTTCAGGAGGTCAGACCACCACAGCATTCCGAGACCTGCAGATGTCTCCCAAGGCTGCAGGGATACCATAATGTGTATGGGACGCCCCACACATGGCTTTCGTAGCCAAGGGGTTAATCATTTTTATTGGTTTAAAATAGGGATGCAACAATACCATTTTTTTTTTAAGACTGAGCACAGAAATTTTTATGTAATGTCATGTGACCGCTTTCCAATAAATAATTTAGGATTTTGCTGAAAGTCTCTGCAATTTATGTAAATATTGAACTGTATGGCCAGACACCCCATTTACCCACTGTACAGGCCTGCACACACACCTCAATACATACCCACACTAGACCTCTGACAATATACATCTCCAGAACAAAGAGTGATAGACACAGTCAAGTATCAAAAAAAACAACAGACTGGACGTTTCAGCTCTCACCGGAGCCATTATTAAGGCTGTATATACACATCCCAGACCCCAGGGCGGCTGGCAGAATGCACCCACAGCATTCTTCAAGGCCCCTCCGGCTGGCCACCTTCCAGCGAGGGAACGCCAGCTTGTGAAGGTTTAAAACACGGCTCTGCTGGTGCCGCACACCAGTAAGATCTCACAAACTCAGCAAGATCTGGAGAGAGCACGGAAAAAGGTCCTGGCGAGAGCGCGGACAGACGCCCCTGCCCCTCGGATGCCAGTAAGCCAGCTCAATGCTGGCTTCCGGTATCGGGGGAGGTATAGGGGGCATCTGCAAAGAGTACAAAGTACTAGTGCAGAACCCGGTATAGGCACCGATACTAGTATCGGTATGTCCCTAGAGAAAAAAATTAACAGCCCTCTGAATAGGTGCAATACCCAAAAAGAAGAAAAAATAGCTGCCCCAATTGATAGATATCGTATTTTTTATAGTAATTCCCCCTAAGGTTAGCGTCAGACGAACGCAGTCATCACGTCCGTGTCGCCGCACAGTTTAACGTCCGTCGTAGCATTGATTTGTGATCAATAGAGACCAACACACGAAGTACGTGCGCACGCACCACGCAGGTGGCAACGGATGCCATTTAGGCCTTGAGGCAAAAGCGCTACGATGGACGCCCAGAGTGCGCCTCGTTGCGGCCTGTGTGCGTGATGACGTGACGTCAGACGCAGCGGATTTGCGACGTCCATCACGTTGACGCTGAGTTTTTTGGTCTGGTCTGCTCTGGTGGTGGTGGTGGTGGTGGTGACGGGGGGAGGGGGGGTGCAAAAATCAGAATTCCTAGTTACCGACTAGGGATTTTGATTTCTGCACTCCCTCACTCGTGGAGCAGTGCAGTCTGGGCTGCAATCGCACGCACACAGATTGCATTTGCACGGAGTTCAGCTGCTCGGACTGAGTCCAGCACACGGTGCACTCTGATGACGTATCAGAGTGCCTGTAGGCGCTGGACTCACTGTCAGGAGGCCAGCGTGAGAGGAGACAGCCAGGGTTCCCTCCCATCCAGACCATCAGACCAGGGCCTCTCCCACCCAGGCTAACAAGATCAGGGCCCCTCCGACAGGCTCCTCCCACCCAGGTCTTCAGATCAGGGTCCCTTACACCCAGGCCATCAGGTCGTTGACCCTCACACCCAGGCCATCAGATCATGGTCCCACCCCCTCCCACCCTGGCCATCAGATCAATGAACCTCCCAGCCAGGCCCTCAGATCAGGGACCTGACCTAGACCACCAGGGAGATAACCATGTGCCCCCCCCATCTCTGCCCTGTGAACAAAGGACCACCAGCACCAATGATTTGGCCCCCTCCTTGCACAGACGGTAAGCAGGAGAGGGGGCAATAATGCATTATAAAGTGTATGGCATATATAATGTTAAAATTACTTTGATTTCAGAATGTTTGCAATGTAATATATTTAATATGAAGATAATAATTAAATCATTTACTAATTTATAAATTCATATAGATTTTGAAATGTGTGTGTTTAGGTGTACAGGGCTGTGTGTGTGTGTGTGTGTTTAGGTGTACAGGGCTGTGTGTGTGTTTAGGTGTAAAGGGGTGTGTGTGTGTTTAGGTGTAAAGGGGTGTGTGTAGGTGTACAGGGGTGTGTGTGTGTCTGTAGTTGTACAGGGGTGTGTGTGTGTCTGTAGGTGTACAGGGGTGTGTGTGTGTGTGTGTGTGTGTGTTTAGGTGTAAAGGGGTGTGTGTGTGTGTGTTTAGGTGTAAAGGGGTGTGTGTGTGTGTGTTTAGGTGTAAAGGGGTGTGTGTGTGTGTGTTTAGGTGTAAAGGGGTGTGTGTGTGTGTGTTTAGGTGTAAAGGGGTGTGTGTGTGTGTGTTTAGGTGTAAAGGGGTGTGTGTGTAGGTGTACAGGGGTGTGTGTGCGTGTGTATGGGGTGGTTAGGTGTATATAATATACATATATATATATATTGTGGGCGCACATTTTGGTATGTAATGGGGTGTGTGGGCAAACATTATTATAATTATTCTTTTTTTATAAAGCGCCAGCATATTACGCAGCGCTGTACAATAGGCACAGTATAGACAGGGTTACAATACATTGAACAGCATTTGACAAACAGTACAGGAGGAGATGAGGCCCTATTCCCGTAGGAACTCACAATCTAGGAGGGTTGGAAACAGGAGGAGAGGACTGCAAGGTGAGTGATTGATGGTTGCGTCAGTGATTTGGGTGGTAGGCTTCCCTAAATAGGAACGTTTTAAGGGAGCATTTGAAGGAAGAGTAGTTAGGGGAAAGTCTGACCATACGAGGGAGAGCGTTCCAGAGAGTGGGGGCTGCGCGTGAGAAGTCCTGCAGTCTATCATGGGAAGAGGTGATGCGGGGAGAAGCTAGGCGCAGGTCACTGTTTGACCTTAGGGAGCAGGCTGGGGTGTATTTGGTAATTAGTGAGGACAGGTAGTGGGGAGCTGAGTTAGTGAGGGTTTTGTAGGCAAGGATAAGGATTTTGAACTTAATTCTGCAGTGGATGGGGAGTCCGTGAAGGGACTCGCAGAGGGGAGCGGCAGAGACAGAGCGGCGGGTGAGGTGAATTAGCCTGGCGGAAGCGTTCAGGATGGATTGTAGGGGGGAGAGGCAGGAGAGGGGGAGGCCAGATAAGAGATTATTTCAATAGTCAAGTCGGGAGATTACCAGGGCGTGTATGAGTTGTTTTGTGGTGACAGCGGTAAGAAATGGCCGAATTCTGGAAATATTACGCAGTTGGTATCGGCAGGAGGAGGAAAGAGACTTGATGTGGGGGATGAAGGAAAGAGCAGAGTCAAGTTTAACTCCAAGACAGCGAACCTGGTTTGATGGGGAGATAGTGATACCCTCCACGGTGATAGAGAAGTCAGGAGGTGGGGAGGCATTAGAGGGAGGAATAAGTAGGAGCTCAGTCTTCGACATGTTGATCTTTAGGTGGTGGGAGGCCATCCAGGAGGAGATGCCAGATAAACAGTCGCTGACTTTGGAAAGGACAGGAGGAGAGAGATCTGGGGTAGAGAGGTAGATCTGAGTGTCATCAGCGTAGAGGTGGTAATTAAAGCCAAATCGGTTAATGATTTTGCCCAGGGAGGAGGTGTACATGGAAAAGAGCAGAGGACCAAGGACAGAGCCTTGAGGTACACCAACAGATAGAGGCAATGAAGAGGAGGAGTTACCAGCAAAAGGACACAGAGAAGGACCTGTTGGATAAATAGGAGTCAACCCAAGCGAGTGCAGTGTCACAGAGACCAAGAGAGTTGAGGGTCTGTAGAAGGAGGGGGTGGTCAACAGTGTCAAAAGCAGCCGATAGTGGCCGTGTTTTTTTTAGCAGTTAGGAGGTCGTTGGTGACTTTGGTGAGGGCAGTTGAGTGTAGGGGACGGAAGCCAGATTGTAAGGGGTCAAGTAAGTAATTGGAGGACAGGAAGAGGGAGAGAGGCGGTTGAAGACTAGTTTTTCTAAGAGCTTAGATGTGAAGGGAAGCAGGGATACAGGACCGTAGTTGGATGGAGAATTGGGATCGAGGGATGGTTTCTTTAGTAAAAGGGGTAACTAGCGCGTGTTTGAAGGCGGAAGGGAAGGAGCCGGTGGAGAGAGATAGGTTGAAGATGTGTGTGAGAGCAGGGGTGAGGGAGGAGGAGAGGGGAGGAATTAGATGTGAGGGAACGGGGTCGAGCAGGCACGTGGTGAGATGTGAGGAGGACAATAAGAAATGGACTTCCTCATCAGTGGCTGGGAGGAAGCGGTAGAGGGTGGCAGAGGGGGCTTCTGGGAGTGGAGGTGGCAGATAGCTATCTTGTGTTGGGATGTTGCTTCTGATAGAGTTTTATTGAGGACGAAATCTGCCAGGTCTTGAGCGCTGAAGGCAGATGAGGGGGGGAGGTGCGGGCGGGTAGAGGAGGGTGTTGAAGGTGGACCAGAGCCGTTTAGGGTTGGAGGACAGCGTAGATATAAGAGATGAGAAGGAGGATTGTTTGGCCAAGTAAAGGGCAGAGGTGTATGACCGGAGAATAAACTTGAAGTGAACAAAATCAGCTTCAGAGCGGGATTTCCTCCAGGCACGCTCTGCAGTGCGGGAGCATCTTTGCAGGTAGCAAGTCTGGAGGGTGTGCCACGGCTGAAGCTGGCGGCGTGGGGCCTTACAGAGTCGAAGAGGAGCAAGCGTGTCTAGGGCAGAGATAAGTGTGGTGTTGTAGTGATTAGTGGCAGCATCAGGGCAGGTGAAGGATGAGGTGTGAGGGAGGTGTTGAAGTATATAAGCCCACCATTGTGACATGTTAAAAGAACTAAACTGGCCGTCGCTGGAATCTAGACGCACCCTTCACCTTTCCAACCTGGTGTTTAAGAGCTTTTCTGGGAAGCTACCACCCTACCTGAAAAGACTGCTTCCCTCAGCAGTTCCCATATCCTATAACCTCCGATCCAGGACCAGCACCTTACTTGCAATACCACAAAACAAAAAGCAAGTGGCTCGATCCTCATTTTCCTACAGAACACCGCAATTATGGAATAACCTTCCAGACGCCATCAAATCTTCCCCCAGTCTAAAGTCCCTTAAGAGCTCCTTATTAACATACCTCAATACAGAATGCACCTGTAAACATGTAACATAGTGTCTATTTCCTACATATTTATTTTCTGTTAATCTGTATATTTGTTTTGTGTTAATTTCTTGCATTTTACTACTTTTGTATTTCTGTAACAACTCAATGTTCTTGAACCCAGGACATACTTGAAAACGAGAGAAATCTCAATGTATCCTTCCTGGTAAAATCTTTTATAAATAAATAAATATATACAAGTATATAATAGGTGTGTGGGCACACATATAGGTGTGTAGGCACCCATATACGCATTTATAAATATTTGTGTGTTTGCATCTCTGTATAGTGATACACAAAAGTGGGCTGCTCACTTTAAAATACCCCGGCCTATTTTTCTTCCCAGTCCGGTCCTGGCCAGAGGACAGAGTGAAGTGCCTGACAGCAGGCACATCATGTGCAGACGCTGGCTGCATGAAGTCACACAGAGAGACTCTGCACAGGTCCTGTGGACCCCACTCCTGTCAGTCATCCCTGGAGGAACATTAGTGTCGACAGAACCTTCTCTACGCATCTACAGACGTGCCCCCCCCCCCAAGCTAGCTGCAGAGAACAGAAAAGGTATATATGTCATGTAAAATTTTAGGATTTATGTAATTATTTATATATTCATTCTAAACTGTGACTGGGATTATTTCCCTAATTTTTTCATGGTAAAAAAAATAAAAAAAATTATAGGGTCTATTCACAAAGCACCTTAATTTCAGTGCTTTGATTTTTGCCCGACTTTGGCGATTCCACTTCTATTCTTCTAATAGGTGTTAAAAATAATAAAATTGTATTAAGTAAACAAAAGGTCCTATAAAAATGGATCAATTAGAGAATTAAAAAAAAAGCCATTTAGAACATCTTTTTGTATTTATATGATGAAAGTTTTGTTTCCCCATTTTTTAAAAAGGGTTTTTGCTAAAAAATGAAAAGCATAAATGGTCTTTACATTTTTATTGAAAACAGATTACATTTAATCCTATGGGGGAAAAAAAATTACATATATATATATATATATATATTACGGGTAAAGCCCAAAGTGCGGTCAATCCTAGGATTACCCGGTTAATCCAGACATTTCCCAAAACCGCTGGGTAAAGCTGCAAAAAAAAGTGAAAATTCCGGACTTTACCCAGGTGATTTTAGGAGTAACCAACTGCCCTTGGGTAACAGTCTGGAAGAGCTGAAAAATGCGCACTTTACCCGGATAATGTGCAAATCTGAAGCTTCACCCGGGTAATCTGAGGACTATCCGCAGCTTCACCTGGGTAATCTGCAGAGCATCCAACTTCGCTGGGGTAAAAGTGAATTTTGCTATTATCTATGGATATTATCAACGAAAATGGCAAAAGACAAACATTAAAATGTATTGCGGATATAATGAATATACAGAGTAACAGGATAGGTTTCTTATATGAATGTTAAAGAGTTACATGATCTTTATTATGTGTCATATGTTATATATCATTTATAAAAAATAATAACCATCAGCTTACTCTTTATATAATATCATTATCTCCGTAAATAGATTTTTCCTCAGAATTCAGTCACCTGTAACCTGCTGAAAACCTAAGAAAAGCCGAGCACCCAGAGGTGTTTGGATATTTTTCAGATTACCCGGATAATGTGCGATGTTTCGTTGCACATCACACTTTATCCAGCAACACTAGGGTAATGTGCAAATCACCCGGTTAAAACAGAGCAGAAAACCGGAGTACCCAGAGGCCTCCGGATACTTTGCAGATTACCCGGGTAAAGTCCGAAATTTCATTTCACTTCGGACTTTTGCCAATGACGCCTGGGTAATGTCAGGATTACCCAGGTAATCCTAGGATTAACCGCACTCCTGGCTTTACCCGTAACATATATAGATCATACATACATGACCGTATGTATTTTTTTTCAGGTGGTGGGGATAGTTTAAATCTTGGGTGAGTTCCCTCACTTTTTTTCCCAGGACTTGACCCCTGGTTATGCACGCACGCAGAGCGCTCTCAGACTGCGTTCATCTGAAATTAGCCTTAAGGCTGTGGTCAGACGAGCACGCTGACTGCACATGTATTAACACGCCTCCCGACATCCATAGCAGCGTACACACACACACACCTCTCGCTCACTCTGTAAAAATACGGGGTTTTTTTGGATTCATTTCAGTTTTCCACATAACTATCAATGTAAATTGTAGAAAAATGGACTTGAGGGGTTTTATTCTTTGTAAGATATTTGAATTTTTGCATGATCCCATTGGAGATACCATCTTGAAATTTGGACTTAAAGCATCCAAAAACTCAAAATCTATTTTCTTTTTTCAAAGTTTGTGAATTTTTACAATTGTGTCATGTTTTATATCAAATGAAAGTCCTATTCATGAGTTTTACAAAAGACACAGGTCTCATGTCTGTAGCTAGCATAGGCAGCTCGTACATGGCGTTTGCATATATGGTGGCTAGTGAATTTTGGAGTTTAGGAAATTGAAAGTTGTATATCTCAAAACCAGAGGTTTAAAAATAAAATATTTTTGTCCATCTCATAGCAGGGTAGAAATGTACCAAAACTAAACCAAATCCGGTTCCAAAATAAAGTTTTCATTGGTTGATTTGACACAGAATGACCCAAAGCTTTATTACAACTTATAGTTTAGTTTTTCCATCACTAAAAAAAAAAAAAAAAAAAAAAAAATCAGCATGTACATGAATTCAGTTTGTTGGTATTTTTTAGTTACTGAGCGCAAAGAGAAGAAATACACCAGGAGAAAAGACGATATAAACCTATATGCGTTATATGTGATGTGCAAATGGCTTCTGCAATAATAAACCTGATTGGTCATTTGCATATCTTACCCAGAGTTCCGTGCTGCATAGGGGGAATGTAGCACAGGAGCTCTGTGATGCAATTCTTTGAATTGCTGTGATGTGCAAATGGCTTCTGCAATAATAAACCTTATTGGTTATTGCGTGGCGGCTTTTTATCAAATTTCTTGCCCTCCACCACAATCCCAAGAAGTACTCATTATATTCATGCAAACATAGTAGTAGGTACACTATGTGGATACTCTACGGGCCCTATTACATTCTTCGTGCAAGTGGTTTTGCGTGCGCAAATGCGCAAGGGGAAAAACCATTTGCGCGCAACGTCGTATTCCTATCTATGCGCAACGAACCCGCTTTAACGTCTACCGCGGGTGAACCTGCGCGAACGAAAATTTGTGCGCGCATCCTATACTTAACATTGTCAGCACAAATGCGTTCGTGCGCTGGTACGCGGATGGTATTACAATCTGCGTGCAACGAAGGTTTGGGCAAATTTTCGTAACGTCTTTGAAAAGCAGGTGGTAACTGTAAATTTGATCGTCCAGCACAAAATAAAAAATACAGCACAGTTACACATTCTACACATACCCAAACAATAAAATTAATAAATTGCTTTAATTTTTTTTCCTGCAGCATATATACTCAGATCGACTTTGACAGGCGCAACAACTTAACGTTAGAAAATGGTGGTTCTTAATTCTGATTGGCTGAATCCCGTGAAAAAAACAGTCCGAACACAGGTTTATGCGCGCAACGTACTTTGAGCAGTTTTGTGCATCGTTTTTACGCACGAAAATTTTTGACGGACGAGAAATGCGCTCGGATCGAAATACCACGTAAATTTTCACGCGAAAAAAAAATGCGCTGCGCGAGTGCAGTTGAGCAGAGAATGTAAGGCTAGGGTCAGACGAATGCAGTGTGAACGCACGTGCAGCCGCACTTTATTTACGGCCGTAGTAGCAGCAAATGACGGGCAATAAACGAAGTACAGCCGCACGAAAGTGCGGCCACGCAACGCAAGCAGCAAAGAAACGCATTTTTTTGAGAACGTCAAACCGCTAGTACGGACGTACAGAGTGCGCTGCGTCCGCTAGCGGCGTGTGTGCGTGATTAGGAGACGTCAGACGCTGCTAATGTCCGGCCAACATAACGTCCAGACGCAAAAAGTGTTATATTGACGATCCGTACAAAATCACGGACGAAAATGCGCATCGTATGACCGCTATCGCGTATTCCGTGAAAAAATACGTCCAATCGTTCGAACGCACTTTTTCACGGACGACGCAAAAAATGCGTTCGTCTGACCCTAGCCTAATATAGCCCTACAAGGGGTCCTTATTCATAGCTGCATTTAGCAATCTGTGAATGTATGTGGTTACCAAAAGTGAAAGAATTACAAGAAACGGCCTTGAACAGAACTGAAATATCAGTTTACCATTATTATAGCAGCACAATCCTAAAGCTAACAAATATATAAAGGTTTTAGTGCTTTCAGCATGGGGATTATCCATATTCTTTCAAAGGTTTTCTTTTTCAGCGCTGCATTTTGTCCCTCGGATAATCCTTTACACGTCTCTCCTCTGCGATCATCGGCTGCTTTGTGTGATAATGCCTCAAAAAAAATAAATAAAAAAAAAAAAATAATAATAATTGGGTTTTAGAGGTAGACATTCTTACCGATCAATGTGTTCCAGAGATGGAGAAATAAAAAGAGTATTTCACTGTAATGATGCATCCAGACTTCCCAAGTCAGGTGGTTACTTGTAGTTAATGATCTGTGACATGCCACACAAGTAGTCCTAAAAAGACGTATTATCCGCTGCATGTGCAACAATATTTGCTTTATGGATGGTTAAATGAATGAAGACATTCAACGTAACTGTAAAAAAGTAAGAAATCAAAAGAAAACTTACGAGTAACGTGTTTTCACCGAGTAAAAAAAGGCTGTGAACATTTTCCATTAATACTTAACCTTTTGCTGGAGTCGAGCGACCACATGGTAATGGGTATATCCAGGAAGCTCCAAAGTTACCCATAGTTAATTTTTTATCACTGCAATAAACAGAATGTTTCATACTCTTAAGTATATACTACAGCCAGCCTGTGAAGGATTAACTGTCAAAATTGGATGTTGTGCGCATGAGAATCAGTCTTTTTCGCTTTTTTTTTTCCCCCTCCCCAAAAATAGCATTTTTTTGATCGAGCGTACCATTTATTTATTTTTAAGCCATGTGTTAATGGCCAAATAGAAATAAAGAAAAGAAAAAGATACGGGTGGCTTTAGTGCAACCAGAGCCTAATTTAATCTTCCGAAATGCTAAAAACGCTGACTCGTCCAATAACGCGGGATTGTCAATTAAGCCGTGATCCGCCATATCTCGCACAGACGTCAGACCATCCAGACATTCACACGTTTTCTGTTTAGAATTTTCTTGCATTTACCAGACTCAACTTTTGTCCACCATATGTCCACTGTATATTAACTATTCCCTCGGGGGCAATTAGGACTTTCCATTTGTTGCAAGAAGACCTGAATATGAAAGACACGGCCAGAAACAACATTTTCTGCCTAAACCAAAAACAGAAGCACATTCAGGTGGAAAAAAAAAAAAAAAGCCCCACAGTTTATGCAGCATCTTTTATTAGACATATGTCCACATTGCTAATAAACCAAAAGCTGCATTTGTAGCCTTCTCCAGAATATTTGCTTAGTGGAATGTGTTTCTCCCCTATTGTTCTCTTAGAGACTTTGCGGTTTTATCGAATGAACGTTTTACTGGTTAGGAGAGCGATTTTGTTCCATGCGTACCCCCTGAAATTGGGTATAGATCAACATTTTCTATTGTGTTTATATTCTATAAAAAATAAGCACGCGTGATATAGGATGGTCAAATATTAACAAGATAAAAATTGTAATAAAAGGCGAAACCTGGAATTTTTTTTTAAAATTTTTTTACAGAGCTTTTTTATCATTTGTTAACGTGTGTACTCATTGAAATCTGTACTTATAAAACAAATCATTTTCCATAAACTGTAAATTTTCTGAATAACAAAAAAAACACCAAAAGTACTTTAGCATCCTAGTCTGTGAAACACTACTACACCATCACACCATCACACCATCACACTACACTATCCCCATCACACTACACTACACTAACCCCATCACACTACACTACACTAACCCCATCACACTACACTACCCCCATCACACTACACTAACCCCATCACACTACACTAACCCCATCACACTACACTAACCCCATCACACTACACTAACCCCATCACACTACACTAACCCCATCACACTACACTAACCCCATCACACTACACTAACCCCATCACACTACACTAACCCCATCACAATCACACTACACTATCACACTACACTACACTAACACCATCACACTACACTACACTACACTAACACCATCACACTACACTACACTACACTAACACCATCACACTACACTACACTAACACCATCACACTACACTACACTAACACCATCACACTACACTACACTAACACCATCACACTACACTACACTAACACCATCACACTACACTACACTAACACCATCACACTACACTACACTAACACCATCACACTACACTACACTAACCCATCGAATTACCAAACCAAACCCAACCGAAAACAGACATGGAGCTAATCCATACAGAAACCTGTAACACATACAAATAACACATTAGTACATCCATTCATTGACCTGGATCACATTAAGTTGTGACCGAGTGGTCATAAGTCGTTTGGGCAGAAGTCGAACACACGCAGTTTTTACATACACGTGCTATAATGGTCCACATCGATTAGCACGTGGGGACTTTTAAATATGCCGCCTTTCCTTCCTTTAGTATACCATCTACATCAGAAGTGCTCAACCATGGCTCTCCAGAGGTTTTGGAACTTCATTTACCATGATGCTCCTCCACTCATTAGGTCAATAGTGCCTTGGAGGAGAAATGTAGTTCCAAGACATCTGGAAGGGTCAAGGCTGCGCATCCCCAGCCTACAGCATCCCTACACTTGGATTTCATGTTGCTTGTTGGTACTTTGACATTTTAACACACTGTGCTGTAGGTCAGACTTTATTATTATTATGAACAATATGGACGGACACACGGACAGACATTGTAACTCTCACAGGTTGGGTCACACCCAATGAGTAGCTGTACATTGAATGGATTTGTAATATGTTAAACATTTATAATTAGATAATGATTTTTCAGGTGGATGTGACCATCTTTGCAAGTCTGAAAAACCTACGATATCCAATCAAAGTTAAACTGACTGTGCAAAACCTCTCCAGCAAGTGTCCTTGGGTAAAACACCTAACGGTACATACTCGCCACCCAGGACATACTTGAAAACGAGAGAAATCTCAATGTATCCTTCCTGGTAAAATCCTTTCTCAAACAACAAAACACTATAATACATCGGCTGTCACCAGTATAGTCAACTCCCATGATGAGGAAATTCATAAAGCATCAAAAATGGGGAAACCTGAGAGAATGAAGGTGCCAAAGGTCCCATTTTTATTGCAAATTTAAAATAGATCTATATATCTGACAACTCCCATTTGGTATGCACCCCTCCCTGTTTACAGGTGCTCCACCATGGCAGCCTATAAAGGCCTCGAGCTGCCGGGGAGCTCCAGGGTGAGTTGTTCCTGTAAGTGCAGACTCGGTCAAGTTATATAGGACCTGTCAAAGACGGGGTACATTGGCAACTGTGACAGGCTTACGCAAATTATGATCATAACTTTGTGAACTGAATCCCCATCATTTTACCTCAGTCAGGTTTTTTTGAACATTTTTAAAACGTTTTTTTTTTTGTCATAGAAAATGATGGAAGAAGGTGGTCAATAATATGCAGTGCTCTTTCTTGGGGTTTTGTATTTGATGTCTTAGATGCACCCGCTTAGATTCGAATGCAACCTTTTGCTGTTTTGTATTTTTATTTTTTTGTAATTTACACATATTATATAGGGTCTCTTAACACATGGATTGGGGGGGGGGGGGGATATAAAAAATGCAGATATACCTTCCATGCCAAGAGTGGAGAAGAAAAAAAAAAAAAACATACTCCATATTTGCCCTTCAAAAGAAAAAAAAAAAAAAAAGAAATCACCATAATAATTGCTTTAATTGGATTTATTAAGAGGAAAAATAATGAAAATGAATATTTTAGACTTCTCTCAAAAGACGAAATAAAATTAAAAATTTTAATTTTAATAACACATTCTCAGCAAATGCATAGCATATTACATAACATTCTAATTTTAAGAAATTGAATATATTCAAATTTTTAGGTTCGATGATAAAAAAAAGTGTTGTAACAGTCATAGATCATGTCTGAAAGCAAAAAGCACATTAAGACATAACCTTTAAACTCTACTGGGCAACAGCCCATCACCCTTTATGAAGAGATAGCCATGCTGGAACAATTAATCACGGCTAAAGTGTACATACAGTCAACATGCTTAATTATGGTTGGTGCACTCTCCTCCTCACCCCTATCTGTCAAGAAGACGGTTTAAAAATCTGAGTTATTAGTCCCTATTAGGGAACAGATCTGGTTAATATCTGGAAAATGAAATCATTCAACCATCCATGGTGGCTGGTGCCTGATAATTCCGACCATCACTAGAGGCTGGAGATAACCAGTGCCCCGAGACTACGAAAGGGACTATAAATCAAGAGGAGTGCAGCCCCTATACATCCTAGGTTAATATCTGTTTATAATATCTCTATGGAGAATGCAGGCCTGACACTTAAGGAGTCACCTTAGAGAGTGAACAGGCAGAGCAGACAGGCTTACTTAAGAACGCAAAAAGATTAAGCAATGGAGGTCTTTCAAAAACACATGATGTGTTAAAAGCTGTTCCCAGGAACGTTCGGGGTATGATTCATTCAAAATTCATAGTTTCTTAAAGGGACACTTAAAGCAAAAAAAAAAACAGACGAACCGGAGGGGTTAAATGTTAATCCCTCTTGACCCCAAAGCCGGTGCAGAGCTGATCGAAACCCCGGAAGGCTGTCCTGGCGTCAGCCGATTGGCAGACTTCCAAGTGGAGACCCAAATTAACTTGGTCATTGTGGACAGAGCGTCCATGGAAAAGGAGGTGATCTGGACTACGATGGACTCCTCTGTAATGATGTCCCTAGATGAAAATGTGGCCTGATTATTATACAGTGTATTTATTACACTATACTAACTGCAATATCAAGCCAGAAGACATTATATCCAAGTCTTGACACCCCAAGTTTTTTGCCAAGGCTCCACTCCTAGGAAAATCAGAAAGACAGAACAGGGGAATATGCCGAAAAGTGAAATAGAAATGCAAAAGAAAGAAAAAAAAGAGGCCTGAAGAAAGCAATCATGGGGGACGACGGGGACCAAGGTATTAATACTCAACAGGAACCCCTAACAGGGCGTTGGGGCTGCCGGCCTAGGCCTTAGGCTAGGGTCAGACGAACGCATTTTTCACGTTGTCCGTGAAAAAGTGCGGTCGAACGAACGTACGTATTTTTTCCCGGAATACGCGATAGCGGTCATACGATGCGCCTTTTCGTCCGTGATTTTGTACGGATCATCAATAAAACACTTTTTGCGTCTGGACGTTATGTTGGCCGGACATTAGCAGCGTCTGACGTCTCCTAATCACACACACAGGCCGCTATGCGGCCGCAGCGCACTCTGTACGTCAGTAGTAGCGGTTTGAAGTTCTCGAAAAAATGCGTTCGTTGGCCACTTGCGTTGCGCGGACGAACTTTCGTGCGGCCGTTCGTCGTATGTTCCCCGGCATTGGACGTCATTTGCTGCTAGTACGGCTGTGATTTCGTGCGGCTAAACGCACGTTAAAACTGCGCTAGTCTGACCCTAGCCTAAGGGCCCATTCAGGCTATCCAAGGGGACCAGCTCTTTAATCTTTTTATTGTTTTTTAAAAAAGGAACTTTTTTTATTAATTAAACACACAGGGTTATTCAGAGAAAGGTGAAACTCTGGAGAACATTTGGAGAAGCAAAAATTCTAGGTCAAAATAGCGGATTTGGAAAGTGAGATAAATGGGAGAATTTTGACCTAGTATTTCAACTTCTCCAAAAGTTTTCCTGGTTGTCACCTTTCTCTGAATAGACCTGACATTTAAAAAAAAAATTTAATCCGTTTAAACGACAATTAGGAGTGTTCCATTTATTTCCTGCAGTTCATCGGTATGCGGCGGTCTTCGGCGACTCCAGTGACCCTGAGGTGAATAGTGAATTCAAAGGGTCAGCGAAATTGTATTCCAGAAGCGCTCTTTAGCAGAAAGCACTGGAATTTTGGTGGTTTGCGAATAACACCTAAAACAGTGTTATTCAAAGAGAATCGAAAAGTCACCGCACGTTCGGTGACTTTCCTGCTCTTCAATTCGGTGCGATTTGGCAATCCCATTTCGGTGACCCTGAGGTGTATACAGCAAGCACCACAGGCCCGTCATAGTGTAGGGAAAAGCCGCCGAAAACCTGCCGAACACTCACTGCAAAACCCGGCGAACGCACACTGAAACCCGCAAAAACATCTGGATTAGCCCCGCTGAACACGCCGGAGAAATCCGAGCAGCCGCCGATCACAGCGCAAAGAAGCCGCCGGAAAAAGCCGACACCGCAGACGAATGGAGTGAAAAAAAACAAACAAACAGTACGCTTGAATGTTGAAAGTGAAACGCTGTTTGCAAAGAAACTACAGAACGAAATTTCTGAAATTTACATTTAAGATCCAATAAATGATAATAAAAAGGGCTGTTACAGAATAGAAGAAACGATTAAAAAAAAAATCCCGAAAAATGCCTAAAGGATCCTAAAAAAAAATCTAAAACTAAAAGATACTTTTTACTGCAGATTAAAAAAAACAGTTTTAGATATTGAATTAAAAGGGGAATATTTTTAACATTGAAGCCTATGGGATTCGCCTGAATAAACATGCAGAATGAAACCACCGAACAGCAGGGCAATTCGGCAACTTTTTACTACTGTTTTGTGTTCTCTGAATAGACGAAGCATTGCTTCTCTACGGGGATTTCACTGCCCTCGAACAGCCGTACGTGCAGGCAATTCGCCAACATTTGGCGAACTGCCTGCTCTCTGAATAGCCGAATGGCCAGGAAAGGTAACCGTACGCTGAATTTCACTGTTAGAGTTACCTTTCGGCCACAATTCGGAACTCTTTGAATAACCCTGAAAGTGTTATACTTTAAATCATTTTTCCACAGGGAACAGAGTTTCTCCACTTTGAATCATCAGGATAGCTAGTCCTGGATAGATCATCTTATAAGGGGAGGATATGTCTCATTATTTCTGTCTAGATATCTGGTGCATTTTTTCCCCTACTTTTTGAGTATGGTTTTTAGTTGGGTAAATTTTTTAATATATATTTACCAATCCGAGGAAGTGTCCGAGTTTCAAAAACATCAACTCTGAGTATTAACGATCATGTACTCAAGAGTCCTGTGTTCCATTGCAACCTATTATTGTACATCTACCATAACAGGGTACAGAAGCCGTGTTAAAGGGGCATCAACACCAAAAAACTAAATGTTCTTATGGTGTATATTTTATGTTGCTTATATCTTACACGTGCTTTATTTTTCCCGCGAGAAAATATTTTAATCTTTAGGTGTCACTGTATGCATCCATTGTGTCATCATTTGTGTTAGTGTGTGTGTGTTTTATTTCTATCTTTACATCACTTGCTTCTCACCATGTGGCTTTGGCCATAGAATTGAGTCAATGGGTCAGTCATCAACACATCATTGTATTCTGTGGGATGTATTCAAAGGCACATCACTGGGGGGGGGGTAGATTAGCAGTATTTTAAGATGCTCCCTGTTTTATCTCATTCAACTGTTATCTCAGGTAGCAGAGGCAGGACAATAGACCTCCTGTTGCCTTATTTAAATATTCCCTCCTCCACCTCATTAACGGTTAAATACTGTAGAAGATAAACCAAAGCAGTAAAGTAAAACATTTGCACAAATTTTGGTAAATGCTGCATCATGGGAAAATGCACAAAATGTAAACCGGAGATAAAAAACACCTTACCTTATTTTTCCTTTTTGCATGCAATTATGGTACTTAAACAGCAGCATGTGCTTAATAAAGTGGTTTTATTTGTAATGAACAAGTAGTCTAGTTACAGCTTATGTAAGTGGTAGTGTCCCTTTAAAAATGCATTCCATTACACCATGTACATGTGCTTACATAACAGATGGTGAGTGATCACTTTAGTTTCATATACAAGAGTAAGGAGTCGCATACACTCATTACGGATCTTACCTTTATTA
The DNA here is from genome assembly GCA_009667805.1 of Leptobrachium leishanense. Classification (NCBI taxonomy): domain Eukaryota; kingdom Metazoa; phylum Chordata; class Amphibia; order Anura; family Megophryidae; genus Leptobrachium; species Leptobrachium leishanense. Next base: position 496,567,088 of record CM019063.1, on the reverse strand, counting down.
CCAACCAGGGCAACATATGGCTGGGTTTCAGACTCTTCATTTACTTTCTTTACCATTGAAAACCAATCTTCTAAATTCTCAAAACTCTGGTAATTTGTTATATCATATACCAAAAGGACTCCCTGAAACCCAAATAAACCAATGTCAGTGTGTGCGCACCATGTTCATTCTGTACAAATAAATGACTATTCGCTAAATAATTGACACAGCCTTACATTACAGATCTACATATGTAGAAATAAAAACGTGAAAGTAAACAAAACATTTTAGGGTTTTTAGTTTAGCATGAAAACATTGCCATGCGTCTAATAATAATTATTATTATTAATAATAATTGTTATTCTTAACATCTAAAAGTCCTTATACATGAGCAGAATTTTAATTTGTGTTTCCAAAGTGCATTTACGGTGTCCAAAATGCCTGATGCCAACCTGAGACATGAAAGACCCAAATAATCACATCAATTTACTGCAGAACGCAAGCCTGACCTTTTATCCAAATTTTAGCAAGACACCAAACGGAGCTACAGATTACCTTTAAAGCAAAAATATTTTGGAAAGCTCCTAAAATAAAAAAATATTCATAAATTATTATAGAACAAAAAGAAGTATAAGGTCTCCCCACATTTCCACCTTATTACCCATTTCCTTTCCTTTTTCCCTTTCCCGCTTTAATATCCTCAACATCTTCATCTTTTAGTAGCAAGATTGTTTTTTGGGTTTTTTTTGTCACGAAATCGATTAATCTCACCTTCTAAACTTAAGAAATTGTCTAGATTTTATCGGACTTTTACAAACTGGCAAATTGTGAAGCTAAATGCTACACAGATTATTCTTTCAACAAATTAAGAACTACTTTTTCACACTAAAATATGTATTTAGAATTCACAATGGATGCAGGAGTTTTATATAAAAAAAAAAAATAATAAAAGCATCTGGACATCCTTTGAGACCAGAGGAAAGCTGCAGAAGTGCATTCTGATCATTTGGCTTCCGGAAGATTCATTCTCCCTGGAATAGATTTAATTAAATTACAAATAAATTCCACTGCACATCCTCTGACTTAATTACCTGCAGAATAAACCCTCCTGACTCCGAAAAAGAAATGACCATCTGTTTAATCATTTTCTAAAAGTCTAAATTCTTAATGAATGTTTTCCCCAGGTCGAACAAATGCGAAGACAAAAAGTTAACATAGGTTTCCGGATATTAGACTTTATATTCTCAAAAAGGAACCATCTCTTCTTCGTTAGGCTTTGGTGTTTTATTATGAAATTCAATGGATATACAGTCAGGTCGAGAAATATAGGGACAGCGACACAATTCTAACATATTTGCAGTTAAAGCACATTGTGTTTGTTTCATTCCAACTCCATTGTGGTGGTGTATAGAGCCAGCTTTAATTTGAGGGTATGTACATCCAACTCAGGTGAACAGTGTAGGACTTACAGCAGTTTGCAGATGTGCCTCCCACTTGTTAAGGGACCAAAGGTAATGGGACAATTGGCTTCTCAGCTGTTCCATGGCCAGGTGTGTGATATTCCCTCATTATCCCAATTACAATGTGCAGATAAAAGGCCCAGAGTTCATTTCAAGTGTGCTATTTGCATTTGGAATCTGTTGCTGTCAACGCTCAAGATGAGATCCAAAGAGCTGTCACCATCAGTGAAGCAAGCCATCATTAGGCTGAAGAAACAAAACAAACCCATCAGAGAGATAGCGAGAACATTAGGCGTGGCCAAAACAACTGTTTGGAACATTCTCAAAAAGCTCAGCAACACCAAAAGACCCGGGAGACCACGGAAAACAACTGTGGTGGATGACCGAAGAATTCTTTCCCTGGTGAAGAAAACACCCTTCACAACAGTTGGCCAGATCAAGAACACTCTCCAGGAGGTAGGTTTATGTGCATCAAAGTCAACAATCAAGAGAAGACTTCACCAGAGTGAATACAGAGGGTTCACCACAAGATGTAAACCATTGGTGAGCCTCAAAAACAGGAAGGCCAGATTAGAGTTTGCCAAACAACACCTAACAAAGCCTTCACAGTTCTGGAACAAGATCCTATGGACAGATGAGACCAAGATCAACTTGTACCAGAGGGATGGGAAGAGAAGAGTAGGGAGAAGGAAAGGAACTGCTCATGATCCTAAGCATACCACCTCATCAGTGAAGCATGGTGGTGGTAGTGTCATGGCGTGGGCATGTATGGCTGCCAATGGAACTGGTTCGCTTGTATTTATTGATGATGTGACTGCTGACAAAAGCAGCAGGATGAATTCTGAAGTGTTTCGGGCAATATTATCTTACATTCAGCCAAATGCTGCAGAACTCATTGGACGGCGCTTCACAGTGCAGATGGACAATGACCCAAAGCATACTGCAAAAGCAACCAAAGAGTTTTTGAAGGGACAGAAGTGGAATGTTATGCAATGGCCAAGTCAATCACCTGACCTGAATCCCATTGAGCATGCATTTCACTTGCTGAAGACAAAACCAAAGGGAAAATGCACCAAGAACAAGCAGGAACTGAAGACCGTTGCAGTAGAGGCCTGGCAGAGCATCACCAGGGATGAAACCCAGCGTCTGGTGATGTCTATGCGTTCCAGACTTCAGGCTGTGATTGACTGCAAAGGATTTGCAACCAATTATTAAGAAGTGAAAGTTTGATTTATGATTATTATTCTGTCCCATTACCTTTGGTCCCTTAACAAGTGGGAGGCACATCTGCAAACTGCTGTAAGTCCTACACCGTTCACCTGAGTTGGATGTACATACCCTCAAATTAAAGCTGACAGTCTGCAGTTAAAGCACATTGTGTTTGTTTCATTCCAACTCCATTGTGGTGGTGTATAGAGCCAAAGAAGTTAGAATTGTGTGTCGATGTCCCAATATTTCTGGACCTGACTAAGTCGCCCACCGAAGACCAGGTCGTACGCAAGAAGATAAATGACACACTACACAATAATAACACGACTACTAAGCTGTGGAATGATATATATTAATTATCGGCCAAAGCTATAACCCCACCAAATATAAAATCCATAGACAGAGCTGACCGGGAACTCCACACTTCCTCCATACCTCTCCTAAACCAAAACAACTTTAATACACCAAATTCCACCTTAAATAAAGCAAACCAACCTCAGCACTGCCTACCAGCCCCCGCTGTGACAAAGGGGAAAAAAAATAAAAAACCCTAACCAAAAACCCAATATAAAGCTAAAATAAAGGGAGGGAGGGAGGGAGGGTGGGGATTTCGCTCCCTCGATTACCGCAGGAGAAAAGGCGCGCACAGCCACTGAGCACGTGCCTTTTATACTTCCTGAAAAACCCTGCCTCTCCTCTTCTCAAACTCCGGCCCCAGATGTTTACTGTCTAAAATTCCAAGAAAGTCTTTGAATCCAATAGATGGCAAAAGAATCATGGAAGATGTATGAGAAACATCTTCCGCGGGTGGAGTTTGACAGCTCTGATGGAAATAGTACAAAAAAAAAAAAAAAAAAAAAACAGAGCTTAAGGTGCAAAGCAGCCAATCGAGCAACGTATGGAAGGAGGATTTCATTTTCTCCCATATGCGCTGCTATTCCCTGAATTTTTACATTCAATCTTCAATGTCTCGGTTCCATCTGCACAACTGCAGCCGTTTGACGGTCAACGTCCAGCCGGCTAGGACCTGGTGCTAATTGGTACCACTTCTGCAGAATCAGTTAGCACCCAGCTTTAAAAAAAAAAAAAAAAAAGTATATTAAAAAAATAACATACTCACCTCTCATCCTGCGGCCCTATCCATCACTTCTGGCCACCAAGTTCAGAGAGAGAGACTGGGGGGGGGGGGGGTCTCAGTCTCCCTCCATGATCACTGCCGACCTGCGAGATCCTGCAGGTCATGTGACCTGGCAGTGGAAGCCTCAATGGAGCCCTATGGACTCCATGGAGGGGATGCTCATGGCTTCTCTTGGCGCTGCCTAGAGCATCCTGATGCTTGGCGCCGAGTTATGGGGCAGACTGCTGGATTAGCACCTGCCCCGTAATATCACGTTAAAACGAGTATGCCAAAGAAAAACCTGCAGGGGCAGGTATTCCTCCTTAGCACCCAGTTTTAGCATGAAGAAAGTACTATGGCCGATTGTCTTTAGGGTCTGAAAGATGCTCTGGATCCGGTGAGTAGGAATAGTCATTAGCTACATGGCCTCTGGTGAGGTGGATGAAGATGCATCTTTAGCAGAGGCAGACTCTACAGAAACATCCCAGTGGGACAGCAGCCTTTGACACTATTGTATTTAATGGTGGTTGTATGTCTGGATGTTGGGGCCCCTCAGTGACTCCAGATTTTTTTTTTTTACTTAATTTCCCCCTAAATGCTGTACAGAGAAGAGTTTTTCTTGACGGCAGCGGAAAATCAGGCCACACACACAGGTCAAAACGGCCGACCAGCCCTCGCCTCACTGTTCTACAATCAGGCACAAACACTAAGGCCCCTTTCACACCTATGCGTTTTAAAGCGGGTTCCTGCGTGCTTTAAAACGCATGAACGGGGAAATCCCATGTTTTCCTATGGGACCTGTTCACACCTGGGCGTTTTAAAGCACGCAGGAACGCGTTTTTAAAACGTCCTGTGCCCAAAGAAGTCCAGGAGCTTCTTTGGTGCGCATAGCCTCAAATGAGCTGCAATGCGCGTTTGCACGTTTTTTCGTATGCGCCAACGCACGTAAAAAACGCGCGTATTTTGCATGTTTGAAAGACGTGCAGGTGTGATCCCAGCCTAATGGGGAAATGGCAAAAAATTTAGTGAAAACCGCGTCAACCAACAAAATAGTGAAGGGTGGCAGGATAACCACCAAGGTGGGATTGCTCACCATGGCTCCCACATAACACATACAGTTGTGTTCAAAATTATTCAACCCCCAATGCTGTAAAGGGTTTTAGGGAATTTAGTGTACATTTTAATTGTATTCAGAATGAAATCCTACAAGGACTTTTTAAAGAACCATATGCAACTAAAATGACTAGGGATGCACCGATACCACTTTTTTAAGACTGAGTACCGATACTTTTTAAAAGTACTCACCGATACCGAGTACCGATACTTTTATTTAATGTCATGTGACGCTTTCCAATAGGAACAGACCTCATAAAAATTTATATGAGATTGGTCGCAGCTCACATGGGTTTGCCCCCAGCTCACATGGATTTGCCCCCAGCTCACATGGATTTGCCCCCAGCTCTGATGGATATGTCCCCCAGCTCTGATGGATATGTCCCCCAGGTCTCATGGATTGGCCCCCAGGTCTCATGGATTGGCCCCCAGGTCTCATGGATTGGCCCCCAGGTCTCATGGATTGGCCCCCAGGTCTCATGGATTGGCCCCCAGGTCTCATGGATTTGCCCCCTAGGTCTCATGGATTGGCCCCCTAGGTCTCATGGATTGGCCCCCTAGGTCTCATGGATTGGCCCCCGGGTCTCATGGATTTGCCCCCGGGTCTCATGAATTGGCCCCCGGGTCTCATGAATTGGCCCCCGGGTCTCATGAATTGGCCCCCGGGTCTCATGAATTGGCCCCCGGTTCTCATGAATGGCCCCGGGTCTCATGAATTGGCCCCCGGGTCTCATGAATTGGCCCCCGGGTCTCATGAATTGGCCCCCGGGTCTCATGAATTGGCCCCCAGCTCGAACGCTGGCCGTGTGCATGTAAAGCACGCGGCCAGCGTTCCCCTCCGGCGCGCCAAATACTCACCCTTCCTGAAGTTCCGGTCGCTGGGCAGTGATGCGGTCACGTGGCCACCGGGCGCATCTGTGACGCTGCCTCCAGCCGAGAGGCCGCGTCACAGGAGCGCCCGGCGGCCACGTGACCGCATCACTGCCCAGCGACCGGAACTTCAGGAAGGGTGAGTATTTGGCGCGCCGGAGGGGAACGCTGGCCGCGTGCTTTACATGCACGCGGCCAGCTTCCCCAGCCCCGCGGATACCGGCAAGCCGGCCCAGCGCCGGCTTCTGGTATCGGCGGGATGTATCGGGCCGTTTGCACGAGTAACAAGTACTCGTGCAAACGGCAATATCGGCCCCGATACTAGTATCGGTATCGGTGCATCCCTAAAAATGACATCAATTGGTTTTGTAATACAGTAGTAAATGTTTCTTTTGTGAATTCTTCATTGACACAATTATTCAACCCCTTAAAGACTACCACTCTGAAGAACAGAGGTTCATTCAAGTGTTTTCAATCAGGTATTGAAAACACCTGTGGATGTCACGGAGCAGCAATAAAGCATAATAAGCACCAATTAGGCAGCTTTAAAATGACTGTGATACTCAGCTCCTTCTAGACATTTACTGGTGTGGTTACAAACATGGTGAAGTCAAGAGAATGGTCCAGGAAGACAAGAGAAGAGGTGATTACTCTTCACAGGAAGGGCAATGGCTATAAGAAGATTGCAAAGATGTTAAACATACCAGAGAGACCATAGGAAGCATCATTCGCAAATTCAAGGCAAAGGGCACTGTTGAAACGCTACCTGGTCGTGGCAGAAAGAAGATGCTGACTTCGACTGCTGTGCGCTACCTGAAGCGTAGGGTGGAGAAAAGTCCCCGTGTGACTGCTGAGGAACGGAGAAAAGATTTGTCAGATGTGGGTACTGAAGTTTCAGCTCAGACAATACGGCGCACACTGCGTAATGAAGGCCTCCATGCCAGAACTCCCAGGCGCACCCCCTTGCTGTCTCCAAAGAATAAGAAGAGTCGACTGCAGTATGCCAAAAGTCATGTGGACAAACCACAGAAGTTTTGGGATAGTGTCTGTGGACTGATGAAACAAAATTAGAACTGTTTGGGCCCATAGATCAACGCTATGTTTGGAGGAGGAAGAACAAGGCCTATGAAGAAAAGAACACCTTGCCTACTGTGAAGCATGGCGGGGGGTCAATCATGCTTTGGGGCTGTTTTGCTTCTGCAGGTACAGGGAAGCTTCAGCGTGTGCAAGGTACCATGAATTCTCTTCAGTACCAGGAGATATTGGATGACAATGTGATGCAGTCCGTCACAAACCTGAGGCTTGGGAGACGTTGGACCTTTCAACAGGACAATGATCCCAAGCGTACCTCCAAGTCCACTAGAGCATGGTTGCAGATTAAAGGCTGGAACATTTTGGAGTGGCCATCGCAGTCACCTGACTTAAATCCGATTGAGAACCTCTGGTGGGACTTAAAGCAGTTGCAGTGCGCAAGCCTAAGAATGTGACTGAACTGAAGGCTTTTGCCCATGACGAATGGGCGAAGATACCCGTAGATCGCTTCAAGACACTTGTGTCAAGCTATGCTTCACGTTTAAAAGCTGTTATAACTGTAAAAGGATGTTGTACTAAGTACTAAGATTGAATGTCACTTGGGGGTTGAATAAAACTGATAATGATGTGAGCACAGAAAAGACATTTGTGGTTATTTCATTATAAATGTTATGTTATATTTGTCTGACCTACACGTGCCTCTTTGATTTAATTGTAAGCAAGATGACTGATCAAAATCAATGTCTAACTGGCCAAAACACTCAATTTCAGTGGGGGTTGAATAATTTCGAACACAACTGTATGTGGATTTCTAGCTGGTTCGGGTCCAAAATAGCCTTTTCTAGCGATTAGGAAATATATTTGGGAAACTGATTGTATCCTTTTCTAAATTTATACAATTTTTTGTCCACACAACTTCCGAAACCCAATCTATGCGTGTCTCAAAGTTTCGACATTGGTTAAGCAGCTAGTGTAGCGTGATTGTAAGTGTATCGCAGGTCACATGCACAGTGTTTATGTTCATTTATCTCAAATCATGGGATAAAACCCCATCCATGATCATATATGCAGATCTTTTTAACATCCTGTATGATTGTATTAAACAATCCTTCACATTGCCGTTTCTTCAGGCCCACGAAAACAAAAGCTTTCTCCGTTAACAGACCTTGGTTTGTGCTTTCTCTGCTGCAGCATCCTAGCGCTTTATGATTAAATTGGAGGGTGTAGGATCACGGTTAATTTCCTCTTTAACTTATTTCACTTTTTCCCCCCTTCTCTTTCTCTCCGGGGGGACATATACTCCAAAAACTATACCAGTGGTGTTGATTTCCCCCCAAATCCTCTACTAATTGCAGTGATTTTCACATCTGACCCAAGCCACAATACCTGGAAATGAGAAGTCGTCTCTTCCAAGCAGCTGGGAATCAAGAAGCGAGGCTTTTAGAGGCACTGAACTGGCAAGCCAGGTCAAGACAGCTTTACTACATGTCTACATAAATCCAAATTATATTAATATTAAACCTCGCTGCTCTTCAAATCTCCAGTCTCACTTAGCAGCATATATTGGATTTGCAATAAAGTAGACGCGCTCAGGCATGTAACATGTAATGATTTTAATGTTTGGTTCTCAATCTAACCGTTTAGAAGCTTTCTTTAAAAAATAAAAAGACAAAGGCTTATGTAGAGTTAATATCAAGACTTTGTGACACAGTAGTAAAAAAAGGGATACCATAATAAAGCAATAATGGGTGTTTAATGTGACGCAGCAGCTGCACTGGTTGCTTTATTACAATTTCTAAATTAGGGCTCTATTCCCTAGTGAACGCTAACGATCGAGTTTGAATGTGTAAGCGTTAGCGCCAAAATAAGTGACTTTAACGCATGCCCCCCCATATTATATTCCTGACGCTAAATCCGCTAGTTTGCGAGTTTACAGTTCTTTGTGCTCCCCATGTTAACCTCCTCGGCGTTAATCCCGGGTGTGGCTCGGGGTTAAATTTCAGTGCCGAACTAGGTAACCCTGAGTCACACTCTGGCTGGTACATACATTGTTCCTGCGTTCCCTCATTGTCCTCCCGCAGTTTCCTCTGGCTGATCGCGGCATCCTGCATCGTGCCACGACGCAGGGTGGCGGGAGATACAATTTAAAAAAAAATAAAAAATCCTATCCATACAAATGTACCTATTGGACATTAAAAATAATGTCATAAATCAGACCGCCAGGCAGGTTAAGTAAAGGAAACGCAAACGGTAATTAGCATTTGGATAAGTGAGGTATTACAATGTCTTAACGCCAATTACCGCAGCAATGCGCAAACCAAATATTTAGCTACTTCTAAAAGCTGGTGCTAACGGATTCCACTTTTGCAAAATCATTTAGCACCTCCTAATAAATCAGATACTTACCGGTCATCCCACGGTGAGAACGGTGGCCTGATATGCTTCTTGCTGCTGGGAGAAGAGTGAGACTGGGGAAATATGGTTCCCATCCACCATCTCACGATAACCAGGTCGCTCAGGGCTCACGGCCCAGAAGCGCAACCCTCCATGGAGTCCTCTGAAAGAGTTACCGCGAGAATCACTGAGGGTAGCGCTGCATTCCAGGACAAGGTGCCAAGGTAGCTCCTGCAGGCAGAGGTTTTCCCCGTTAGCATCCCCATTTTAGTGTTAGGTAGGGGAATAGGGCCCTTAGAAGGGTGTCCATTATGGGGTCTTTGGAGGTTTAAATCCCTATTTTTTGCTGTGTATGAAGTTTAAATAAACTGTTAAAATGTAGTCATTATTAAACTGAAAAAGATAAGAAGTTTGTTTGGTCTTCAGTGTTTTTGATTTTTCACTAAATGCAGAACCACGGAGAAACAAAGAAAGTCAAACATGGTCCTCGTAAGGAATTTTTCTAATGCTAAATGGGTTAATTCTCAATGCACCATTGCTTCACCATGGTTTGTATAGGAGGCCTAGGGAGATCACCCCTAAAAAGCCCAACTAAGGTGAAAACGATGACAAACCCAACGCTGGAAAACCTTGTCTGAGACAATGGTGGAAATTACAGTGAGAATTAAATTACTACCAGGTCTATTTAAAGAAAGGTGAAACTCTGGAGAATGACTGGAGAAGTGAACATTCTAGGTCGAAATAGTCAAACCAGATAAATTCTCCCATTTATCTCACTGTCCAAATCAGCTATTTGGTCTAGATTGTTCTCTTCTCCTGGTTTTCACCTTACTTTGAACAGACCTGTTTGGCAGAAAATTTGGTGGAAACGCCACTGAAAACTACATTGACGAACACCGGCAGAAGCTGCGGAGGAAAGAATGGTGAAAAGTACAATGAGCTACTGTGGTCGTTCCCTAAACATTGTAGTCCCTCAAAGTTAAACAGCTCTTCTTTTGAAGAACGAACAGTGGTTAGTGAACAACCTCTTAAGTCTTCACATAGAATTTCAGTCCATATTCCTTCGCTTTAATACCTATATCAAGGAATAAAACGTAATAAGTATCTGACCATTAGATTTCAAATGATCAGATACATATAACTTATGCTAGAGACAAGCGACACTTTACCTCCTGTTACATAACAATTAGTATGCACAAAGCAGAATAAACATTCTTGCTGTATATTGTACCATACACAAGAAAATCCAGATCAGCTAGTGCCAACATCCAGGGAGACACGGCTGCTGATCCCTCTCATACACTGAAGAAGGGGGTTCATGTCCTGAACCCGTTGTGTTTACCTTTGCCCTTCATTAAAATATACCAGGTGACACTAGAGTATCATCGATTATACTGCGCAGCTTTAAAAAGGGACAGAGAGGTGAGTGGGAGCCACAGATCGCTGCTGTGGTGAGGTTGTATTACTTTTGCTTTTTGTTGCTGCGGTGAATACAGACGGAGTTCCCCTACCAATGGCAGTTTTACAAAAGGTAACGCTGAAACAGGGACGCCAAGGAGTGAAATCTGCACCTGTAGTTTTATCCTTAGCGTCCTCGTTTCAGCTCCATATTACGGGTCATGCGTCAATTCAGCAGCCTGCCCTGTAACGCTGCGCTAAGCCAGAGGATACGCGAGGCAGAGCCAACGTGCCGCCCGAGCATCCCCTCCTGGAGTCCATAGGACTCAATTGAGGCTTCGACTGCCAGGTCACATGACCTGCAGGATCTCACCTCTCTGCGAGATACTGCAGGTACGTGGAGTGATCTCAGGAGGGGGACTGGGGACCTCCCACCCCCCAGTTTCACTCTGCTCCCGGGAGCCAGAAGCAGCGGATCGGGCCGCCGTTCTCGCCATGGGATGAGAGGGGTATCGGATTTTTTTTGGGGGTGGGGGTATTTGCAGCTGGTGCTGACTGGTTCTGCAGGAGTGGAATTAGTTAACGACAGCATCGAGCTGGTGTAACTTTTCCGTTAACCGAAGCGGTGCAGTAATTAGGGTTTGGACTTTGCGCTCCCCATGTTAAAGCATAGGGACTGCAAAGTACAGTAAGCTTGTGCAAGAGAGCGCAACCTCTGATGCGCCAACGTGTTTAACCAGTTAGCAGTTGGATTGTAATATGCGAGGCCTGTACTAGGGCCAATTAACCCAACGTTAACGCTCACACAGCTGAGCGCCAACGTTAAGATTGGAATATTGCCCCAAGCCTTTTGCTTTGTAGGTCAACTTGCTCAGATATCTCCTGTAAAATCAAGATCGAGCGTTTTAGTGACGATACAATACCTGCGTTCCGTATATGTATTTGTCCAGCATCTTCCCACCTATAGTCTGTCCTCCAATGTCCCAGACCTGGAGTGTGACATTCAAATTTCCTATCGAGAAAAACAAAAAGTGGAACGTTAATAAAAAGGTTAAAAAGATCAAATCATTTTATTTACTCCTAGAGGGTTAATAACTTGCAACAATGGTAAACGTTTTGGTAGTAACAGGGATAAGCTTCAGCGACTCGCAAAATGAAAATTCAAACCGCTGCAGAACAAGCTGCAATCATTAGGGGGACTCTACTCACCCTGACCAATTTATATTGAAAAGTGGTTAGCATGTGAGGAGGACCCCCCCCCTTTATCCCCCGCTGCCCCAATCTGGCAGAAAAAATGGGTGAAGTGGAGGCGTTTCCTCCACCCCACCCAGAATCACCAACAGCCGGGATTTGTATTTCCTGCCTGCCAGTCACCAATGACGACAGCATGCAGAGAGCGTGCCGACATTGCCCTCTCTGAGACAACCCATGTTAGAATATATAGCCCTGTGGTGCTTGCTGAATACACCGCAGGGTCGCCAAAATGGGATCGCCAAATCGCACCGAATTGAAGAGCACGAAAAGTGCGGTGACTTTTCGATTCTCTTTGAATAACCCTGATAGTAATGATGTATTTGGAATCTATGGAAAAGATAAAAAAATGATATACCGTTTGTGTAGGTCCTACAATAAAACATTTAACATGAGAAAAGGGATTTCAAAATGAGCCAAGCACACAGGGCTGAAATGGCACAGCAGCAAAAGGGGTTAATAGGGCATTATCTAAATGTAATTAGCATGGCCATCCTATAACAGGAATGTATTCCTAGCAGGAGACTCAATTGTCCTACTCTATATTTTCTGTTGTCCCCCTTCAACCGTAACAGTGAAGTTCTAAAAACACACTTGGACCAAGTTACAAGATTTATGCAGAATACCATTCTATAAATGTAGCCTGGGGCGGACTAACCCACCCGGCACTGCCCGAGGGCCTGGATGGAGGAGGGGTCCGGATTGGGGACCCATCAGTCTACCTTGCTGCCCCTGCAGTGCTGGAACGTCCATGGAGCATCATGGGGATTCTCGAAGGACGCTCCACGGACGTCCTGCGTCCCTTCAGTGCTCGGGGCAGATCTGGCACAGAGCAGTGGCTGCAGCCACAGCAGGCTGACATCTTTGATAATCCGCCCAGGATTGTAACATAACGTAGCAATATGTTGCACTCCCTTTCATGGCAATTAAAAGGTTAAACTTGCTGTAATATGTATAACATTCCCCTTAAAGGTGGTCTACCATTAACATGTAATTACAGTAAGGTGGTTTACAGCACTGGGAAACATATCTGGTTTAGGTTTCCGTCTGTTTATATGCACATAGAAGCAGCACTTTTAAAATCTGCCGTTCCATATGCATTCCAGGTTTTAAACTCATCCTGAAAATGCGGAATATGTACTAAAACTTCATTAAGAACACAAATAAGACTTACAGTAAAAGCAACATTTCTTCTAACAGCCCGCCACGCTGAGACACATTCAAAGAAAATATGCGAAAACCAAACTGCTTCTCATTAGCTTAGAAAAATATTTACCAGTTAAAAGCTTTATGATAATGTACAGTGGAAAAATACGGCACCAAAATGTTAAAAGATTAATATTTCACTCTGCACGCCAAAATTAATGAGGGCTTTTTATATGTGGAAATCTGACAGAAACCATATAAAATGTATTTATACCACTACCTAATGTACTATGCGCATGTGCAGCACTTTAGAGAAGCCATGCACCATTCTAGAGATGGGAAGATCCCGGGGGGGGGGACGACAGATTTTTTTTGGGGGGGTGGGATATTTAAAAAAAAAGCACGGAATTATTATATTATTATCATTATTATCCTTCATTTGTACAGCGCCACATATTCCGCAGCGCTTTACAAGATCAGTGTACAAGGAGTTGATACATTGTAATACCACACATGGATGATACGACCTGATTCAGGGGGACCCTGTTCCCAAGGGAACTTACAATCTATGAGATGTACAAGTATTTTGGGAGGTAGGCGCATCCATATCGTTAGGTGTCTTGCCAAAGGACACTCGCTGGTGGTGTCTTCCGGATGGGACCAGGTCGTCTTTCCATGATTGTAGATCAGTGACCTGGTGATTAGGTTGAACTCGCTTTTCGTAAAGTCGAGACTTGCTTCTCCACAGTTGTATTAGAGGGATGTGCTGCACGGGATTTGACTTGCTTCTCCACAGTCAAAGGGTAGAGACGTTACCACTGGAATCCACAGCCTATATTGTGTGGTAGGCACATCGCATCCAGCGTCGGGCTCCCTCCTCAGCACTGCTCCAGACATACCACGCTGCCTCTTCCTGTAAGCAGCAGCATGTCAGGTGAACATGGGGAGGCAGTCCAATAAAAAGTTTAACGCCAAGAGCACTGATGAACAGCTTGGTCCTGAAGTCCTGGAACAGGAGTTCAGAATCTGGTTGATTTAGTCCAAGACACCCCCAAATAACATTGTGATTGTCCATTCATTGACTGGTTAGTTTACACCAGGGCTGGTTACTATTAAAAAGGACTTTAATTCTAGCCCAAAGAAAATGCTCAGGAGGCAATTCTTAAAATCACTAGTCCTGTCTCTAGTGGTCAAGAAAAAGGAAAAAGTCTCCGGTTATTTTGCTTGTAGGCGCAATCTTGTTGGTAAAAGTTTGAGTAGGTTCTGTCCTCATTAGGCCATAAATGAAAACCAAGAGTTTAAATCCCTCTGGACAGCGCGGGCTTTAGTCCCCCAGGGGCTCAGGATGTAATTTGTATACAAAGTACACATCCAACTGGCCATCCAATCAGATTCTTGTAAAAAAAAGAAGCATAGGTTAATGCTTCAGACCTTCAGGACTGACTCCATCTTGATTCCCTAGCAAGAGTGATGCCATTGCTTGGGAAGACCATGGGCGAGCCTTGGAAACAGCGGAGTGCTGGCTGCTCTACTGGTTTAAAGGGTTAGACTAAGCATTCACTCTGAATGGTGGTCACAAATGATCTGTAAGCAATGGGCTGCTAAATGTGGCCTGGGAGTTTGCCCTGCATGTACTAATGGGGTTATTCACAAAGCACTGAAACTATGGTGAATACACTATTCGAGTAGGGTCACTGTAGTGTGCCGAAGATTGAGGCGAAGCATCATGAAAAAGCTGGCAGCGATGCCAAAGAGCACCGAAGTGGCCTGGGTGAAATCCACCGTACCAAAAACACATAATGTAACTCGGATTCTCCTGTCTAAAAAAAATAAATAAAAATAAAAAAAAAATGCTTTTTGCTGAAAATTTAAAAAAAAAATTTAAAAAGTGTAAATTAATATTACTTTTTTTACATTGAATCCTATGGGATTCGCTAGGCTAATGTCAGACGAACGCAGTCAGAGCACACTCTGCGTGCGTCCGTTTTGTTTTTTTTGACGGACATAGGGGAAAAAAAAGGAACTATGGGAAATAAAATTAATATGAAAAATGCTAAAAATGTGAAAATGATATAGAAAGACATTTTGTGCGTCAAGGTGCTGGACGTCGCAAATGCGCTGCGTCTGACTTTTTGTCGCTCACGCAGAACGCTACGTGGACGTAGCGCACAGTGGGCGTCCGTCTTAGCAGTTTTACGTTCTTGCCTAAGTTGCGTTCGTTTGCCACGTGCGTAGTTCGGTGCGGACGCACTTAGTGTGTGGGTCTCTATTGCTCATGATTCTAAGCTACGACGGATGTTAAACTGTGCGGCAGAACGGATGTGATCACTGCGCTCGTCTGACACAGGCCTTAAACCTGTCTAACTGAAAACAACAAAAATCAGGGAATTTCGAAGTTATTGTGTAGTGGATAACCCCTTATGCCATCATTTTACTGTTCAACTGGTGTTCTACGCTTTACATGTAGCAGCCTCCCTTCATCTTCCACAATACAAAAGGTTACAGCCTGATACCATCTCCCTATCAAACACAGAAACCATGACAATCAAATTAGATGAGAATCTGACAGGATGACAACATACTCCGAAAACTGCAGGAAGTGTTGATGACACATAGAGCTGCAACTAACGGTTATTGTCGTAGTCGATTAGTTGGCCGATTAATCGAACAAAAAAACATGAGCAAATTGCATATTTCTAGCATACAAAAAAAAAGGTACACGAGCACCTGGTCACAGTGATGGATTGATGCTGTGTGCGCAGCTTAAGCCCATGTCTGCTTTCTCCCTTAACGAACGATGCTACAAGCGCTCAGACATATTGAGGTCAGCACGAAATCAGGGCGAGAAGGGGGGCACTGCACGCAGCCTGACTCCTTTAGCTTAGAGTGTTCCTTTACAATAATTTCATGAACAAATTGTGGGGAGGAGGGTCCGGAGGGGGAAGGGAGTGAGTTTGGGCAAAGGACTTGACCCCGAGTGTGACAGGGAGTGGGTTTGGGCAAAAGACCTGAGTGTGGGAGGGAGCTTGTGGGAAGGGACCGGACCAAAGGGAGAGAATGGCAGCTCCAGACCAAAGAGGGGGTGACAGGCAGGTTGGGGTGGTGGCCCAGGATGAAGCAAAATCTGAGGTTAGAACGTTTAACACATTCTGACTCTAATCGATTTGTGTACAGCACACACTGTTTAATCGACAGCCGATTAATCGATAAGAATGGTTGTCAACCATTCTCATTATCGATTAGTTGTTTCAGCCCTATACTTTGAGATGCACAGCTTCAAAATGAAGGTCATAGTTTGATTAATTCAAAATACAGAAAAGGAACTTCAGGCACTCCAAATTACAAAGAACAACCGGAATGCCACTCAGGTAAAAGACCAATGGAGTCATTTTATTAGAGCGTAAACGGTAGATAAAAAAAGCAACATATTGGCATGCAGAACTAAAACATTTTTCATTTTTATCTGCTGATTTATGCTCTAATAAAAGAAAAATACTCGGTGGGACTTTTACCTGCATGGCACGCCGGTTGTTCTTTGAAGACTGTCTGAATTTTGGGGAGACCAACACAACTTAGCACCAGGTTGTTCCCGTTTGTAAAGACGCCGCGCTTATTGGTGTACTGGACTCAGGCACTCCAAATTAAAAGTTATGATTTTGGGGGGGGTTAATTGACAAGGTTTCGAGTGTCAGACACCCTTTATCAAATTTGAGAAAAGACGTCTGACAGCCAATCGTAGCCGATAAAGTGCTATAACTTGCGTTTGGAGTAGTGCTGGGAGAAGCCCTTGATTTAATCTAAGGCAACCTCGATTTTACTCTTGGGAAAAATCAAGGACTCCGGATTTGTTGCTTGATGGAGCATGCGTTTGAGCATCGGCAGTCATCTGAGGAACCTATCGGATACTCTTTGCCGATGCTCGGACAGATGCTCAGTTAAATACAGAGTCCTTGATTTTTGCAAGGGTAAAAATGGATGTCTCCCGCGATTAAAATTGGGAATATTGCCCAGCCCTAACCTGGAGTTCCTTTTCTGTATAATGAATGCCTGGAGATTGGCCACTCACAATTCCAGAAGCTCTTGAAATTAACCCCTCCCTGACGATTTTTCCCAAGTGTGGCTCGGGGTTAACTTTCAGTGCTAAAAGCGGAAACCCCGAGCCACGCTCTGCATACATTACCTCTCCCTGCTCTCCCTCGCTGACCACTGCGGTCTCCTCTGGTGATCGCGACCTCATACTTCCTGGTTCCCTTCTCGCGAGGAGGGAACCAGGAAGTATGAGGGTCGCGATCGCCGGAGGAGACTGCAGGGGACAACGAGGGAGCGCAGAGACAGGTGATGTATCCAGCGGCATCCCGGGTTTTGCGCGGGGTTACCGCTTCCAGGATAGGAGTTTAACCCTGAGCCACACTCCAGAATACTGCTAGGGGGGCCAAAAAAACCGATTCTGACATCTAAAATATTTCAGAATCGTAACGCCAGGGAGGTTAAAGGCTTTCGGCCTAATTGTATGAGGCTGCTGTGTGCATACGGTCTATTTTTGCTGATACTTTGATTACTTGTCATATATATTAAAACTGGCTCCCGGGATAATGTACATGGAAATATATCATGTACATCTCTTTATTTTTCCTCATTATTTCATTAGAATAAGAAAAAAAAGTTTATGGTTTCTTTGTATATTACCCTAATACAACATGCCAACATAGAAACAAAACTTTAGCTGTAAGGCCTCTCCCATGCAACCATCGGTGTTAAAACTTCTATTATTAGGTCGTAAAAAACACATCAATAGGACTTCACCCACGGTTATTATATTAGAAGCACTATAATAAATAGTCCCTTGATTAAATAAATTACATTATAACAAAACTTTGAGTATTCTTTATTATCATTTTATATTTCAATTTCGCTTTTTTTTTAAAGAAATTAAAAACAACAGAGTGTCTGTTGGGACATCAGTAAAGTGAGCTATAAAAAGTGGTAGCATGAAGTACATTAATTAAAACATTTTCTAATGAAACCATGCCAGTACTTGTTTGAGAAAATGTCTAAATTAATAGCTATTCATTCAACCACACAACAATATTAGAAAATCTGGAATAAGGGGTGTATTGAGGAAAAACAAGCCAATAATTTCATGGTTAAACTAGTATACAAGAGGGGAGGGGGGGGGGGGAAATCACTATTCATCATCTAGAAGTAACGATGAAAATCGTTTAAAAGAAATTATATATTTTTTTAAGAATTAAAAATAGTCTGACCAATAACAGAGTGAAAAAAAAGTGGGAACAAGACTTGTGTTGTTGGGGTAAACATGCACAGGGTGTTTCTGATGATTGGTACGTGTAGCCACCCTGAAATTCAGGCAGTAGACTTGTAAAATTATCCAGGGTTCTTTGGTTAACCTACAATTTAAGTGCTGCATGGCCAAAATGTAAGTGAAAACACGCGCCAGCCCACTTCTGGCACTAAAGGCTTAAAATATCCTCAACACAGTAGAAACCTTTTTGCTGTCTTATGCCCACAAGCTTCCTGGAGGTATTTTGTCTGTGAACCGAACAAATCTCTTTCTGGAGTTCCTAATTCAGTGGGCCACCATACTAAGCCATAAAATGTGCACAGCGACTGCACCTAGACTACACAGAGAGCGAGGTTACAAGCATTCCTGAGTCCTGAATGGCCAGTATTTCCAGCCAAATGGTCCTACATAATATTTATGTGATTACAGTCGCACGCCATACAATTAACGCTTTCACTTTAGCAAGGTATGGGATAAGAATTTTCTTTTTTCGGTAAGCGTTGTTGGACCCTACGGTAGACCATGGCCAAACAAATCTTTATTTACTTCCCCCCCCCCAAACATTTTATACGAACCTAGAAATTTAGACATTGCCGAATAATAATAAAAAAAATAATAAAAAAAAAAATCCCTACGCTCTAGTTTGTGACAAAAAATAACTTCAACACATTAGGTGTTAATATGCCTTTGAATTTAATTTTTTTTTTTTTAATTAAATTGTGGATATCACAGTCAAGAACACATGGTGAAATTTTTTAAACTTTTAATTTTTTTTAAAAAATAAAGCAATTTCAAAAGACACATAAAATTGTGTACGAGAGCTATAGATATATATCTATATAACTATATAACTCGGTCTCCGCACAGTTTCCAAAGTAATTGCTTCAGTGCAGGAACCAGGCAAACAGAGAAAATTCGAAGACTTCCATATAAAATCTTTTCAAAATCTCTTTATTAGAGTCCCCAATAAAGAGATTTTGAAGAGATTTATATGGAAGTCTTGGAGTTGCGGAACAACGAATTTTATAGCTATATCTATATAATCTCCGTGTTAGTCCAGATGCCAAAATCACGAGCTTAACAGTTCATAGTAATACTAATTTTTATTGGACTAATGTTACATTTAAAAAAGACAAGATTGCGAGAGGATTCCTCTCTTCTTCTGGACACAATACTAATTAGTATCCTAGAATTAAACATTATAGGGCACATGGGGTGGGGTGTTAGATGCCAACTATTGAATACGGAGATATAGTGTATGCAGCCGCCCCGCAAACGCACCTCCAGAAACTTACTACATTGTATAACGCATTCTGACGCTTTGTGCTACAATGTAACTATATGACCCACCATTGTGACATGTTAAAAGAGTTAAGCTAGCCGTCGCTGGAATCTAGACACACTCTTCACCTTTCCAAACTGGTGTTTAAGAGCTTTTCTGGAAAGCTACCACCCTACCTGAATAGGCTACTTCCCTCATCCTATAACCTCCGATCCAGGACCTGCACCTTACTTGCAATACCACAATACAAAAAGACAGTGGCTCGGTCCTCATTTTCCTACAGAGCACCACAGTTATGGAATAGCCTCCCAGACGCCATCAAATCTTCCCCCAGTCTTAAGTCCCTTAAGAGCTCCCTATTAACATACCTCAATACGGAATGCACCTGTAAACATGTGACATAGTGACTATATTTCCTACATATTTATTTTGTTAATCTGTATATTTGTTTTGTGTTAATATCTTGCATTTTACTACTTTGTATTTCTCTAACAATGTTCTTGAACCCAGGACATACTTGAAAACGAGAGAAATCTCAATGTATCCTTCCTGGTAAAATACTTTATAAATAAATAATATCCTAATGTTTAATTCTAGAATACTGATTGGTATAGCTTCAAGACCTGAAGAAGAGAGGTTACACTTTCGAAAGCTTGTCTTTTAAATGTAGCATTAGTCCAATGAAAAAGGTATCACCATGTACGGCTATAATAGATAGACAGACACTTCTGCTGGCTAGAAACTCAAAAATATTTAATTTGAGGAAATATAAAATAATCTTCTATGAAACGAGAAAAAAAACTTGAAGTATTCACAGGTATGAATATAGAACAATTAAAAATCAAAATAGGACTACAAAAACGTTAATCTTCTCTACGCACGTTTTGAAAACTCAAATCATTAGGTTCAATAAACCAAACGTTTGCTAATCTGCAAGAAACCCGACTTCCCACTCAATTTGGCAGCTATGAAACAAACGAACAAATAGAACAAATTTACTAAAAGGTTGGTTCATTACGCAACACGTATGAATAGAAAACACATTTACTACAATATTACACATTCATATCAGGTCCTTGGAAACTACTTCTCTTTCTAGTCATAACCTTAAAATGATGGATTCAGAATGTTAATATTTTATGAAGTCGGTTTTATTACCGATAAAATAAATTATCATGTAAAAAGTGATACAGCAGAAGGTCTTCCTTCTTAATCCAGAAAGTTCAGTCACTCAAGGAAAGATCAGATTTTAAAGAAAGACGCATTGACAAAAAAAAACAAACAAACAAAACAGAACAGGATTTAAAATAAGAGAATTTATGTTGCAGAAAAATGGAAATAAAAAATGCCACAAATATATAGCATGTAAAATTTAGATTTTAAAGAATTTTAAGTAATTCCAAATAGAAGCAAAGAAAAAAGTAAAAATATTGAATCCTTGAAATAAACAGAAAAAGAAAAGTGTGAAATATAGCAAAATCCTGGGGGGGGGGAACAAAATCGATGCAGACAGGGGATTTGGAATAAGACAAGAAAACAATGAGGCCGCGATATGCATTAAAAACTCAAATTGTATATTGTTAATTTTTTTTTCTACATCATTAAATAAAATTTGCAATTGTGCAATTCCCGCAAGACTTTTCAAATTACATTTGATAAGAGATTATCTTCAGTACCCAACAGCAAACACTAGGTGCAGATACTTTAATGCAAATAATTTATGCATGGAGTCAGGGGTTTAGTTTCCTTGATGTTTAGTAACTGTTCCTAGTCATTAAGTGTAAGAACTAACCGCTCAAAAAGGATTTTTTTTTTTTTATTAGCCAGAGATTTACAAAATTAACCATTTAAAGAAAATGTTTAAGAAAAAACAATAAGAAAATGGAATGAAAAAACCTAATGGAAAAAAGCCAAGTAGAATTTCATAAACAAAATTTCAAAAACAAAATCGTATATATACACACACGTAAAATAATGATCACTAAATAAATAAGTCATCAAAATTTACTTACAGGGTTATTCAAAGAGATCTGAATGGCTGGAGAAAGGTAAAATCTGCGTTCGGTTACCTTTCTTGGCCATTCAGCTATCCAGAGAGCAGGCAATACGCCAAATCCTGGCGAATTGCCTGCACATACGGTGCCTGTTCGAGGGCAGTGAAATCCCCATGAAAAAGCACTGCTTCGTCTATTCAGAGAACACAAACCAGCAGTGAAAGGTTCCCGAAATGCCCTGCTGTTCGGCGGGTTCATGCGGCAGATTTATTCAGGAGAATCCCATAGGCTTCAATGTTAGATATTGAATTAAAACGGGAATATATTTAATAAACCGTTCATTTTAAAATTCTGCAGTAAAGCGTCTATTTATAGATTTATTTTTTTTCGGATATTTTAAGCATTTTTCTGGTTTTTTTTGGATCTTTTTTTTTTAAAAAAATCCGATTTATTTTAAGTTTACTTATTTTTTCTGTAACAGCCCTTTTTATTATCATTCCCTGGACCTCATATGTAAATTACAGACATTGTCGCTCAGTAGTTTCTTTGCAAACTGTGTTTCACTTTTCAATCATTCAAGCAAACTGTTTTGCTAATTTATTCACTGCCTCTTCTGCGGTGTCGGCTTTTTCCGGAGGCTTCGCTGCGTGTGATCGGTTCCTGCTCGGGTTTTTCCGGCGTGCTCCACGGGTTAATCCAGATGGTTTTGCGGGTTTTCGGTGTGCATTCGCCGGGTTTGCGGCAGTTTTTCCCTGCACTTCGACAGCCCTGTGGTGCTTGCTGAATACACCGCAGGGTCGCCGAAATGGGAAAGCCGATTTGCACCGAATTGAAGAGAACGAAAAGTCACCGAACGTGCAGTGACTTTTCGAATCTCTTTGAATAACCCCGTTAGTATTTTTTCTCCCTGCAACACACATGTGGCCAAGAAGGAAAATAGCAAATTTTTAAAGAATTTAAAAGAAATTAAAAGTCAGTCATTTTCCGGATTAGGAGGATTTCAGGGACAAAGTTAGAATTAAATCGATAAAACTAGGTCACAATGTACAATGACAGTAAAAACAACTTAATTGAATTTTAAAAAAAAATGACAGCGGGCCACTCTCAGATGTTAAAATGAGTGATATTTTGCTTTCTGTAAATAGAATGTTGACAGTATAGTTTAAAACTCTAAAAATGGATTTCTATTTTCTTACAGAAAATTGTTTTAAACGTATTTTTTTCCATTTAATTTACTTTCTGCATTTGGATCACTAGCAGAAACTGGTTTATGAAAGACATGGAGTCTCTGACTACTGCCATTAAAATGGGATTTCATTAAATATGTGGGGAAAAGATTGTTCTCTGGTTTTAAAGGGGACAGTCTTTTAGTTCAGTTATGATGTAGACATCTTCTATTCTAGATGTTACTGATACCTTTTTTACAGCAAAGTTATTTGACTTCCTGTATAACTCTAAGAGTATCTCAGTCCCCACTATCCCCTTCTCCTTCTCCTTCCTCCTCTACACCCTCGTGTCACCCTCTCGTGATCCCGGAAAAATATAGATCTTTATTTTCAATGGAATACTAACAGTTGGTGAAGAAAGAATATTAATACTTTGTAGACATTAAGTAATTAAATTCAGGTTGAGAACCCCGTAATCTGAAAGGCTTGTGTCCGAGTATTTCTAATTATGTGGATTTTTTGGAATCCTTCCAGAGAGAAGGGATGCAGTAGGGTGGGTGCAAGCAGGTTTCCCCGCATGTGGTGTGCAGTAGGACTCACTTTGGTGATACTCCTGGTGCCCCCGTGTGTTCCATTCCATGCCGAGGAATGAGGGAAAGGGGAAGAACATGGCAGGAGTAAGGGCCATCACCATAAGCTCTGAAAACAGTTTTTGGAGTCTTTCAGATTGTAGGATTCCAGTTGAGAGATGCTCAACCTGTAGTTTCAATTCCAAAAATGCTAAACTGAGCTTATTAAGGCAAACCTTAAAGCGCACAGGACATTCCCAAATTGTGCTCACTTGGTGGAAATCACTCAGAAAAAAAAAATCCTAACATCCTAATACTAACAAATATATATGAAAAACAATTAGTAATTCCCTGCCTAACCTTTACCATCTTTCACTTCCAGTGGCGTGATGGTCCTCTCCCAAAAACACAAAGTGGACAAAAATGGCCGTGTCCTGGCGTTCAAATGGACAAGTGCGCTCACCGATATCTAAGGATAAAATATCACATGGGTCTAATCGACCAATACGCCATCTATTCCGATGGGAAATCACCATGAAAGGGAGTACAGGTTCACTGTATTAAACACCAGCATGGTCTATTCATTTTACACTACACCAAATGTGTATTCCCCCCCCCCATAACTTGTCTCTTCCCACAACAAGGGAGTAAAACATATTGCACATATAATAGTATATTGGCTTGTGGGTGAAATCAGAGCAACAGCGGCTGCTGCTTACTGGAGGGCGAGGCGGTCAGGGAATTGTTGACCATAGATCAATTTTTTTTTTACCCTTTTTTGATAGTCCCTGAGTGTATCCATTTAACAACTTTTCTTGGTTTAGGCTAGGGTCAGACGAACGCAGTGCGAACGCGCGTGCAGCCGCACTTTATTACGGCCGTAGTAGCAGCAAATGACGGGCAATATACGAAGTACGGCCGCACGAAAGTTTGGCTGGCCAACACGAGCAGCAAACAAACGCATTTTTTCGAGAACGTGATACCGCTAGCGCTGAAGTACAGAGTGCGCTGCGTCCGCTAGCGGGGTGCGTGCGTGATTAGGAGACATCAGACGCTGCTAATGTCCGGCCAACATAACGTCCAGACGCAAAAAGGGGTTTTATTGATGATCCGTACAAAATCACAGACGCAAATGCGCATCGTATGACCGCTATCGCGTATTCCGTGAAAAAATACGTCCATTCGTTCGAACGCACTTTTTTCACGGACAACGCGAAAAATACGTTTGTCTGACCCTAGCCTTAAAGATGTGGATTTTTTGCACCCTGGCAAATTTAGCTATAAGAATGTGTATCCCGGCTTTGTTTCGTGTTTATGTATTTTATTAATTCGATCTTGGCTGCCTATAAAGGCCTAGAGCTGCTTGGGAGCTCCAGGAAGGATTGTGCCTCCAGCAAGTGAATTGATCCTGTAAGTGTAGATTTGATCAAGATAGATAGGACCCGTCAATGATGGGATACATTGGCGATTGTGACAGGCTTAAGCAAAGTATCATATTATGTGAACTAAATTCCCATCATTTATTCCCTCAGTCTGTTTGAATTCAGTTTGAATATTCTTAAAATGGGGATTTTTGTTTTAAAATAGAATGATTTGATGGAATGTAGTCACTGATATGGAGTGCTCTCTTTGTACAATATATATCACTTTCCCACCCTTTACAAAATGTAACTTTTATTAGTATATCCAGTTTGTTTAGACTTCATTTATCTGGGGTAAATTTCATGATCTATATATCTCAAGATTATAATTGTAAAAGACATTTGCACATCATTCAGAGAACGGCTTTACAGAGCCCATATGCAGCAAGGAACTCTGGGAAGGACATGCAAATGCAGTCCACAATTTCCCACTTTTTTGCATCCTGGGTCTGCTTTCACACAGATCCCTCCTTGTCATACTAGATGGCTTTTTTTTTTAGCAAAGGTCAGGTTATGCCAGCAGTCACTGCCGCACCTGGACAGTCATTTAGGGCTTATTATGCCCTCATCAGCAGGACTTGCTGCTCTTTGGGGGAAAGTGCAGACTTCATTTGCATGTCCTTCCCAGAAGACCTTGCTGCATGTGGGGAATGTAACACCTGAGCTCTGTAAAGCAGTTCTCAGAATTTCTAGGATGTGTAAATGTCTTCCACAATTATAAAAACTTGAATATTTGCCACGTGGAGGCTTTTAATCTAACTTTTTGCCCTCCACTACATATACATACATACATACATACATACATACATACATACGAGTAGGAAATGGCAGGATTCAAAAAATTCATAAAACAAAATTTATTCGTTCATTTTAAAAGTAGGACCGACGTTTCGGCTCGCACAGGAGCCATTCTCAAGGTGATACATGTAACATATAAGACTGAGATATATAGATACACACACACACACACACACACACCTTGAAAAAGGCCTCTAGGGGCCGAAACGTCGATTTTTATGATCATCTAATAAAACTTGTGTTTTTATTGACCCAAGTGCCTCCCTACTCCTACACATATATATAGCAGTACGTAGTGATACCTTTTTTGGCATCAGGACTAGCACGGCCTATCGAATTTACATACATAGGCCGTGTTAGTCCAGATGCCAAAGAAGGTATCACTACGTACTGCTATACTCCTATATATAATCTCTCATTTACAAAAATATATGGATGCACTCAGGGACTTCAATAATCAATAAATAAAGCCTTGAGAAAGGCTCCTAGAAAGCCGAAACGTCGGGAGATATTTACAGGATTATTTTAATGACTTCTTGAATAAAGCATCATTTTTATTATTGATTACTAAAGACCAAGTGCATCCATCGATTTTTGTATTCTGCATATCGTTCTGGATTTTTGCACCTGGGCAGGTTTTTCTATTGGTGGCAGCAGCAGGTTTGGAGTGGTATATACTATAGGTATATATATTCCACACGAAATGTGAAGCCTCGTATTTTCCATATGGTTTGGAGCCGGGCATTAAATGGTTAACGAACGACCTTTTCCAGGCAGTGTACTGCGACTGGCATCTAAATGGTTCCTTTGCACCATGAACTGAAACATCTTGAATGCTCAAACTGTATTTTTATGAGTGTCTTGGGACACTAAATTTTAGTGGTCTATTAAATGCCAGCAATTTCATGCTGCCTTGCATAAAACAGCATTCACATATTAGAACACGGTGGTTACATAGCGATGCTGTACTTTTTTAACACGTATGAGATTAGTAATTTCCATTAATAACATTATGCTTTGTGTTTTTATAAATACGCTTTCCAGCCAAGATGATGTAGGTATTATTCGAGAAAGAAAACCAGTATTCTAGTGTACTGGCAATTAGTTTTTGCAGGCTGAGCTTAATCTCTGGTAACAGTATGTACATTTCATTACACATTTTAAATTCCACAGTAGTAAACACCAATAAATACATAATATCTACCCATAAAAGTTTAAATGGTATATACAGAAGGGCACTGAGTATTCGAAACAACATCTTAGTCACAAAAAAAGCTGGATTTTTACCTTTTAGCCTTATTTAACTTTGAGACTTCTTTAAAAAAACAAAACAAAAAAAACTAACTAGGTAAATAAATTCGTAATATAGGTTTAGTATCACATATCTAAAATATTCCAAAACTTTGCGTACTGACAGGACACGAAAAAATTATATATAAATAATAATAAAAAAATATATTAAAATTCCACCCGTGATCTCATGTGACAGGGGACAAAATTATTAAAAACATTTTATAAAATAACCTTCAAGCCTTGTGTTTAATGTGTATAGTAAACATAAATAAGGTTGCCGCCAGATTGGACATATAATTTATTAATGAAGAGGGGAGAGGAGTGTTGTGTCCTATGATCGGCGTCAATAAATTGTGCAAATTCAATCAAAATATAATAATATTTATTGATTGATTGATTTTAGAAAGGATTTTACCAGGAAGGATACATTGAGATTTCTCTCATTTTCAAGTATGTCCTGGGTGGTGAGTATGTACCGTTAGGTGTCTTGCCAAGGACACTTACTGGAGAGGTGCTCTTGCCGGGATTGAACCTGTGTCTCCACAGGCTCTCTCCACGCAGAGCAGTGATGTTACCTCTACTCCATTAATGCAGGCAATTTGGAAGTGTGGGTTATTCACAACCTTATAAATAGAAAAGACTTCCTTGCGGTGCAATAGAATCAGTACAAGCGAAAATACATCATGTATCCTATTAAAGATCAGATCGTATAAGGATACATGATGAATTTTCGCTTGTACTGATTCTATTGCGCCGCAAGGAAGTCTGCTTTCTAATTATATATTTTATTAATGCTGATGGGCAGTGCATGAAAAAAATGCCACCCCGCAGCATGTAGAATCCACACGCTGCAGCTAAGGCTGGGGTCAGACGAACGCATTTTTAGCGTGCGTTTAGGCACACTTAATCACGGCCGTAGTAGCAGCAGCAAATGACGGGCAATGGCGGCCAATATACGTTATAAAGTTCAGCCGTGCAACACAAGCGGCAAATTAATACATTTTTTCGAGAACGTCGAACCGCTAGCACTGACGTACAGAGTGCGCTGCGCCCGCATAGCGGCGTGTGCGTGATTAGGAGATGTCAGACGCTGCTCATGTCCAGCCAACATAACGTCCAGACACCCAAAGTTTCCTTGTTTGGATCCATAAAAAAAAAAAAAAAAATCACGCACGAAAATGCGCATCGTTTGACCATTTTCGCGCATTCCGTGAAAAAAATACGTCAATGCGTTCGGACGCACTTTTTGACGGTCACTGCGAATAATGCGTTCGTTTGACCCTAGCCTTTAGATATCTAAAAGGAATCCCAGGTGGCCGGCCTTGATTCCCTTCCTGCAGCATATGAAATCTACATGTTGCAGGGCAGCACTTCTCACTGCACACCGCTCTGCATGAAATAGTAATCGGTGTCCAGAAAAGCATGGCTGATCTGGCACCACTTAAATTTTTTGCTTGGATTTGGATTCCAACTCCCATATATCCTCGCTATTATATGCAAGCTACAATTACCTGGAAAGTGCCAACATATACCACAGCACTGTAAATATTCCAAAATCCGAGACCTACAACAATTCCTGGCCAAAACATTTTAGAGAAGGGATACTCAACCTCTACTGGTAGGAAATGTTTAACCATAAAAGTAGCAATCAGTCATCCAGGGCTGTCAAATGCACCCCAGGGGTCATCCAATGTGATTAGGAGTGGATCCATCATGCTGGAGACAAGTATGATGATCCTTAGTGACGAGTAGGAGGCACCTTGGACACAGGACGTGCAATGCGCCCATGGTATCCATTACGCATTTGATATTCACCCATTTTTCAAGCAAATTGCTTTGGGGAGAGTCTTCTGGAAAGCTACACTTATTTATCCTTCCTGGTAAAATACTTTAGAAATAAATTTAGTGCTGACGTGTTCTGGAGAATGACAGGAAAAGCGGTCCCTGCTCAAGAGTTTACAGTGTAAGGCTAGCGCAAACGCAATCATCACGTCGGTGTCGCCGCAGTTTAGACTGGGGTCAGACGAACACAGTGCGAACGCGCGTGCAGCCACACTTTATCACGGCCGTAGTAGCAGCAAATGACGTCCAATGACAATGGCAATATACGAAGTACGGCGGCACGAAAGTTCGGCCGGGCAACGCAAGTGGCAAACAAATGCATTTTTTCGAGAACGTGATACCGCTAGTACTGACGTACAGAGTGCGCTGCGTCCGCATAGCGGCATGTGTGCGTGATTAGGAGACGTCAGACGCTGCTCATGTCCGGCCTACATAACGTCCAGACGCAAAAAGGGTTTTATTGATGATCCGTACAAAATCACGGACGGAAATGCGCATCGTATGACCGCTATCGCGTATTCTGTGAAAAAAATACGTCCGTTCATTCGAACGCACTTTGACCTGACCCTAGCCTTAATGTCCATTTGTGATCAATAGAGAGCAACACACTAAGTACTTGCGCACTGAAGTGCTCACGCGCCACGCAGGTGGCAACGGATGCCATTAATGCTAAGGTCAGACGAAAGCAGTTTTAACGTGCGTTTAACCGCACGAAATCACGGCCGTGCTAGCAGCAAATGATGTCCAATGCCAGGCTGCATATGAAGAACGGCCGCACAAAAGTGTGGCCGCGCAACGCAAGTGGCAAACGAACGCATTTTTTCGAGAACGTCAAACGGCTAGTACTGACGTACAGAGTGCGCTGCGTCCGCTAGCGGTGTGTGTGCGTGATTAGGAGACGTCAGACGCTGCTAATGTACGGCCAACATAACGTCCAGACGCAAAAAGTGTTTTATTGATGATCCGTACAAAATCACGGACGAAAATGTGCATCGTATGACCGCTATCGCGTATTCCGTGAAAAAAATGCGTCCATTTGTTCGAACGCACTTTTTCACGGACAACGCGAAAGATGCGTTAGTCTGACCCTAGCCTTAGGCCTCGACGTAAAAGCGCTACGACGGACGCCCAGAATGCACCGTGTCCACGTAGCGGCCTGTGTGCGTGATGACGCGACGTCAGACGCAGCGCATTTGCGATGTCGATCACATTGACGCTCAGAAGTTTTTTTGGTCTGGCCGACTGTACCGAGCATTTAATTTTGATTCCCATATTTTCCTTTTTTTTTTTTTCTTCTACGTCCTTCAAGAAAAAAAAAAAAAAAAAGACCGTGTGGGGTCTACAGTATCTTCCGTCAGTACGTCCTTCCGTTATGCACGTACACATAGTGCACTCAGACTGCGTTCGTCTGACATTAGCGTAAGGAGTGGGGTGACACACAGAGGTGAGGGTAAATGTGAGAAGTAATGGGGTGCACAGGGGGCTGTGTGGGAGATGCTTCATTTCAGGGACAGTATACAATTACAGACAAAACGATGGCAGCAGAATGGTAGAGGCTTCCCAAAAAGAGCTTCCAGGGTGCCACCAGGAACAAGATTTCATTCTAAAACGGATATATATATAATTTTCTTTCCAGTGTCTCATTAGGTTCCAAAATGTAATTAATATTATGCTAATAGTAAACATTTTAAAATATTTAAGTATAACCTTACCTGGCAGCGTTAGCCTTTTCAGGAAGAAGTCCAGTCCGACTGTTTGTTTGTACTGTTTTCCAAATGATTCCTGAGCAAACCGCATGGCCAGAGATGTCTAGAAGAAAATGTGTGAAAGTTTTCATTTAAAACCGTTTAGACTGGCAGCGTCAAGAAAAGAAAAAGAAAACACTTGCTCTTCCCAAACAACTCTTAACTAAATCCAATAACTGGCGTGATAAATTAGGACGAGGACCCGTTCGAGTTACAGTTGGGATCTCTGTCACTCCAGCCACGCGAAAAAGAAGCCAAGCAAAGCCCTGGACGGACACAAGTGGTTTGTTATAGGATGGCAGGATTATATACGGGCATGCAGATCTAATAACGTATGCTTAAAGGACACTCTTCACATCATAAAGTGGTCAAGATGACCAGAGGCCCCCCCCATATGGTGGAGTCGCTGGATGACGTGGAGAAATTCCACCCACCCTGGCGCACCAGCAGCCTGGATTTTAAAGTTCCCGGTCACCAATCTGGTCACTAGTGAGGTCAGAATCCAGACAGTGTGCCGACACCACCCTCACCAAGACCACCTGCGATAGCGAGCGGTCTCAGAAAGGCAGCCGATGGATCAGATCTGCGCATGCACTGCAGAACTTGTTTACATAAAGTGCAGGATTCTGTAGCAGTGCACAATTCGCAAATCCTACGCAAGGTGCGTAGTATGGCTTCAGGGACTTCTGGGTGCGGAAGGCCGTGAGCGGAAGAGGAGAAGCTGCTTACGCTGAGGGACAAAAGGTGAGGAAAATAAAGTGCTCTTGTAGACTTCTCGATGTGATGTGACAGTGTGAGGGGCAGGGTGGTAGACCACAAATACCGTATATGCTCGGGTATAAGCCGACCCGTGTATAAGCCGACCCCCCTACTTTTTCCCAAAAAAAACTGATTGACTCGCGTGTAAGCCTAAGTGGGATATTGCCCCAGCTCAAACAATGGATATTGCCCCAGCTCATGGATATGCCCCAGCTCATGGATATGCCCCAGCTCTCACCTGGATATTGCCCCAGCGGCAGCCAGCTCTCACATCGATACTTGCCCCAGCTCCGGATCCAGCTGGGGTTGAGGGGGCCCAGATGCCGGGCAGCGTGAGTCGGTCCGTGTTGAAGGGGATGCGGCTACGTGCGTGCGCAGGTCACACGGTCCGGCCAGTCAGGTGGTACAGAGACTCAGAACCACCTGATTAGCCGGACCACGTGACCGGCTGCGCCTGCACGCAGCCGCATCCCCTTCAACACGGACGGACTCACGTATAAGCCGAATCGCGGTTTTTTTACTCAAAATCTGAGTAAAAGAACTCGGCTTATACGCGAGTATATACGGTATATTAAAATGTATGGAGAATGCCATTTTCCCACTATGGGGTTAATCCTGTGCCTAATTAAATCTGCCCTGCCCAGAGCGGGAGATTGTGTGAACAGTCTGGGTGCTGGCTGCAGCAAGGGAAGAAACTCATGAACTTGAAGGGAAGTACTTTTTGATACTCTGTTCAATTTATTGGCAAGCTACCTAGCCGCCCAATAGCCAGAAAGAGAACTATTAATGCAGGGTTTGACAAATTTGCTTTGAATCTAGGAGCCAGCTACAAAGGTTAGGAGCCAACGTTTCGGCGAAGAATTCGTGTTTATCAAGGTAATCCTCGCCGAAACGTTGGGAACCTGCCTCTGCATCTGGGAGTTTGTTTGTGCTGACCCAAATTATGATTTTAGCTGCTTCTATTTATCACTTTGTTACCTGGTGCTTTTTGCCGTTAGGTATTTTTTGTGCATGTGGTCTTGTGGCTACTTTTGAGCCTAGAAGTGTAAAGCGTTTCTTCCAATATCAGTTTGGCCGCTCAGATATATACTTATATTATTTGTGTTGTTCACATCTGTACCTTGTGACGTTGTGATTGCTCTGTTGTCATTGGACACCCTATTTACCCACTGCAGACACAGACTGTTGAGGAATATTTTAATCTTTCTATGAATGCGTATTCTTGTATCAAATTGATCCTCAGATAAACTCTTTGTATCTTGAAGTCTTCTTTGTATCAAAGTAGGAAACAGATGTTGAACACCTGCCTCAATCCTTGAAGGTTCATCAATTATGGCTTCCAGCATTTATTGAGGAAGGATTCACAAGTCAACATCTTTGTTTCTTTCTGACAAAGACTCTAAGAGTTACCGGCCTAAGCTCTCTTTGATGTAAGGAACTGATCATTGATTAGGTGTTAAAGGATGTTGTAATGTTTTTCACTGTTTAGGGTTAATTTGAACAACATATTGTATCCCAGCTCTTTTGTTTGAAATGGTTTGGAAAACGCGGCAAAAGCTTGGATATTACAGGATGTGTTTGATTGTGTTACTGTGACGTCATTTTCTGTACTTAAGGAGACCATGTGTATGGTTCTTCAGAGGGCAGTAACTAAAAGACTTAGAACCTATGTTTGGCGTCTGTAGTTATTCTTCTCTCCAGATATCTGCGATTCTCAAATTTGTAGTTTTAGGTTATCTAAGAAAATAGTAAACACAGCCGGTTGTGAGAAAGAACAGGGGACTGACCAACGCCAGAATATAACATCACAACACAGACCCACACAATAGACTGCATATATAAATACATACACCAGGGCTGGATATATTTACATTAAATGTAGGAGATGGGAGGAAAACATTGAAGCCAACTAGATATTTTTAGATGACAAAGACTGCTTTTAGATTGGTGTAAAATAAACTGGAAATTTAGGAGCCAGGAGTAAAATTCTAGGAGCCAGTGGCTACCAGACTCCTGGCTTTGTCAAGCCCTGTATTAATGTATAGTCAGACTCCAAAGAAGGAGAAGGCTTTGATGTTTTGTTTACCTTGATGTGCTGCTGTACCCTGCTGCTTTTTGCAGGAAAAATAAAAGAGGGACAACTGAACCTTGCATCCACTGCCTTTATCACAGTGGGCAAGACGATCGGCCAACTAATAGTGTGCATACTCGAACACATTAGATCAGTTTGGCATTTGAAAGATACCAAATTTCAAGACATTTACGTATACATCATGAGAATAAATCGGATTACATTTGATTTATGGTGATTGACTTAAACAATAACAAAAGGAAGCATGGTGGATACATAAATTGCACACCCTCAGCCCCAAAGGTCTTAACGAGGGCTTCACATATACACCATTCCTTTAATCCCAAAGTCAGCTTGGCAAATGCACATCATAATCATGGGATTGTCAATATAGTCTCATAAGAATTGTTGCAATAGGTTGGAAATCATGATGAATGATATGTTTTAATTAGGGATGCACCGATACCATATTTTTAGGACCGAGGACCAAGTACTCACCGATACCGAGTACAAATCCTTTTATTTAAGGTCACAGGACTCTCCAATAGATAATTTAGGATTTTGTCGAAAGCCTGTCCAGTTTATGTTTATATTGAAATGTATGGCCAGACACCACATTTACCCCCTGCACACACACACACACACACACACACACACACACACCCCTTATCTCAGATACATATATACAGACCTCAGACGAGACTTGCCTACATATAGTTGCAAGACAAAGTATGTGAACCCTTTGGGATTATGTGGAGTTTTGCATGAATTGGTCATAAAATGTGCTCTGGTCTTAAAATAATACAACACAAACATTATATGTTTTCATTGAAGAGAACATGTAAACATTCACAGTGCAGGGTGGAAAAAGTATGTGAACCTTTGGACTTAATAACTGGTTGACCTTCCTTTGGCAGAAATACCCTCAACCAAACGTTTCCTGTAGTTGCAGACCAGACCTGCACAACGATCTGGAGTAATTTTGGACCACTCCTCTTCACAAAACTGTTTCAGTGTAGCAATATTCTTGGGATGTCTGGTGTGAATCGCTCTCTTAAAGGTCATGCCACAGCATTTCAATCGGGTTGAGGTCAGGACTCTGACTGGGCCACTCCAGAAAGCGTATTTTGTTTTGTTGAAGCCATTCTTTTGTTGAATTACTTGTATGCTTTGGGTCATTGTCCTGTTGCATCACCCATCCTCTGCGGAGCTTCAGTTGGTGGACAGATGGGCTTACGTTTTCCTGCAAAATGTCTTGATAAACTCTGGAATTCATTTTTCCATCAATGACAACAATCCGTCCAGGCCCTGAGGCAGCTAAGCAGCCCCAAACCAAGATGCTCCCTCCGCCATGTTTTACAGTGGGGATGAGGTTTTGATGTTGGTGTGCTGTGCCTTTTTTTCTCCACACATGGTGTTGTGTTTTTTATCCAAAACAACTCAATTTTGGTTTCATCTGTCCACAGAATATTTTGCCAGTAGTGCTGTGGAACATCCAGGTGCTCTTTTGCAAACTTCAATCGTGCTGCAATATTCTTTTTGGACAGCAATGGCTTCCTCCGTGGTGACCTCCCATGTACTCCATTCAGGTTTCAGGTTTTCCTTATTGTAGATGTGTCAACAAAAATGTTAGCATGTGCCAGGGATTTCTGTAAGTCTTTAGCTGACACTCTAGGATTCTTCTTTACCTCATTAAGCATTCTCCGCTGTGCTCTTGCAGTTATCTTTACAGGAAGACCATGCCTAAGGAGAGTAGCAACAGTGCTGAACTTTCTCCATTTGTAGACAGTCTGTCTTACCATGGACACATGAACATCAAGGCTTTTGGAGATACTTTTGTAACCCTTTCCAGCTTCATGCAAGTCAACAATTCTTGATCGTAGGTCTTCTGAGAGCTCTTTTCTGCGAGGCATGGTTCACATCAGGCAGTGCTTTTTGAAACCAGTAAACCCAAAACTGGTGTGTGTTTTTAAAGGGCAGGACAGCTTTCAGCAACACATCCAATAATATCACACTGATTGGACTCAAGGTTGGCTCACTCCTGGCTCCAATTAGCTCTTGGAGAAGTCATTAGGCTAGGGGTTCACATACTTTTTCCACCCTGCACTGTGAATGTTTACATGTTATGTTCA
Source organism: Leptobrachium leishanense (assembly GCA_009667805.1). NCBI lineage: Eukaryota > Metazoa > Chordata > Amphibia > Anura > Megophryidae > Leptobrachium > Leptobrachium leishanense. The sequence continues at coordinate 496,531,745 of CM019063.1, read as the reverse complement.
ATGAACACATAAAAACAATGTTTGTGTTGTATTATTTTAAGCAGACTGTGTTTTTCAAATTGTTGTGACTTAGATGAAGATCTGAGCACATTTTATGACCAATTCATTCAGAACTCCACGTAATCACAAAGGGTTAACATACTTTTTCTTGCAACTGTATACACACACACATCCATATCCATCACTGGGGGGCACATACATTGTTACTGAGGACTGAGGTGGGCTTGCTGTGCACCACGAGTGTCCAGGAGGTGGCACTGGAGCTGCTCCCTCACGCTGATCAGACTCTTGTGAAAGGAGGAGGCGGGTGGAGCTAAGGTCATGTGCAGCTGCTGCTCTTCGCACATGGACTGGCTTCCCCTGCTCACAGTCGGGTCCCCGTGGGGAAAGTGAGTGGCCACATCGGGGTTGGAAAGTTCAGCAGAGCCAGGTAGGCGATGAGGTGGCAGGCAGGCTGGGCCGAGCAGCTTGTGCACTGCTGGGGCTGTCTCCCCCGTCCAGCCTCACACCTCGTGCAGAGAGACAGGAGCCCCGGGAAGTGCAGCTCCAGCATGTAACACAGCTTCCGCTGCCTGCCTCGCGCCACTGCACCTCCCGCTGGTGGTTCGATCTGCCCGACCGCTCAGTGTGCAGTCAGGCAGAATCGATTTTTCAGCCCGAATTAATCGATGGAGCATCGTACAAGGCCGCATAGATTACGCGATTATTTTTGACAGCCCTAATAGGTAGAAGTCAGTCAGTCAGTCACAAATACACCAATAAACGACCAGTAGGTGGCTCTTCTGACATTAGTCAGCACAGTTGTGTTTCATCCACTTAATTGAGGAAAGTATATAGACCTAGGAGTCTTAAACTATTACTCATTGCATTACTACACACTGAACCCTTTACAACTCTACTATGGAGGTAGCGGAACGCGTAGTGACAAATTCAATGCAGGTTAAGGGGTATCTTTATTGAAGCTGGTTTTCAATCTACATAAGAAGGTATGATTGGGAGCGCTCCTCTGTGATGTTGATCTTGACGTTTTTTTTGTCTATACAATTCCTTCTTACTGTCCTATAACCACCAACCCACGAAGGTTGGTTTCTTACTTTTTAAGAATAGAGAACAGCAACAGAGAGGTTATTGGAGACAGATACAAGGTATTCATTTTTTATTCTAAGGAATCAAACCAAGACAATAGTCCATTTAACCTATTTAAATTGTAGATGTAACTAGAGATGTAAAATTTCCGGAAATTTTGAAGTCATGGAAAAAAAAAAAAAAAATTTTTTTGCCGGAAAAATTGAAAATATGCACCATAGAGTAGGTTTACAAATTAAACTCAATTTTGTTTCACTTGAAATAAAAGTACAGTTTATTTAGTAACTTGAATTTGCTTTATAAATTTTATCTTTTGTTCCAAATGGATAACAAGCAAGGACTGTATATGATCACATGAGAAGTAGTAACAACTATGAGAACAAGTAACCAGCCCTCTGATTCCTGAAGAGCAACAATAAAAGCAAGAAACCATCAACAGAAAAAACAGAAATATAATAAAATAAAATTATATATATATATATATATATATATATATTTTATCAAATTTGCCCCTTAGCACCAATAGCAAAAGGAAGTAACTGCATTATTTTGTTCCTGTAGGATCTGGATTAGGGATAGACCGATATTTTTTCAGGGCTTTTCTGGCCGATAGACGATATTTGGTGCCGATATTCTGTAAATTTAAAGTTGTGAAAAAAAAAAAACAAACAAACAAACAAACAGCACAAATCAGACATTATGCCATGAACTCAATGGGCTAAATAACAATCTTTGCAAAGGTTTCCACCAGCGCAAAAAAACATTAACACGAGGGGTAAAACCCTTTGCGCTGAATGCCGTATTACATGGTCAGCGCAACAAACGCGAGTAATTGTCTACAGCGGGTGAACCTGCGCGAACTTACTGTACGTCGCGCGAATTATACTTAACATTGTGAGCGCAAATGCGTATGTGCGCGGATCGTATTACGATCTATGCGTAGGATTTAACGCATAGTCTTTGCGCGCATAATTTTAGCAACTCCTCAAAGTCATCTTGCTTACAATTAAATCAAAGAGGCACGTGTAGGTCAGACAAATATAACATAACATTTATAATGAAATAACCACAAATGTCTTTTCTGTGCTCACATCATTATCAGTTTTATTCAACCCAAGTGACATTCAATCTTAGTACGTAGTACAACATCCTTTTACAGTTATAACAGCTTTTAAACGTGAAGCATAGCTTGACACAAGTGTCTTGCAGCGATCTACGGGTATCTTCGCCCATTCGTCATGGGCAAAAGCCTCCAGTTCAGTCACATTCTTAGGCTTGCGCACTGCAACTGCTTTCTTTAAGTCCCACCAGAGGTTCTCAATCGGATTCAAGTCTGGTGACTGCGATGGCCACTCCAAAATGTTCCAGCCTTTAATCTGCAACCATGCTCTAGTGGACTTGGAGGTATGCTTGGGATCATTGTCCTGTTGAAAGGTCCAACGTCTCCCAAGCCTCAGGTTTTTGACGGACTGCATCACATTGTCATCCAATATCTCCTGGTACTGAAGAGAATTCATGGTACCTTGCACACGCTGAAGCTTCCCTGTACCTGCAGAAGCAAAACAGCCCCAAAGCATGATTGACCCCCCGCCATGCTTCACAGTAGGCAAGTTGTTCTTTTCTTCATAGGCCTTGTTCTTCCTCCTCCAAACATAGCGTTGATCCATGGGCCCAAACAGTTCTAATTTTGTTTCATCAGTCCACAGAACACTATCCCAAAACTTCTGTGGTTTGTCCACATGACTTTTGGCATACTGCAGTCGACTCTTCTTATTCTTTGGAGACAGCAAGGGGGTGCGCCTGGGAGTTCTGGCATGGAGGCCTTCATTACGCAGTGTGCGCCGTATTGTCTGAGCTGAAACTTCAGTACCCACATCTGACAAATCTTTTCTCAGTTCCTCAGCAGTCACATGGGGACTTTTCTCCACTCTACGCTTCAGGTAGCGCACAGCAGTCGAAGTCAGCATCTTCTTTCTGCCACGACCAGGTAGCGTTTCAACAGTGCCCTTTGCCTTGAATTTGCGAATGATGCTTCCTATGGTCTCTCTTGGTATGTTTAACATCTTTGCAATCTCCTTATAGCCATTGCCCTTCCTGTGAAGAGTAATCACCTCACCTCTTGTCTTCCTGGACCATTCTCTTGACTTCACCATGTTTGTAACCACACCAGTAAATGTCTAGAAGGAGCTGGGTATCACAGTCATTTTAAAGCTGCCTAATTGGTGCTTATTAGGCTTTATTGCTGCTCCGTGACATCCACAGGTGTTTTCAATACCTGATTGAAAACACTTGAATGAACCTCTGTTCTTCAGAGTGGTAGTCTTTAAGGGGTTGAATAATTGTGTCAATGAAGAATTCACAAAAGAAACATTTACTACTGTATTACAAAACCAATTGATGTCATTTTAGTTGCATATGGTTCTTTAAAAAGTCCTTGTAGGATTTCATTCTGAATACAATTACAAATGTACACTAAATTCCCTAAAACCCTTTACAGCATTGGGGGTTGAATAATTTTGAACACAACTGTATATGCTGAGATTGACTTTGACAGGCGCTAAAATTTAATGTGAGATAATTGTGGTTCTTAATTCGGATTAGCTGAATCGCGTGAAAAAAAACAGTGCGTACACGGATTTCTGCGCGCAACGTTACTGCGCGAGCATTTGGGCGCGTTATTGATCAGCGGATCAAAAACGCGCGAGGATTGTAATTCCAGAGGTGATTTGCACGTGCAAACGTTTAACGCTTGGCGCAAAAATTCACGCTTTGGGCTATATTACAATCTTCGCGCAATGTGTTTAACATTTAAACATTGCACCACGTCCACTTAATTTATTAAGAATTTTTAATTTTATTTAAGCTTTTATTTTTACAAACAATAAGACAGTGTCTTTGGCTTTCTTTAAGATCCCTCATATGATCCTGTATGTAGGGGGTTCAGCAACCTTGGCCCTCCAAGGATTATATATAACAAAGTTGGTGCTAACTTAACCAGAGCTGTTGTAAACTTAACAACCCCATGGACTATAATGGCTCTGGGAAGTTTACACGCGCTCTGGTTAAGTTACGTTAGCGCTGACTTTGTAATATTGCCCCACGTTTTGGAATTACATCTGCCATGATGCTCAGCTTCTCATTAGGTTCCTGGAGCCTCATGGGAAATGCAGTTCCAAAACATCTGGAAGGCCCAGATTGCTGACCCCTGCTGTAGGAAATAGACCTGCATCTCCTGTATAGGGAATTCCCTGCCAGATGGGATGGAAGCACCATTTCTGTTGCCATCATGCACAATACGGTCAGTGAGCAGGGGTCATTCTGCAGTGAGGGTTTACAGCCTGATGTGGGAGAAGACCTGTATTCGCACATTTCTGTGGGATCTTTCGTGTCACAGCTGCAGTGAGCCAACATAAACTGCCGATACCGATATCAGTAATTTTCTGAATATCGGCAGCCAATATAAATCGGTCTATCCCTAATCTGGATACACCAATATTTAAGCTCAATGTTGAGGTTTAACTTTCGATTGTTGTTTTTTTTTTTTTTTTAAAGCGCCAAACAAAACAAAAAAAGACACAACATATACAATACATGCAATTTAATCTCATTTTCTGAATCTTCTTCCTCTCCATATTTGTCATTTTTCTCATTGGTTTGCACAGATTGAAACAAGCGTTTCTCCCCTTTCACGGAGAAGTTTGTTTCTTGATTTGGTATGAATATTAGCAAACAGAGCAGATTCTTCCACAGCAGCAGCAGAAGATGCAGAATCTGCAGGGAGCGAGATGCAGGAGGTGTCAGAGGTTCTGTTGTGCAGAGAACTTGCCACCATGTTGCAGGAGGGATATATTTTGCAGAATCCCAGACTGTGCTGGAGAGAACATTAACAGGGATCAAATAGGGACAAATTTAACCTCTTACCTGTCAATTAAGGCCTGAGAAGACAGAAACTATCATCAACTGTATCTCAACAACCACTGTAGGAGGTACAAGATGGAGCTCCCAATCAAGCTAAACTGAAGCCTTTTCCCTGTAGCGCCCCCTAGAGGCTGAAATGTATATTGTTGTCCAAGAATCCCATTGCAACGTGTTACTTGAATTGTAATCCAGGATTTGCTTGCCTTCAGCTCAGAGAACCTGTTATGATTTAAGACTTTAAATAAAGCCTCAGAAGTCTTTCATTAAGGTCCTAATGTTATATCATATTAAATCTATTAGACATATTATATATCATTGTAAAAGAACAGATCACACGCTTTTGGCTTTCTTCAATTTTTCCGGAAAAACAAAAAATGGCTTTGGGAAAAAAAAAAAAAAAAATGGTTTTTTTTTCCCAATTTTTTTGATTTGTTTCCAGGCCTTCCCATCTCTAGATGTAACCATATCCAAATCCTCACCAGGGATGTGCCAATTGGGGTTTAAGACCCTGATCAAGCTTAAGCAGTATTCAGTATTGGACGATACCAACTCCCAATCGAATACTGCCTCCCCGCCCATAACACCAGATCTGCGGTGCCCTGGTGAAAGCGCAACGCAGAGCTTTTGTACTGATGATTCGAGGAGTTGTCTCTGCCTCGTCCATGACCTGCAAGCAGGCAGAGAAAATGCCGCGCGTCAATGCATAGACTCCAGGATTACAGCTGGAATGCTGGTTGCCCAACATTTCTAGGACTGGGGTCAATTCAGCTTGATAAAGCAGAACTCTAAACTGCAAAGAACAGGACATCTTGATTTTAAGGATCAGATTGGGATAAAACCAAAACCCTAACTCTAATCCAAACCCCAGAATAATTCTTGCTCCAAATGCAGGAAACCGATCAATAGAATCCTAGCCCAGACTGTAATCCTTACCTGTCGCCCTACGCAAAACTTAATCCTAAAATTGAAACATTAGACATAACCCTAAATGTATCTCCCACATAAAGCCTAATCCCTTAATTTATCTCCGGACATAGTCACGGCCCAACTGTTAAACCAAACACGGATCTTAGATGTAATTCTAGATCAAAATAATATCTGAACCCTATCACTAGATTTAACTCCATCTCAAATCCAAAACCAAACCCAAATGCAAGAAGTAAAACTAATCATCGAGCTAATTTTAGAGAAACACAAAGATGTAACCCAAAGCCTACATGGAACACTTTATGGAAAACCAAATCCCAGTTGAAACCTAAAAACATTTGTAATACAAACTGTAACCCTAGATAACATATCCACATCCTAAAATTTAATCTCAGTGGCAAAAAAACTCCGAATTAACTCTAAAGCACACCCAGCATGAGGCCATAATGCTAAACATAACCCTGATCGCAGACTTCGACATATATCACCAGTAATCCTAATCAAAAGCCAAAATCGGCTGAAATGGCACCGTCGGCCGACAGGAAAATGTCCAAAAATCTGCCATCCGAACCTGGGCCCAGGTTTTATTTTGTATTTTATTTTTTTTATTTTTTTTTATACAGACAAGGTTTTTTTTGTTTGTTTTTTATTTTTAAAAGACTTTAATTTTGTAAGAGATCTTTTTAGTATTTTTTTTAAAAATAAAATACCTTTTTTTATTATTAGACACATTGTTATTGCTTTAAGCTCCTATTAGGAGAATTTAAGGATTTTTGGGGGGTGGGGTTCCAATTCAGATTTGCCGATTTGGACATTTTCTATCCAATTCTGCCATATTACTTTCAATAAATGTGTGGTTATTATTGGCTTGATTTTTATTCTAAATTAAGTCTAATAATACAATTATGCAAAAACAACTACAGTATTTAGAAACATTTTAGGGTAAAAAGTAATTTTCGGTCAAGTTTTTCAGTGCATCGCTACTTAAGACTTTTTGAAAAAGAGCCGATTTGGCTTCAAAATTGCACCGAACAGTGAATTTCTCTGTAAAGTGCAATTTTGTGGCCATTCGGCAAATCAAAAAGCTGGAGATTAGCCAAATATTAGCAAATTGCAAGCAAAATACAGTGCTGCTCAACGGCAGTGAGATCCCAATAGAGAAGCAATGACTGATCTAGTCAGGGACACTAAACAGCAGAGAAATGCCCTGATTTTCAGTGGTTTCATATATGGCTAAAACAACTAAAATCGAGGATTAAATTAGTCGTCAACTATTTCCATTATCGATTAATCAGTGTATGCTGTACACAGGACGATTAGAGTCAGACTGAGTTAAACGTAAATAACCTCAACTTCAGAGCTGATTGGAGAAGACGCACCGCTGCTTTACTAGGTAGGATTTAGTTCTAAGGTTACATCAGACACAACCAAATTGGTTTTATTTTGTTTACAACTGTAGCAGAACTATAACACAAACAATAGGATACTGCCACTGGGTGAAGGAGCTGTATGCCTGTGTTTTATCCATACTTGAAGTCCTGTGCCACCACCCCACCCTCTTTGATTGGGAACGGCCATTGCCTCCCTTTGGTCTGGTCCCTTTCCCCAAACTCACTCCCTCCCACACGCAGATCCGGTCTTTTATCCAGACCCACTCTCGCTCACACTCATTTCAAGTCACTTGAGCAAAGTCACTCCCTTCCACCTCCAGTCTCTCCCACTTAATTTGTTCACGAAATTAATTAAAAAAGGGACACTCTACGCACCCTGACCACTTTAGCTCATTAACCCCGATTTCATGTTGACATCTATGACAAAGTGCTTGTAGCGGCATTCATTTGGAGAAAATCAAACATGGGCTTAAGCTGCGCATGCAGCATCAACCCATCCCACTGACCAAGCACTCGCATACCTTGTGTGTGAAAAGAACGCAAGATACGCAATTTGCGTATTTACGTACGAAACTTACAAAAAAATTCTTCAGTAAACAATTTTTTTTCTATTTATCCGATGAATCGATTAATCAAAATAAATCTGCCAACTAATCTATTAGGAGACTAATCATTAGTTGCAGCCCTAGTTTCATACGACCGGTTTAATAAGGCAAATCCCATAGGTGGCAATGTTAAAAATAGTCCTTTTTTTAAAAAATTTAAAAAAAATGTATTAAACTGTTCTTGCTTTTAATTTGCAACAAAAAGTTTCATAAATATATATTTATTTTTTGGGATTTTTTCAGATCGATTTGGCAGCTTGTTCCCTGCACTTCAGGGACCCTGCAGTGAATGCTGAATTCACCACAAGGTTGGCGAATTTGACTCCCAAAGTGCAGGAAACGAGGGCATTGAAATGTGGGCGCTCTTTGAATAACTGACATAAGTAACCCTAAACATTATCCTATTCCAAAAGCAAACACTGTACATAACCCAGACCTTAAACAGAGTATAGCGCTAAAACCTGGTGAACTTTATACATTTCTGAATATGAAGACCATAGGCAAATCTCATATGGTTATGACCCTGGGTGGGCTAGTAAGGTTTCCCCTCCTGGTTAATAAACCTTAGGAACATTTTCTTTTACATATATCATATACACAGGTATAGTTTATAAGCCAACTGCAGAAAGTTTTTCAATTATAGACGCCTTTCCTAAAATTACATATATTCCCAAAGCATACGTTTGGAAAGCCACTTTATAAGTCTCTAAACCTATATCAGCTCTACCCGTGGTTTTAATTAAACCGCAAATCAGATGTCAAACTGTTATTTTTACTCATATAATATATCAAATTCTAAAGGATTAAAATGTTGGAAAATATAGTTACGCCCCATCCGAGAATTATAAAATAGTAAGAGGCTGTGACCCCAATTACCAGTAAGTGCAAGGAAAAAAGTTTGTATTGCCCGGCGCAAAACTGAAGAAGCAAACAGATTAATGCTGAATTGCAGTTAAATAAAAAATAAAAATAAAAAAAAGCAGAAACATCTGGCTTCAAGCCATTATTAAATAATATGAATCAATACATCACTGCACCAATATATAAAGTTAAACTGTATTTCTGCATTTAACCCTTTCACAACAAAGCACTTTTGACATTTACAGAAACATGACATGCATTGTTAAAACTTAAAAAGGGGCATCCCCGCCCCAGTGGGCTCACAAAAGGCTAATTCAGCCTACCAAGGTTCAGCTTGAGAGTATACAGCGCTATACATTGCCGACAAACCAATGTTCTCACCAACGCTGCAAGATTAGTGCAGTGTTTCCCAAACCTGTCCTCAGGAAGAACTATCAGGACCAGATAAAAAAAGATTACTTTGGGGAAATTCAGACTGAATCCTGCAATCACTGAGCAGCAAATCATATCACCTGCGCGGTGCTTCGATATCTGGAAAACCTGTCCTGTAAGTGGGCCCAGAGGACAGGTTTGGGAATCACTACCCCCAAGATCATGAGTCGCTGGCATAGCAGCTTGCTTAGAATACAGCTAGTAGTAGGGAGCCGCAAAGGATTCATGTTTTGCACCATCTTTCACCATTTGTGGCTCCCTATTACCAGCTGAAATAGGGCTCATGGGCTATATTTTGATTTTTATGAATGAAGAAATATGCATAAACCTTTTTTGGTAGTGAAGGGGTTAAATAAGAAACGTGTAGCTATTTTATGATTTTTTTTGTAGTCTTAAATTACTACTTTGAAACAGGATTACACACAAAGTGTCGGTGTTTGCCGGTGTTTTGCGGAACACTGGCGTATTGCAATGCAGACAAACCACAAAATAAAAGAAGAGAAAAAACCAGGAGAAATTTACTGTGAATACCCCTTTAGTGCGATAGTAAGGTAAGAAAGTTGGTCCAATGGCCTAATAAGAGAAATGTGAAACCAACTGCTGGCGAGTTTTCCCATATTCCTAACCCTGCGACTACGGGGGATTAAAAATGCAAAGTTACACCTTCTATCTGTACTGTACATGGAATTTCAGGCATTAGAACGCCGCAAATCTTATCCCCGTATAGTAGAGAGTGTCAGCAGAGCTCTCCCTGTATTCTGCCCTGTCCCTGGCTGTTTTAATGCAGCAGTAAATTGAGAAGTTTTTTTTATTACTGTTAGGATTGGGCCGCTCCTTGTTCTTTAATATGGGTGACAGGAGTGAGATCTTACTTTTCCCCCCAGGAAGACACTAATCCTGCATAAAAATTAAAAAAAAAAAAAAAAAAGTAAGGATGCACCGATACTTTTTTCCGGTACCCCAATAACGTCACGTGACCGCTTTCCAATAAATAAATTAGGATTTTGCTGAAAGCCTGTCCATTTTATGTTATTATTGCAATGTATGGCCAGACAGCCCATTTACCCGCTGCACACCCTGAGCACACACACAGACACCAAACACATGTGCATGCTGTTATTATGCAAGTTTAAGGCTAGGGACAGATGAGCGCATTTTCTGCGGCCACCGTCAAAATGTACGTCGATGCGTGCGCACGCATTTTTTCACGGAATACGCTTAAGTGGTCAGACGATGCGCAATTCTGGACGTATTTCATGACGATGGGGTGAAAAGAAGTCTAGAGAAATCCGGCTGTTTGAACGTTATGTTGGCCGCACACTAGCAGCGTCTGACATCTCCTAATCACGCACACACGCTGCTATGCGGCCGCAGCTCACTCTGTACGTCAGTACCAGCGGTTTAACGTTCTCGAAAAAATGCGTTCATTTTCCACTTGCGTTGCGCGGCCGGACTTTTGTGCGACCGTACTTAGTATATTGGCTGTCATTGCCCGGCATCTGCTGCTAGTGCGGCCGTGATTATGTGCGCCAGAATGCGCGTTCGCACTGCCTCAGTCTGACCCTAGCCTAAACGTTTACATTCTTATTTGTTAAATTGTGTTTTGCGCTGGGAGACAAGTGAAAGTTAAGCTTTATAAGACTGTGTCCAGTCACGTAATAAAATTGATGAGTTCTATAATGAAAGCTAGAAATGTACCGTTGTAGAATTTCCATACGTGTAAATTCAACATATATAAAAAAAAAAAACATACATAACACAAACAAAAATAAATAAAAAGCGACATTGACAAACATGTTTGTGTGATGCTGGTGAAACCAAATGCCTTTGACAAAGACTCTCGCAATGGGAAAGTTTACACATTAAATATTAATATACTGACAAATTATATGATGCGCCTATCAAAGGCAAACGTGCAACTGATATTTCTTATAAATAATGCAAGAGGGAATGCAGCAATTAAGAGGAAATATCAGATTCCCACTATAGCTTAACAGAAATATATATATAACGGTTAAAGTCCGAAGTGTGGTTAATTTTAGGATTACCTGGGTAATCCTGACATTACCCAGGCGTCGTTAGCAAAAATCCGAAGTGAAATTTTGGACTTTACCCGGGTAATCTGCAAAGTATCCAGAGGCCTCTGGGTAATCCGATTTTCTCCTCTGTTTTAACCGGGTTATTCGCACATTACCCTAGTGTTGCTGGATAAAGTGTGATGTGCAACAAAACATCAGACTTTATCCGGGTAATCTGCAAAGTATACAAACGCCTCTGGGTACTCCACTTTTCTGGGGTTTTCAGCAGGTTAGTTGACTGAATTGCGAGGATTACCCGGGTAAAGCTGCAAACTGTTAGCAAAATTGTGTTTTTTGTTATTTTTAATGAAATTGTATCCAGTCACAAACCACACTAAATAATGCACAGAGTAACCTGACGGTTAATTGTCTGAAAATTAATGAAGATTAAAGATATTATATAAAGAGTAACCTGATGGTTATGTTTTATAAATGATATATGAGCACAAATGACACACACTAAAGATCATGTAACTCTTTCACATTCACATAAGAAACATATCCTGTTACTCTGTATATTCATTGTATCCTTATTACATTTTAATGTTTGTCTTTCGCCATTTTCATTGATAATATCCATATTGGCAAAATTCACTTTTACCCAAGCGGGGTTGGATGCTCTGCATATTACCCAGGTGAAGCTGTGGATAGTCTCAGATTACCCGGGTAAAGCTTCAGACTTTTATCTAAACAATAACAAAATTCAGTTTTAACCACAAGGGGTTGGATAGTCTGCAGATCATCTGGGTAAAGGGCAAATTTTTCAGCTCTTCCAGACTGTTACCCATGGGTGGTTGGTTAATCCTAAAATTACCCGGGTAAAGCTGAATTTTTCATTGTTTTGCAGCTTTACCCAGCGATTTTTGGGTAATGTCAAGATTACCCGGGTAATTCTAAGATTAATCGCACTTCGTAACAATTCAATGTTCTTGAACCCAGGACATACTTGAAAACAAGAGAAATCTCAATGTATCCTTCCTGGTAAAATCCTTTATAAATAAATAAACTTCGGGCTTTAACCGTAACATATACATCTCACACCATGTAAAGATAGAAAAATTACACAATAAAAAGGGGGGGGGTTTATATACACACACATCTTTAGAAAGTCCATTTAAATGGTGAGAAAAACTGTTTATGTGTGGGTTCCATAAACGAGAGAGATGAAAAATAGAGCTAAACACAAACAGCACAGAAATGTAAAAGCAGCTTTCAGACAATGTTAAAAACGCCAGTTCATTGTAGGGTCAAATAAATGAAGGTGAAAATTCTCATTTAATTGGAATCCCAGGTGCTGAGGAAAGACCTTGTCAATACCAGAAAGTGATATTATCTAAATCCACCTATTATCAGTCAGTTTGTGAAGTTTGACAATAGTGACATCACCCCTTTTTTCGGAACTGGTTAGACATGTCCCGTGCCCTTCTGGACACTAAATGAAAAATAACTATACTGCAACAAGGAGCACGTGTTGTGCACCCATTATCCCAGTTACCAGTTGTCCCGTTTACAAAGAGTTCCCAGTGTTTATCCGTTTACCTCGCCACCACCCAACTAGAGCTGGCATGAGATCATGTCCATCTCCATGGAGTCCTATGGAATCTTGGATGGGATAACACTGCACCACTTTACGCCACTGGTGGTATCAAGTTGGGGGGATGTGATGTATTACTACTCGAGCTGCTGGCAAAGCGGCTTCATCGTACCGTAATAGACGTTAAAGGCGAGCCGCAAATGGAAAAATGGAAGACACAAATGTTTTCCATTTGCAACTTGCTTTCAACATCCAAGTTTTGATCCAGCGCTATATGGGTTGTACCATAAATACTGGAGTTTCACGAGAGTTCTTGCGACTACGGTAAACTTCAGCTATTCAGTGAAACAAAAGCAGAAGACCAGAGGGTGATTGAGGCACAGTATAGAAGGCAGGTTTGCACACGGTATAGGAAAAAAAACAAACAGGTAGGAACCAAAGTGAGAGGCAGAATTGGGATATTAATCTATCATGTCCCGTAGCCCCCTGTTGAGAGGAACGTGGGGAGAGGGCTCAGCACGGCACCGTTGGGAGGAGAGTTGGGGGGGGAAGCGGCACCGTTGGGAGGAGAGTTGGGGGGGGAAGCGGCACCGTTGGGAGGAGAGTTGGGGGGGGGAAGCGGCACCGTTGGGAGGAGAGTTGGGGGGGGGAAGCGGCACCGTTGGAGGAGAGTTGGGGGGGGAAGCGGCACCGTTGGGAGGAGAGTTGGGGGGGGGAAGCGGCACCGTTGGGAGGAGAGTTGGGGGGGGAAGCGGCACCGTTGGGAGGAGAGTTGGGGGGAGGGGGGGGAACGGCACGTTGGGAGGAGAGTTGGGGGGGAAGCGGCACCGTTGGGAGGAGAGTTGGGGGGGGAAGCGGCACCGTTGGGAGGAGAGTTGGGGGGGGAAGCGGCACCGTTGGGAGGAGAGTTGGGGGGGAAGCGGCACCGTTGGGAGGAGAGTTGGGGGGGGGAAGCGGCACCGTTGGGAGGAGAGTTGGGGGGGAAGCGGCACCGTTGGGAGGAGAGTTTGGGGGCGGAAGCGGCACCGTTGGGAGGAGAGTGGGGGGGGAAGCGGCACCGTTGGGAGGAGAGTTGGGGGGGAAGCGGCACCGTTGGGAGGAGAGTTGGGGGGGAAGCGGCACCGTTGGGAGGAGAGTTGGGGGGAAGCCCGGCACCGTTGGGAGGAGAGTTGGGGGGGAAGCGGCACCGTTGGGAGGAGAGTTGGGGGGGAAGCGGCACCGTTGGGAGAGAGTGGGGGGGGGCGGCACCGTTGGGGAAGTTGGCGGGGGGCACCGTTGGGAGAGAGTTGGGGGGAAGCGGCACCGTTGGGAGGAGAGTTGGGGGGGAAGCGGCACCGTTGGGAGGAGAGTTGGGGGGGAAGCGGCACCGTTGGGAGGAGAGTTGGGGGGAAAGCTCCCAATGGGAGAGGAGAGTTGGGGGGGAAGCGGCACCGTTGGGAGGAGAGTTGGGGGGGAAGCGGCGGCACCGTTGGGAGGAGAGTTGGGGGGGAAGCGGCACCGTTGGAGGGGAGAGTTTGGGAGGAGACGTTGGGAGGAGTAATGGGGGGTTGCAGGCAGAGTTGGGAGGAGAGTTGGGGGAAGCGGCACCGTTGGGAGGAGTTGGGGGGGAAGCGGCACCGTTGGGAGGAGAGTTGGGGGAAGCGGCACCGTTGGGAGGAGAGTTGGGGGGAAGCGGCACCGTTGGGAGGAGAGTTGGGGGGAAGCGGCACCGTTGGGAGGAGAGTTGGGGGGAAGCGGCACCGTTGGGAGGAGGGGGGGAAGCGGCACCGTTGGGAGAGAGAGTTGGGGGGAAGCGGCACCGTTGGGAGGAGAAAGGTTGGGAAGCGGCACCGTGGGAGGAGAGTTGGGGGGAAGCGGCACTTATGGGAGGAAGTTGGGGAAGCGGGCAGTGGGAGGAGAGTTGGGGGGAACGCGCACCGTTGGGAGGAGAGTTGGGGGGAAGCGCACCGTATGGGAGAGTTGGGGGGAAGCGGCACCGTTGGGAGGAGAGTTGGGGGGAAGCAGGCACGTAATAGGGCAGGAGTGGTTGGGGGAAGCGGCCACCGTGAGGAGGAGGGGGGGAGCGCCAGTTGGGAGGAGTTGGGGGGACACGCCGGCAGGAGTAGGGGGGAACACGCCATTAATGGAGGAGGGGGGGGAACACGCCAATAATGGCAGGAGTGTGGGGGGGAACACGCCAATAATGGCAGGAGTGTGGGGGGGAACACGCCAATAATGGCAGGAGTGGGGGGGGGACACGCCAATAATGGCAGGAGTGGGGGGGGAACACGCCAATAATGGCAGGAGTGGGGGGGAACACGCCAATAATGGCAGGAGTGGGGGGGAAACACGCCAATAATGGCAGCAGGAGTGGGGGGGACACGCCAATAATGGCAGGAGTGGGGGGGAAACACGCCAATAATGGCAGGAGTGGGGGGGGAACACGCCATAAATGGCAGGAGTGGGGGAACACGCCAATAATGGCAGAGTGGGGGGGAACACGCCAATAATGGCAGGAGTGGGGGGGAACACGCCAATATGGCAGGAGTGGGGGGAACACGCCAATAATGGCAGGAGTGGGGGGGAACACGCCAATAATGGCAGGAGTGGGGGGGACACACGCCAATAATGGCAGGAGTGGGGGGAACACGCCAATAATGCAGGAGTGGGGGGGAACACGCCAATAATGGCAGGAGTGGGGGGGAACACGCCAATAATGGCAGGAGTGGGGGGAACACGCCAATAATGCAGGAGAACACGCCTGGCAGTGGGGGGGGAACACGCCAATAATGGCAGGAGTGGGGGGGACACGCCAATAATGGCAGGAGTGGGGGGGACACGCCAATAATGGCAGGAGTGGGGGGGACACGCCAATAATGGCAGGAGTGGGGGACACGCCAATAATGCAGGAGTGGGGGGGACACGCAATAATGGCAGGAGTGGGGGGGACACGCCAATAATGGCAGGAGTGGGGGGGACACGCCAATAATGGCAGGAGTGGGGGGGAACACGCCAATAATGGCAGGAGTGGGGGGGGCACGCCAATAATGGCAGGAGTGGGGGGGGATACGCCAATAATGGCAGGAGTAGGGGGGACACAGCATCACTGGGAGTGTTGGGGGGCACAGCCTTATTGAGAGGAGTGTTGGGGGCACAGCACTATTGGGAGGGATTCTGGAGCACAGCACTATTGGAAGGGATTTGGGGGGGCATGGCACTAGGGGATGGATTTTGGGGACACAGCATTATTGGGAGGAATGTGGGGGGCACAGCATTATTGGGAGGAATTCGGGGGGCGAGGAATGTGGGGGCTCCGCTCTTTTGGGGGGGTGTAGGAGTCTCTGTGTGTGGGGGCAGTGCTCTCGGAGGAGGCTGCACGGTGAGCCCTGGATCTGGAGGGCAGACAGATCCGCTCCTATGTGTTGATTTCCCTCACCTTGCCGCAGGCCCCATCTCCCAGCAGCACTATCTTCAGCTGCCGGTCCTGGCTCTCCTCCTCTGAGTCGGACATGTTCCCGGGTGAGTGGCGGCTGCTCTCTCCTGCTCGGGGATCAGACCGGATTTACAGAAGCAGCGCTAAGCAACCGGACGCCATGTTCAGCCGCGCGCAGCCTGTCACTCGGCATGCACCATCGAGGTTAGCGGGGGGTGGGAGTTATTGATCGTAGGCACATCATAAAGTTAAGAGACACGTATCCTGATTCGAAAAGCAGAAAATAGAAGCATGGTTTATACCTTGTTTTTCAGTGAGGCAAATAAGCCTTTAGGACTTTAAGCACTATCGCCGCAATAGCTTGCATCCCCCCGCCTTGTGTGTTGTGGTACGGTCCATTGGTGACGCCACTTGGTATCTATGGTGCTGCGTGAGGCCGGAGGGAGAAAGAGCAGAGAGTGAGAGCGTGGGGAGACAGAGCTGCAGGGCTGGAGACTGTGGCATCTGAGGGTGGCTTTCATTGGGGATGTAGGCAGGGTCGTGAATGGGTTTAAAACCTGAGAAATGAGTGGGGGCAGCAGCTTTTCTACTGTTAGATATAGAGAGGGACAGACCCGAAGGAGACACAAGGACACAGACACAAAGAGAGGCAGAGACACATAGCAACAGGTAAACACAGAGAGACAGGCCCTGATAGAGACACACAAGAGACAGGCCCTGATAGAGACACACAAGAGACAGGCCCTGATAGAGACACACAAGAGACAGCCCTGATAGAGACACACAAGAGACAGGCCTGATAGAGACACACAAGAGACAGGCCCTGATAGAGACACACAGAGACAGGCCCTGATAGAGACACACAAGAGACAGGCCCTGATAGAGACACACAAGAGACAGGCCCTGATAGAGACACACAAGAGACAGGCCCTGATAGAGACACACAAGAGACAGGCCCTGATAGAGACACACAAGAGACAGGCCCTGATAGAGACACACAAGATACAGGCCCTGATAGAGACACACAGAGACAGGCCCTGATAGAGACACACAGAGACAGGCCCTGATAGAGACAGACTCAAAGTAGACGTAGGGACAGACCCTTAAAGACAGTCACATATTGTGTAAAACCAGAAAACACATTTTTTGTTAATTTTTCTGGTATGTGATGTCATGCTTTCTGTAGTTTGCGCAT
The DNA here is from genome assembly GCA_009667805.1 of Leptobrachium leishanense. Lineage (NCBI taxonomy): Eukaryota > Metazoa > Chordata > Amphibia > Anura > Megophryidae > Leptobrachium > Leptobrachium leishanense. The sequence continues at coordinate 496,514,306 of CM019063.1, read as the reverse complement.
CCACTTTATTATGCCAACGTGTTATTGTTTGCTTATGCTTTCTTGATTAAAAATGATATTACACAAAAAAGATACACAGAGAGGACAGGTTCAGAAAGAGACCAAGGGATGGCTTCAAAGTAGAGACCGGTACAGATAGACTCAGAGAGACATACACAGATAAGGATAGACAGACACAGAGAGGCAGCTCCACAGAGAGACAGGTTCAGAAAGAGACCAAGGGATGGCTTCAAAGTAGAGACCGGTACAGATAGACTCAGAGAGACATACACAGATAAGGATAGACAGACACAGAGAGGCAGCTCCACAGAGAGACAGGTTCAGAAAGAGACCAAGGGATGGCTTCAAAGTAGAGACAGGTCCAGATAAGGACAGACCGATTAAGCGAGACATACACCGTAGACATGTGCGTTTCGTTCCGAATACAAATTCAGCCAAAAATCACAGTTTTCATTATTTTTTGCAAAAAACTAAAGTTGGCCTAATTAATTGATCTGAAAATATGAATCGCGGGACATATTCAAAAATCAAAAATTGGATCGAAAATGATCTGAAACAAAAAATAACGGAACAAATCCGACCCTGAACGAAAATGACCCAAAACGGATAAAAATGAAACAAAATGATTCTGAACGACTAAAAACAGGGATTTTTTTTACATTGAAACCTACACTATATTGCCAAAAGTATTCGCTCACCTGCCTTGACTCGCATATGAATTTAAGTGACATCCCATTCCTAATCCATAGGGTTCAATATGACGTTGGTCCACTCTTTGCAGCTATAACAGCTTCAACTCTTCTGGGAAGGCTGTCCACAAGGTTTAGGAGTGTGTTTATGGGAACTTTTGACCATTCTTCCAGAAGCGCATTTGTGAGGTCACACACTGATGTTGGACGTGAAGGCCTGGCTCTCAGTCTCCGCTCTAATTCATCCCAAAGGTGTTCTTTCGGGTTGAGGTCAGGACTCTGTGCAGGCCAGTCAAGTTCATCCACACCAGACTCTGTCATCCATGTCTTTATGGACCTTGCTTTGTGCACTGGTGCACATTCATGTTGGAAGAGGAAGGGGCCAGCTCCAAACTGTTCCCACAAAGTTGGGAGCATGGAATTGTCCAAAATGTCTTGGTATGCTGAAGCATTCAGAGTTCCTTTCACTGGAACTAAGGGGCCAAGCCCAGCTCCTGAAAAACAACCCCACACCATAATCCCCCCCCCCTCCACCAAACTTTACACTTGGCACAATGCAGTCAGACAAGTACCGTTCTCCTGGCAACCGCCAAACCCAGACTCATCCATCAGATTGCCAGATGGAGAAGCATGATTTGTCACTCCAGAGAACGCGTCTCCATTGCTCTAGAGTCCAGTGGCGGCGTGCTTTACACCACTGCATCCAACGCTTTGCATTGCACTTGGTGATGTACGGCTTGGATGTAGCTGCTCGGCCATGGAAACCCATTCCATGAAGCTCTCTGCGCACTGTTTGAGCTAATCTGAAGGCCTCATGAAGTTTGGAGGTCTGTAGCGATTGACTCTGCAGAAAGTTGGCAACCTCTTCACACTATGCGCCTCAGCATCCGCTGACCCCGCTCCGTCAGTTTACGTGGCCTACCACTTCGTGGCTGAGTTGCTGTCGTTCCCAAACACTTCCACGTTCTTAGGAGTGAGTAAATTTCACGACTGGATTTGTTGCACAGGTGGCATCCTATCACAGTTCCACGCTGGAATTCACTGAGTTCCTGAGAGCGACCCATTCTTTCACAAATGTTTGTAAAAACAGTGCATGCCTAGGTGCTTGACTTTATATACCTGTGGCCATGGAAGTGATTGGAACACCTGATTCTGATTATTTGGATGGGTGAGCGAATATTTTTGGCAATATAGTGTATAAGATTCGCCTGATTAAACATGTCTAACGAACCACCGAAAACTAGGGTTAGAATTTGCAACCCTAGGAAGTGAAAAGAATAAACGGTTCAATATTTAATAAAGACAGGGAATATTTTTACATTGAAACCTATGGGATTCATCTGACTAAACCTGCCGAATGAACCACCAAAAATCTGCGTTAGATGCTAGGGTTAGGAAATAATATTATTTCCTAACCCTAGCATCTAACCCTAATTTTAACCTTAGCTTCTAATTTAGGATTAGAATTTGGAAACCTAGCATCTAACCCGGATTTGTAACCCTGATTTTCAGTGGTTCGTTTAACAGGTTGAATGAGGTGAATCCCATTAGACATGTGCACGGCTTTTTTTTTTTCGTTTCGGATTATTTTCGTTTTGATTTTTTTTTTTTTTGTTTTTTGGATATGTCCCACGATTGGTAATTTCGGATCGATTTGTTAACCTCTTCGCTGCGGAGTCATTTCACCTCTGTGCTGAGCTCATTTTTACTGCTTTTGCTCATCATGTTTAAACGCGTTTTGAAGCCATGGTTTATTATACCACCCAGACAAATTATATATCGTTCTTTCCGGCAGACTCGGCAGATTAATAATATATCATTATTATATGTATACGTCATGTCCTGCCTATTTATTATAACAAAAAAATGCAATAAAATTAGATTTTTCAATAATTTACAGCGTGTAAAGTGTTTTTTTTCTTTGATCATGCAAGCGTTTGCAATTTATATTTTCAATGGGTTGCGCTTGTTAAAAAAATTAGAAATGGAAACTCATTACATTTTTTTGTGGTGAAATTACGTGGTTTTTAGCAAACGCCCTGTAGGGAACCCCAGGGGTACACATGCGGCTTCATCACAGTCAATATATAAATAAGCTGTCCTTTTTTCCTTTTCTTTTTATTTCATCCAGCAGCAACAGAAACAAACAGCTTCCTTATCCAGCAGCAACAGAAACAAACAGCTTCCTTATCCAGCAGCAACAGAAACAGCTTCCTTATCCAGCAGCATCAGAAACAAACAGCTTCCTTATCCAGCAGCAACAGAACAAAACAGCTTCCTTATCCAGCAGCAACAGCTTCCTTATCCAGCAGTAACAGAACAAAACAGCTTCCTTATCCAGCAGCAACAGAAACAAACAGCTTCCTTATCCAGCAGTAACAGAACAAAACAGCTTTCTTATCCAGCAGCAACAGAACAAAACAGCTTTCTTATCCAGCAGCAACAGAACAAAACAGCTTTCTTATCCAGCAGCAACAGAACAAAACAGCTTCCTTATTCAGCAGCAACAGAACAAAACAGCTTCCTTATTCAGCAGCAACAGAACAAAACAGCTTCCTTATTCAGCAGCAACAGAACAAAACAGCTTCCTTATTCAGCAGCAACAGAACAAAACAGCTTCCTTATTCAGCAGCAACAGAACAAAACAGCTTCCTTATTCAGCAGCAACAGAACAAAACAGCTTCCTTATTCAGCAGCAACAGAACAAAACAGCTTCCTTATTCAGCAGCAACAGAACAAAACAGCTTCCTTATTCAGCAGCAACAGAACAAAACAGCTTCCTTATTCAGCAGCAACAGAAACAAACCGCTTTCTTATCCAGCAGCAACAGAACAAAACAGCTTCCTTATTCAGCAGTAACAGAACAAACAGCTTTCTTCAGCAAATCAAACATAAAAAAAAGTCTTTCCATACAGTTGCACTGCATAATGCTTTTAGGTAATCTCACCCACATAGTCAAATAGCTCCAGAGCAGCCACAGAGCTTTCTGTGTGACTCCCAGCTTCTACTCAATCACCTGTGATACTTTTGTGTTTTTAACAGGGAGGGCTGTAGGGGAAGTACATACCCTCCCAGGTTAACCCCTTCCTTGCTCTCAGCCCTGCACAGACTCTGCACAGCCCCCATAGTGCAGCATCATTGTTCACATTATAATTGAAATGGGAACAATATTGCTGCATTAATAAAAACAACAATTAAAAAAATTATTTGTTTAATTTTATTTTACATGGTCACATTTCATATTGAGAAAGGATTTTACCAGGAAGGATACATTGAGATTTCTCTCGTTTTAAAGTATGTCCTGGGTGGCGAGTATGCTCTGGCCGTTCCAACGTTACCAAACATTAACTCCTAGCTGCCACGGATCGGGAGATAGGGGGTTCCAATGAACCCCCTATCTCCACCATTGGTGGCAGTTAGGGTTTTTTTTGAGAAAGGATTTTACCAGGAAGGATACATTAAGATTTCTCTTGTTTTCAAGTATGTCCTGGGTGGCGAGTATGTACCGTTAGGTGTCTTGCCAAGGACACTTACTGGAGAGGTGCTTGCTGGGATCGAACCCATGACTCCACAGGCTCTCTCCATGGGACATTACCTCTACTCCACCCAGTCGGGTTAACTCCAGAACTGATGTCATCGTGAGATCCCAGAAGTTTGGCCGACATCCAAGATGTCGGGCAGCTCCGGGAGGGGACTGCGATACGGCGCCTGTTGGCGCTGAATCGCTATCCAGCCCCCTAGCGGTTAAAGACAGCCACTGCTTTGAAAGGCAGGCTGTGCCCTTCCAAACGGTGCCTTCCTTTTTCGGCTGCCCTGCACGGATGGGGAGGGAGAGGTCCAAAGGACCTCCCCTTCAGACACCTCCGCACTCGCGGAGGGGGGGGTGCCTGTAATAGATGTCTATTATCCATAGCACAGGAGAACCACTTGGCTGGACGCGCTGAGCGCGTCCTTAGCAGCCAAGTGGTTAAATTGGACAGCTGGTTTTTCGGAACGATTCGTTAAATCGGGCGGCCAACTTTTCATTTTTTCAGACCGAATTGCTAATTTGGACGGCCAGTATTTAGTTTTTTGGGTCCTTTCATTTTTACTGTTAATACGCATTTAGGGTTAATTCCTAATTAGTTTTTATCAGTTATTTTGTTTTTATTAGTTATCGGAATGTGAAACGGATTAATGAATTACTTAGATCATGGTTAAAAGAACCGCTGCATTTGACAAAGATAAAAAGCCGTGCAAGTGAAAAGAATAAACGGATCAATATTTAATAAAGACAGGGAATATTTTTACATTGAAACCTATGGGATTCGCCTGATAAAACCTGCCCTGCGGATGACGTGTGGGGAACGTCCTCATAGACTCCCGATGTATGCGGAGGACGTTCCCCACACGTCATCTGCAAACCCGGGAGCCAGAGAGATACTCCCCTCTCTGCTCCGGGGTCCCACGGTTTTCTGACTTCGTTGAAGTCAAAATGAACGCATTTTTTCGAGAACACAGAACCGCTAGTACTGACGTACAGAGTGCGCTGTGCCGCTAGCGGCGTGTTTGCGTGATTAGGAGATGTTAGATGCTGCTAATGTCCAGCCTGCATAACGTCCAGACGCAAAAAGTGTTTTATTGACGATCCGTAAAAAATCACGCACGAAAATGCGCATCGTATGACCGTTTTCGCGCATTCCGTGAAAAAATACGTCAATGCGTTCGGACGCACTTTTTGACGGTCGCTGCGAATAATGCGTTCGTTTGACCCTAGCCTAAGGCTAATGTCAGACGAGCGCACTCTGCGTGCGTGCACAACGTATGGACGTACTGACGGGAGATACTGTAGACACCACAAGGTGCGTTTTTGTTGACGGACGTAAAAAAAAAAGGGAATTATGGGAAATAAAATTAATATGAAAAATTTGAAAAGGATATGAAAAGACATTTTGTGCGTCAAGGTGCTGGACGTCGCAAATGTGCTGCGTCAGACATCTCATCACTCACACAGAACGCTACGTGGACGCGGCACACTCTGCGCGTCCATGGTTGCGGTTTTACTTTCTTGCCTAACTTGTGCACGTGCACGTGCTTCGTGTGTGGGTCTCTATTGATCATGATTCTATGCTACGACGGACGTAAACCTGTGCGGCAACACGGACGTGATCACTGCGTTCGTCTGACGCCGGCCTAAGAGAGGCAGGTTCAGATAGCGACAGTGATAAGCAGACACAGAAGCAGAGAGGAATACTCAGAAAGAGACGCACAAATGCAGCCCGACACACAGCTAGGTATAGGAAGAGACCAGGGCACCCTAAGCAAAACACATTTTGCCCCCCCAGACACACATACAAACATAGAGCTAAACACATACAGTCACAGAGACACTGACTGACACGCAGAAAAATACATGCAGATACATTTACACGTATAAAGCACTATGTATACATAAATCAATACATACACTGACCCATGCAGACACATACACAGACCAACACCTATACAGTATATACAAACCCAACCACAGATCTCTGTGACTGCAGTCTCAGCAGCCTCTGCCAATTATTTAACCCCTTCACTGCTGAGGCATTTCACCACTGTGTGCTGAGCTCATTTTTACCGCTTTCGCTCATCATGTTTAAACGCGATTTTAAAGCCACATTTTAATAAATGACCCAGACATATTATTTATCGTTCTTTCCGGCAGACTACGCAGATTCATAATATATCATTTTTATATGTATACGTCATGTCCTGCCTGTATATTATAACAAAAAAATACAATAAAAATTGAATTTTTAATCATCTGCAGTGTGTAAAGTGTTTTTTTTCACATTTTATCACATGAGCGTTTGCGGTTATGTTTTCTATGGGGTGCGCTTGTACAAAAAATTTGAAATGGGGACTTGTTACTTTTTTGGGGGGGAATTACGTGATTTTTAGCAAACGCACCCCATAGAAAAAAATCATTAGTGCAGCATCATTGTTCACATTATAATTGAAATGTGAACAATATTGCTGCATTAATAAAAACAACACACAAAAAAAACCATGTTTTTATTTATTTATTTATTTTTTTAAATTTATTTATTATTTAAAAAAAAATTTTTATTATTTTTTTTTTACTTTTTACCTAGTCATGTTGGGTATCATTCGAAAGGCCATGCTCAGGCCTTTCAAATGACACCCTCCATGACCCCCTAGCTGCCACGGTTCTGGAGATATTGGGGTTCACAAGAACCCCCTATCTCCACCAGGGGATTTCCTTGGGAAATCCCCGGCAGCTAGGGGTTCCCCGGCTATCTGACGTCATCACGCTATGCGTGATGACGTCAGACAACGAGGGGAGTCCCGGGGGTGGAGCCGCCATCCAAGATGGCGGCCCCCACCGGAGATAGGCTGCACTACGGCGCCGCAAGGCGCTGAAGTGCAACCCAGCACTTGAGGGGTTAAAGCCAGGCACCGCTTAAAAGGGGAGACTCTCCCCTTTTAAGCGGTGCCTGGCTTTTAGCGCTGCTCCTTCCCGATCGGGAGGGAGAGGGATCCGAACGGATCCCCCCCCTCCCTTCCAGGCTATCTCCCGGCATTGCCGGGGGGGTCGCCTGGAAATGACGTCATCGCGCATGGCGCGATGACGTCATTTACGCCGGGAGGAGCTTGACTTCAGCGTCTGAGGACGCTGAAGTCAGAACGCCGTGGGACCCCGGACAGAGAGGTGAGTATCTCCGCCGGGGGTCCCACACAGCTGATGACGTGTGGGGCACGTCCTCAGCATGCAACGTGCATCAATGAGGACGTGTCCCACACGTCTTCAGCAGTGAAAGGGTTAAGGGCAAGAAAAGGGCCGCTGCTTTCCAGTGGCGTGTTCCTTTAAGCTATGGCCAACTTATAGTGGGGAGAATGATTGATTAATTTATTTATTTATAAAGGATTTTACCAGGAAGGATACATTGAGATTTCTCTCGTTTTCAAGTATGTCCTGGGTTCAAGAACATTGAGTGGTTACACATTTTAAAATAGTAAAATGCAAGATATTAACACAAAACCAAATATACAGATTAACAGAAAAATAAATATGTAGGAAATAAAGTCACTATGTTACATGTTTACAGGTGCATTCCGTATTGAGGTATGTTAATAGGGAAGTCTTAAGGGACTTTAGACTGGGGAAGATTTGATGGTGTCTGGGAGGTTATTCCATAATTGCGGTGCTCTGTAGGAAAATGAGGATCGAGCCACTTTCTTTTTGTATTGCGGTATTGCAAGTAAGGTGCTGGTCCTGGATCGGAGGTTATAGGATGAGGGAACTGCTAGGGCAATCAGCCTATTCAGGTAGGGTGGTAGCTTCCCAGAAAAGCTCTTAAAACACCAGGTTGGAAAGGTGAAGGGTGCGACTAGATTCCAGCGATGGCCAGTTTAGTAATTTTAACATGTCACAATTAGGGATGAGCCTAACACTCCCCGAGTTCGGTTCGAGCTCGAACCCGAACTTCCCATTTGTTTGGGACCGAACTCGAACCCCATGCAAGTCAATGGGGCTGAAAATTCGTTTTTTTAGAGTGCCCTCCAAGAGGGCATATATGCTACATATTTGCCATAAAAGGTGTATGGGGGTCCGGGTAGTGCCCTGGGGGACAGGAAACAAGGACAAAAAGTAAAAAAAAAAACGTTTTTAAAGGGACAGTGAGTTTTCCATGAAATAAGGGTTAAAAATAAAAACCAAAAATTCCTTCAAATATCGTGCCTAATTGGTCCCCATAACCTGCCCGTGAAGTGGCGGATTTCTAGGATGTATAGAAACACTTAAAACAAAAAAATGACGTTTCATATGACGGTAAATGCTTTGAAACTTATGCGGTGAAACTTATGCAGGCTTTGGATGAAAGTAACAATAGGTACTTTAAAATTGGGCTTTTAGTGTCAGCAACAGTGCCGTCACACCGTAACCCCTCTGAGGATATGAATCTGATACAGGCCTCAGTGGCAGTGCACCCAGATATTGTGCCTTTAGTGCCAGGCCTGCAAGTACTATCATACAGTAACCCCTCTGTGGTATTGTGGAAGAATGCAGGGGTGGACCATGTGGTCCTATATTAAAAAGATATGAATCTGGGAATGGGCGTCAGTGCACCCAGATATTCTGCCTTTGGTGCAAGACTGCCAGGCCAGCAGGTATCATCATACAGTAACCCCTCTGTGGTATTTTTGTCGAAGAGTGCAGGGGTGGACCATGTGGTCATATATTGAAAAGTTTTTTATCTGGTAATGGGCGTCAGTGCACCCAGATATTGTGCCTTTAATGCCAGGCCAGCAAGTATCATCATACAGTAACCCCTCTGTAGTATTGTGGAAGAATGCAGGGGTGGACCATGTGGTCCTATATTGAAAAGTTTTTGATCTGGTAATGGGCGTCAGTGCACCCAGATATTGTGTCTTTAATGCCAGGCCAGCAAGTATCATCATACAGTAACCCCTCTGTGTTATGGTGGAAGAGTGCAGGGGTGGACCTTGCGGTCCTATATTGAAAAGTTTTTTATCTGGCAATGGGTGTCAGTGCACCCAGATATTCTGCCTTTAATGCCAGGCCAGCAAGTATCATCATACAGTAACCCCTCTGTGGTATTGTGGAAGAGTGAAGACGGTGAAGACGCTGGTGAATATGGTGAAGACGCTGGCAATGGGTGCCTACATTTGACGTCCTTGGGCGTCGTGGACTAAAAAAATTTAAAAAAGCATCAGTCAAGCGGCCCTGGCCTTCACCGCTATTCCTCTGATCACCCGCAGCCTCAGAAGCACGTGTGTCAGCACTTGGTAATCTACCAGTGCCTGGAAAGGTGTTGCACAAGTGTCGCTTTAGAGCGTCCTCAAGTTTTTTCATCCTGTGCTCCCTTTCTGCGGGCAGGATGAGCTCTGCAACTTTCCCCTTGTATCGTGGATCAAGAAGGGTTGCCAACCAGTAATGATCCCTCTCCTTGATAGCACGAATCCTGGGGTCCTTTAGCAGGCTTTGCATCATTAGGGAGCCCATGCAGCGTAGGTTGGAGGTGGCATTAGATTCCAAGTCTTCCTGGTCAATGAGGATGACCGTATTGTGCACTTCCTCCTCCCAGCCACGCACTAGCCCTTCTGTTTCTGGGCACACAAAACCCTCCCTTGAGGTATCCCCACCTTCAATACCCCCACTACTTAAATAGTCCTCCTCCTCATCCTCCTCCTGTCTGATCTGAGTAGGACCCGCTGGAATGCTGTCTGCGGAAAGACTGGGGCCTTGAGAGCTAGGGAAGGCCTCCTCTTCCTCCCGCTGCTCTGCCTCTAGAGCCACATCTATAATTCCCCGCAGAGTGTGCTCCAGCAGGAACACTAAAGGAATTGTGTCACTGATGCATGCACTGTCCCTGCTCACCCTCCTCAAATGGTGACAGTACAGTGCATGCATCCTTGATCATCAGCCACTGCGGGGGGGAAAAAAACCAAGTTGACCTGAACCTGTCCTTGTGCCATACTCACACAGGTACTCGTTGATGGCCCTCTGCTGCTTGTGCAGAAGCTGCAGCATTGCTAATGTCAAGTTCCACCTGGTGGGAAATGTCACAGATCAGACGGTTTGTGGGAAGGTGGAATTCTCTTTGAATTTCTGCCAGGCGAACGCTTGCTGGGAATGACCGTCTGAAGTGGCTGCAGACTTTTCTGGCCTGGATGAGAACCTCTGGCAGCCCAGGGTACTTGGTTAGGAAACGCTGTACCACCAGATTTAGGACGTGTGCTAGGCATTGTAAATGCGTCAATTTACCCTTGTGTAGGGCGGAGAGAAGGTTGCTGCCATTATCGCAGACGAACATTCCCAGCTCAAGCTGGCGTGGTGTTAACCATCTCTGCACCTGCCCCTGCAGAGCTGACAAAATTTCTGACCCGGTGTGGCTCCTGTCCCCTAAACAAACCAGCTCAAGAACAGTATGGCATCTTTTTGCTTGAGCCATTGCGTAGACCCTGTCAGGCGTCGGTTTAACTGCCACTTCGCCAGAGACAGAGAAGGAGGAGGAGGAAGAGGTGGTGGTGGTGGAGCAGACAGACCTCACACAAGCAGCTTTCTGGAGGCGTGGTGGATGAACAAGCTCCAGCACAGAGCCCCGTCTTGGATCCCTCCCAGCTGCAATCAGAGTTACCCAGTGTGCCGTGAAGGAAATGTAACGACCCTGTCCATGCTTGCTGGACCACGTGTCTAAAGTGACATGCACCTTGCTGCTGACTGCCTTTCCCAATGACTGGATAACATTGTCTTCCACGTGCTGGTATAGTGCCTTGCGTGAAAAGTAATGGCGTTTTGGAACCTGCCACTGTGGTACAGCACATTCAGCAAATTCACGGAAGGGAACAGAGTCCACCAACTGGAAAAGCAGCAGCTGCAATGCGGGTAATTTTGCTAAGCTGGCATTTAGACGCTGTGCTTGGGGATGGTTGGGACTATATTTTTTCTTTCGCTGCAGCAGCTGCGGCAACGTAATCTGACTGCGTAAATCTTCAGCTACTGGGATGATGTCACATTGTGAGGAAGGACCTGCTGGTACATCCATTACTGTAGCATCATCCCTGTCGGTGGAGGTTGTAGGCAGTGACATGGCAGGGCATACAGTGTGGGTAGAGACAGATGAGGAGGAGGAAGACCTACGCAAAGTTTTGCGCCAACGGGATGTGTGGCACTTGTTCCTATGTTGCCTCAAGCACGTGGTACCCAAGTGTTCGGTGTTTATCCCACGCTTCAGCCTCATCTAACATAGATTACAAATAGCAACGGTGGGGTCTGCTGCACATTTCTTAAAGAACTCCCAGACAGCAGAGTTCCTGCATGTGTTCTTTGAGACAACAGCACTCTGCACCGGAGCAGCTCTGACATCTGATGCCTTGGACTGGCTAGTGCTACGGTCACTGGAGCCAACTTGGCAGTATGCTCCAGCTGCTGGGGCAACATGAGTGCCAGTTATTTGTGTGTCATCACTGGCACCCCCTTCCTCTAGGTTGATTATACTCCCTTGCTCAACCTCAGAGATTGAATCAGAGCACTGTACTTGCTGCGCATCCTCAAGCAGCATGTCACTCTCAGTGTAGTCAAAACAATTCAGCTGACTCCTCCGTGCGTGATAGCGAGGCTACGGCAGGAGTAGCTGTGGACATGGAGGCTGCATTAGATGCTTTGGCAGCGGAGGTGGACTGTAAAGCACTAGAAGCCTGTCTGGCAGATGACTCGGAGGATGAAGATGGCCTGGTTAGCCAATCCACCAAGTCCTCTGTATGTTGCTGCTGCTTAAGACGGCCAGCACCAGTTAGGACAAGCGTGCCCCTGCAGAGGATGCACCACGTCCACCACGACCAGAGACACAGCCTCCCGACACAGGGGCTGCTTGCCCTCTTATCTGTGTCTGGGAGCGTCTGCCTGTCCTTTTTGTTCTTTCAGACATGGTGAGTGATTTATAGATTAATATATACAGAACTCTGATTCAACTCTGGTATAAAGATTTAAAGAACTCTGGTATAACTCAGTGAGACACACTGATAGCTGGCAGCCAGTGACGAGACACAGATCACCTTAATTCACAAGTGTTTTAAAGAAATTAGTGAGCCCCAAAATACAGCGTGGTACTGGATGTGTGACGAGACACAGATCACCTTAATTCACAAATGTTTTAAAGAAATTAGTGAGCCCCAAAAAATCTTGCTGGCTGTGTGACGAGACACAGAAGATCACCTCTATTCACAAATGATTTAAATAAATTAGTGTGCCCCAAAATACAGCGTGGTACTGGTTGTGTGACGAGACACAGATCACCTTAATTCACAAGTGTTTTAAAGAAATTAGTGAGCCCCAAAATACAGCGTGGTACTGGATGTGTGACGAGACACAGATCACCTCAATTCACAAATGTTTTAAAGAAATTAGTGAGCCCCAAAAAAACTTGCTGGCTGTAGGACGAGACACAGAAGATCACCTCAATTCACAAATGTACTTAGAGGAGATCTTCTGGAGATACTCTGGAGGTAGTCTTAGGTTAGACAGGAGGTTGAAAACCTACAAAATGGTAAGATTTGTTGGTTTAAATCCATTCTTTTATAATGGCAGGCTTGGTCCAGTGTAAAAGCTGTCATCCATTTGTTTTTAGATCCAATTTTTGGAGGTTTGGAGTGTGCCTGATATGTAGGCAGCTCTCTTTATTGCAGCAGGAAATTGCCTGTTTGAAGTCTGAGATTTGTAAATTATCTGTTACACAAACTCAGGCTATGGCTATGACTGTTACAAAGCCACTGCCACAGTGGCCTCCTAGGAGTGGCAGATGGACTACTGTAGGATCTGGTAGACTTAGAGTTGTGGATAGAAGGCATGTCCCACAGTCTGTGGCTCTTCTTAATTCTTTTGAGGCACTTTCAGAGTGTAGTGGTGAGACGGAAGTAGGCTCAGACACCATAGTTGAGGAACCACCATCCCCTATGCCTAAGGTATGCAGGACTGCAACCAAGAACAATAAGGAAAAGGTGGGACATGATAGAAGGCAATTGTTGCTGGGTGATTCTATCATAAGAGGTGTTGAGCTGGAGAGTAGTGGTTTGGTGAGATGTCTTCCTGGGGCTACTGCTCGTAGAGACAAGAGACGTATTCTCAATATTGTCAAACAAGCAAAGCAGCAAGGGGAAGTGGATGTTCTAGTCCATCTAGGGACAAATGACTTGGCTAGCAATGAGGTTTCTGAGATTAAGGAAGATTTTTGTGTTCTTGGAGGTGAAATACAGCAGATTGCGTCCACTGTGTCATTCTCTGAAGTTTTGCCTGTGCATAACATTCAGGATAGGCAGATGCGCAATAGGGAATTTAATTTGTGGCTTCGGGAATGGTGTCGAGAGCAAGGATTTGGCTTTGTGTCCCATGATAGCTCTAATTGGAGCAGAAAGGAACTGTATAAAAAAGATGGTTTGCATCTTACTCATAGGGGAACATATGTTCTCAGTGAGAAGTTCAAAGGTTTCGCAAACAAATATTTAAACTAGGAGGGGGGACAAAAGGGTAAAAAACAATCTGCCTGATTGTCCCCCAAAACTAAATCGGAGGGTGCAAGCAACATGCGGGGGAAAAAATGACAAGCTCAGAGTCGTGTCTATAAATGCTCGCAGTTTAGTCAATAAAATCAATGAACTGGAGGCAATGATGGCAGCTGAAAAAGTAGATTTAGTTGCGGTTAGTGAGACATGGTTCAGTGAGAAAAATAACTGGGACATAACAATACCAGGGTACTCTTTATATAGAAAAGACAGAGAAGGTAGGAAAGGAGGAGGAGTGGCCCTGTATGTGAAAAACAACATAAAAACGAACCAAATAAAAGTGAGCGAGGTGAACATAGAGTCAGTTTGGGTTACACTAACATTTGGCAATCATACAGTAGCTCGTGTAGGTGTGATCTATAGACCCCCTGGACAAGTAGAAGAGCTAGATAATCTGCTGCTTGAGGAAATAGCCAAAATGGCAATGAAGGGGGCAGTTATTATCATGGGGGACTTTAATCTTCCTGATGTGAACTGGAAAACCAAAACAGCTGGGTGCACCAGGAGTACAAATATTCTAAACTCCCTACTGGGATTATCTCTAACACAAGTAGTTGAGGAGCCGACCCGTAAAGAGGCCATATTGGATTTAATACTCACAAATGGAGGTTTTGTATCGGACGTTGTTGTAGGTGAAAATTTGGGATCTAGTGATCACCAGTCAGTATGGTTTAATATAAGAACAGGGATGGAGCCGCACCACACAAAAACAAAAGTTTTAGACTTTATAAAAACAGATTTTTCTAAAATGAGACTTTGTGTGAAGGAGTCATTATCAGACTGGAGGAGTTTAAAGGGAGTCCAGGAGAAATGGGATTATTTAAAGGAAGCATTATTGAAGGCCACAGGCAATTGCATTCGACTTGTTAGAAAAAACAAATAAGGGAAGAAACCACTGTGGTACTCTGCAGAAGTGGCCAAAATAGTGAAGAACAAAAAGACAGCATTCAATAATTATAAAACAACTCAGAGTGAAGAAGATAGGCAAACCTATAAGATTAGGCAGAAAGAGGCAAAGCAATTTATAAGAGCTTCCAAAGCACACGCAGAAGAGAAAATAGCTCAGTCAGTAAAAAAGGGGGACAAAACATTTTTTAGATACATAAACGAGAAAAGAAAAGTAAAACAAGGATTAGATTAAAAACAAAGGAAGGAAGGTATGTAGAAGAGGATAAAAGTCTCGCTGACTGCCTCAATGAATATTTTTGTTCAGTCTTTGCAGAAGAAAAGGAAGGAAAGGGACCTCAGTTAGGAGGAAACACTAACGAGACAATTACATATCAGTTTACAGAGGAGGAGGTTCTACAGCAGCTGTCTAAAGTAAAGACAAATAAGTCAATGGGGCCTGATGGGATCCACCCTAAATTATTAAAAGAGCTCAGTGATGTAATAGCAAAACCGTTAACAGATTTATTTAACCAATCCTTGCTAACGGGAGTCGTCCCAGAAGACTGGAAATTAGCAAATGTTGTGCCCATTCACAAGAAGGGTAGTAGGGAGGAATCTGGGAACTATAGGCCAGTTAGTCTTACGTCAGTAGTGGGGAAATTAATGGAAACCATGTTAAAGGAAAGGATTGTTGAACATCTAAAAACACATAGATTACAGGATCAGAAACAACATGGGTTTACCTCAGGGAGATCATGCCAAACTAATCTTATTGATTTTTTTGATTGGGTAACAAAAATAATAGACACAGGTGGTGCAGTAGACATTGCTTATTTAGATTTCAGTAAGGCTTTTGATACTGTTCCGCATAGAAGGCTTATCAATAAATTGCAATCTTTGAGCTTGGATTCCAATATTGTTGAATGGATTAGGCAGTGGCTGAGTGACAGGCAACAGAGGGTTGTGGTAAATGGAGTTTATTCGGCGCAAGGTCTTGTTACCAGTGGGGTACCTCAGGGGTCAGTACTTGGACCCATTCTATTTAATATTTTTATTAGTGATAGTTAGTTGCAGAAGGTATTAATGGAAAAGTATGTCTTTTTGCTGATGACACAAAGATTTGCAACAGGGTTGACATTCCTGGAGGGATCAGCCAAATGACAAATGATTTAGGTAAACTAAAAAAATGGTCGGAGCTGTGGCAATTGAGTTTTAACATGGATAAGTGCAAGGTAATGCACCTGGGACGTAAAAACCCAAGGGCTGAATATAGAATATTTGATACAGTCCTAACCTCAACATCTGAGGAAAGGGATTTAGGGGTTATTATTTCAGAGGATCTAAAAGGTAAGTAGTCAATGTAATAGAGCAGCAGGAAATGCTAGCAGAATGCTTGGTTGTGTAGGGAGAGGTATTAGCATTAGGAAAAGGGAAGTGCTCATGCCACTGTACAGAGCACTGGTGAGACCTCACTTGGAGTACTGTGTGCAGTACTGGAGACCGTATCTCCAGAAGGATATAGACATCTTAGAGAGAGTTCAGAGAAGGGCTACTAAAATGGTGTATGGCTTGAAGGAGAAAAGTTACCAGGAAAGGCTTAATGATCTTAGCATGTACAGCTTGGAAAAAAGACGAGACAGAGGAGATATGATAGAAATATTTAAATACGTAAAGGGAATCCACAAGGTAGAGGAAGGGAGTATATTTAAAAAGGAAAAAAAGTAGCAAAACAAGAGGACATAGTCTTAGATTAGAGGGGCAAAGGTTTAAAAGTAGGCTTGTGCACCGATTTTTTTTTCGGTTCGATTCGGTTTGATTTTTCGGATTTTTAAACTTTTTGATTCGGCTCGTTTCGACCGATTTCTGTTTCGATTCGGTTCGGCTCGATTCGTTTTTCGTGTACATTTTTTTTTCGGAATATCGACCATTTTTCGTATTTTCGTGTCAATTTGCTCGTTTTTTGTATCGACTTTTCGTAATTTCGGAAATTTTCGTTTTTCGGAATTGTACATGTTTTCGGAATTTCGACCGTTTTTCGTATTTTCGTGTCACTTTG
This sequence comes from Leptobrachium leishanense, assembly GCA_009667805.1. Classification (NCBI taxonomy): domain Eukaryota; kingdom Metazoa; phylum Chordata; class Amphibia; order Anura; family Megophryidae; genus Leptobrachium; species Leptobrachium leishanense. The sequence goes on along the minus strand of CM019063.1, from coordinate 496,497,608 downwards.
CTCGTTTTTTGTATCGACTTTTCGTAATTTCGGAAATTTTCGTTTTTTTGGAACGTCTGTTCTCCTCGTTTCAAAGCAATAAATTTCGATTTGACACATTTCAAGTCCATTCGAAAATTCCAAAAATATTTTGTTTCGGCTCGGAAAACTTTTCGGATCTGCCATTTTCGGATCTAAAAATTTTCGGAAATTCGGCCACATCCGAAAACACAAATCGGGAAATTTCGTGAAAATTCCGAAATTCCGAAACGCGAAACGCACATCCCTATTTAAAAGTAACATCAGGAAGCATTATTTTACTGAGAGAGTGGTGGATACATGGAACAGTCTTCCAGTTGAAGTGGAGGAGGCCAAAACAGTATTTGAATTTAAGCAGGCATGGGATAGGCATAAGGCTATCCTAAACAAAAGATAAATCCAGGTAAAGTATCCATGTAATTGGGCAGACTAGATGGGCCGAAAGGTTCTTATCTGCCGACATTTTTCTATGTTTCTATGTTTCTAAATGTTTTAAATAAATTAGTGAGCCCCAAAATACAGCGTAGTACTGGTTGTGTGACGAGACACAGATCAACTTAATTCACAAGTGTTTTAAAGAAATGAGTGAGCCCCATAATACAGCGTGGTACTGGTTGTGTGACGAGACACAGATCACCTTAATTCACAAATGTTTTAAAGAAATTAGTGAGCCCGAAAAAAACTTGCTGGCTGTGTGACGAGACACAGAAGATCACCTCAATTCACAAATGTTTTAAATAAATTAGTGAGCCCCAAAATACAGCGTGGTACTGGTTGTGTGACGAGACACAGATCACCTTAATTCACAAGTGTTTTTAAGAAATTAGTGAGCCCCAAAATACAGCGTGGTACTGGATGTGTGACGAGACACAGATCACCTTAATTCACAAATGTTTTAAAGAAATGAGTGGGCCCCAAAATACAGCGTGGTACTGGTTGTGTGACAAGACACAGATCACCTTAATTCACAAATGTTTTAAAGAAATTAGTGAGCCCCAAAAAGATTTGCTGGCACAGTCACAAGACCCAGAAGATCACCTCAATTCACAAATGTTTTAAAGAAAGTTGTAAACCCCAAAAAAACTTGCTGGCACAGTGACAAGACACACATCACCTAAATTCCCTGATATTTGGTAGAAATGAGACCCAAAAAGACTTGCTGGCACAGTGACAAGACCCAGAAAATCACCTCAATTCACAAATGTTTTAAAGAAAGTTGTAAACACCAAAAAAAACTTGCTGGCACAGTGAGAAGACACACATCACCTAAATTCCCTGATATTTGTTTGAAATGAGACCCCCCCATACCCCCCCAGTAGCGTGGCAGACCGGCAGTAACAAGACACAACTATCTCCTTTGAAATCTCCTCTGAAATGCGTGCAGAAGCGCTGCGTGGAAACGTTATATAGTGTGCTGCGGGACTTAGCTCTGTGAGCCCATGATTGGCCAAAATGTGCCCAATCAGGACTCTGAGCGGTAATTGGCATAGTTTTGAACCAGTCTTGCACCAGACCTGTGGTCAGGTGCAAGGCTGTAGCCAATTATGAGCTTCATGCCAGTGGGAAAATGCATTGTGGTCCATTGTGGTCGAACATGCGGTGAACACCCGGAAATGTTCGGTGTTCGTGATCTACTCGAACAGGCTAAGTTCGGGTCGAACCCCGAACCGTCTGAACCCGAACAGCTCATGCCTAGTCACAATGGTGGGTCATGTAGTTACATTGTAGCACAAAGCGGCAGAATGAGTTATACAATGTAGCAAGTTTCTGAAGGTGTGATTGCGGGGCAGCTGCATACACTACATCTCCGTATTCAATGGCTGGCATAAGCATTTGTTGTACAATCTGCTTTCTTACCGCGGGGTTCAGGCAGGATTTGTTTCTGTACAGGGCACCTAGTTTGGGGTAGAGTTTAGATGACAGTTTTTCGATGCGGCCCAGGGTAGCACGCTGTCTGAACACCACTGCCATGATTATATCGAGTTCATGGCTAGGAATGATTTTGCAGGAGTAATATTTAGACAAGAAATGTTTTTGTAATAACATCTTACACTCGATCCCTCTATCTCCCACTAGAGGGAATAACAAAGCCTAACTCAGTGCATGAATAATTCTCTTATGATGCATTCTTTAATCTACGTATTAAAAAAGTACTGACTGGCATGTATAAGTGAGTGTATCTTACAAAGCTCTTAAGTGCGTGTTATATGTATAGAAATAGTTTAGACATATGGCGTTATGAAACTGAATACAGCCGAGAGTCGATCAGCAAGTTTGACCTTTATTTTTTTAAACTACATCTCCCATGATAATCAACCACTCGTTCGGTTGGAGGAGACTCATGGGAAATGTAGTTCCTAAACATCTATATAGACCAACCCAGTAATCTATTTTACTTATAGTTACAAGTATTTATAAAACGCCAACAAGTTCCGTTGCATTGTACAATGGGAGAAACAGAATAACAAATTTACATAGACGTTACACACACAGAACAGTAGGAGAGATAACCCTGCTCGAGAGCTTACAATCTAATTAGCAGTTGACTCTTGTAATTGCATCCCACAGCAGTGCGTTAAATGGAGGAAATGTATGTATTTTCAGAAGAGATGCAGCTTCAGGCCGGGGTCAGACGTGCATTTTGCAGAGCGGAAGGAACGTCCGTGAGAGTGGATGTTACTGCCACTCTGACGCCCGTCTGTCCTCCTCGCTGAGTGCAGTTAGTGCGCTCAGCGCTGCAAAGCTCGATCCTCCTATAGAGGAATGCGCTTTGCAGCCTCGTCGAACGATGTCGTAGTGCTTCGACGGGGAGGCTTTCAAAACTTCTGCAGCATGCCCATTGTAGCGTGCGCAATTTGTGTGCACACTATAGCGAATGGCCGGCCCCGTCGAAGCAGCACAACGCTGCGATGGACGCCGGGAGGCACGTCAGTACAGGCGCACATAGTGGACTCGTCTGACCGTGGGCTTAGGCTGTGTAACACCCCTATATACTATTAAGAGCTGAACTCCCATTCTATCATCAGGATTAATGGCAATTTAATGGCTCATTATAAGCTTCAGTACAACCACAATCTAATCAGTTGCACGCTAATCAAAGGAGAAGAAAATATGTCATTGGATCACTAAAGAATCTCCCTTTTTTATGTCTGTATCTTAGGCTAGGGTCAGAGTGGGGCAGTCGGAACGCGCGTGCAGGCGCACTAAATCACGGCGGCAGTAGCAGCACATAACGGCCAATGACGGCCAATATAGCAGTACGTGCGTACGAAAGTGCGCCGACACCACGCAACCAGCAAATGAACGCATTTTTCTCAGAACGTGAAACCGCTGCTACTGACGTACAGAGTGCGCTGCGGCCGCATAGCAGCGTGTGTGCGTGATTAGGAGACGTCAGACGCTGCTAGTGTGCGGCCAACATAACGTTCAAACAGCCGGATTTCCCTAGACTTCTTTTTACCCCATCGTCATGAAATACGTCCAGAATTGCGCATCGTCTGACCACTTAAGCGTATTCCGTGAAAAAATGCGTGCGCACGCATCGACGTACATTTTGACGGTGGCCGCAGAAAATGCGCTCATCTGTCCCTAGCCTTAAGTGAACCATTAATATTTGCATCATTTACACCTGTATTTCCACTTGAAAATAGTACCAGTTGCAAGTCAAGTGGTAACTGTTAATTTCACCCAGCAGCTGTGTATTGGGCAGTGTTGCCAGATCGCCCATATTTTTTTGGACACATGTTACTATTTCGTGCAGAGGGGAGCACAGCCCTGCAACCTGTATAATGCATAAACTGCAAGAAGGAAATCAAGGCTGGGTGGAATAGAGGTAACATCACTGCTCTGCATGGAGAGAGCCTGTGGAGACATGGGTTTGATCCCAGCGAGCAACCTCTCCAGTAAGTGTCCTTGGGCAAGACACCTAACGGTACATACTCACCACCCAGGACATACTTGAACACGAGAGAAATCTCAATGTATCCTTCCTGGTAAAATCCTTTCAAAAAAAAAAAAAGGCAGGTCACCTGGGATTACTTCTTGATTTATTACCTGCAGTGTATAGATTCTACATGCTGCGGGGTGGCATTTTTCATGCGCTGCCCATAAGCATTTATAAATTATATGCGTCCAGGAAAACATGGCCAATCTGGCAACTCTAGTGTTGGGGCCCTAATGATGTATGGTCACCGCTCGTACATGGAGCCCACACACAAACAGGGTTATTCAGAGAGCGTGAAAAGCAGGAGAATGACTGGAGAATGAAAAATTCTAGGTCAAAATAGCCAAACAAGAAAAATTCTCCCTTTCATCTCAATTTCCAAATCGGCTATTTTGACCTAGAATTTTTCATTCTCCAGTCATTCTCCTGCTTTTCACGCTCTCTGAATAACCCTGTAAGTTGTCTAAGTGCATATTGCATAAAGCAGTGTTTCTCAAACCTGTCCTCGGGACCCCCAACCCGGCCAGATTTTGCAGATTACTTTGGGGAAATGCAGACTGAATCCTGCAATCACTGAGCAGCAAAATAGATCACTTGTGCTGTGCTTCAGATGTCCTGCAAACCTGGCCTGTTAGGCTGGGGGTCAGACGAACGCAGTGCGAACGCGCGTGCAGCCGCACTTTATCACGGCCGCAGTAGCAGCAAATGACGGCCGCTATACGAAGAACGGCCGCACAAAAGTGCGGCCGCGCAACGCACGTGGAAAACGAACGCATTTTTTCGAGAACATCAAACCGCTAGTACTGATGTACAGAGTGCACTGCGTCGGCATAGCGGCGTGTGTGCGTGATTAGGAGACGTCAGACGCTGCTAATGTCCGGCCAACATAACGTCCAGACGCAAAAAATGTTTTATTGATGATCCGTACAAAATCACGGACGCAAATGCGCATCGTATGACCGCTATCGCGTATTCTGTGAAAAAATACGTCCATTCGTTCGAACGCACTTTTTCACGGACAACGCGAAAAATGCGTTCGTCTGACCCTAGCCTTAGAGTTCATTCGTGCTGTCCACTGTGGGATGAGAATTTGTTCCTTTTTTTATGTTTTTGGTTTGCAAAATCACTTTACACTAGTGCTTGGGAACTGTAACGCTTGTACTCAGGGGCTGTTTTTGTTGTACATTAAGAATGAGCAACAGGATGTCACTTGTTATTCCTCTGCTCCCACCTCATGCGCTCTTCATATACAGAGTGACGGATGCGTAAATGAGCAGTAACCTGCCATAGATATAAGGCTGGGGTCAGACGAACGCAGTGTTAACGTCCGTATAGCCGCACTTTAGTACGTCCGTGGTAGCAGATAATCATGACCAATGAAGGCCCACACACGAAGTACGTCCGCACGGAAGTGCTGACGCACTACGGATGCGGCAAACGGACGCAGTTTAGCAAGAACGTCGAACCGCTAGGACGGACGTGCGGAGTGCGCTGCGTCCGCAGCGTCCGCATAGCTTTGTGTGTGAGTGATGGAACGTGGTCAAACGGACTGCATTTATACGTCCAGCATTTTTGACAGACAAAATGTTTTTTCATTTTAATTTATTTTCCCTGCTACATCCGTCAAAAATAACGTCAGTCACAAAAATGGATGCTGTGGCCACTACTGTGTCTTCCGCCAAAAAGTGCGTCCGTGCTGCACGGGTGCACAGTCCGTAGAAAACGCGCTCGTCTGACCCTAGCCTAAAGTAAAATCCAAGCCATGACAGTTAATGGTTAGCTCATAAGTTTAAACAACCAGTCTGAAATTGAGACCATGTTCTTTCTAATATATATTGAAAATATAGCACTTTGTTCTGCATCTAATTCACTCCTGTATAACCTTGTATTTATTTTTTCTAACACTCCTACCCCCTTATAGTTCAGATGTCGTCATCATTTTGTGCTTATCTGCCCATGCTTCCGGTGTTGCTTTAGCTGGACTTTTTCTAGACCTGCTGAAAGGTTCTCTCTCGTTCACTTTTTTCTGCTTCTTGTGAAGTTTTACATGTTACCAATGTGTCACTCACTAGCTGCTTCTCATTATTCTGACATGGAAAACCAAAAGTAGAGCTGTCTGGTGATGATGGAAGACACCCATCAAAAAAAAAAAAAAGACTTAGGCTAGGGTCAGACGAACGCAGTTTTAACGTGCGTTTAGCCGCACAAAATCACGGCCGTGCTAGCAGCAAATGACGTCCAATGCGGGGAACACACGAAGTACGGCCGCACGAAAGTTCGTCCGCGCAACGCAAGTGGCAAACGAACGCATTTTTTCGAGAACGTCAAACCGCTACTACTGACGTACAGAGTGCGCTGCGGCCGCATAGCGGCGTGTTTGCGTGATTGGGAGACTTCAGACGCTGCTAATGTCCGGCCAACATAACGTCCAGACGCAAAAAGTGTTTTATTGTTGATCCGTACAAAATCACGGACGAAAAGGCGCATCGTATGACCGCTATCGCGTATTCCGTGAAAAAATATGTCCGTTCGTTCGACCGCACTTTTCCACGGTCGACGCGAAAAATGCGTTCGTCTGACCCTAGCCTTAGGGGGTTAATCAGAGCGCACCGAAATGTTGCCGACATTTCGGTGCTCTCTCGTTCCCTGCACTTCCTTGCACATCGGGGAATCAAAGTTCCCCACCCTACAGTGAATTCAGCATTCACCGCAGGGTTCCCGGATTGCAGGGAAAACCCACCGAACACCTGCCGGAAACCACTGCAAAAAACACGTCAAACACATCGGAGGGACGCCAAACGCAGCCAACAAGCTGACGATCACAGGGCAGACCAGCCACCGGAAAAAGTCAACAAGCTGACAATCAGGGTAAAAAAAAAAAAAAATACACTTGAAAGTGTCAAAATTTAAAGGCTGTTTGCAAAAGAACTACTGAACGAAAATGCCGGAAATTTACATATAAGATCCTATGAATGATAATAAAAAGGTCTGTTACAGAAAATAGAAAAACCGCTTTTAAAAAAAAAACAGAAAAATATTTTGCCGAAAAAATCCTGAAAAATGTCTAAGACTACGGTCAGATGAGCGCATTTTCTACGGACTGTGCGTCCGTGCAGTAGGACGTACTTACTGACTGACGACAAGGTAGTGGCCACACAGTCCGTTTTTGACTGATGTAGCAGGGAAAATAAATTTAAATGAAAAAACATTTTGTCCGTGAAAAATGCTGGACGTATAAATGCAGTCCGTCTGACCACGCTCCATCACTCACACACAAAGCTATGCGGACGTTGTGGACGTGGCGCACTCTGCACGTCCGTTCTAGCAGTATTACGTTCTTGCCTAACCTGCGTCCGTTTGCAGCGTCCGTCAGCCCCCGCACTTCTGTGCGGGCGTACTTTCGTGTGTGGGGCTCCATTTAACACAATTGTATGCTATCACGGACGTACTTATGTGTGGCAACACGGACGTGAACACTGCGCTCGTCTGACCCCAGCCTTCAAGATCCTAAAAAAAAAAATCAATAAATAGATTTTTTACTGCAGATTAAAATAATAAACAGTTTATTAGATATTGAATAAAAATGGGAATATTTTTAACATTGAAGCCTATGGGGTTCGTCTGAATACACCTGCCGAATGAAACCACCAAACAGCAGGGCACTTCAGCAACTTTTCACTGCTGTTCGGTGTTCTCTGAATAGATTAACCATTGCTTCTCTATGGGGGATTTCACTGCCATCGAACAGGCACCGTACTGCTCTCTGAATAACCGAATGGCCCTGAAATGTCACCGTACAGGGAAATTCCCTGCTCGGTGACATTTCGGGGCCAGACCGGCTCTCTTTGAATAACCCCTTGAATGTCCAATCCATATATTAAAGAGTAATAATCTATTTTTCTTGTGTTTCACTTACCTGCACGGTTTTTCACCTTTCACTGCATCCCTATAAGGGCTGTCAAGTTACCTTTCATTTGACATACTTGAAAACGAGAGAAATCTCAATGTTTCCTTCCTGATAAAATACTTTATAAATAAATAGATTTCAGGATTTATGGACGTGATGGAGTTTAGACTAAAAATGGGAGAGAATTGCCAATTCACCTGAGACAGACTAGACCTATTGTTGACCGGTTCAGAATCTGTTGCCTGAAAATGAGTGAAAATGGAGCAGAATCTGTTATTTAGGGTTAACCCTAACCCTAAAAGTAATCCTAACCCAAAAAGTTAAGATGATCTAGAGCTGGGATGTAAATAAGGTGTTTTTTTTTATTAAAAGTATGTAAATAAAGCACTTTAATAAAGAGAGATCTGTGATGAGTGCGTCCAAATATCATGAGGATCTAAACAAAGGATATGGCAGCCAGGATAAATACTAAGGCTGGGGTCAGACCAGCGCACTTTTAACGTGCGTTCTGGCGCACATAATTACGGCCGCACTAGCAGCAAATGACGGGCAATGACGGACAATATACGATGTACGGCCGTACAAGGCAAGTGGAATTTGAACGCATTTTTCTGAGAACGCTGAACCGCTAGTACTGACGTACTGAGTGCGCAGCTGCGGCATAGCGGCGTGTTTGCGTGATTAGGAGATGTCAGACGCTGCTAATGTCCAGCCTACATAACGTCCAGACGCAAAAAGAGTTTTATTGACGATCCGTACAAAATCACGCCCGAAAATGCGCGTCGTCTGACCGTTTTTGCGCATTCCGTGAAAAAATACGTCAATGCGTTCGGACGCACTTTTTCACGTTCGTGGGGAAAAATGCTTTCGTCTGACACTAGCCTTAAGCTAATACCAAGAAGGTAGAGAACCAGTACGAATGCAAGAAGCTACACCCAAACATATATAATAGACAAAATTACTTGTGGCATATGTACATTACTGGGATTACGAGTATCAGGGGATGCACAGGAACAGTACAGATATTTTGCACCAGTGAGATGTGATCTTATAGAGCCTAGCCATCAGCTTGAATATGTGACTCCATAATATAACATGGGTTTTTCTAGATGGATTATTCAATAATTGACGAACTTGTCACCGAAGTGCACCGAACGGTGAATTTCATTGTACAGTGAAATTTCGTGGCATTTCTTCTATCTGCTAAACTGTCAATTTGCCGTATAGTGGCAAATTGACATCAAAATATGGTGCAGTTCGCCGCAATTCGGCAATCTACACAGCCTCAAAATTGTCGCGAAGTAATGGTTAATCTATTCGGAGAATGCCAAACTGTACGAAAGTGTCAGTGAAATGCCCTGATTTTCAGTGGTTCAGTTCGACAGGTTTAAACAGGCAGATCTCATAGGATTCAATGTAAAAATAAAATATTGTTTTCTATACCGTCTTATTTATTCAACCGTTTATTCTTTTCATTTTTCAGCAAACCATCTTTTTATTTATTTATTTATTTGAAACACCTTTATATATTTTTTTATATTTTTTTTCAGACAAAATTTTTGAATCCCAATTTTTTTTAAAAGGCGAGGTTTTTTTATTCTGTTACAGACCTTTTTATTAATTTTTTTATAGGACCTTTTTTATTATTTATTGAAACGCATTTTAAATTTATTTTTACTGGTTTAAACACAGAAGAATAGCAGAGTTCTGTTTTTTGTTTTTTTTCCTGCAGTTCGGCGCCATCCGGCGACTCTGTGTTCGGCGCATTTCGGGAACCCTGCGGTGAATAGTGAAATGGAATCGCCGAGATGCGCCGAACGAAAAAGCAGCAAAATTTCCCTGAAAATTCCGTGCTTTCTGAATAACCCCTTAGGTGCAAAAAATAACACCAGCTATTCACGGTTTAGTAAATCTCCCTGTCTGTGTTTATTCTGCACCCACCCATCATGACATCTAATTCTTCAGTTTAGATACACAGACCTTAACCCGAATATTAAAACTCATTTTCTGGCGGAGTAATTTAAAGTGACCCCATCCTGCACGGTGTTGTCCTTTTCGAAGAAGAAGTGATATGAAACTTAAACCCTTTTTCCATTTCCAGTCTTCCCATGGTCACATAATTTTATATACTTATTGGCTTTTTAGGCAGCACTTCTCACTTAGAACTTATGTAGTGCCTTGAGCAGACTTTTTCAGCGTTTCCATGAGGCCCCAGGGCATTCTCTGTTCAGCCTCTTTTCCCACTTCATAAAACAAAATTGAAAGTAGAATTTGCTACAGAAAACCATCGCCGCTAGGAATATATTTTGTGCAAAATTGGTAGTTCACATGAAATGTCAACAACCCTCACAGTGAGATCTCTAAATTGCATTCCAGGTAATATTACTGTGTTAACATTATACATGCAGTTGAATCAAGTTCTAGTAATTCAGTTCACATAAAGCCAGCACTAAATATTAATAATTTCAAGCATTTTCTTGGATCCTTTCACTTCCAAATACTTTAGGGAGGTATTACGGGTTCTTTGGAGATCAGATTGCCAGGCAACGTTCATTTAGAGAACGAAGAACTGAAATCACGAAATCTGCCTGCTTATTGCAAAAATATTCAGCTGTTATTTTCTTACGGTTCATGAATTAAACTCGCACGTCTCGCTTTATTGCAGCTCTCTTATTGCATTTGTGGCATCTTCCCATTCCACCTAGTGGGAATTAATGAAGCTGCGACTTCATAGAGTTCTAAATTCCGTAGAAAGATAAACAAATTATCCATTTCTGTATCTTCTTGGTAAAGTTAGATGTTGGTGAGATTTGGTTATTCAGAGAGCACAGAAATGTCACCGACAGCGACATTTCAGTGCTCTCATGTTTGCCGACCCTGCAGTGAATTCAGCATTGAAGTGCGGCAAATCGACCCGTCAAACTAATTGAAAAACCGCTGAATCGATTCAAAAAAACGCTGCAAAACTGCCGAATCGTTTAGAAAAGGTGCTGAAAACCTGACGAATGCATTCGACGATCCGCCTCAAAACAGCCGAATCGATCTGAAAAAAGACGACGACCACCACTGGAAAAAGCCGACAAGCCGCCGAACAGGGTAAAAAGAACAAAACAAAACACCGCAACGTTTAACCCCTTCACTGCTGAGCAGTTTCACCCCTTGATCTGGGCTAATTTTTACGGCTTTGTGCTCATCATTAGGGATGGGCGTTCGGTTCGATTCGAACATGAGTTCGATTCGAACATTGGCTGTTCGAAAGTTCTCAAACATCGAACTTTTTGGGACGTTCGCCAAAAGTTCGAAAAAAAAATTGAATGTTTTTTAAAAAAATGCTTAAAAAATCCTAAAAAAATCTAAAAATAAAGAGACTCTTTACTGCAGAATATTATAAGCAACGGTTTATTAGATATTGAATTAAAACGGGAATATTTTTAACATTGAAGCCTATGGGATAAAACATTCTTTTTTTGTAAAAATCATTTTTAATTAATTATAAAGTAAGAAATATTTGAGCATATACCCATTTATTCCTTACTGTAAATAACCTATTGTGGCCAGTACATGATGCCATCTACTGCCAAATTGAGTTAGAGGTTTGAGCAGCTGGTCTATTTTCTTCTATTTCTCCTGCATCAGCCGCTGAAAGCTCGATATTTCAGAGCTTTGAGCAGCTGTTTCTGTTTGAGGCTCGTGTCAGACGAACGCAGTTATCACGTCCGTGTTGCCACACAGTTTAACATCCATCCTAGCATAGAATCATGATCAATAGAGACCCACACACGAAGTACGTGCGCACCGAACTGCGCACGCACAATGCACGTAGCAAACAGACGCAAGTTAGGCAAGAACGTAAAACCGCTAGACGGACGTGCAGAGTGCGCCACGTCCACGTAGCATTCTGTGTGAGTGATGAGGTGATGTCAGACGCAGCGCATTTGCGACGTCCAGCAACTTGACGCACAAAATGGCTTTTCATATCCTTTTCAAATTTTTATCATTTTTCATATTAATTTTGTTTCCCATAATTCCCTTTTTTTTCTACGTCCGTCAAGAAAAACAGACCCTGTGGTGTCTACAGTATCTTCCGTCAGTACGTCTGTCAGTTATGTACGCACGCAGAGTGCGCTCAGACTGTGTTTGTCTGACATTAGCCTTAGCTCTTTGGGCATAACCCACGGGTTTAAACTTTGGGGGCACCTTCTGCAGCCTAAAAGCTAATTAAATATATTTGTAGCAAACGTATTTAATTCGCTTTTGGGCTGCAGATCAGCAGATCGAGATATCTCGATAATGGGACGCTGGATGGTTCTTTTGAAGCTCAAGATATCCCCATATCGGTAATGAAGGGTTTAAACGGAATTTTGCATAATATACCTATACAATGTTATGAAATAGTTTTACTGTATAATTATTCACACACACACACAAGACATCTGTTTGATTAGATCAGACCCACTGATACATTAGGAAATCTGCATATTGGAAACAAACTGGTTTCATATCTAATTATTCCACAGCTGATGGCTTCCAGGAGGCCTTGTTTAACAAGTAAGCTTTTAAAAGTATCTTACCATTAAGTGAGTGAATTAAACACACATACTGAATGTTTATTGCAGAGGTTTCCACCAGCCTGGAATGTAACAACAGAGTGCATGACTTCAGTTTAAAGTTACACACTGCCAACAATACAGCTGTTGAAAACTGACATCCAGGGAATACTGGAGATAGAACAGGCTATCCATTCTGTCAGTGGCAGTGTATAATATACTATGACTTAATCAGTTTAGATCCGAACAGCTCGATGGTTATTATTATTAAATTTAAAAAAAAAAACACTGTATAAAATAGCTGCACACATTTATAGTTACAGTTAGTTCTTTTTGTTCGTTTTTTATATTATCTGTAACTTATTTTGACATTTAAGTTGGTTGTAAAAAATAGATGCGTCTGATCATACCGCATCAGATAAATATTTATGGCAAGCATGATAGCACTAAATGTTGTAAGCCAGTCCATAGGCGTGCACAGCACAGCCCATATATTTGTTTGTGCACAGATGGAACATTTATTACTTATAAACTGTAAATAATTTTCATGCTCTTTTCATGATCCAAATATGAAAGTCCCCAAATCGTTTTGGCGAGCTTCCAGACAATCCAATGGTTTTCAAAGCGATTTGAGATACTAGAGGCAGGAATGAACTGCTGTCCATTCCTGACCTTTTTCAAGGACGTCTGCTCAGTTATCACTGATGTGAGCTTCCTGGGTGGGGCTTATGCCATGCACCCATATGTCTGAACAAGTCATCCAGGAGCCCCTGTGGAGGGGTAGGACATGGAGGTCTTTTCACTATTCATTTTGCATAGGATAGTCACAGTGCCTAGATGCCTCCTTTATAACAGGCCCTTTTTCAGGTTGGTTGGAGTTAGGCAACTGCAAAGATAAATATTCAGCGCATGCCATTTATTCTATAACAGACCTTTTTATTATTTTTTATAGGACCCTTTTTATTATTTTCATGCATTTTATTGTTTTAAACGCCTTTTAAAAATTGGAGCTGCCTAACAGTAGTTCAGTTGTAAATCAGCCTCTAGTAGAATTTAGTAACTGCAGAGACGGAGATGGACACCAAATTGGAAACTGAATGGGTTGTACTGCTCTTTACAAATGGAACCTAGGGTGACCTAAGCCCTAGTTGACCATTCAAACAAAAATAGAGGATCCAGGCATTCCAAAATGCAACAAAATAAAAGGAACTTTTATTTAAAGGGTTATTCAATAAGGAGCCAAACTTGCCACTGAATTGCACCGAACGTTGAGTTTCTCTGTACGGTGCAATTTTGTGGGAGTTCAGTTATTCAGAAAGCTGTCAATTCGCCAAATATTGGCGAATTGCTAGTGAAATATGATGCAGTACGCCGACCTTTGGCAACAGTGAAATTGTCCGATAGAGAAGTAATGGTTAATCTATTCAGAGAATGTCAAACTGCACCAAAATGTTGGTGAAATGCCCAGATTTTCAGTGTATCAGTTCGACAGGTTTAAACAGGTGAATCCCATTGGTTTCAATGTAAAAAACATCTTTTAATTATTCATTTTTTAGAATTTTATAGGCAATTATCTGGATTTTTGTAGGCAAAGTTTTTGATTCCCATTTTTATTAAAAGGCTTTTTTTATTCTGTAACAGACCTTTTTATTGTTTTTTATAGGACCCTTTTTTATTATTTTCATGCTTTTTATTGTTTTAAACGCCTGTTAAAAATTGCCTTTTTTTTTTTACCACCAGTATGGCAACAACGATCGTCAGTTTTCAGCAGTCAGTTAGGCGGCGTTCGGCGGATCATCGTCTGTGTTCGGCGGTCTATTCGGTGGTCGGCAACAGCATTCAGAGGGCTGACCGGCGGCATTCTGCAGATCCCATTTGGCGCACTTCGGGTACCCTGCAGTGAATGCTGAATTCACCACAGAGCTGGGGCGGATCCAGACACAGGTTTCGGGGGGGCACTCTACCAGTTTTGGCTAAGAGCTGGTGTTGGGTTTGCAGTGACAGGCAGAGACGCAAGCTGAGCTTGTTACACTCACTCTCCCCACAACATTGCATAGGGTCTGTCCTCATGTGGCTCATGAGCCCTGCAAATCCTTTCCATACTAGGGACCCAGAGTACCCCCCCTCCCAGCTCACATGTACTATATTGTATCAAGCTCACACTTATATATTGCCCCAGCTCACATTTTATATACATGTTGCCCTCAGCTCACATGGATATATATTGCTCCCAGCTCACATGGATATATATTGCCCCCAACTCACATGGATATATATTGCCCAAGCTCACATCTTATATATTGCCCCCAGCTCACATTTTATACACATTGCCCCAGCTCACATGGATATTTATTGTCCCCAGCTCACATGGATATATATTGCTCCCAGCTCACATTTATATATATTTCCCCTAGCTCACATTTACATATATTTCCCCCAGCTCACATGGATATATTATTGGCCCCAGCTCATATGGATATATATTGCCTGCAGCTCACATTGATATATATTGCCCCCAGCTCACATTGTCTCAATTGGTCTCCTGCCATCTGCCAGCAAGGCCCCTCCGAGTGCTTTTCTTTGTACGAGCGGCCGCCGGCATGAAGCTCAGCTGCTCGCCTGGGAACCACGCACAAGGCGCGGTCTCGCAAGATCTGGGAGTTCATGAGATCTCAGCCGAGTGGCCGAGCCTCATGCCGGCGGCCGCTCATACAAAGAAAAGCACCCGGCGGCCGGCGGGTCGGTAATATTTTCTCGGGAGGGGCATTTGCCCTGTTGCCCCTCCTGGATCCGCCCCTGCCACAGAGTCGGTGAACTGAGATCACTGAAGCACATCGAAGTGCGCCGAACGAAAGAGCACCAAAATTTTGGTGCTCTCTGAATAACCCCTTTAGGAACTTGTGATGTTTTGGCTGAAATCAAGTTTGAAGAAGGCTCATTTCAGCAGGTCCCTAAATAGAAGTTCCCTTTATTTTACTGTTTTTTGGACAATGCCACTTGAAAAATACTGTAATGACTAATAAACTCTATGGATTAAAAGCTATGTTCTTTCTCCTTTGTACATATTGGAGCTGGAACTCATAAATGAGGACGATTTTAGCTGTTAGTAGCAGATCAGCTGCCACAGCATAAAACAATCTGAAAAAATGAAAAGTTTGGGCTAGAGGTAATTTTTACACCTGACAAATGCAAATCATTTAAAAAAATGTTAGATAAATACAACAGCACATGCCATGTACTATAGAACTTTTGAAACGACAGATTTTTAAATGGGAAAAACCAACACACATCCCACAATGCCCAGGGTCAGCCCCATGCAAGTCCAATTAGGACAAGTTAATTTATAGCTGGCCAATTAAGGTCAATTAAAGTGTCAATGTTCGAAACATGATTTTTGACATTTAATTTTTAATGTTTTCGTTATTTTTCTGTCTACTATTAAGTCACTCAGAAATCAGTTTTGCCTGCGAGTTGCCCCATGATGACAGGGCTATTAAATCCAAAATTGCTATGTTATTTAAACTTGGTAAATACTTGCCATATAGACAGCTGCCTACACTTTATACCTTCAACTCGTCTTTGTGTTGTATCTAGGTACATCTAGTACTCAAAGCCCAAAAAGATTGTGTGGTCAGTGGAAATTTGTCACAGACTAAAATAGTGAGTGGTTTTGTGACTCTTGAAGTCTCTGATAGATTCTTGAATCTGACAGGGTTATTCAGAGAGAGGGGTGAAACTCAGGAGAATGACTGGAGAAGTGAAAATTCTAGGTCAAAATAGCCAAACCTGAAAAATTCTCCCATTTATTTCACTTTACAAATCGGCTATTTGGTCTAGATTGTTCTCTTCTCCTGCCTTTCTCCTGGTTATCACCTCTCTCTGAATAACCATGTGAGGGTTTTATATGAATCTGACTCACTGATTATTAACTTTCTTGCTTTACTCCATTTTCTTTTATTTTGCTATATCTCATTTATTTTTATAATGTGCTGTGCTTCATACAATGCTGCTAGTATTTTGTAACTACAGATGATTTATAGTGCTAATGAATATAACCTTACATCAGCCATACAGGTGGAATTTCTGTTTGTTTGTCCTCTACTCCATTATATCTGTATGGTATTATGGGGGGGGGGTTGCAGCCTGTTCTTTAATATTTAAGAGGGCTATTCACTAAGCACTGTTGTTTTGCTGAAATAATGGTATATTTACTTTGGCAAACTGTGGTGAATCAACTACAGCGTAACCACGGTTTATACATGTGACAGATCTCTGTACCCTGATCGGGGTCACATCTACCAATGCCGCATTCTTGCAGGACCCCCGTGTTCTACCCAGGCAGACTCCCGTGCCTTCCTCCAGTCCTCAAACAAAGCTCAAAGACCGGGACACATAGGGAGTCCTCTAGCATCCCCAGAAATTAGACGAGGCTGTAAATCTGAGGTCTTTCAGGGTTAGAATAGAACTGAGACATTCGCACATACATTTATACGGTCACACATGGGTCATTTACATACACAAACCGCTGGGGGACCTGATCAGACTGAAACATTTGTCTTTTGGAAGGTGAAACATAATTAGATTAGGTAGATAGTTTAAATTAAACATTAGTTAACATTTCTAAGGAGGCAGGACAATGGGAATCGGGATAACAGGTTACAGTCCACATCCACAGATTTACAACATACTCAAATAGAAATAGATAAGCACATTCTTGAGACAAAGAGTAGGCTCTAATGTTAATCCTTTCAACAGATAACAGGTACACAAGAACCAGACAATTAGACAGACAATAGAGTTCTTGCATAATCAAAGATTATACCAACATTCTGCACACAAGAGGGAAATGGGATAATATTGATTATGAGTCCTGCACCCTACAAATATGCCTCCATGCCCATTCATCCCAAATCCAAAATGACTTGCGTCACAATACACTATTTAGGGAAGTTCCATCATAGTGGAAGCTGAGAAGAGAGAGAAAGGAGAAGAAAGCGAAATATGAAAGGGGGAGAAGGTGAGGGACAGAGCTGAAAGTGGGGTGAAATAAATAGGTAGATTTAGGTGCAGATAGGTTGGAGGTGAGGTGACGGGAGGGACAGAAAAATAAAACAGGTCTGCCATCCTCACGTAATGTGTATCTGAATCCGAACCCATACCACCTGACCTACTTTAAGAAGACATGTGTAAACGCTGTTGACAAGCATCTGAAGAAAGATAGGAAAGATAGCCATTCCAATGAATGCATTAATGGGAGTGCGTGTGGCATTTCCCATTGGAGAATGCCACCAAATCTTCCTGTACCATGGTGTCTACAGCCCGAGCAATCCACTCTCGAAGGAGGGATAAGGGAGGCTCACCTAAAACCAATTAGGGATCTGGTTGAATGAATCACGGGGCTGATCACTGGCGTATGGTATTGTCTCTTGAAGAAAGGCGAGTGGAAGAGGAGATAGGTTGTAGATGACTTGTTATATGAAAGAATAGCAGTGGTGCTGTTGTTCACCGTTGTTTGTGGCAAACTTTGTCTACCATTGCTGACTTTTGTTTCTCTGGATAGCCAATGCTCTCCTTAGTTGCAACAATGGAGATGTATGGTGCCTTTGCAACAATGGAAAACTTTGGTCAAACAACGATGGTTAGTGCGCAACCCCTTTTTTCTTGCTAACCAATATAATTCAGCTGCTTGACTTCTGAATCTAGATAGTCTTTACATTAGTACACTTGTCTTTACTTTTATTCTCTTAAACCTTTTACACGTGCTTTCTTATAAAAACAGTGGTTAGAGCAGGATTTCCTGCAGCTTTATAGACACACAGAAATAGTTTGCCTATAGTCAATACTATAGCTGCTAGAGATTCTTCCCACAGGACTGCTTTCTGACCATTTTGAAATAAAACACACCTTGACGCTTTCATTTACCCATAGTGAAAGGTATAGTTTTTATTTATTTAGAAAGTATTTTACCAGGAAGGATACATTGAGATTTCTCTCGTTTTCAAGTGTGTCCTGGGTTTTTATTCTTTTTGTCCAAAACAAGACATCTTACTATATTGAATATTTTGTGTTCCATTCTTCATTTTTTTCTACTTCTAAAATGGAAATAAGAACTGAGCAAAAACGAACTTTACAAATACAAGGTAATTCATATAGATCCAAACAGAATGTTTTTGTCATAATTGAATGGAAGCTAATAAGAGTTTCAGGTAACATGCCTCCTCTTATGTTGAGCACATCCCATCACAGGAAAGACTGAAAGTGGTCGCTTTTTAATGTTAGAAACAGGTTGACAAGGTGCTGCATATTGTTGATGACATCTCTCAGTTTTTCTATTGTAGCGCTGGGTTAAAACACTGTTGCTGTAGTACTTATTTTTGGCCACCAGAGGGAGACAAGCGCAATGTAAGACACTGGACAATGGGACTACATTTTCTAGCATGCTTTGCGGCGGGGAACAGGAAGTGGGTGGGCAGGAGAGACTTACATCCGCAGCCTCGTGGAGAGAACAGTCAGAGCGCGCAGAGGAGTGAAGAGAGTAAGACGCACGTGAGAGAGACAACGATCATGACCAGGCGGGAGCGCAGTTGCGGCCTTGCGGAGCTGGAGATCGATTTCACTTTACTTGCCAAAGACCTAGTGATCCACCGCTGGGAAGTTTACACAGATACAGAGTATGCTGAAGGACCCCCAGTTAGGAGACCGCAGATGATCTAATGGGAGTGCAGGCGGTGAGCTGAGCATCTTGTGGCAGAAAAAGACAAGCAAGACAGCGGATCCGGTGACACAGAGTCCCAGTCAGATCGAGCAGAGAAAAGTCCTGGGTCGAGCAGAGCGCAGAGTATCTGGCGGATGTGTGAGAGGCCTTTCCGGCCACAGTAAAAATAATAAAGCATGCTGCAGTTTTGTCAAAACCTACAGGGCCCCAACGTGACTAGTCGAAGACACATTGAAATCATTCACTGGCCAGTTGAATCTTGTACCCGGGTACCAATACACGCATACACGTACACTTTCTTGGGACACAACCTGTAGGGGACTCACACTCCAACCACGAAGGGGTTAAAATTCCTTTTTCTTTTCCGCTACGCGTTTCTCGCATTACAAACTACTGTAAATATATATACGTATACCGTGCTGCTCTTTATATGCCAGTTTATTCAGTAAACTATATAATTTATAAGATCCACAACAGTGCTGGTGTATATTTATTCCCTAGTGCAGGGAGACTGACCCGAGGTTTAAATTCAGCGGCTCCTCCGGGAGTGAGCGCTACACGTGGGGGCTCGTCCGGGATCCAGTCTCTGGAAAAAACGCATTTAAAGTATTAAATATGGATCCAGACACTGCTGCCTAATGGTGTGAGGAGCACAGTAGTCAGATAGAATTGTGTATAGTCATGGATATTCCTGCAGACACTTGGGCCGAAGATCAGATTCGCCAGGCCATGGCCGCGCTGACACCAGATCATTGGGGGTTAATCCTGGACATTAAAGAGAACCCAGATACCTCTCACACGTATGTTCTTTTTGAGTGGAGAAAGGGTGATCCAGTGTGTTTTCAGGGCGCGAGCGTGAAGCTGACCGATGAGGTGGAAATTCAACTGATTCAGCCAAGTGTGCCACGTGGCGATCCTGCGAGTGTTCCCGCGCCCAGTCGGCTGGCCATGACCGGGCCTGAATTTATAGTTGCTATTGGAGATTTTCTGGCTAAATGTCAAAGAACAAGCCCTCCACACACTAACTTTGGTTATCGACGGTTGAGAAACTTTACAGGAAACGTACCAACTCCGGCGGGAGAAGAAACCTTTGAAGAATGGGTAAAACAGGCGATGCAGTCTCTGGATGAGTGGGACGTCCCTGAAGCGCAGAAGAAGCAAAGGATTACTGAGAGCTTAAAGGGACCTGCGTCAGAGGCTGTCAGAAACCTAAAATTGAGTAAGCAAGACTGCACTGCTTTAGATTATCTAAATGTTTTACAGGAAGTTTTTGGGTGAACGTAAAAGGCTGCAGAGCTCGTGTACCAGTATGAACACACCTACCAGCGAAAAGGTGAGAAAATGACTGAATATATGAGGCGCCTAGATAAGATTCTGCACCAGATACTTCTTAAGAAAGGGGCCGAACCGGCCGAAGTAGATAAGATCCGGATCCAGCAGATCCTGAGGGGCGCTCAACCTCTAGATCCGGCGATGCTACAGCTAAGAAGCAGGGAAGGTAACCGAGAATTGAAATACCTGGAACTGATCCGAGCTGTCAGAGAGGAAGAGGCTCTACTAGAAGAAAAATCCTTCAGGAGAGGAGAAAGAGCTTACGCACAACCTGTGAGGCATAACGAATGCTTGCAACCTGAAAATGACTCGTTAGACACCTATGGATCCGAAGTGGACGAACAGGAGCATCTGATCGCTTTTAAATCCACAGAGAATGCTGCAAAAGAACTAACCCTTTCTGCACATAGTGAGTTGCACAAGACCATTAAAAAGGTACAAGAAACTCAAGCAGACCTGTGCCGAGCACTTTTGAAGGTGGCAGAGACACAGACCGATATGCAGAAGTTCCTTGCTGACATGCGGACAACTGGAGTTGCTGTGGCGTCTGGCCAGGGTCCTTCAACCGAGTCACAGCAAGTAAGTGCGTCTCCATCTTCAAAGAAGAGATGTTTCAGTTGTGGGGAAATGGGTCATTTCCGCACACAATGCAAAAGCCAAAAGCCTGAAAGAAATATGGTAGAAGAGCTCCTAAAAGCCTTGAAGGGGCTACTATCTAACTCACCGGTGGGAAACGCCAGAGGGCACAAGTGACGGAGCAAACTAGGTGCCCAACAGTCAAAACCCACTCCAAATATCAAGCCAGGACTGAGAGGCCGAGAGGGCCCAGAGTCTGGCCAACTGCTGAGCCTGCAAGGACTGAAAGAGACACTCCCTTAGCATCCGGTCCTATGTCATGGGGAAGCAATGCATACCCAAAACTTGGGGTATCGGAACTGAGAAACTTCCTTATGACGGATATCTACAGGTGAAGTTAGAGATCGGATCCAAAGTCATCGGACAGTCTGGAGGTTGTGAAGCATTGGCCATTGTGTGTCCTCGGCCTTCAGGGGCAAACAGAAGTTCCATGATAGTGGGGACAAATACTGATCTGGTGCGACGTCTCCTGACTCCTATAGTATTGGAAGAAGGTTCTACAAAGGGAGTACACCCGATGTTACGTCCAGTCTATCAGAGAATGGTCGAAGAACAGAAGGCACCTGCTGAAGTGGGACACCTATGGAGATTGGAGGGAACAGAGAAGGTTCTGCAATCAGGAGAAGTAGCGAGTTTCCGGGCTTCAGTCAAGTTGAACGGATCGTAACCAGGCCCCTATGTGGTACTGGAAACCGATTTTAATCATGGGAGTGAAGCCGGAGTGGAAGTAATCCCTGAAATAATCTCCACTAAAGCTTTGAAACGAACACGAGGAAGAGTCTCAGTCAGTGTGTGTAATGTGTCTGATTCTCCAGTAGTCCTGAAAGCACGAATGCCTATCGGGCAAGTAGCGTCTGCTACGCCTCTCTCTCCTACCAATTTAGGAGGGGGAGTGGATAAAGAGATTCCAGATGAAAGGTTCTACCCCAAGGACGCTCCCATCTCACCTGAATGGAAGAAACGTCTTCAGTCCCAGGTCCTAAAGTGGAGGGACTTGTTCTAAAAAGATGAGTTTGACGTGGGCCTAGCTAAGAGTACTGAGCATCGCATTCGATTACAAGAAGACAAGCCGAGTTCCTCTGGGAGACTTGGATGATCTACGAGAACAGCTGAATGAACTGCAAAGAACCAAGGTGATTCAAGAGTCCAGGAGCCCATATGCATCTCCAATAGTAATGGTCCGGAAGAAGAATGGTTCTGTCCGTCTATGCATAGACTATCGCACGCTGAATCGGAGAACCATCCCAGATCAATATGCCACTCCTCGGATAGAAGATGCCTTACAGTGTTTGTCTGGAGCAAAATGGTTTAGTGTACTAGACCTGCGAAGTGGGTATCACCAGATACCAATGCATCCTGAAGACAAAGAGAAGACTGCGTTCCTCTGCCCATTGGGGTTCTTTGAGTTCAACAGAATGCCTCAAGGCCTTACGGGGGCTCCAGCCACGTTCCAACGGTTAATGGAGAAGACAGTCGGGGACATGAACCTGATCAAAGTATTAGTGTATCTGGATGACATAATTGTGTTTCGGGAAGACTTTGGAAGAACATGAGCAACGGTTGGAGAAGGTCTTGAAGAGGCTCCATGAAGAAGGGTTGAAACTGTCTCTGGAGAAATGTCAATTCTGTTTACCTTCTGTTACGTATCTGGGACATGTGGTCTCAGCAGAAGGCGTTTCGACAGATCCTCGGAAGTTGGAAGCCGTAGCTTCCTGGCCTAGACCCCGAAACGTTACTGAACTTAGATCTTTCTTGGGGTTCTGCTCCTATTACCGAAGATTTGTAGGAAGATTTGCCAAGATAGCTCAACCACTGAACAAGCTCCTACAGAAGGAAGACACAGAAGAAGGCCACAAGGCCTCTGA
Organism: Leptobrachium leishanense; assembly: GCA_009667805.1. Classification (NCBI taxonomy): domain Eukaryota; kingdom Metazoa; phylum Chordata; class Amphibia; order Anura; family Megophryidae; genus Leptobrachium; species Leptobrachium leishanense. The sequence continues at coordinate 496,474,645 of CM019063.1, read as the reverse complement.
CCGAAATCCGTCGGCTCCAGGGCCAAGGAAGGCTCGAGAATCTATCCAGGGAGAATGGACTAGTCAATGCGAAGGTGCTTTCTTGAAGCTGAAAGAGAGTCTAACTCGAGCTCCTGTCTTGGCTTACGCGGATCCTCACAAGCCATACGAACTACATGTGGATGCCAGCAGAGAAGGTCTAGGGGGAGTCCTGTACCAAGAGTATGGTGGATTGCTGAGGCCTGTAGCGTATGTGAGCCGGAGTCTTACACCTTCTGAAAAGAACTATCCTACCCACAAGTTGGAGTTCCTAGCCTTGAAGTGGGCGGTGGTAGACAAGCTAAAAGACTATCTGTATGGAGCCGAGTTTGTGATAAAGACGGATAACAATCCTCTTACCTACGTCCTTACTACTGCGAAGCTGGACGCAAGGGGACATCGGTGGTTGGCCGCTCTGTCAGGGTTTCGGTTCAGCCTGAAGTATCGCCCTGGGGTGAATAATCGAGACGCTGATACTTTGTCAAGAAGACCCTACACTACAGAATGGACTCAGTTAACTCCAGACGGGGTGCAAGCTTTATGTCAAGGAGCAGAGCGCCGGGTCAAGGGAGGGATTGAAGCGGAAGCCATAGGAGTTATGGCTGCGGCTGTTCCAGAGTTCTACTGTAATCCTACGCAGCTGAGGGATGAAAGTCTGCCTACTTTCTCGAAACAGGACCTGAGAGCTGATCAGGCTAGAGACCCTTTGATTGCGTTAACCATAAAGGCCCTAAACGCGAACCAACGGGAAATTCTGCTTACCAATTCCCCAGATGGAGCCAGATTGGTATACAAAGAGTGGGAACGGTTGAAGATGTTGGATGGGGTGGTCTACCGATGGGGTCCCTCAAACAATGCTGAATAGACCCAACAGTTGTTCCTTCCCACCAAACACAGAGAGAGTGTACTGCGGTCGTTACACGATGAACATGGACATTTGGGCGCAGAGAGAACTTTTAAGCTGGTGCGAGACAGATTCTATTGGCCTTGCATGAGAGCTGAAGTGGAAAGTTACTGCCATTCATGTCTGAGGTGTATCAAAAGGAAGACCCTACAGACCCGAACCGCTCCAATGAGCCACCTACAAAGTCAAGGACTCATGGATTTGGTGTGCATTGATTTCCTGTGCTTAGAGCCGGATGCTAGTGGGCAGGGAAATATTCTAGTAGTGACTGATCATTTCACACGTTACGCCCAAGCTTTTTCTACGAAAGACCAACGTGCTCCTACGGTGGCGAAGGTTCTAATGGAAAAGTTCTTTGTTCACTATGGCCTACCAAGGAGAATACACTCTGATCAGGGTAGAGACTTTGAAAGCCGGCTTGTTGGGCAATTACTGGAACTGCTGGGAATTCAGAAGACCCGAACTACACCATATCATCCTCAAGGTGATGCTCAACCCGAAAGGTTCAATCGCACGCTGCTAAATATGCTGGGGACACTGTCAAACAGAGAGAAGCAGAGCTGGAGTCATCACATAGCTACGCTAGTACATGCATACAACAGTACGGAGAGTGACGCTACTGGATACTCACCGTACCATCTTATGTTCGGAAGAGAAGCTCGACTGCCAGTTGATTTGGCGTTTGGGCTATCTCTGGACCAGACGTCGGTAGCTTCTCATAGAAATTATGTGGATATACTTCAGAAGAACTTGGCCTCTGCGTTTGAACAGGCCCACTTGACCTCAGGAAACAGGGAACAAAGGAATAAGCGGATCTATGACTTGAAAGTTTGGATACAGGATCTACAACCCAGTGATAGGGTCTTGTTGAAGAACTTGGGTGCTGCTGCAAGGCATAAGTTAGCGGATAGATGGAGTTCTCAGGTCTACATTGTCTGCAAGCAACTCCCGGGTCTGCCAGTTTACCAAATCCGACTGGATGGAAAGGCTGGGCCTCTTAAGAACTGGCACCAGAATCATCTATTACCTTTGAGAGAGGCTGTGAGGATGCCAGTTGGGGACGAACTTTCTCTGCCAAACCCGCCTGCTCCACGTTTGACTCCCGTTACTCGGTCTCAGCAGACACGGGTTGTTGAAGAGAGCGAAAGGGACAGTGAGGAAGAAAGCTTTTGTCTGGACTGGGTGCGCTCACCAGAGCCAGAAGAGGTCATTCCAGTTCCTGAACGGTGGGAAAGTAACTTAAGGCCTGAGGCTCCTGAATTTCAATTGGAAGTTCCCGAGACTTCTGAAATCCCTGTAGTTCCTGAAGCCAAGTCTTATGACTACAGTTCTATGTCTGTTCCAGTTGTGGAAGGAAGAACTGAACCCGCACCTATAGTACTTCCCCCTGAAGAGGAACTGATTGAGCCAGAACCAAAACGCTCTATTCGACCGCCCCAGAGACTCACCTACGACTCACCAGGAAATAGCACTGAAGAGGCCGTCACCACAGTGCGAAGGTTGCCCGATGTGTCTGCTATGTTAGCTGAGGTAGTCAAAAGCATGAGTCAACTTGAGGAAGTGTATCTGACCCATTGTATGCTTGCTGCCGAGCCTGTATATGTTGCCTAATGTTATATTGAAATGTAATGCAACTGTTATACCTCCTTGGAGAGACCCAAGAGTTCTTGGAGGGGGAGAGTGTAGCGCTGGGTTAAAACACTGTTGCTGTAGTACTTATTTTTGGCCACCAGAGGGAGACAAGCGCAATGTAAGACACTGGACAATGGGACTACATTTTCTAGCATGCTTTGCGGCGGGGAACAGGAAGTGGGTGGGCAGGAGAGACTTACATCCGCAGCCTCGTGGAGAGAACAGTCAGAGCGTGCAGAGGAGTGAAGAGAGTAAGACGCACGTGAGAGAGACAACGATCATGACCAGGCTGGAGCGCAGTTGCGGCCTTGCGGAGCTGGAGATCGATTTCACTTTACTTGCCAAAGACCTAGTGATCCACCGCTGGGAAGTTTACACAGATACAGAGTATGCTGAAGGACCCCGAGTTAGGAGACCGCAGATGATCTAATGGGAGTGCAGGCGGTGAGCTGAGCATCTTGTGGCAGAAAAAGACAAGCAAGACAGTGGATCCGGTGACACAGAGTCCCAGTCAGATTGAGCGGAGATACGTCCTGGGTCGAGCAGAGTGCAGAGTATCTGGCGGATGGGTGAGAGGCCTTCCCGGCCACAGTAAAAATAATAAAGCACGCTGCAGTTTTGTCAAAACCTACAGGGCCCCAACGTGACTAGTCGAAGACACATTGAAATCATTCACTGGCCAGTTGAATCTTGTACCCGGGTACCAATACACTCATACACGTACACTTTCTTGGGATACAACCTGTAGGGGACTCACACTCCAACCACGAAGGGGTTAAAATTCCTTTTTCTTTTTCGCTACGTGTTTCTCGCATTACGAACTACTGTAAATATATATACGTATACCATGCTGCTCTTTATATGCCAGTTTATTCAGTAAACTATATAATTTATAAAATCCACAACAGTGCTGGTGTATATTTATTCCCTAGTGCGGGGAGACTGACCCGAGGTTTAAATTCAGCGGCTCCTCCGGGAGAGAGCGCTACACGTGGGGGCTCGTCGGGATCCAGTCTCTGGAAAAACCGCATTTAAAGGGTTAAAAATGGATCCAGACACTGCTGCCAAATGGTGTGAGGAGCACAGTAGTCAGATAGAATTGTGTATAGTCATGACCTCGAGACTGACCCGAGGTTTAAATTCAGCGGCTCCTCCGGGAGTGAGCGCTACACTATCATTAATGTTTTTGATTTCAATCCCAGAGGCGTAACTAGAAACCTCAGGGCCTCGGTGAAAAAATCCATGAAGGGCCCCCTTCATAGGCTGTGGGGAGGGGCCGAGGCGGGCCATTGAAATCAGCCGTGCGTACCAGTACGCCCCCGTCTTCAAGGCCCACCCTCCGTGCGGGCCCCAGATACATGTATACCCAGATCTCAGACCCCATATATATATATAATTAATTAGCCAGTATATATAGTATAATTAGCCAGTATCAGAGACCCCAGTAATTAGGCAGTATCAGAGACCCCCAGTAATTAGGCAGTATCAGAGACCCCCAGTAATTAGCCAGTGTCAGAGACCCCCAGTAATTAGCCAGTATCAGAGACCCCCAGTAATTAGCCATTATCAGACCCCCAATAATTAGCCAGTGTCAGAGACCCCCAATAATTAGCCAGTGTCAGAGACCCCCAGTAATTAGCCAGTGTCAGAGACCCCCAGTAATTAGCCAGTATCAGACCCCTAGTAATTAGCCAGTATCAGAGACCCCCAGTAATTAGCCAGTATCAGAGACCCCCAGTAGTTAGCCAGTATCAGACCCCCAGTAATTAGCTAGTATCAGAGAACCCAGTAATTAGCCAGTGTCAGAGACCCCCAGTAATTAGCCAGTATCAGAGAACCCAGTAATTAGCCAGTATCAGACCCCCAGTAATTAGCCAGTGTCAGAGACCCCCAGTAATTAGCCAGTATCAGAGAACCCAGTAATGAGCCAGTATCAGACCCCCAGTAATGAGCCAGTATCAGACCCCCAGTAATTAGCCAGTATCAGACCCCCAGTAATGAGCCAGTATCAGACCCCCAGTAATTAGCCAGTATCAGACCCCCAGTAATTAGCCAGTGTCAGAGACTCCCAGTAATTATCCAGTATCAGAGAAGCCAGTATCAGAGACCCAGTAATTAGCCAGTATCAGAGAACCCAGTAATGAGCCAGTATCAGACCCCCAGTAATTAGCCAGTATCAGACCCCCAGTAATGAGCCAGTATCAGACCCCCAGTAATGAGCCAGTATCAGACCCCCAGTAATTAGCCAGTATCAGACCCCCAGTAATGAGCCAGTATCAGACCCCCAGTAATTAGCCAGTATCAGACCCCCAGTAATTAGCTAGTATCAGAGAACCCAGTAATTAGCCAGTGTCAGATACTCCCAATAATTAGCCAGTATCAGAGACCCCCAGTAGTTAGCCAGTATCAGACCCCCAGTAATTAGCCAGTATCAGACCCCCAGTAATTAGCCAATGACAGAGACCCCCAGTAATTAGCCAGTATCAGAGACCCCCAGTAATTAGCCAGTGTCAGAGACCCCCAGTAATTAGCCAGTATCAGAGACCCCCAGTAATTAGCCATTATCAGACCCCCAATAATTAGCCAGTGTCAGAGACCCCCAATAATTAGCCAGTGTCAGAGACCCCCAGTAATTAGCCAGTGTCAGAGACCCCCAGTAATTAGCCAGTATCAGACCCCTAGTAATTAGCCAGTATCAGAGACCCCCAGTAATTAGCCAGTATCAGAGACCCCCAGTAGTTAGCCAGTATCAGACCCCCAGTAATTAGCCAGTATCAGACCCCCAGTAATTAGCCAATGACAGAGACCCACAGTAATTAGCCAGTATCAGAGACCCCCAGTAATTAGCCAGTGTCAGAGACCCCCAGTAATTAGCCAGTATCAGAGACCCCCAGTAGTTAGCCAGTATCAGACCCCCAGTAATTAGCCAGTATCAGACCCCCAGTAATTAGCCAATGACAGAGACCCCCAGTAATTAGCCAGTATCAGAGACCCCAGTAATTAGCCAGTGTCAGAGACCCCCAGTAATTAGCCAGTATCAGAGACCCCCAGTAGTTAGCCAGTATCAGACCCCCAGTAATTAGCCAGTATCAGAGACCCAGTAATTAGCCAATGACAGAGACCCCCAGTAATTAGCCAGTATCAGAGACCCCCAGTAATTAGCCAGTGTCAGAGACCCCCAGTAATTAGCCAGTATCAGAGACCCCCAGTAATTAGCCATTATCAGACCCCCAATAATTAGCCTGTGTCAGAGACCCCCAATAATTAGCCAGTGTCAGAGACCCCCAGTAATTAGCCAGTGTCAGAGACCCCCAGTAATTAGCCAGTATCAGACCCCTAGTAATTAGCCAGTATCAGAGACCCCCAGTAATTAGCCAGTATCAGAGACCCCCAGTAGTTAGCCAGTATCAGACCCCCAGTAATTAGCTAGTATCAGAGAACCCAGTAATTAGCCAGTGTCAGAGACCCCCAGTAATTAGCCAGTATCAGAGAACCCAGTAATTAGCCAGTATCAGACCCCCAATAATTAGCCAGTGTCAGAGACCCCCAGTAATTAGCCAGTATCAGAGAACCCAGTAATGAGCCAGTATCAGACCCCCAGTAATGAGCCAGTATCAGACCCCCAGTAATTAGCCAGTATCAGACCCCCAGTAATGAGCCAGTATCAGACCCCCAGTAATTAGCCAGTATCAGACCCCCAGTAATTAGCCAGTGTCAGAGACCCCAGTAATTATCCAGTATCAGAGAAGCCAGTATCAGAGACCCAGTAATTAGCCAGTATCAGAGAACCCAGTAATGAGCCAGTATCAGACCCCCAGTAATTAGCCAGTATCAGACCCCCAGTAATGAGCCAGTATCAGACCCCCAGTAATGAGCCAGTATCAGACCCCCAGTAATTAGCCAGTATCAGACCCCCAGTAATGAGCCACTATCAGACCCCCAGTAATTAGCCAGTATCAGACCCCCAGTAATTAGCTAGTATCAGAGAACCCAGTAATTAGCCAGTGTCAGATACTCCCAATAATTAGCCAGTATCAGAGACCCCCAGTAGTTAGCCAGTATCAGACCCCCAGTAATTAGCCAGTATCAGACCCCCAGTAATTAGCCAATGACAGAGACCCCCAGTAATTAGCCAGTATCAGAGAACCCAGTAATTAGCCAGTATCAGACCCCCAGTAATTAGCCAGTGTCAGAGACCCCCAGTAATTAGCCAGTATCAGAGAACCCAGTAATGAGCCAGTATCAGACCCCCAGTAATTAGCCAGTATCAGACCCCCACTAATTAGCCAGTATCAGACCCCCAGTAATGAGCCAGTATCAGACCCCCAGTAATGAGCCAGTATCAGACCCCCAGTAATTAGCCAGTGTCAGAGACCCCCAGTAATTATCCAGTATCAGAGAAGCCAGTATCAGAGACCCCAGTTATTAGCCAGTATCAGACCCCAGTAAATAGCCAGTGTGAGAGACCCCCAGTAATTATCTAGTATCAGAGAACCCAGTAATGAGCCAGTATCAGACCCCCAGTAATTAGCCAGTATCAGAGAACCCAGTAATTAGCCAGTATCAGACCCCAGTAATTAGCCAGTATCAGACCCCCAGTAATTAGCCAGTATCAGAGACCCCCAGTAATTATCCAGTATCAGAGAACCCAGTAATGAGCCAGTATCAGAGACCCCAGTTATTAGCCAGTATCAGACCCCCAGTAATTAGCCAGTGTCAGAGACCCCCAGTAATTAGCCAGTATCAGAGACCCCAGTTATTAGCCAGTATCAGACCCCCAGTAATTAGCCAGTATCAGAGAACCCAGTAATTAGCCAGTATCAGACCCCCAGTAATTAGCCAGTGTCAGAGACCCCCAGTAATTAGCCAGTATCAGACCCCCAGTAATTAGCCAGTGTCAGAGACCCCCAGTAATTATCCAGTATCAGAGAAGCCAGTATCAGAGACCCCAGTTATTAGCCAGTATCAGACCCCCAGTAAATAGCCAGTGTCAGAGACCCCCAGTAATTATCTAGTATCAGAGAACCCAGTAATGAGCCAGTATCAGACCCCCAGTAATTAGCCAGTATCAGAGAACCCAGTAATTAGCCAGTATCAGACCCCCAGTAATTAGCCAGTATCAGACCCCCAGTAATTAGCCAGTATCAGAGACCCCCAGTAATTATCCAGTATCAGAGAACCCAGTAATGAGCCAGTATCAGAGACCCCAGTTATTAGCCAGTATCAGACCCCCAGTAATTAGCCAGTGTCAGAGACCCCCAGTAATTAGCCAGTATCAGAGACCCCAGTTATTAGCCAGTATCAGACCCCCAGTAATTAGCCAGTATCAGAGAACCCAGTAATTAGCCAGTATCAGACCCCCAGTAATTAGCCAGTGTCAGAGACCCCCAGTAATTAGCCAGTATCAGAGAACCCAGTAATGAGCCAGTATCAGACCCCCAGTAATGAGCCAGTATCAGACCCCCAGTAATTAGCCAGTATCAGACCCCCAGTAATTAGCCAGTGTCAGAGACCCCCAGTAATTATCCAGTATCAGAGAAGCCAGTATCAGAGACCCCAGTTATTAGCCAGTATCAGACCCCCAGTAAATAGCCAGTGTCAGAGACCCCCAGTAATTATCTAGTATCAGAGAACCCAGTAATGAGCCAGTATCAGACCCCCAGTAATTAGCCAGTATCAGAGAACCCAGTAATTAGCCAGTATCAGACCCCAGTAATTAGCCAGTATCAGACCCCCAGTAATTAGCCAGTGTCAGAGAGCCCCAGTAATTATCCAGTATCAGAGACCCCAGTTATTAGCCAGTATCAGACCCCCAGTAATTAGCCAGTATCAGAGACCCCCTGTAATTAGCCAGCATCAGACCCCGCACACACACCACGCATTGGAGCCAGACTCGGGACCCCTCACTAGAGCTGGACTCGGTTACCTGGTGGTTGGTGCTGGTGCCGGTGGGAGAGAAGCTGCTGCAGCCTATGGGATGGATCCAACCCCCACTTGTGACGCACCTTAAACACGCTCGCCGTCTGGCCGCACGTGTGTGTGGGTGCGGTCAGCCAGCAGCGCTGCTCCCAGGTGCCGGTGCAGGAAAAAATAGTGCCGAAACTCCGCGGCTGCCTGGGCCCCCTCCAGTGGCGGAATGCCAGGGCCCGGTCGCAAGTGCGACCGCTGCGACCCTTGTACTTCCGCCGTGACCCTGGTACTTCCGCCGTGACTCTGGTACTTCTGCCACTGCTCAATCCTAATGTTATCCACTATGGTGTCAGTCATGTGGGGCGTGTTACCGTACACACGTTCCTTCAGAAAGCCCCACAAAAAGAAATCTGAGCTTTTAAGATCAGGATATTCGGCTGGTCATAACAACTGGGAAATTACACAGTCCTCAAAAAACTCTGGATTATCAGTGTGATGTGTGACCTATTATGTTACGTCATCTTGCTAGAAGTGTATCAGTTGTAAAGAATAAGCCATTTTGCTCATGGGAGTGATATTCTCATGGCTGTGCTGTTGTCATGACTGTGCTGCCATCTAGAACAGTGGTCCCGAACCCTGGTCCTCAAGTTTTCCAGATATGTGAAGCACAGCACAGGTGATATGATTTGCTGCTCAGCAGTGGCGGAAGTACCAGGGTCGCAGCGGTCGCAGTTGCGACCGGGCCCTGGCATTCCGCCACTGGAGGGGGGCCCAGCGCCGCCGCCAGATTCCGGCAATCAGCGCCGGAATCTGGGAGCCGCGCACTGGCCGTCCCTCTCCCTGCGAGCGCCCACTGACATGCAGCTTGGCCGCTCACGTGGGATGGGAACCACCTGACCGGCGCACGAGATCCTCTCGCGAGACCTCTGTGCTGGTCAGGTGGTTTCCGGCGAGCGGCCAAGATGCATGCTTCCACTGGCCGCTCGCCAAGGAGAAGAACAATGCCGGCGGAGCCTGCCCTGGGGCCAGCAGAGGTGAGACCTGGGGGCCATATATACATACCCATGAGACCTGGGGGCCATATATACATACCCACGAGACCTGGGGGCCATATATATATACCCATGAGATCTGGGGGCCATACATACCCATGAGAGCTGGGGGCCATACATACCCATGAGAGCTGGGGGCCATACATACCCATGAGAGCTGGGGGCCATACATACCCATGAGAGATGGGGGCCATATATAACCATGTCAGCTATCTTTTTTTATTTTGCATGAAAAAAAAAGTAAAAATATAGATTTTTTTGGGGGGGGAGGGGGCCCTTCGTGGATTCTTGCACCGGGTCCCTCAGGTTTCTAGTTACGCCACTGCTGCTCAGTGATTGCAGGATTCAGTCTTCTTTTCCCCAAGGTGATCCTTAAAACCAGGCCTGTTAGTGGGCCCTGAGCACCAGGTTTGTGGAACACTGATCTAGAAGCCACTTACAGCACGCGGTATGATGGGACGTGATCAACATAGGAGGAGAAATGTTTCCTTGAACTCTCATTAATTTTCTTTCATTCATTTGCACTCTATCACGAAAACTTTGGGTTCGGGTCTATATTAATCACCCTGTACAAGAGCTAAGGAATAATTCTTGAGCTCAATTATATGTGTTAGGCAAATAGATTTTCACTTAAGAAGCTTGCATACAAAACGGCTCACATTTCAGCAACGCAGTTTCACTTTTTTCCATTTTGTGTGCCAGTTAATTAAGGAGTTCTATGAATACAGGCAGTGAGTGACCAATGCTTCACTGACCATGGACAGATTTATAGCTAGCACTTAAAATCCTTCAAGTACTAAAATACTGCACCACACTCTCCTAATAAATAAAGGAAAATCTCTATGACCTTTTTATATTAAAGTAAATTCATGCGAATGGAGCCCGGCACTGTGGCTAGTTGGGTGTTGTGTCGAGGCTAGCAGGAACATTATGAACTGATACTTCATTTTTAGGATTCATTTAAATAAATGAATAAATAACACAGTGTATTAGCTAGTTCTACATGATAGACTTGACGTACATTTGTGAAAGTCCTTCCAATGGCCTAATAAAGGAATCCTATTTCTACCCTGATATCTTACCTTCATTTTATGTTTATTCCTCATTCCAGTGATTTGTTTTCTGCATTTTTGTTTATTGGGTTTTGGTTTATATATAAATAAATAGAAGTGTTTACAATTAAAATGACCTAAGGTGAACGTCAACACATTTCCTCTGGAAAATTATAGGTAAGGATTTAGAATGTTCAGCATTTGGACTTGTTTTGTGTGGTTCCCTTAAAATTAGGCTTTACATTATATTTACTTATATTAAAAGGAGCATTCCGATAAAAAAAAAATCATTTTATGCTCTTAAATAATTGGACAGATGCTGCTGACAGCATTTCACCAATTATTTTTTATTTAAGCAGTAAGTACTCACCTTTTCTCCCTAGGCACACGCTGCTCTTCCTCTTCAGCTCAGGACTTCTGAAATTTGGAAGTCCCTGCAGCTTTTTTTTACACAATTTGCGTACCTATGCTAATTGTGTTATATACAGGGTTATTCACGTTAGTCACGTTCGGTGACTTTTCGTTCTCTTCAATTCGGCTCCTTTTGCCGATCCCATTTCGGTGACCCTGCGATGTATTCAGCAAGCAGCACAGGGTCCCCGAATTGCAGGGAAAAGCTGCCGCAAACCCGACGAAAACGAACTGCAAAACCCAGCGAATGCACGCCCAAAAGCCACAAAAACATCTGGATTAACCTGCCGAAAACCACGGAAAAAGCCCGAGCAGGAGCCGATCACACACAGCCGCAGCAGCAGCCGAGACCGCAGACGAGGCAGTGAATAAATTAGCAAAATAGTTTGTGTGCATGTGTGAAAATGAAACGCTGTTTGCAAAGAAACTACTGAGCGAAAATGTCAGAAATTTGCATATGAGGTCCAGGGAATGATAATAAAAAGGGCTGTTACAGAAAAAATAAGTAAACTTAAAAAAAAAAAAAAAATCGGACTTTTAAGAAAAAAAAAAATCAGAAAAAAACTTAAAATATCCTAAAAAATCTATAAATAAAGAGACTCTTTACTGCAGAATTTTATAATGAACGGTTTATTAGATATTGAATTAAAACGGGAATATTTTTAACATTGAAGTCTATGGGATTCTCCTGAATAAACTTGCCGAATTAAACCACCGAATGGCAGGGCATTTCAGGAACCTTTCACTGCTGGTTTGTGTTCTCTGAATAGCCGAAGCATTGCTTTTTTATGGGGATTTCACTGCCCTCGAACAGGCACCGATCTTTGAATAACCCTGATAGTATACGCAGAGTGCACATTGCTCGGAACATACTCACTTTAGCTCCTGCACAGAACTATGGACCAGAGTTGCATGCACAGAAACCATCCATCGGCTGGCTCTCTCAGGGCTCTCGCTTTCACCGGCGATCTGAGAGCGCATGATGTCACATATCAGCATGAAGCGCTTTCTGATCATGATTCGAGCCTCCTAGTACTTATAGGTATGTTTAAATATGTATATTATACATACAGGGTTATTCAAAGAGATCCGAATTGTGCCTGAAAGGTAACCGAACAGTGAAATTCAGCGTACGGTCACCTTTCCTGGCCACTCAGCTATCCAGAGTAGGGATGAGCTGTTCGGGTTCGGACGGTTCGGAGTTCGGCCCGAACTTCGGCAGTTCGAAAGTTTGCGAACTTCGAACTTTTTGTGTGTGTTCGGTTCGAGTTCGAAAAAAAAAGAAATTTTGAAAAAAGTATAGAAAATGCTTAAAAAAATACTAAAAAATCTAGAAATGGAGAGACTCTTTACTGCAGAATATTATAAGCAATGGTTTATTAGATATTGAATTAAAAACTAATGTGTACGTGGAAAGATTATCAACTCTAGATGACCTCTGTTCACAAACGGGCATAACACCAGGTGTTTTTAGTCTGGTAATCAATTTGATACATTGTACACTATACTGAGGGGGTGGGGTGGTGTCTGCTTCTGATTGAGATTTGAGAATTAATTTCCCTCCTAAAACATCCTAATATGCTGCATTTAACTGGTGTTTGAAAAAAATTCAAATTAACATCTAAAGCAATGTTATTTTTCACCTCGGGATTAAACATTCACAGGGTTATTCAGAGAGCGGTGAAAAGCAGGAGAATAACTGGAGAAGTGAAAATTCTAGGTCAAAATAGCCAAACCAGAAAAATTCTCCCATTTAACTCACTTTCCAAATTGGCTATTTGGTCTAGATTGTTCTCTTCTCCTGCCATTTCTCCTGGCTTTCACCTCTCTCTCAGGGTTGTTCAGAGAAAGGTGAAAACCAGGAGAATGGCAGGAAAAGAGAACAATCTGGACCAAATAGCCGATTTGGAATGTGAGATAAGGCTAGGGTCAGACTAACGCATTTTTCACAGCGACTGAAAGTGCGTTCGAACGCATTGCCGTATTTTTTCACGAAATGCGTGAAAACGGTCATACGATGCGCATTTTTGTGCGTGATTTTTTATGGATCCAAACCAGGAAACTTTGGATGTCTGGACGTTATGTTGGCCGGACATGAGCAGGGTCTGTCGTCTCCAAATCACGCACACACGCCGCTAGTGGACGCAGCGCACTCTGTACGTCTGTACTAGCGGTTTTGCGTTCTCGAAAAAATGCGTTCATTTTCCACTTGCGTTGCGCAGCCGGACTTTCGTGCCACCGTACTTCGTATATTGGCCGTCATTGCCCGTCATTTGCTGCTAGTGCGGCCGTGATTAAATGCACCTAAACGCACGTTAAAAATTCGCTAGTCTGACCCTAGCCTAAATGGGAGAATTTTTCTGGTTTGGCTATTTTGACCTAGAATTTTCCATTCTCCAGTCATTCTCCTGCTCTTCACTGCTCTCTCTGAATAACCCTGACAGGGTTATTCAGAGAATGGTGAAACTCAGGAGAATGACTGAAGAGAAAATTCTAGGTCAAAATAGCCAAACCAGAAAAATTCTCCCATTTATCTCACTTTCCAAATCGGCTATTTGGTCTAGAATTTTCCATTCTCCAGTCATTCTCCTGCTTTTCACCGCCAAAAAAATTAGTAAACTTTTTCTGCGTGTCCGAAAATGTCTCCTCTTTTCATACAGACTGCCGCCCCAAGCAGTTGTTTATGGATAGATTAAAGGAAAAGCATTTACCGTCATTTGAAATGTCATTTTTTGGTTTTTACATATTTCTATACATCCTAGAAATTCGCCACTTCACGGGCAGGTTATGGGGACCTCCTAGGCACGATATTTGAAAGAATTTTTCGTTTTTATTTTTAACCCTTATTTCATGGAAATCTCACTGTCCCTTTAAAAACTTTTTTTTTTAACTTTTTGTCCTTGTTTCCTGTCCCCCAGGGCACTACCCGGACCCCCATACACCTTTTATGGCAAATATCTAGCATATATGCCCTCTTGGAGGGCACTCTAAAAACCGAATTTTCAGCCCCATTGACTTGCATTGAGTTCGAGTTCGGGTTCGGGTTCGGATCCGAACATTTGGAAAGTTCAGGTTCGGCTCCGAACCGAACTCGGGGAGTGTTCAGCTCATCCCTAATTCAGAGAGCAGGCAGTTCGCCAAATGTTGGCGAATTGTCTGCACATACGGTGCCTGTTCGTTGCCCGTTCGAGGGCAGTGAAATCCCCATAGAGAAACAATGCTTCGTCTATTCAGAGAACACAAAACAGCAGTGAAAAGTTGCCGAATTGCCCTGCTGTTCGATGATTAATTCGGCAGGTTTATTCAGGAGAATCCCATAGGCTTCAATGTTAAAAAATATTCCCGTTTTAATGCAATATCTAATAAACCGTCTATTATTTTATTCTGCAGTAAAAAGTCTTTTTATGTATAGATTGCTTTGGATCTTTTATGCATTTTTCGGGATTTTTTTGCAAAAAGTTTTGTTTGGTCTTTTTTTTAAATCGTTTTGACTTTTTTCTGTAACAGCCCTTTTTATTATCATTCATTGGATCTTATATGTAAATTTCAGACATTTTCGCTCTGTAGTTTCTTTGCAAACAGCGTTTCACTTTTCAAACATTCAAGCAAACTGTTTATTTTTTTTACTCCATTCGTCTGAAGTGTTGGGTTTTTCCGGCAGCTGCTCTGCGCTGTGATCGGCAGCTGCTTTCTCCGTGTTCGGCGGTGTTAATCCAGATGTTTTTGTAGGTTTCAGTGTGCGTTTCGCTGGGTTTTGTGGTGAGTGTTCGTCGGGTTTGCGGCGGCTTTTCCCTGCACTACGACGACCCTGTGGTGCTTGCTGAATACACCACAGAGTCGCCGAAATGGGATCGCCAAATCGCACCGAATTGAAGAGAACGAAAAGTCACCGAACGTGTGGTGACTTTTCGTTTCTCTTTGAATAACCCTGTTAGAGATGAATATTTTCATATCATGAGAACACATAATCAAGAGCAGATCTCCTAGACCAGTGGTTCCCAACCGCGGTCCTCAAGTAACCCCAACAGGTCAGGTTTGCCAGAAAGCTGAAGCGCAGCACAGGTGATATGATTTGCTGGTCAGTGATTGCAGGATTCAGTCTGCATTTCCCCAAGGTGATCCTTTAAACCAGGCCTATTAGGGGGACTTGAGGATCGCAGTTGGGAAACACTGACCTAGGAAACAAATAAAGCTTATGCTTCATTATACATACAGGTCTATTCAAAGAAAGGTGAAACTCAGGAGAATGACTGGAGAAGTGAAAAGTCTAGGTCAAAATAGCCAAACCAGAAAAATTCTCCCATTTATCTCACTTTCTAAATCAGCTATTTGGTCTAGATTGTTCTCTTCTCCTGACAATTCTCCTGGTTTTCACCTTTCTCTGAATAACCCTGTAAAAGGGACACCAGAAATGACTTTTTGTCAGTGTTTAAAAATGTGGGGTTTACTTTACGAGAAGGGGTTTTAAAAAAAGTATTATGCTAATAATATAATGTCATTGAAACAAAGTAATAAAATAATAATTAAAACATTATTAACGTATCAAAATGAAGACTGTTTCATCCTAACTATACTGAATATACGATAATTATAAATTATATAAAACACTGTAACAAGTATGACAGAAATTAAAACTTTTATTATAATTATTTATCTTAGGATAGCTGTAATAAAAAAAAAGCATTATTATTATTATTGTTATTATGATTGTCCTCATTTATATAGCGCCAACAGTTTCCGCAGCGCTTTACAATAACCAAAGGAAACGAGATACAGATAAACGGACATATGATGGACACAAGAGGTGTAGAGGGCCCTGCTCATAGGAGCTTACAGTCTAGAGGGATTGGGGTTGAGGAAGACGAGCAGAGTTTTACTGGACGGCAGGATCATTAGTGCCAGTGGTTCGGGAATGATGGGGCCATAGAAGCAGCTTCAATCATGTGTGAGTAGGTGAGCAGAGGGATGAGTTGCATCAGTGATGTTGATATAATGTTGCTTGTGGTCATTGTAAAGGACAAGGTTTTGGCAGCATTTTATTTATACGAATAATCTTATAAAACCTTAAAATATACAAAACATACAATAACTATTTCAATAAATAACAATTTTACCTATGTACATTTTAAATACAGTAAAAACAACTTATTATGTAGATAAAAACAGTAGATTATCTCAATGCTAACGTGAATCGCATGGAAAAACAATAAGCCATAGGAAACTTTGATTCACACCAGTGATTTCAAAGTGTGACATAATCCAGTACAACAATTTTAACCCCTTCACTACCAAGTGATTTTCCATAAAACAACTATCAGGAATCAGTGTTTTGTTGTTTGTTTATTTTTTGGGGAAAATCGCTTTTCATTAATTAAACAGTAAAAAATTCACAATTAATTTTTTACTGTAGTAGCTCTATTTGACAGGCACTCATCGCCATCTGCTGACCAAAAAGAGCTACTGCAGCTGGGGCTCCTTGCTGAATCAGCTGGGGATCTGAGTTTTAAACACAGAGTCCCAGTTGTTCAAACTGTTTAGCATCTTGTCTGCCATGCCAGAGGTGATAAAATATTTGGGGCCAGTTTGCAAATGAATTTAGTTTATTGTAAATATAATTCCTTTGCATTGCTCCAAAATTAGACTAAAACTAGTACCTGATAACGGGGCACCAGCAGGTGCTTATAAAATCAAATACACTCAATGTAAGGACTAGCGAGGTATCCAACCACATGAAGAACCAAGATGAAAGTGACACGCCTGTATGAAGCAGATACCAGAGTCGGAGAGCAGTATATATGTATCACACTGCCCGTAAAGCTGGTATCCATAGCGCCAGGTATAGTCCAGGTCCCTTGTATCCCACAAGGATCTTCTCCAATATAAGGCAGTGGGTAAAGATTGCGGATATATATATAGTAAACACAGGGATGTAATCGAATTCTGTACGGTACCAGTAGAATAAGTAGTTGGTCAGAGTCAAGCGGCTAGTAGCATAGTGGATAAGGAAGCAGAAGGTCAGTGGCAGGTGGCTAGTAACATTGTCGGTGAGGAGGCTGAAGGTCAGAGGCAGGCACCTAGAAGCGTTGTCGGTGAGGAGGCAGAAGGTCAGAGACAGGCACCTAGAAGCGTTGTCGGTAAGGAAGCAGAAGGTCAGTGGCAGGTGGCTAGTAGCATTGTCGGTGAGGAGGCAGAAGGTCAGAGGCAGGCACCTAGAAGCGTTGTCGGTGAGGAGGCAGAAGGTCAGAGGCAGGCACCTAGAAGTGTTGTCGGTGAGGAGGCAGAAGGTCAGAGGCAGGCACCTAGAAACGTTGTCGGTGAGGAGGCAGAGGTTCAGAGGCAGGCACCTAGAAGTGTTGATGTTGAGGAGGCAGAAGGTCAGAGGCCGGCACCTAGAAACATTGTCGGTGAGGAGGCAGAAGGTCAGAGGCCGGTACCTAGAAGCGTTGTTGTTGAGGAGGCAGACGGTCAGAGGCAGGCGGCTATTAGGCATGGTCAGGTACAAGCAAGGGGGTTTAGCTCCCGGGAGATCCGTCAAATATAGGGTACAGGTAGATAAGTTGTAGCACTAGCTCAATGAATAAATCAATAAACGAGCAATGAAGTGTTCTTATATAGGGGAACTCTGCTGCACGCTTCTGGGTCTTCTGACATCATTGACATGCGCCCAGATGAGCTGGTGCCTATTTGACGTATCATTAGGGGCCGGTCAATTTGGCGCAGGTGCAGTACACTCCGGCGTCTGTGTGGAGATGCTGGGGGAACTTGTGGGTTCGTCTTCATGCATTACATCCGATCGTGGTCTTGAAGCATGGCATGGACCTGCATAGCCTCCATTGCTACGGGGGGAGGGGTCGGAGTCTCCATGCACCGTACGGTAGAGGCAGCAGCGTAGCATGGGTTGTCAGCGCCCAGGGCAAGGCAAGAATTGAGCGTCCCCCCCAACCTGTGGACACAATAACACACCCTGATTCCCTTCCACCAGTAGAGTATTGATCCCTTACCGCACAAGCACATGTATTGTATATTGACAAAATACCGATATAATAAAAATAATGAAACACATACGCCCCCCCATGCAACGCCACTGCTACCAGTCACCCTGTCCCACTATACCCTAGCATAGTTCCACTCTCACACTATACCCAGTCACTTTCTCCCAGTATCCTCTGTCATTCTCTCCCTGAACCTCCAGTCACCCTCTCCCCATACCCCCACACTGTGTGTTTGCACGCTGCTCTGGTGTCACACAGTGTTGCCTACCTGCGTGGAGTTGCTGGTGGCCTGGGGGGGGCTGTCCAGGGGGCTTAGGGGAGACCGGATTTTAAATGTGCTGCAGGAGTCAGGACAGGTGCCTCCCTCCCTCCTTCGTGTTCAGCGGCTGCAGGACTGCCAGCGGCGGGGGGCTGACAAGCGTGGTACAGGGTGTTCCGTTGGATAATGCTGCGCTGCTTCACGTGACTCATGTCAGCGTTAAGGAGGAGTCAGGACAGGACCAGAATTTTCTGTCCTGGTCCTCCCTTCCAGGCGCTGAGTGCTAAGTCACTACCGGTGCCACAAAACTGGCGGCTACCCGTGCAAAGGCCTCTCACAGACACCAGTTTCCATGAGTGGACACCTTGCTGATCCCTGCTGGAAAATATTAATGGTTCAAATTTCTTTTGAAATTTTGCGCCCCCTAGAAAATTGCGCCCGGGGCGACTGCCCCCGAAGCCCCCCCCCACGCTACATCACTGGGTAGAGGCGAGGTAAGGAAAGCCCGGGGGTTGCATGAATGTGGTATAGGCCTTACACTCGATCTTAGTAGTGAAGGGGTTAATCAAAATCTGATTTGTATTGGTTCTTTTTTTTAAAAAAACATTTCTGTCAATCTATTATGGAACAAACCCATCAAGCTTCAGGGCCTCAAAAATAATATGTCAGCCACTGCACATAATAGCTTGATTGTTGTTCACAGACAGATACCACACTGTGTCAAAGGCAAAAGAAGTGTTGTTAATTCTATTTTAAATAAACCTTGATACATTGTGTAGATAACAAAAATAAAGAATTCCTTGTGTTACTTATCATTACAAACTAAAGACTGTGCACGTTTTGGTTTGAGTCACTTGCGCCTGTCTTAAGTTATAAATTACCCTCAGTTTTCGCATCGCAATGTTCTGTGTCTAAGCTATTTCTGGCACTGATGTACATTACCCTAATTCCCTGAATCCATTTAAGCACATTAAAGTGAAATGCAATTGTACAAATTCTGCTTCTTCTCTAGCTTCTATCAGCGCTGGTGTCAGTCATGGCGTTCCCTACCTACACGTTTCTCGTGGTGCCAGCCCTCCTCTTTACAAATTCCATGTACTCAAGCAAGACAATGAGAAATGACTCACCTGTGTGTGCTCACGCCGATTGAGAAATCGAGTATTCTGCTGTTGTGAAATCTGCTCTAAATGCATTTCTGTAGTCTGGGAATTTAAAGTGATGTTAAGTTCTTAACTAAACCCAGAAAAATATTGGCGCTCATCAATTTGGAAAAACACAGGGGGCTCTATCACCTCCTTCAAGCTAACGCTAGTGCTCACATCAATGAGCGCTAGCGTTATGGTACTTGAGGTGCTAGCGCCCCGCGCAGATCACCCCGAATCGCTAACAGGTTTAAAAACCCAGTAGTGATTCTGTATTAGCGCTTTTAGCTCTTGTTTACTGTACTTTGCGTTCCCTATTCTTAACATGGGAAGCGCAAAGTCCAAGCACAGAGTAACTAGTGTTAGGATCACAAGGTCCTAATGCTAGTTACTAAGAGCTCGCACTAACGAAAAAAGTTACCCCCAGTTCAGAGCTGCTGCAGAATCAGTTAGCAGCAGCTGTAAACCCCCCAAAAAAACAAATACGCTCCTCTCATCCCACAATGAGAACGACGGCCCGATCCGCTGCTTCTGGCCGCCGAGAGCAGAGTGAGACTGGGGGGGAAAGTCCCCAGTCTCCTTCTGCGACCACTCCGCTGAACAGAAGGATCTCGCGACAGTCATGTGACCCGGCAGGAGAAGCCTCCATGGAAGGGATGCTCGGGTGGTGCTTTATTATTTATTAATAAAATATTTGCTTTAGGTAAAGTGAAATCTTTGTGACCTTTTCCTGTAAAATTACATTTTTTTCTCTTGTTATTATCCATTTCCGTTACCAGTTTGCAAATGCAAGTAATATGCGTCGTTGGATTTACAAAAATAAATGCCAAAAGTATCCGCAGAAACTGCTTTGCTGCTCATATTTTCTGCATCAGCAATCACTGTATTTAAAAAAAAGCTTAAATGTGATGTAATGTGCTTTTTTTAATGCAGATTCTACGTAGATGTTAATTGTAAATGTTTCCCACTCGAGAAACTGCCAAACTGCCAATCTACAACAATGCTGATTTTAATCCTTTGACTAACTAGCATTTTTGTTTATTTTTTAAAAAAAAAAAAAAAAAATTATTTTAAAGTTTTAAATATTATTATAATGCTTATTTGAAGCATGGGGTGTGCAGTTAACACTCTAATGTAGTATAAAAGAGCAATTTTGTATATAGATTGTTATTCTGTTATTGTTAAAAGATGGAAATTATTAAACGTTTTGCATATTTAATCGTACATAATCATAATAATATAATAAGGCTTTATTCAAATTTACTTAAATTTTATCTCATTTATACAATGTACACAATAAATTCCATTTTAATCTAGTCATACAGTATATGGATTCCACTTTTTTCTTCTATTTGGTTGCATCATACCTGTTGTTCAGTGCTGCGGAATATGTTGGCGCTATATAAATAATAATAATAATACATTGTGCATGGTCAAATACAAATTATCCCACAAGTGTGCCGTGACACAAGACAATATGCAACATGTAATTGCACATAGTGACATTTCTTAAACTTTTATAAACATACAGGTTGTATAGATGCTCGAAGAATCACTTTCATGTATAAAACATACGCACTATCCTTTAAAAAGGTTATTATCAGCTTGTTAAGATTAATTTTTTTCTTCCAGTACAAAAATGTGAATGCACCCGCCGAATTAGCTCTGGTTCCTGTAGGTCCCCTGACGATCTGCTGTTTCCCTCTGTTTTTTCTCTCCTCTGTCCCCACTCACTCTTCCCTTTTTTTTCTCTTTTCTTCTTTCTCTTTTCTTCTTCATTTCCCTCTCTTTTACATTTTTTTGTGGTCTGTTTGTTGTCCTTATGTCCTGTTCGGTTGTTGATTGTTCAGTTTGTATCCCCCTTCGCTTGCTTTCTTTCCCTGCTCTCCCCGCATTCTCTCTTGCAGCCCATTGATTAGGGGGCCTCTCATTACCTTACTTCTCATCTCTCTCTGTTTGGGAGTGGTGGCCAGACCCAGGTGGAATATGCGGGAGACGGGTGCCGGACAAAATCCCTACAACCAGGTTCCCTAATGCCAACATCCCGACAGCCAACTTCCAGACAGAACAAGTGCCGGACATACCAAGTTCCCTACACGGCCAACTTCCAGACATCCAATATCCCAGCGGCTAACCCTAATACTAACACCCTAACCCTTAGGGAGTTAGGCTTAGGCTTAGGGGTTATGGTTAGGTTTAGGAGGTTAGGGCTAGGTTTAGGACTAGGTTTGGGGGGGTTAGGGTTAGGGCTAGGTTTAGGGGGTTAGGGCTAGGTTTTGGGGGTTAGGGTTAGGGCTAGGTTTTGGGGGTTAGGGTTAGTGCTAGGTTTAGGGGGTTAGGGTTAGGGCTAGGTATAGGGGGTTAGGGTGTTAGGATTAGGGTTAACCGCTGGGATTTTGCATGTCAGGAAGTTGGCCGTCAGGGAGTTGTCTGTGTAGGGAACTTGGTATGTCCGGCACTTGTTCTGTCTGGAAGTTGGCCGTCGGGATTTTGGCATTAGGGAACCTGGTTGTAGGGATTTTGACCCAAACCCACGGGAGACAATACTATGATGTGTAATGACCCTTGGGGTATACACTCTGATTCATTTTGCAGACGTATGATCTTCTCCTTATTTTCTATTGCCTGGTTTATATGTTCTTGTTTATGTGGTAAAAAAATTAATGCAAAAAATGTGAATGCACTGCTACTGCAGACGTTACTCTGATCATCTAGTATGATATATGCTTTCTATCTTGTGATGTATGGCTTTATAGATTTCTGCATGCTTGCGTCATTTGTTCATTTGCTCTGCATTCACAATAAAAATTGTCAAAATAATAAAAAAAAGATTTACTTTTCACATTAACATTTCAATCCACAAGAGAAAAAACAGAGGTCAGGAAAGAATCCTATGTGGATGGCACATTAAGTAGGAAATTATTTCCTTATATAGATTAGACCTTTGTATTTTGGTTGGAC
Source organism: Leptobrachium leishanense (assembly GCA_009667805.1). Classification (NCBI taxonomy): domain Eukaryota; kingdom Metazoa; phylum Chordata; class Amphibia; order Anura; family Megophryidae; genus Leptobrachium; species Leptobrachium leishanense. Next base: position 496,452,312 of record CM019063.1, on the reverse strand, counting down.
CAGACTGAAATTTGGGGTGAAATTTGGTAATTTGGAATTTTGGAAGCATCTTAAATTCTGAACTGCCCAACTCAAACGCATCAAAATTAAATGTTATCAAATCGATCCGAAATATATACAGATCCATTTGTTTTTAATTAATGGAAAATAAATTGCAGTCGCTGTGTAATGCAAAATCCCATATCTCAAAGTAACAACCAGTAACACTAACCCTAAAATGAGCAAATAGTAACCTAAACCTAATACTAACCCTAAATATAATACCCTAAACCTAATAATAACCATAAACATTATACTTACCCTAACCCTAAACTTAAGCCATTGGGGACCAGTGTCGTACAGGGTACCTCCTGGGAAAAATTCCCTTTAAGGACTTACCGTGTACGTTATGGTCCTCTAACCCCCCAACCCAGGCCCAATATTTACCTCTTTGACCTGGGTCCACTGGCAGTCTGACGTCCTTGAAGTCAATCCTCCAGGTTTAAAGACCCCGGCCGTCACACTGATGTTATTGCCGGACACGTTGACGTCAGCTTCAGGCGGCCCCTGGCACTGCTGGGTGAAAGCCTGAAAAGGGAGGCGGGGTCCTTTGGATACCTCTCCCTCCCAAATGACAGTCTGCCCTTTCCAACGATGACTCTTTAACCCCTTAGATACTGGATAGTGATTCAGAGCCAATCAGCGCAGGATCAGGGTCCATTCCTGGAGGTGGCTGACATCTTGGATGTCAGCCACACCTCCAGGGCCTCCCCCGACCACTGACGTTGTCGCCATATGCGCAATGACATCAATTGGGCAGTTATCCCCCTAGCTGCCAAGTGGAGATAGGGGGGTCATTTGGACCCCCGTATCTCCCGATCGGTGGCAGCTAGATGGTCATTTTTGGAATCATTAAAAATGCCAGAGCCTGCCCTTTCCAATGATACAAACATGCCCAGGTATGGTTTAAAAGAAAAATAAATTAATTAAAAGTGGATTTTTAAGTGAAATAATTGTCAGCACACATAGGTGAAATGGCTCAGCAGTGATGGGGTTAAAAAGCAAAAACATGTAAACATTGTGTATTTCTAAACTCAGGACAAAATTTAGAAACTATTTAGCCAGGGTCTTTTTTGCCGGTTGTAGATTTGGGGGGGTCAAAAAGGTTTGTTTTTTTCCATTTTTTTCATCATATTTGATAGCAAAAAGTAAATTATACGATATGATGAAAATAATGATATCCTTAGAAATTCCATTTAATGTTGAGAAAAATGGTATATTATATGTGTGGGTTCCACATATAAAATTCTGGGGTCTGTCTAGTATATACAATTCTGTGGTCTGTCTGGGTATATAAATTTCTGTGGTCTGCTGGTATATAAAATTCTGGGGTCTGTCTGGGTATATAGAATTCTGGGGTCTGTCTGGTATATAAAATTCTGGGGTCTGCTGGTACATATAATTCTGGGGTCTGCTGGTTATATACAATTCTGGGGTCTGCTGGTATATATAATTCTGGGGTCTGCTGGTACATATAATTCTGGGGTCTGCTAGTTATATACCATTCTGGGGTCTGTGCTGGATACATATAATTCTGAGGGGTCTATGCCTGGTTACACATGATTCTTGGGGGCGGGTGTATATATATACATCCTTTTTTCTTCTTCAGGTAATGGGGGGTGGTGGAATTCTTGGATAAGTTCCCTCACTTTTTTCCCCAGGACTTGTCCCTGCCCTAAACCTAATAGCCTAACCGTACTACTAACCCTAAACCTAATACTTACCCTAGATTTAATCTTCCAAACCTGATTCTAACCCTAATAGTAACTCTAAGCCTAGCATCAATTTGTCCCCCTTACTGGTTTCACGAAAATGTGCACATCCAAAATTTCAGACTATTTCGGTTGATTCAATTCAAGTCAATTATGAAATTATTCCAAATACGCTATATTATAATTGGCGATTTTTCAGAACCATATTGTTCAGGCGTGCACATTTCTAATGTAGATCATTGCAAATGTTCCTGAACTACAGTACAAATTGCACACAGATAACACACCAGCCATAAAGATTTAATATAGCATGCAATCTATTAAACTAAATAAAAGAAAAAAGGACCCCAAGGCTGGAATGTTTATAGAACTATATAAAGACCACTGGGAAAATTATGTACATTCAGATTGTTTCAAACAGTAAAATAAATGTGTTTGAGACTATTACTGCATATGTAATAACCTTTCATCAATCACACGAGACCCATTTTAGTTTCCCCTTTTAAAAGACAAGCACCGTTTCTATCCAATGCTTATATAAATGCAACAATGTATCAAAGATTATTTTCTTAGAAGGAATGTTGTTTGTTATTCTCAAAGTGAGAGGAGAATTAGTAGCATTGAAGTTGCTTTGTGCTTCAGTATGTTTCAATGAAATATTACTAGTAGTCACGCAGAAATAAAATAATCATCCCCTCCAGCTATGGCCGATCATAAGTTTTTATTTTGTAGGTGAAAATTTCTCCTGAAAGCAAGCCTAGTTTTGCTTAAATGGTTGAATGGTGGCCTCTTCCTTGTGAGGTCTGATCTCTTCAGGCTACATTAAGCAATAAAATATTTATTGTATGATTTAATTTTGCTATACACATTGTAGCAGAGCAGCCTTCACCCTCACTTTCCTTATGTTTCCTCTCCAATAATACCAATAATATAGCCTGCGCTCATTATTTCCTAAGCATGCATTGTTCAGAATATACAATTTCACTGTAGTTTTTTTTTTTCCATTGAAATAGTATGTTATAGGAGTAGAGCAGTTGTGGCAAGTAACGTTTTAACCCCTTCACTGCTGAGCTGTTTCAGCTCATTTTGACCGTATTGTATTCATCATGTTTAAACGCGATTTGAAGTCACATTTTATTGTACGACCCAGATAAATTCTATATCCTTTTTTATGGCAGACTCGGCAGATTCATAATATTTCATTATTAAATGTATACGTCATGTCCTGCCAGAATGCTATAACAATTTTTTTTTTAAAAAATCGAATTTCCATTAAAATCTCAATAATCTACAGCATGTAAAATTATTTTATTCACATTTTTATCATCCGATCCTTTGCAGTTATATATTCTATGGGGTACGTTTGTTTAAAAAAGTGTGTGATTAGTGCCAGACTGGCGCTGGGCCGCAGGACTGCAACGACGTGCTGAGTGCATCCTTTGCAACCTAGCCGTAAACCAGGACACGCTCAGCGTGTCATCCAGAGTCAAGTGGTTAAATAAGATACCGATTGACCCACTCATGGCACCAGTGGCAGATGGACCTAATCAATGCCCCATCAGTGTCATCATACAAAAGCAGTGGTGATATAATTTGCTCTTCAGTCTGCATTTTCCCAAGGTGATCTGTAAAATCTGGCCTGTTAGAGGGTCCTGAGGACAGTTTTGGGAAGCACTGCCCTAAAGGGTGTCAACCGGGTGCGATCCGCACCCCACACACCCCCTTGTAACACCACTGTGTGCATCTACATATTATCACCTTCTCCAGAGGTCTCCAATCTTTTAAACATCCATAAAATAAAATGTTTCAATAAATCCAAGAAATATCCTTTTCAGAATGTGTTTTTCACAATCTTTGGCAATTATTTACATTGTTACCTCTCCTTCTTTTGTTATTAGTGTTTGATGTGGTTATTGGATGATTATTTCGTTAATAATAACTTTGACCCCCAGCCAGCAACATCATCACTGGAATAATTGTCTCCTGTTGTCTTTGGAAAAAAAACTACTGACAGTGGCAACTACTGGTAAATTTCAACTAAACATCCCTCTACATCTTGAAGCAGTGGACGGAAATGCTACTCAGAATGATATTTGCTTAAATTGTTTGGGGATCCCCAAACCCCATAGCAAACAGGAGTGAAGCAGAAACTGTTTGTCTATTTCCCATCAGTCCATGTGTGGGTAATTAAATTGAAAGACAAAAAAAAGAGTTCTGTAGGATCCTGATGAAGATAGGATGATTTTAAAGCTACAGTATAAAGAGGTATACAATCAGTTGCATTATATATAATCCTTTGACATCACATGATGTGATAAGACCCCTGAGCTGTCTCCTCCCCATATCAAGGTGGAAGCATTTTGTAATTTTCTTTCATTCCTGCAAAAACAGTTTCAGAAAAATATTTTCCAAGTATTTCTTCATTTTATATATATACAGTTGTGTTCAAAATTATTCAACCCCCACTGAAATTGAGTGTTTTGGCCAGTTTGACATTGATTTTGATCATTCAGTCATCTTGCTTACAATTAAATCAAAGAGGCACGTGTAGGTCAGACAAATATAACATAACATTTATAATGAAATAACCACAAATGTATTTTCTGTGCTCACATCATTATCAGTTTTATTCAACCCCCAAGTGACATTCAATCTTAGTACTTAGTACAACATCCTTTTACAGTTATAACAGCTTTTAAACGTGAAGCATAGCTTGACACAAGTGTCTTGCAGCAATCTACGGGTATCTTCGCCCATTCGTCATGGGCAAAAGCCTCCAGTTCAGTCACATTCTTAGGCTTGCGCACTGCAACTGCTTTCTTTAAGTCCCACCAGAGGTTCTCAATCGGATTTAAGTCAGGTGACTGCGATGGCCACTCCAAAATGTTCCAGCCTTTAATCTGCAACCATGCTCTAGTGGACTTGGAGGTATGCTTGGGATCATTGTCCTGTTGAAAGGTCCAACGTCTCCCAAGCCTCAGGTTTGTGACGGACTGCATCACATTGTCATCCAATATCTCCTGGTACTAAAGAGAATTCATGGTACCTTGCACACGCTGAAGCTTCCCTGTACCTGCAGAAGCAAAACAGCCCCAAAGCATGATTGACCCCCCCCCCCGCCATGCTTCACAGTAGGCAAGGTGTTCTTTTCTTCATAGGCCTTGTTCTTCCTCCTCCAAACATAGCGTTGATCCATGGGTCCAAACAGTTCTAATTTTGTTTCATCAGTCCACAGAACACTATCCCAAAACTTCTGTGGTTTGTCCACATGACTTTTGGCATACTGCAGTCGACTCTTCTTATTCTTTGGAGACAGCAAGGGGGTGCGCCTGGGAGTTCTGGCATGGAGGCCTTCATTACGCAGTGTGCGCCGTATTGTCTGAGCTGAAACTTCAGTACCCACATCTGACAAATCTTTTCTCAGTTCCTCAGCAGTCACATGGGGACTTTTCTCCACTCTACGCTTCAGGTAGCGCACAGCAGTCGAAGTCAGCATCTTCTTTCTGCCACGACCAGGTAGCATTTCAACAGTGCCCTTTGCCTTGAATTTGCGAATGATGCTTCCTATGGTCTCTCTTGGTATGTTTAACATCTTTGCAATCTTCTTATAGCCATTGCCCTTCCTGTGAAGAGTAATCACCTCACCTCTTGTCTTCCTGGACCATTCTCTTGACTTCACCATGTTTGTAACCACACCAGTAAATGTCTAGAAGGAGCTGAGTATCACAGTCATTTTAAAGCTGCCTAATTGGTGCTTATTATGCTTTATTGCTGCTCCGTGACATCCACAGGTGTTTTCAATACCTGATTGAAAACACTTGAATGAACCTCTGTTCTTCAGAGTGGTAGTCTTTAAGGGGTTGAATAATTGTGTCAATGAAGAATTCACAAAAGAAACATTTACTACTGTATTACAAAACCAATTGATGTCATTTTAGTTGCATATGGTTCTTTAAAAAGTCCTTGTAGGATTTCATTCTGAATACAATTACAAATGTACACTAAATTCCCTAAAACCCTTTACAGCATTGGGGGTTGAATAATTTTGAACACAACTGTATATATATATATATATATCAAGAGTATAGCAGTACGTAGTGATACCTTTTTTTATTGGACTAACGTTACATTTAAAAGACAAGCTTTCGAGAGTATAACCTCTCTTCTTCAGGTCTGGATGCTAACTGATCAGTTCCTAGACCTGAGGAAGACAGGATATACTTTCGAAAGCTTGTCTTTTAAATGTAACATTAGTCCAATAAAAAAGGTATCACTACGTACTGCTATACTCGTGATTTTGGCATCTGGACTAACACGGCCTATCAAATTTATATATATATATATTATATATATATATATATATATAAAACTAGGTTTTTTTCTCTGGAACATGTCTTATTTTTTTTTCTCCTTGGCCAGCTGCAGGTGTATAAGAAACTTGAAACCTACAGGGTTATTCAAAGAGATTCGAAAAGTCACCGCACGTTCGGTGACTTTTCGTTCTCTTCAATTCGGTTCCTTCCTTTTGCCGATCCCATTTCGGTGACCCTGCGGTGTATTCAGCAAGCACCACAGGGTCCCCGAATTGCAGGGAAAAGCTACCGCAAACCTGCCGAAAACTAACCGCAAAACCTGCCGAATGCACGCCGAAAAGCCACAAAAACATCTGGATTAACCCGTCTAAGACGCCGGAAAAACCCGAGCAAGAGCCGATCACACGCAGCGAAGCCGCCGGCGAGAAAAAGCCGACACCGCAGACAGAGGGAGGTGAATAAATTAGCAAAAGAGTTTGTATGAATGTATGAAAGTGAAAAGCTGTTTGCAAAGAAACTACTGAGCGAAAATGTCCGAAATTTACACAGGAGGTCCAGGGAATGATAATAAAAAGGGCTGTTACAGAAAAAATAAGTAAACTTAAAATTTTTTTTTAAAAAAATCGGACTTTTAAAAAAAAAATCAGAAAAATGCTTAAAGTATCCTAAAAAATCTATAAATAAAGAAACGCTTTACTGCAGAATTTTATAATGAACGGTTTATTAGATATTGCATTAAAACCGGAATATTTTTAACATTGAAGCCTATGGGATTCTCCTGAATAAATTTGCCGAATTAAACCACCGAATGGCAGGGCATTTCGGGAACCTTTCACTGCTGGTTTGTGTTCTCTGAATAGCTGAAGCAGTGCTTTTCATGGGGATTTCTCTGCCCTCGAACAGGCACCGAACAGGCACCGTATGTGCAGGCAATTCGCCAGGATTTGGCGAATTGCCTGCTCTCTGGATAGCCGAATGGCCAAGAAAGGTAACCGAACGGTTACCTTTCTCAAGCAATTCGGATCTCTTTGGATAACCCTGCTACTCTTCTCATTTCTTGGCATAGTGGCTCAACAGGCTATTGCACCATGTTAATACGATAGAGGTTTTAGGATTGATTCCCAACAGGTCCATTTGTAATTTTTTTCTTCTTTTTTTTTACATCTTCCTATACCTTATATATTTATAATTCTGCTATTATTATTGTAAGATTGTATAATGAATAATAGTATCATTATAATAATATTGTGATTATTAAGTAATTAAAACAAAGCTTGTTAAATTTATTATAATAATAATATTTTTATTCATAATACAATCTTACATATTTATGATGCTGCTGCTATTATTATTATAATATATAAGACATAGGAAGATGTTTAATTTTTCTTTTAGAAATGGCCCTGTAGGGAATCGGTCCTAAAATCTCGTCATACTAACATGATGCATTAGCTTGTTGAGCTGTTGTGCCAGCACATGAGGATAGAAGGTTTCAGGCTTCTTATCATACACCTGCAGCTGGCCAAGGAGAGCTTTTATTCTTCCTGACACCAGCGAGGTGCCGTACTAAAGCATGGCGGTTTTCCTATACAATGTTTCTTTCACATGTGCATGGCGGTTTTCCTATACAACGCATCTTTTGCATGTGCACGGCGATTTAACTATACAATGCATTAGAGCTGGTTCTCAGCCTTGGTCTTAGCGTGTCCCTAGTGTGCGCTAATGAATCCTGTACACGGACTACCTCGGACAAGATGATCTGTTGGTGGGTTGTCAGGTGCTACCTGTTAGCGACAAGTGCTAGATTTTTCATGTAGCGTTGGCGTTTTAGCTCACACCAGGTGATAGGGCCCCTATATTTTAATAATTACTATAAAAATCTGGCTTCACCAATCAATTAGAGCTCTTATTAAAAGCTTGAATTTTTAATAAATAGATATTAAAGAGACTTTGATATTTTTTTTGTGTCTACGATTCTGAGTGCATCCAAATCATATTTTTATATATATAATAAAGAAGATAAAGTCAAGGTTTTGGCAGCTTTTCAACTTGATGAAATGAAAACAAGTGTCAGCTTGGAGTAACACTAGTTGGATGAAGCATGTGTTTTGACTTAACTCTGGACGAAAGGTTGAGTCCTGGTCATGGCGATAGCCTCTCTGCAAATCATTAGGACATTGAATTGAAGATAGAGCACATATGGTTAATGTAAAAGGACCATTCACACTTGTCAACCCACTGCTTAGACATACCTACAATTAGACAGTAATTGCTAGGAAAACAAGGTTGGAACGCTCTAATTCCCTTTGCCACCCTATCAATAAAACAGTCAACACATTAGAAGAGTGCCTACAAAAACTGATATGTGTAACAGAAGTGCTATTTATATACACATGACATACTCGTTTGTTTGCTACTAGCAATTTACATCCTAAGTGGTACCACGTCTGCTCGTCACCCAATAGAGAACATACACTTTTGGTACCGATGATGTAATAGGTATTTAGATTATGTAGCTTTCAATTAATTTTTGTTCCTCTTTCATGCCTGTGTATTTGAGATTGATGTGTGTGCAGTTTGTAATTGCAGCTGAAATCCTTCATGACAAGGAGCTGAAGAAATGTCTTTTACGTCAACTATTCATAACGTCTGCCTCTTATATTCAATTCATTAGCATTAGGTCTCACATAAAGTGGATTGCCTTGTTGTTGACAGGTGAGCTTACACTTTACTGGCCATTTAAATACACTGAAAACCTCTGTTTTTGCTGAGCATTGGAATGTGGGATTTAATGAGCTGATAACAATATTTTGATTTATCCATTAAGTCTATTTACTAAGAAGATGTTAGAGTTAACATGGAACATCGTTTGGTTTCTTCCAATATACAGGGTGATTCATTCAGACCCAAACTCAAGGTTTATGTTATAGATCTTAAACGAATAAATGGAAATTAATGAGATTTTCAGGAAGCGTACCTCCTCTTATGTTGAGAGCATCCCATCACAGCGAGTGCTGGTAGCGGCCGTTGCTTTCTGTTAGGCACATGTCGACAATGAAGTGCAGGTTGTTGCTAATGTGTCTCAATATTGCATCATCAATGGTTTGGGTTCAATCCTAATGTTATCTGCTAACGAATCAATGGTGCGAGGCTTGTTGTGGCGTACCCCTTCCTTCACATAGCCCCTCAAAATGAAGTATGGGATGGTAAGACCAAAAGACCAAAGATTATTGGAAATGACATGGTCCTTACAAAACTCTAGATTGTTACTGTTGACTAATGTGATGAGTGACATGTTGTCCCATGTTGCGTGGAGTAACCTTGTACTTTTCCAATGAGTAGGCCATTATGTTCTGTCAGAGTGCTATTCTCGTGGCTGTGATGTTGTGACTCTGCTGCCACATAGCAGCCAATTCCAGCAAGTGCTGTGATGGGATGTGTTCAACATAAGAGGAAGTACATTTGCTGAAACGGTCGTGAATATGCTTTCATTCTTTAACAATCTATAAAGAAAATCTTGTGTTCTAGTCAATATGGATCACCCTGTATTTGGGAGATGATATAGAAAAAAAGAAAAGCTGAGTTACTTGGGGAAATCTAAACTTTGAGAATATTTCAAGTTTGATGAGAAAATAAGTAATATGCACATTATTAAGATGTTGTCACTCCATTATGAAATCTATTTAGTTATTTGGAGGGGGCTGCATGGGCTTCCCCCTGATTTCATTATGTGTTACACAATTGGAAATAATTTCAAATTAGGGAATTTACGTTTCTCAGATTAACAGCCGTTAAAGTCAAGTGTGAAAAGTCAAACCCGATGGAGCAGAGTGCATCGTCACCCGGTCATGTTATAGAACTATGTATACAGTGTAACTCTTAAATAAACACTGTTACCTGCCACTGGTTCAGATGACATTATGATAAGACCTTGGACAGTTAAATGTACAAAGGATTAGCCAATGGTAATATTCTAGTTCACAATCACTGTGCTTTTATTATAACAAAAAAACAAAATCAGTTTCTCTTTCAATGCTGTGAAATACAGAGCAGAAAGCACAATAATATTCTGTTTATAGAGAATTAAAATACCAAACTGACATAGTTATATGCTTGTTTATATATTAGAGACCGGTGGCTTTGGGTTTTCCTAGGTTTTGTTATATATGAAACAAATCAAAATGTTTCAAATGTAACAAAACAAATGTTGGTGCTACAAATCCAAAACGACAACAAAAACACACTGAAAGTGTTACCCTACAATGAACATGGAAGTTCTATGTTTATAATGTTGGTGTTGCATTTACAATTCCCTTTCTTCTCTATGATTCCTTGGTCAAGCCACTGCGTATCGTAGCAGTAAAGTCTTTTCTCTACAACTGTGGAGAAGTTTTGAAACCCAGACAGAAAGCCATACCAGTACCTCCCTCCTCTACAACCATGGAGAAGCAGGTCACAGCCTTACAGTTGTGCAGAAGCAGGTTCAGTCTCACCACCATGTCTTTTCTTTGCAACTGTGGAAAGCAGATTCGGATCCCAGTCAGAAAACTTTGACGAATAAGGCTAATGTCAGACGAACGCAGTCTGAGCGCACTCTGCGTGCGTGCACAACGGACGTACGTTCTGACGGAAGAAACTATAGACACCACACAGTCCGTTTTTTTGGACGGACGTAGAAAAAAAAGGGAATTATGGGAAATAAAATGAATATGAAAAATGATAAAAATTTGAAAAAGGATATGAAAAACCATTTTGTGAATAAAGGTGCTGGACATCGCAAATGCGCTGCGTCTGACATCTCATCACTCACACAGAACACTACGCGGACGTGGCGCACTCTGTGCGTCCGTGGTAGCGGTTTTACGTTCTTGCCTAACTTGCGTCCGTTTGCCGCGTCCGTTGTGCGTGCACAGTTCGGTCCAGACGCACTTAGTGTGTGGGTCTCTATTGATCATGATTCTATGCTACAACGGACGTTAAACTGTGCGGCAACACGGACGTGATCACTGTGTTCGTCTGACAGTAGCCTAAGCGTCCTAGGGCAAGACACTTAACAACACGCCAGCCTCACCATTTAATATACATCCCTTATAGATTGTACGTCCCTCTGGGACCAGGGTCCTTAATCATGTGTCATTCTTGTTAAGCTATGTCTGTTGTTCTGTTCTAATGTTTCATCCTCTCGTCCACATGTCTTGTACAGCACTGTGGAATATGTTGGCACTATATACTGTAAAGTATAATAATGCGTAGATAGAATATTTACTTTGATAATAGATTTTTTAACATCATCTCAAATACTTTGACACATTTTCATGAATTGAATTCATTTGTTATTGCTTACAGGCTTGTGCTTTCTGGTAAAAATAAATAAATAATCATTATTATGATTTTTCTTTTCGAAGGCAATTCTTTTTTGCCTTTGTTTTATTATTTATTATTCATATTATTGTTACATTTATGTTCTTGAAAATAAAGTGACAGATGCCATTGTAATAAGCATATCTCTTTGTCCTAGTGTTCTCGTTTCTGTTGTCCTAATAGGCTATTTTTTGGGTGGTTCTGGAAAATTTTGTATCTGTAGTTTTGTAGTGTGTGTGTGTTTGTGTGTGTGTCTTTTGAGGTTACTAGATAGAGAATGCAAAGAAATAGGGAAAATATGCCCGAATAGTTGAAATTATACCATTTCACAGCATTGGCTCAGTTTCTTTTTGTTAAAGATTGCAACCACTTTACAGTTGTATTTTAATGAAAAGCTTAGTGAGCCGGACTATGGTATATGTGTGTGCCTATTCATAAAACAGAGAATTTTTTACATACACTGTAAATTCTCTTTCTAAACATTTTGAAATCTTCCCAAATCACAATGCCACGAATATATTTTTTATTTCCTTTTTGTGCATTTCTTTTCTCTTGCTCTCATATTCTTGTGTCATACACTGGAGTATCAACTCTTTGATTGCTACACATTCTATAACTAATACATTGTGGCTGATCTATCAGGTCTATTCACTAAAAGGTGAAACTCAGGAGAATTGGCAGGAGAAGAGAACAATCTAGACCAAATAGCCAATTTGGAAAGTGAGATAATTGGGAGAAATGTTCTGGTTTGGCTATTTTGACCTAGAATTTACACTTCTCCTGCAGTTCTCCTGAGTTTCACCTTTTAGTGAATAGACCTGTATGTCTCTGAATACATCACTTGGGTGGATTACTGTTGGCAGCCCATTGAAGGATTGTTCCCTTGGGTTAAACACATACACACATAGGCATTTTGGTTTCTCTCTCCCCATGTTAAGACAATAGGGGTATGTGAGCCCCCAGTGTGCCTTACTCTGAATGGATTCTAGAAATAACATTGCCAGTGTTGGTGAAACTGTCATAAACACCTGGTACAGGTGGGTAATGAGGTCTGTTTGTAGACTTTCTGTTATGGCTCAGCTGGGACACAGTAAATAATCCTAACATTATTTAAGCTAATGTGTTTTTAATGGGAACATACGGTTTAATGGGGTTTTAATGAAATGTAAATAAGAATGGCACTACTGTTTTGTGCTAGTTAACTTTTAATGCAGTTTGTTCTTTTTTTGTTTTACAGCCTCCCCTGACTTTTTACATCTCAGCATGGTAACTCAAAGCATGTTCACATGTTGTAAGATGCATGTTTGCACCCATTATAAATGGCTTTAAATGCCTAATTACCTCTGCACGTTCTGCTCCTTCTTTTTGTTCTGTGTTTGAATCCACTGAGTTATTCTAGTGTCAGTTTCATGGGAGAAGCTGATGTGTAATAAATGTGTTATTCTCACCTTACTTCCCCCTGCTGAGTGTAATAATATTGAAATCTCCTCTCTCTTTCTCCTCCCTCCATTCATTTCCCTCCTACTGTAGCTCTTTCATTACCCCTTTTTTCTCCCCTCTTCCTCGCTCTCATTTTCCATATCTGTCCTTTTCTTTTTCCTCCCTCTGTTAATTGGGCATCCACTAATTCACACGTCCTCCCCCTCTCTCTCTCCCTCTCTCTCTCTCTCTCTCCACTTTCTTGCCATGCCTTGTTTCATTCTCTCCTTTCCTTTCTCTCCACACATATATCCCCTGTCGATGAATCTGTGCCTATTGATATACCCCCACAACAATCATGTATTTAAATTAATACATTTAAATGCACGTATAAAAAAAATCATACAATCTATATAACATCTTTATTTCATCTTTTGCTGCAGGCAGAGAGAGAGTTGGGTAGAGAGAGAGGTAGATTTAGAGAAAGAGGTAGATTTAGAGAGAGAGAGAGGTAGATTGAGAGAGAGAGAGAGAGAGAGAGGTAGATTTAGAGAGAGAGAGGTAGATTTAGAGAGAGAGAGAGAGAGAGAGAGAGAGAGAGAGAGAGGTAGATTTAGAGAGAGAGAGAGAGAGGTAGATTTAGAGAGAGAGAGGTAGATTTAGAGAGAGAGAGGTAGGTTTAGAGAGAGATAGAGGTAGATTTAGAGAGAGAGAGAGAGGTAGAGAGAGAGAGAGAGGTAGATTTAGAGAGAGAGAGAGAGGTAGATTTAGAGAGAGAGAGGTAGATTTAGAGAGAGATGTAAGTAGAGAAAGGGGAAGATAGAGAGGGGTAGAGATGCAGAAAGAGGCAAAGACGGGGTAGAAAGAAGTAGAGTAAGATAATGGGTAAATATATAAATGGATAGATAGTTCGATAGATACAGAGATAGATCATAGATACAGAGATAGATCATAGATACAGAGAAAGATAGATACCGAGATAGATACAGAGATAGATAGATACAGAGATACCAACATAGATAGAAACCGAGATAGATATATAGATACATACATACATTCATACAGAAATAAAGCGATAGATAGAGAGAAAGATAGATACAGAGAAAGACAGATAGATACAGAGATATATATATAGATAGATAGATAGATAGATACAGAGATAGATAGATAGATACAGAGATAGATAGATAGAGATAGATAGATAGATAGATAGATAGATAGATACATACATATAGATAGATAGATAGATAGATACATAGATAGATACATAGATACATAGATAGATAGATTCAGATATAGATAGATACAGAGATAAATAGATACAGAGATAGATAGATACAGAGATAGATACAGAGATAGATGGATAGATACAGAGATAGATAGATAGATAGATAGATAGATAGATAGATAGATAGATAGATAGATAGATAGATAGATACAGAGAAAGACAGATACATAGATAGATACAGAGATAGATAGATAGATACAGAGAAAGATAGATACAGAGATAGATAGATAGATACAGAGATAGATAGATACAGAGAAAGATAGATACAGAGATAGATAGATACAGAGATAGATAGATACAGAGATAGATAGATACAGAGATAGAGATAGATAGATAGATAGATAGATACAGAGATAGATAAATACAGAGATAGATAGATAGATAGAGAGATAGATACAGAGATAGATAGATAGATAGATAGATAGATAGATAGATAGATAGATAGATAGATAGATAGATAGATACAGAGATAGATAGATAGATAGATAGATAGATAGATAGATAGATACAGAGATAGATAGATACATTGATAGATAGATAGATAGAGAGATACAGAGATAGATAGATAGATACAGAGATACAGAGATAGATAGATAGATACAGAGATACAGAGATAGATAGATAGATAGATAGATAGATAGATAGATAGATACAGAGATACAGAGATAGACAGATAGATAGATAGATAGATAGATAGATAGATAGATAGATAGATAGATAGATACAGAGATAGATACAGAGATAGATACAGAGATAGATAGATTAGAGATAAATAGATACAGAGATAGATAGATACAGAGATAGATACAGAAATAGATGGATAGATAGATACAGAGATAGATAGATAGATCAATAGATAGATACAGAGATAGATAGATAGATAGATAGATAGATAGATAGATAGATAGATAGATAGATACAGAGATAGATACAGAGATAGATAGATACAGAGATAAATAGATACAGAGATAGATAGATACAGAGATAGATACAGAAATAGATGGATAGATAGATACAGAGATAGATAGATAGATCGATAGATAGATACAGAGATAGATAGATAGATAGATAGATAGATAGATAGATAGATACAGAGATAGAGAGATACAGAGATAGATAGATAGATAGAGAGATACAGAGATAGATAGATAGATAGATAGATAGATAGATAGATACAGAGATAGATAGATACAGAGATAGATAGATACAGAGATAGATAGATAGATAGATAGATACAGAGATAGATAGATAGATAGATAGATACAGAGATAGATACAGAGATAGATAGATAGATACAGAGATAGATAGATAGATAGATACAGAGATAGATAAATAGATAGATAGATAGATAGATACAGAGATAGATAGATAGATAGATAGATAGATAGATAGATAGATAGATAGATAGATAGATACAGATAGATAGATAGATAGATAGATAGATAGATAGATAGATAGATAGATAGATAGATACAGAGATAGATAGATAGATAGATAGATAGATAGATAGATACAGAGATAGATAGATAGATAGATAGATAGATAGATAGATACAGAGATAGATAGATAGATAGATACAGAGATAGATAGATAGAGATAGATAGATAGATAGATAGATAGATAGATACATAGATAGATAGATTCAGATATAGATAGATACAGAGATAAATAGATACAGAGATAGATAGATACAGAGATAGATACAGAGATAGATGGATAGATACAGAGATAGAGATAGATAGATAGATAGATAGATAGATACAGAGAAAGACAGATACATAGATAGATACAGAGATAGATAGATAGATACAGAGAAAGATAGATAGAGATAGATAGATAGATAGATACAGAGATAGATAGATACAGAGAAAGATAGATACAGAGATAGATAGATACAGAGATAGATAGATACAGAGATAGATAGATAGATACAGAGATAGAGATAGATAGATAGATAGATAGATAGATAGATAGATAGATAGATAGATAGAATAGATAGATAGATAGATGATAGATAGATAGATAGATAGTAGATAGATAGATAGATAGATACAGAGATAGATAGAGATGGATAGATAGATAAGAGATAGATAGATAGATAGATAATAGATAGATAGATAGTAGTAGATAGATAGATAGATAGATACAGAGATGGATAGATAGATAGATACAGAGATAGATAGATACAGAGAAAGACAGATACATAGATAGATACATAGATACAGAGATAGATAGATAGATAGATAGATGATAGATAGATAGATAGATAGATAGATAGATAGATAGATAGATACAGAGATAGATACAGAGATAGATTGATACAGAGATAGATAGATACAGAGATAGATAGATAGATAGATAGATAGATAGATAGATAGATAGATAGATAGATACAGAGATAGATAGATACAGAGATAGATAGATATATAGATACAGAGATAGATATATACAGAGATAGATAGATACAGAGATAGATAGATAGATAGATAGATAGATAGATAGATAGATACAGAGATAGATAGATAGATAGATAGATAGATAGATAGATAGATAGATAGATAGATAGATAGATAGATACAGAAATAGATAGAGAGATACAGAGATAGATAGATAGATAGATAGATAGATAGATAGATAGATAGATAGATAGATAGATAGATACAGAGATAGATAGAGAGATAGATAGATAGATAGATAGATAGATACAGACAGATAGATAGATAGATACAGAGATAGATAGATACAGAGATAAATAGATACAGAGATAGATAGATACAGAGATAGATACAGAAATAGATGGATAGATAGATACAGAGATAGATAGATAGATACAGAGATAGATACAGAGATAGATACAGAGATAGATAGATAGATAGATAGATAGATAGATAGATAGATAGATAGATAGATAGATAGATAGATACAGAGATAGATAGATACAGAGATAGATAGATGCAGAGATAGATAGATAGATAGCTACAGAGATAGATAGATAGATAGATAGATATATAGATAGATAGATTAGATAGATAGAATAAGATAGAGATACAGAGATGGATAGATAGATAGATAGATAGATAGATAGATAGATACAGAGATAGATAGATACAGAGATAGATAAATACAGAGAGATAGATAGATAGAGAGATAGATACAGATAGATAGATAGATAGATAGATAGATAGATACAGAGATAGATAGATAGATAGATAGATATGATAGATAGATAGATAGTAGATAGATACAGAGATAGATAAGATACATTGATAGAAGATAGATAGAGAGATACAGAGATAGATAGATAGATACAGAGATACAGAGATAGATAGATAGATAGATAGATGATAGATAGATAGATAGATAGATAGATAGATAGATAGTACGAGATACAGAGATAGACAGATAGATAGATAGTAGATAGATAGATAGATAGATAGATAGATAGATAAGAGATAGAATACAGAGATAGATAGATAGATACAGAGATAAATAGATACAGAGATAGATAGATACAGAGATAGATACAGAAATAGATGGATAGATAGATACAGAGATAGATAGATAGATCGATAGATAGATACAGAGATAGATAGATAGATAGATAGATAGATAGATAGATAGATAGATAGATACAGAGATAGATACAGAGATAGATAGATACAGAGATAAATAGATACAGGATATGATAGATACAGAGATAGATCAGAATAGATGGATAGATAGATACAGAGATAGTAGATAGATAGATAGATAGATAGATAGATACAGAGATAGAGAGATACAGAGTAGATAGATAGATAGATAGAGAGATACAGAGATAGATAGATAGATAGATAGATAGATAGATAGATAGATACAGAGATAGATAGATAGGTAGATAGATAGATAGATAGATAGATAGATAGAGATGATAGATACAGAGATAGATAGATAGATAGATAGATAGATACAGAGATAGATAGTAGATACAGAGATGATAGATAGATAGATAGATACAGAGATAGATAAATAGATAGATAGATAATAGATAGATAGTAGAGATAGATAGATAGATACAGAGATAGTAGATAGATAGATAGATAGATAGATAGATAGATAGTAGATAGATAGATAGATACAGAGATAGATACAGAGATGGATAGATAGATACAGAGATAGATAGATAGATAGATAGATAGATAGATAGATACAGATAGATAGATAGATAGATAGATGATAGATAGATGAGAGTGGATAGATAGATAGATACAGATAGATAGATACAGAGAAAGACAGATACATAGATAGATATAGATACAGAGATAGATAGATAGATAGATGATAGATAGATAGATAGATAGATACAGAGATACAGAGATAGACAGATAGATAGATAGATAGATAGATAGATAGATAGATAGATAGATAGATACAGAGATAGATACAGAGATAGAATAGATAGATAGATAGTAGATAGATAGATAGATAGATAGTAGATACAGAGATAGTACAGAGATAGATAAATGATAGATAGATAGATAGATAGATAGATAGATAGATAGATAGATAGATAGATTAGATAGATACAGAGATAGATAAATAGATAGATAGATAGATAGATAGATACAGAGATAGATAGATAGATAGATAGATAGATAGATAGATAGATAGATAGATACAGAGATAGATAGATAGTACAGAGATAGATAGATAGATACAGATAGATAGATAGATAGATAGATAGATAGATACAGAGATAGATACAGAGATAGATAGATAGATACAGAGATAAATAGATACAGAGATAGATAGATACAGGATAGATACAGAAATAGATGGATGATAGATACAGAGATAGATAGATAGATCGATAGATAGGATACAGAGATAGATAGATAGATAGATAGATAGATAGATAGATACAGAGATTAGATACAGAGATAGATAGATACAGAGATAAATAGATACAGAGATAGATAGATACAGAGATAGATACAGAAATAGATGGATAGATAGTACAGAGATAGATAGATAGATAGATCGATAGATAGATACAGGTTAGGATAGATAGATAGATAGATAGATAGATAGATTAGATAGATAGATACAGAGATAGGAGATACAGAGATAGATAGATAGATAGAGAGATACAGAGATAGATAGATAGATAGATAGATAGATAGATAGATAGATAGATAGGATAGATAGTACAGAGATAGATAGATACAGAGATAGATAGATAGATGTATTAGATAGATAGATAGGATAGATAGATACAGAGATGATTAGATAAGATAGATAGATAGATAGATTAGATAGTGATAGATAGATAGATACAGAGATAGATACAGAGATAGGATAGATTAGATACAGAGATAGATAGATAGATAGATGATAGATAGATAGATAGATAGATTAGATAGGATAGATAGATAGATAGATAGATAGATAGATAGATGATAGATAGATAGATAGATGGATAGATGATGATAGATAGATACAGAGATAGATAAATAGATAGATTAGATTAGATTAGATAGATAGATAGATAGATAGATAGATAGATAGATACAGAGATAGATACAGAGATAGATAAATAGATAGATAGATAGATAGATAGATAGTAGATAGATTACAGAGATAGATAGATAGATAGATAGATAGATAGATACAGAGATGATAGATAGATACAGAGATAGATAGATTAGATACAGAGATAGATAGATAGATAGATAGATAGATGATAGATAGATAGTAGATATAGATACAGAGATAGATACAGAGATGGATAGATAGTACAGAGATAGATAGATAGATAGATAGATAGATTAGATAGATAGATAGATAGATAGATAGATAGATAGATACAGAGATAGATAGATAGATACAGATGATAGATAGAGATAGATAGATAGATAGATAGTAGAGCATAGATACTGTAGATGTCAGAATATAGATAGATACAGAGATAAATAGATACAGAGATAGATAGTACAGAGATAGATACAGAGATAGATGGATAGATTAGAGATAGATAGATAGATTAGATAGATAGATAGATAGATAGATAGATAGATGTAGATAGATAGATACAGAGAAAGACAGATACATAGATAGATACAGAGATAGATAGATAGATACAGAGAGATAGTACAGAGATGATAGATAGATAGATAGATACAGAGATAGATAGATACAGAGAAAGATAGATACGAGATGATAGATACAGAGATAGATAGATACAGAGATAGATAGATACAGAGATAGAGATGATAGATAGATAGATAGTAGATAGATAGATAGATAGATAAGAGGGATAGATAGAAATACGAGATAGATAGATAGATTAGAGAGATAGATACAGAGTAGATAGATAGATAGATAGATACAGAGATAGATAGATAGATAGATACAGAGATAAATAGATACATTGATAGATAGATAGATAGAGAGATACAGAGATAGATAGATAGATAGATACAGAGATACAGAGATAGATAGATAGATAGATAGATAGATTAGATAGATAGATATATAGATAGATGATAGATAGGTAGATAGATACAGAGCTACGCGAGATAGAAGATAGATAGATAGATAGATGATAGATAGATAGATTGATAGATAGATAGATAGATACAGAGATAGATACAGAGATAGATAGATAGATACAGAGATAAATAGATACAGAGATAGATAGATAACAGAGATAGATACAGAAATAGATGGATAGATAGATACAGAGATAGATAGATAGATCGATAGATAGATAGAGAGATAGATAGATAGAGATAGAGTAGATAGATAGATAGATACAGGTAGATACAGAGATAGATAGATACAGAGATTTTATAGATAGGATAGATAGATACAGAGATAGATACAGAATTAGATGGATAGATAGATACAGAGAGATAGATGTAGATTATAGATAGATAGATGATAGTAG